>OY728156.1:359077599-360300933 GCA_963277665.1 Viscum album | reverse complement strand
AACGTACGACATCCCAAACACCATTTTGGTTTTTACATAGTTAATTATGTTACTATATTAAATTCATTTTTTAATATATGATAATTAAATATTATTTAACTAATATTTCATATTTTTTACTAAATTAATCAAATCGGGTAATCATATTTAGTTCAATTTATTCACTCTGAATATTTTTTTTGTGTAATTTATTTAATTTAATTTAATTTTGAATATTTTTTTATAATCAATATAATTCATTTTTAATAATTTTCTTATTTATATAATTAATATTACCTATTTATTCATTTTTATTCATTTTTTATGTATCCTTAATTCATGTGATTAATGTTATGTATTCACTTTTTGAAATATTTTTTAATTTATTCAATATTTTTTATTCATTTTTAATATTATTTCATTTAATAGTATTTATTCATTTTCAATATATCTTAATATTTAATATTTTTGGAATTTACTCATTCTTAATATTTATGTACGCATAATTATTTATTAATTTTTAATATTCTTAATATGTTCTAAATTTATATGTTTAATATTCATTCAATTTCATTTATTAAGTAGTAATATTTTCTGAAATGTTTTCAATTTGTATAATTAATTTATTTAAACACATTTTCTATTATTTTCTTTATTTTTGTATGTTTTTAAAATTCATGTAATTAATCTTACAAATTATACATAATTATTTACTAATTTTTAATATTCTTAATCTAGTTTTATCTTATATTATTAATATTTATTCAATTTTAATTATTAAGTTGTAATATTTTTAAAATGTTTGAAATCTACATAATTAATTTAATTAAGTGCATTTTTTAATATTTTCTTCATTTTTGCACGTACTAACAATTCGTGTAATTAATCTTATGAAATCATTTTTTAAATAGTTTTGTAACTATTAAATTCTATTTTTTTCATTTTTTAAATATTCTTTCAATTACTATTTTTTATACATTTTTAATATTTATTAATTTTTTATTTTTTTGGAATTTAACCATTTTCTAATATTTATTTATATATGTTATTTATTATGTTTTAATATTTTCAATATGTATTGATCTTTATTTTAATATATATTCATTTTTTTATTTTTTTAATAATTTATATAGTTAATAAAATTTATCCATTTTTTTAATATTTTTGGAGTCTATTCATTTTTAATTATTCAATTTCCCTTATTTCTAATATTCATGCATTTAAGATTATACATTCATTAATAATGTTAATTATTTTCTAGTATTTTCATAATTTATTCATTTTTTATATAAATCCATTTAATATTTTTTCTAATTTATTTTAAATAGTTTATATCACTACTTAAAAAAGTTGTGATAAATATATATTTTATCAACGCTAAAATAATAAGCGCTGATAAAACCTATATTTATCAGTGCTAAAATTACAGCGATGATAAAGATAGGTTTTATCAGCACTAAAGGTATATCTTTATCAGTGCTACATTAACACTAATAAAGTAATGACTCGTACCTTCCCGACCTATTACTTTGTCGATGGGCAGTTGGAGGTGTTTGGAGGAGGTCTAGAGGGCTTGGTGGGGTGAGAGCTACAGGTGTACTACAGGTGGTGGTTCACGGTGTGAACCGAATTCACATTGTGAGTTGGTGATTCATGACATGTGAGGCTACTAGATTCACAACTTGTGTACGGCGGCAGAGGGAGTTTAGGAAATGAGTTCGCATCGAGAAATGAATTCATGACGTCTATTAAATCGAAGTGGAGGCAATTGAATTTTCAATAGAAACTTGAAATATGAGAATTCCCATGGGATACATGTCATGAATGGAATTCACAATGTGAATGTGATGGGTTCCTGGTTTAAAATCCTTTTGTTCACATAATTTTGTTTCATTCAGTCGCCCTCCCTTCCTCTCATTTTTGGCAAAGCCCTAGGTGCCTTGGGAGGATTTTCTAGTCTGCTTTCCCTTTCTTTGAACCATTGGTTCCAGTGGATACCCGTTGGTGGTCTATAGTGAGTTCTCCTCCCTTCTTAGTGGGTTTTTCTCCCTTCTTCTTCAAATATCCTCTATGGTGGTGTGGTTTTGTTTGGGGTGTGTGTGGGTGACATTTTTTATGGATCCTTGATGTAGTGTAGGTTTATCCATTGGTTTTGCGTGCAGTTGTGGGGTGCAGGTGCTTCTTCCTTCACCCTACGGTGTGCAGTGAGATCAGAAATCTCTTTTAATATAGGGAATCCCCAGTTTCTCTTTATTTTATGTCATTTGCGGGGTCAATTTTTATCTTTTAGCATATAGTTTTTACTAACATAATTGATGATGAAGAATTATTTAATAGAAATTGATGGGAAGGGGAAGCATTCACATGCTTTACAGCTTTGAAATTATTATGATATTGTGATTGTATGGGCTAAACACCCCACTAAAAATCGGGTTCGTTGAGGGATTTTTTGTGGAGTTCTTTTTTTGATTATGGAACCTTGTTTTGATTTTTTGGAATTGCATTAAAATTTAAATTGGATAACCACTTATACGTGGTTAATGAAATATTTTTCTTGAGATCTTTGGCTTGTGTGATAATGGCCCTAAAATAAAGAAGTGGAATTCATAAAAATCCATTTTTTTGAAATCTGAAAGAAAGTGTTGTGATGTGCTTGTTGTGTGTCCGTGTTGTGGGTTGGTGTGAATTTGATGTTTGTTGATTGGAGTTCATGTTGTGGGGTGGTGATGCGTGGTTGTTGCATGTGCAGTAGATGGCTTTGTTTGGTCGTTTTGTGGAGCGACGAAGTGTGATACGATATGAGGTTGTGTGGTGCGGGGAAACGATGTGTGGTTGTGATGTGGTATGGAGTGATGTGGTATGGAGTGATGTATGGTTGGTATGAGTTAATTTTTTTGGGTGCACATGTGTAGTTGTGTTACGTGGTGGATGAAACGATAATGATTGTGTTTTGCTAGATGTATGGGTAGTGATGGAATGAAAAGTTAATAATGTTTTAAATGGATTAGTAAGGTCTAGTTAATGGGATGTGAATGGTTAATGAACTAATTGATAATGAGAATTGTGTTTAAATTTAGTTTATTCTTCAAAATTAAATGAATGGGATGGATAATGGAATTGGTTGGAAATGCGAAATGTGGCTTGTGGCTTGTGGCTTGTGTGGTGTTATGCATTTAGTGACCACAGTAAAAGTGGTAGTGTTGTGAGTTAGTTAGTCATTTGTTGTGAACCCATAGATTGGGATTTTGTGTGACTTATATATATATATATATATTGTGATTTTCTATATGCACTCCACCCGCATCGAGCACCATGTGCCGACACCCGTATATATATAGGGGTATTTTTCATTCCAATATCCTGATGATAAGGATGGGTGGTTAGATGCCTTCTCTTTCCTATTATCACTTCCAGATATGTAGATATGTACAAGCTATGATGGTTGTAGGTCTAATAGTGCACTAGGTGATGCCCCAGGTGTCTTTGGGAATGATGTGATATGACCGTGTTGAGGGGTGGTGGATCAAGTGTCTTCGGGTGTGATGTTATATGATTGTGTTGTGGGGAAACTAATGGTGGGGGTTGTGCATGGTAGGATGAGGGAATGAGGTTGATATCTTTCATTTTCATGATACCTTACTACTTTGGTTATATCTTTTGTGTGATAGCCTAAGTTTTTTGGGTGAGATTAGATGTGACTATGTTATGGGGAGGTGGACCAAGTGACTGCAGGCATGACGTGATATGACCATGTTGTGGGGCAGTGGTATATGTAATATGGAAAATATGGAATCACCAAGATGTATGATGTTGGAGTTTGATAGTGTAAAATTAGTGGTAAAGTGGTGCAGGTAACCCTTTATCGATATGCTTCTTATTATATTATTATACTGGGATTTCATTATTTGTTCATCGTAACTTAGTAAGGTTTGGGTTGGATAGTTGACTTGTTTTAAGTGTTATTGGTTTTCTATTTTCTCATGGGTGAATTAGTATGGTTCTTCCATATGTGCATAAGTGACATTGGTATTCCTACTGGGTATACTTGTATGCTCACCCTATGTATACAAGCATATTTTTAGGTCTATAACAGGAATATGTTGACTATGTTGAACATTAGTAGCTCAAACCTTTGAAAAGTTGTTGCATCACTACTTTAGATTTTATTTTGGGTATTTACTTTGGATACTATTATTTGTACTTGTTTTATTTATACATGCATTGTGGGATGGTTTTGGATTTATTTTTCTGTTATGTCATGGAGTTTCTTGTAGTTGATTCATCATATCTCCAAATCTTATATTATTATAGAGGGTAAAGCCTCCCATTTCATTAAATTTTTATACCCTCAATGCTAGTCACCAACCTGGAGACTATTGGGTGTGGGACTTAGGGGTCATTATCTTTCTCCCTTCATTGTGATATCTTTGGTGGGATGGGTTCATGAAATATTGGTGTAAGATCCTATCTTTTTCTTGGTACACACCTCTTTGATTGTTTGGTTAAACCTCTTTTCTTTTGGGGTTTCCTTCTTCTTTAAACCTTGGTGGTCAAGTATCTTATAAGGATAGAGATCTTTTTTGGGGGAAATTACCTAGAGTTTGGGAATGTATGTTTGTTTGAATTAATGGAGTCTGGGGATAAAAGTGTCAAAGAAATATGAGTTTTTTCCATTTTTGGGAATGCTTCAGAGGTGATTTGGGTTTTTCCAACAGAAATTGGGCTGAAAGATGTCTGATGAACACTTTCACATTATGAATATTTTACATGACGTGAATCTATTGTCGAACTCATTCCATGAAGTATTTAAGATCTTTTTTAAGATGTGAAATGGTCTATCGGGATTATTTTAACCCAAGGAAACAAATTTTTCTACATATCTCATAAATTAAGAAATTCATGTCATGAATCTCTCTATATCATCAGTTTTATACCACATTGTGCGTATGATTTTATTTCATCTACAATGAAACCTTATCTATCTAATCCTAGACAAAATCTAGGTTATTTTTGAGTGATTCTATCCCTTCTAGACATCTCAATCTAGTAGTTGATCTCTTATGAGATCCCTTTCTTTGGATATCCCCACTCTTCTGCTCGTTCTCCATTATCACAGTGTAATCTATTGATCCTTTTTGAACCATGTTTTAATCTCATGTGATAAAAGTGTTTCCTTATGATCTCCTTTACCTTTTTTCCTCATTTGAGTTCTGGATTGAGAGTGTTTCCTGGATCTCCATATAAAGGTATGTGGTTTAAAATAATCCCCATTTGGTCCATTTCTATTATTTCAAGTACGTGAAATATAAGATGATTTTTCCAAAAATAAATTTTTTTTAAACAACAGAATATTGGGTGTTTATAATCATGTGTTTGGACTACCCTTGGATCCCTTTGGATCTAATAGTGTTGCGACTTGACTTGATGATACCCATAGAGTGAGCTTGTTGGTTCTAGAAAGTACAGCAAAAATAGATGGGTCAGGGAATTTAAAAAAAATCATCAACAAAGTGATAAAACATTTCATATTTGGCAATCAGAGGCCCATTATAGTCTGAGGATCTCTCATGAATTATTTAAAACACATAAAAAATAGAATGAGTACCTCTATTTGATTCAAACGATGATCGACTGCAACTGGTCACTAGATACCATTCATTGAATGATTCAAATCCAAAGCCCTCTATATTGTCAAAAAATACTTCATAATTATAGGTGCACATTGTTTGTCAAATTCCAGGTGCTAGCATAGAGCTCTGACGGTCTATTCAACATCACAATGATCATCATGATCTCATGACTTCAATCCGTGAAGCCATTCTTGTATTTTTCACTCAAGAGAGAATTTTTCTCTCTAGGAAGTTAGTGGAAAAAGAGGATCATATTTTTAATGAATGAACACTCATAGAATGAGCCTCTTTTTTACTCATATAGTGGATGTAAAAATACTCGGTCTGGATTCCCAATCCCTTATATATTTAACATCCACAAAGTAAGTAATAAATAATTAATAATGATGAACTGATTAAATCATAAATATTTTTTATATTTTATCTTATAATTTTAATATATATCAAATATATTACATGATAAAACCTCAGTTGTTAACTCAACTTGAAAGTCCTTCTAATATTAAAAAACCATGAATATTAAAATAATATTCATTCATATAATATTTTCCATGTATTACCTAAATACCTTCTGGATACTTTTAATAAATAAATTCAACCCAATTATTATATTCTCGAATAATAATGAATTTATTTATTTATCGATGATTGATAAAACTTGGACAACTCTCAGACCCTATGGTTAGGTCCACCATGTCTTATATACATATTCATTAGAATAGGGAAGATTCTTAAATAAGCTATTGCGTGTGACCCTCTAGGCATGTATCTCGAGAGTAGTTAATAGTATCCATAGACCAAGATCAGAGTCTAGCAACCTATCAAGGCCCCTAAAGAGACAAGGATTACTCATATCAATGAGAATCACCCTCAACACATGAATTGTGTAATATAATCTATTTTTCATTCAATATATCATAAAGGAGGACGCATACTTGTTTCGTAGTCCATTATATCTTTATTATTTGTCGATCTAACTATATGGATTTACCCTCGACTACCATGGCCAAAGATTTATGAAGGTACTATTATCCTGATCAACTAGCCTAAGATATTACTTCCTTAACTCAGAAGTGATAAATTCTATATTAATCATTCACCCAATGTCATACAACCAATGATACACCCAAAACAAGATAGCTTTCCATGATTTCATTATCAAGGTTTTTAACTTATATCAAAGTACATGCTAAAATGGAACACAATGATAATGATATCAATCTAGGAGACCAACTGACATGTCCATAGATAGGAACATCCAATGACACCCACAATATGTGGTGTTCCTATTGCCAGGTCTTCCCCCATGATCTCACCTACCATAGATCACCAAGTGTGAACTCCATGAGATAAAGTCTCAATTATTATGATCCCCCAACACTTGATAGTCAGGCATCAACTATGTCAATTCAATATGATGTTTCTATGGCACATGAAATTTATTTAAGATTAATGTCATAGTATCTCAAGGTTCTCATTATAGCCTAGGATCTATTATAACCTTTTTATATGAAAAATAATCTATGGAAATTACCATTAAATAGTGGACCAAGAAATTTCTAAACTATAATTGTAATTTTACATCATTCATATCTCATTGAATACATGATATGGTAATAAAAAATTTCTGATAAATTTAAGTTTAGGGAACTTAATTTTACAACACTCCCACTTGAACTAGAGACAAATTTCTACCAAACTTTGTTATCTCTCACTTGATTAAGATCATGTTTCTACATTTTCATGGATTTAGTATCCGGGTCTTCCACATATCTGATGCATCACTATTTTGTTATGTGTGACCTCATCTCTTTGATTAAAACTTCTCAAGATATGTAAATTGTGAGTGTATTATTTTTTATCCAATTTCAAAACTTGACATCTTAGCTATTAAAAGTTTCATAATTTACATTATGATAATAATTTACTTACTATGTGTGATTCTAAGAACTGGAAAAAAATCATTGAGTATTTTACACTGCTTCTAAGATGCCTTAGAAGCCACAACACGCTTGATATTTTTAGAAATGGATACCAAAAGCTTAATGATATTTTCTTTCTCATTACCTTAGTTTAACTATGATATTAGATCACATTAATATAATGAATACTATTTTGTATTCCATTGAAACTAGTATCTCATCCTCTCCAAATACTAGGTACATTTATTTTGTAATTTCTCAAGTACAATAAGATAGTTCTTACTACTTTCCTTGCAGTTCTTCTGAATATAATTAACATTTTACTATTATAAATTATATGTTGTAAATATCATATCATGTACATATCATGGAATATGTAATTTATCCAATTCTAAATTGTATGGAATTCAAATCACTGCATTAATCGCATTTTATGTCATGTAAATATCTTCTTGGAGAGATTTATTCCATGTAAAGCTGGTAACAATTCTCTCTCAAGTTATTCATACTTCTATTTGTTATACATTGACAATATATGTACCATTTACTAGGTCCAAGAAACCACTAGATCTGCCTTAGTACATCCTATTCCCTAGAACTTAGTTTTCTACATTAATTCAATCTTTGTATTATTTATTTTATTCTAGTCTTGAATAACTGTAAGATCAATAACTATTTTCCATGTGTTATAAAACATATGTTACTTGGAAAACATAGCGCTCTCACTAACTGCTTATAAAAACATGGAAAATATTCATTCCAAATGAATACTCTAAAATATGTTTTCTTAATTTTAATGTTGAACTATATTTTAGTAACATACTCCATTATTGGAATTCTATGATTTCACCATCCCTTTCTGGTTGTATCATATAGACACCTTCCATGATTGGTGGTCTTGACATCCAATGCTCAATAAATTGATCATAGAAATTATCTATGACATGTAAAATTATAGTGGTTTTAGATATAAATACTTGGTGTTAAAAATATAACCCTATTGGAACCATTCTTGTACTATATATGTATAATATCACTTGAATACCCACCACAATATTGAAAATAAAAATACACCTGAACTTTGATACATGGAATCCATTATTTAATTTTAATTGATCTTGTCAATTTTATCTAATTTTCATGAATTCCTTAATTTTATGAATTATTATTCTTAATGAGTACTGTATCACTAGCTATGGTGAATATAAAACAATCACTGTGGTTTTATCCTTCCTATCCAGTATGTGTCTCTAGAGGATTACTTGCCTACAAGGTATTGTGAACTTGCTCTAATGTTAACTATTATACATCTCTAGCATTGACTAAACCCAATTCAATCTTTCTCCCATTATCACAAATAGATATGTTCACCCTTTATATAAATATATTCTATAACTGGACTATATCTTTTTTATCGTTTTTATTTTTGTAATATCCTTATAAAACTTTATGATGATTACTATAGATGAACATTGTGTTTTTTTATGCTAGTTTGTTTATATAATCATCAAATAGTTTCCATCCAAACACAATGTTTTTATGAAATAATGGATCTCCATCCCACTATAACTGATGTGATATCCATTTGTCATTATAGTTGGAATGTCATTATGGGATAACACCATTATTTGGGATTCATTTCTTGAAAACAATGTATGTATCTACAATTTATTAGTTTTAACATTGATTCTCTTTTTAATTATATTATAACACTGATGTGTATAAAAAATGTGCATTTAGTAATTACTCCACAATGCATTTTATTGATCAATGTTAACATGTAAGAATCATCATAAATCCTCTTTATTAGAATCATATCCCTTATAGGGAAAATGAAATGTGTATTTGGGAATTACTCAACGCTACATTATATTGATTGATGAATGCTTGGTCAAGAGATTCATTAGCACACCAGCCTAAAACATCTCATATCTTTTAACCATGCATATACCATACTCCACTTCCACATTTCTTAAACACTAACAAGAATCTTATGAAATATAATTACCACTATCTTACCCTTGTAATAGTTCACACTCTCTAGCTGAACTAATTTTAAATTCTTTATGGCTTCCCTTTATTTATAATGGTTTCTTTGTCCTAAACTATATATATATATATATATATCGATAATAACTAAGTTATTTATCTTCACTAAGTCTAGATACCATAATAGGTATATCCTTGACGTCCACTTTTAGTTTTCCTTGACTAATATTTATCTTGAAACAACTAGTTATATAAATCATACATTTTATGTTCATCGTGTATTGCCTAAGATTCATATATTACTGAACTATTTTTTGAGTATTAAACCTCATAAAAAGCATTCATTACTAAACTGAAATAATGTATACTTCTTTCCGAAGGACACATGAGACAAAAAAATTTGTAATACTTAACAAAATTTCATCTAGAATCATTAACATGGCCATTAGAAGTTATGTTCTTCTCTCCAATAACCTAGGAACCACCCTTTCTCAACCGCTTGGAGAACGTACCTTATTTCTTATAATGTTTCTATTACTTAATTGGTTATTGTATTTCAATACAAATATGTGATTATTATATTTTATTTAATATTAAAAAATTATTATAGAAACATTAAATAAAAATGATGAATATACCGGAATAATAAGGGACTACTTGCTTCTTAAATCTAGTTCATTGCGTTAAAACTTCCATTGATTTATTTCAAGATATGAAAATAAAATAAAATCCTTCTTAATACCTCTTTTATTTGAATTACATTGTGATGGTGCCTCTGGAATGACACTTTCACTTGTCCTTTTCTCCATGTATTTCATCTTTTTCACTATAAGAACTAAGGATTAATCTTCTTTATTGTTCTTTATTCTTGTAGAACCTTACCTAGAAGATAACAAAGCATTTTCACCATATTGTTCATTTTGTAATCATAAATAAAACTAGATTAAATGGGATAAAATTACATTGAAAAGGTATCCATTTAATTATCCATTGAAATATCGTGATCCATCTTTTAATTTACACATATCCAGTATAATCACCACCTATTCATATCATCGATTCTCTTTCTCCTTGAAAGATTCTTTGAGATGAGACTAAATATAGTATCATTAATGTCTAGATGTAGTATCCATAAATCGAATCTTGTGTTGATGATATAATTATGTAATAACCATCATGTGTTTCTTATATGAGTCTCCTATAATAATTTTTACCCCCTCACTTCGTGAGGTGGCTTAACAGATATTGAGGACACAAGCACCTTGAATTTTTGACATCATAGTAATTTGCACAACCACCTGTACTACTCTTGAAAACTCATACTAGTGTGAACATTTTATTTGTCCATTAGATATTGTATTATTAATTTTAGTATTACTATATGTTTTCTGAAAAAATAAAATCTAGAAGATTGAAATATTATCTTCATTAATGATTATACATTGCCGATTAATTAATCATTAAATGTATCTCACTATTTTACCAAATTCTAGCAGCCCTCTGTGTAAGAATTAGAATACTTTTTACTTGAATATATCTACTAGAAATGATCCTTGAAACCTCTACCCATATTCTATAATATTTTACTACACCACTACTCGGAGATTTCAAGATAGGAATTTGATGTGACAACCACATTAACTCATGCCTCCTTGATCTGTTGAGTGAATTCCCAGGTTCTAAAATAAAATATATGATTTACTCAATGCTTGACTCTAAAGTTTTAGAATGATATATTTGTAAAATTATTTACTACCAACATCATATAATTCAACCAATAACTCTCAAAATAATTCTTTGGTAGTATAAGGAACACTCAACTTTGGATAATTAGCACCCCAAAAACCCGATTTTGTTCAAATTTAAATGATGGAAGGCATTTTTCAATTAATATTTATTTGAGGGTTTTAATATTTTTTTCTCACTGATTGTAATCCATTTCTATTAATATTTTAATACTATGTCTTTATGATCACAACTGAACATTAATAGAAAAAACATTCATTGTGTCCTTATGTATTTTAATATTTATTATTTTTTGCATTTTTCATGTTATCATGAAAATAAATAAAAATAATAAACAAATGCATAAAGGAAATAAAATCACTCAACACATCTTGGGTATCTAATATTTCTTGATTCATTTAAACTTAATGGATCAACAATGAAATCAAGAAATCATACCTGAGTCATGTCTTGACTAATGATGTAGCTCGTCCTTATCCATTGTATTCACTTATTTTCTAGATTTTTCCTCAACTAGGCATGGTTTGCGACTTATAAAATCATCATCAAAGTAAAAAAACACATGCATGCAGGAAAGGGGTTCTTGGGAGTACAAAATATAGAAAAATAAATTAGATGTTCATGTCTTTATATATATTTAAATGAAAAATATAATCCACAGGTCATCCTAAAAATAAATACTTATTACAAACATCACATGTGGGTAATAAGTAATTAAATAAAATAATAAAAGCATAAAATGTTGGTCAATTTCTCAAGGATTTTCAATATATACAATAAAATCATGATAAAATTCAATTTTTATAAACTTAAAGTATGAGGGAAATTTAAATAAATAAATTTATTAAATTAAAATATTTTATTTAGTCCCAATATTAATTTAATTTTAATTCCACAAATTAAATTAATTAATTAATTCAATACCTAAATTAAATTAATTTTTCCCAAACTATTAAAATATTATTATTTTTAAAAAAATATATTTTTTAATCAATTTAATTAAATACTAAAATTAAATTAATTAAATTAATTAATTTTGATTATGTAAAATAAATCAGCCCCAAAACCCTGTCAATCCAATATAGGGTTGGTTAGTAACCCCACATTCCCATTTCGAGGTGGACAGACCTCGTGCAAGGTTATTCTAGGATAGGCATGCGCACCCAGACCTATTCTGGGTCAGGCGAACCCACCCTAACACACTGAATGGATGATCAGTTCCAGTATAACATGAATAAGTTCATGGAATGAGAGGTTAATGAAGAGACAAGGCACCACCTAAGACCGCGATGACTGCAAGTGGTAAGGGAGGGGAGGCTTAGGTCTTGTTATGGTCACCGTATCTAGTCGATCGAGTGATGGATGAGGTGGTGGCTGTTATAGCTCGACTTGGATGGAACCAAGATGGGAATGACATGGAGGAGGATGTCATAATGTGTCCTCATAGTGGCATGGTGGAGATCTAGCATCATATTTATTCAACAAAGAGGGGGCATGAAGATCCTGTCATGGTGGCACTGGGTTCGAGGGAGGATGGATATGGTGGTGCTCAATGGTGGAAGATGGGGCTCAGTCACAGCACTTATATGGGAAACATGGAAGTCGGAGGTGCAGCTGGTCGGCTCGCTAGTGAGGTTCGATCAAGGGATGAGGGTGGCGTATTAGCAGGCTCATGAGGGAGGTGACCAGTGTTGGGCGAGGTCTCTTGTTGCCTGGCTATGGCTCGCATCTGATGGAGGAGGGGACTTGGGGTGATGTCACTCGGTCATGTAAAGAATAGGTAGGCAGAAGATCCACCATAGAGGTGGTGCATGAACTATATGTTTCCAAAGGAAGAATCTACATTTCTCCCTTTGAATTTTTTTTAAATAAAACTTTTCTTTTAAAAAAATCCACCAATAGGGTGGACCTCTTACCCTTTAATTAACTCATACCTTTTCAATTTCTCCAAAAAGGATATTTTTTAAACAAAGACAATTGGTGTGTTTCCAAGTATTTTGTTTTCATTTTTTTATTGTAGATAAATCCATAACTCTCCACTAGCCAAGATATTTCCCAAGCCTATGACTTGGGTTGTAATAAAATTAAAATTATATAAACATTTTATTTTTTTATGCTGGTGGAAAAATAGTTCACTGATCGAAGGAGCTCTGGTGGATGGATTCTAGATGATTCTAATACAGAATATCCAAAAAATGGTATTGCACACTAATTTATATGCAAAACTCATATATATAGTTCTCAATTTTAATATCCATAAAACCAATTATCATTCATATCAAAAATTCTATATGGTCATAACTTGGTCATCCGATATCAGAATGATGTGTCATTTATTGTTGAGACTAATTTAAAACCCTCTAATTAAATTTTAATAAAATTAATTTTTATTTGGCTTAGATAATTCATGTGACCCCGATGATACCAATTCTTGGTACTGAGATGCACAATGGAAGTCAGTTGGCCTGGAAATTTAAAACATATATCACCAAAGCAACATAAATTTTTACCTATGGGGATCTAAACCTTGGTATGATATGAGGATGTCGTATGGATTATACAAATTATATAAAATAAAATATAATTAGTACCTCATTAGATTCGAAGTGCACTCGACTATAGCTTGTCACTAACAACTATTGCTGGAATAATCTAAAGTTGAACCTCACTAGATCATGCACACATACTTCAAGAATTTTCACGCATGTTGTTCATCAAATTATAGGTGCTAGCATGGAGCTCTGATGATCTCTTCGATGTCATGATTATCACCATGATCCAGTGCCTTCGATCTGTGAAGGTGTTCTTATATCATTCTCTTGGGTGAGACTTTCTCTCTATAAAAAGTGGGAGGAGATATAGACTCTCATTCCAAATGAATAAACAACCATGGAATAAGCCTCTCCTTCACTTATATAGTGGGTGTCTAAATATCTGGTTAGGGTTACCTGAACCCTATATATTTAACATCCACTAAATAAGTAATAAATAAATAATTATGACAAACTAAATGCATCATAAATATTTTTTATATTTTATCACATACTTGTAATACATATTAAATATATTACTTGGAAAACCTGAGTCATTAACTCAAATAAAATTCCATCAAATATTAAATGAACCTTGAATATTAAAATAATATTTATTCATATAATATTTTTTTTCACTAATTACATTGTGAATAATTTTAATAAATAAATCCAAACCAATTTTTATATTATTGAATAATAATGAATTTTATTTATTTATCAGTGATAGATAAAACTTGGACAACTCTCAGACCCTGTGGTGTGCCCACCATATCCTATATACCTATTCACTGGAATAGATAAATTTTTTGAAAATGCTATTATGTTTGACCCTCTATGAATTTATCCTGATAGTAGTGAATAATATCCAAATACCAAGAGAAAATTCTATTAACCCATCAAGGCCTATAAAGAGACAAAGAATAATCATAACAACTATAACCAACTTAGGAACACATATTTTGTTATAAAATCTCTTTGTCTTTCTATATCTCATAAAGTAGGACAAAAACATGTAAAACATGTGTAATTATCCTTTATTGCTTTATTATTTGTTGATCTAACTAGATGAATTTACCCTCAAATACCACTACATTTATTTATAAAGGTACTGCCATGATGACTAACTAGGTATGAGATATTACTTCCTCAAGTTAGAATTGAAAAATTATATCTTGATCTTTCAACCATTTTCATACCACCATTGACACACCCACCAAAAGCTACCACACCACGATTTCATTATCATGGTTTTTTTCTTGTATTAAAGTATGAGATAAAATGGAACACATTGAAAGTGATCTCAATTTAGGATACCAATAAACATGTCTATAGATATTAATATCCAATGACACCCAAAACATGTGGTGTTCCTATTGGTGGGTCTCTCCCTATGATCTCCCCTACCAGATATCACCAAGTATGAACTTTATGAGATGAAGTCTTAATTACTCTAATCCCTCAACACCTAATAGCAATAAATCAATTGTTTCTAGTCATTATGATGTATCTATAACATAGGAAATTTATTTAAAATTAATTTCATAGTATCTAAAGGTTCTAATTATAACCTAGTATCTTATATAACCTTTTGACGTGATAAATAATATATGGACATTGCCATTAAATAGTTGACGCTGAAATTTATACACTATAATGGTAAGTTTATATCATCCATATATCACTGTATACATGATATGGTAATCAATAAGTACTGATAATTTTGGGTCTATAGAACCCACTTTTACAACAGATCCTACCTTGGAACAATAGTGAATAGGATAATAGATTAAAATGTAATTTTTTATGACATGATACCCCAAGTGATTGCTTGTGATAGATTCTCCTAGAAAAATGGATTACTTGATTATTTCATAAATGGGTAATTGAAATATAAGTGGTAATTAGCTAAATTGACCATTGTGTCTTATGATGTTATGTTGAGGTATTCTTTCTATTATGACTTGTGTTGTGATCTATGTTGAATTTTTTATCTAAAGGGATTTTCCTGGGGAAGCTGAAATGATTATATAAAGGTATTTTCCTATTTATACTAAAATGATAATATAAAGGGCTTTGCTCGGTGATTCTTAAATGATTATATAAAAGAATTATCCTGATTATTTTGAAATTCTTATATAAAGGGCTTGGCCTGGTTATGCTATAATGATTATAGGGATTAAATTGGTTATGTGACTATGCCATGGACTTGTGGTTATGGTGGGAATGGTTATGCTACATTCTCAAAGATATTTAGGCATGGTGTCGAATTAGGTTGATTGTTGTATCATATTAATTGATTAATTAATACACCTAATTGCTGCTTTATTTCATGCATTTTTTATCAAACTGGTTTTGTTTATAAATGGTGGTGTCAACCTATTGAGTTTTACTCAGACCCTATTCATGCCAATTTTTGGTACCCGAAAAGATAACAGTGATGCGGTTTTGGACAAGGGAAAAGTAACTTTTTTGGATGGTTGCTTGCTGGATGGGTTGGAGCTCGGAGACAGGGCCAACATGGGGTTCGAGATTATGGTCATTTTAGTGTATTTGTGTTATCTTGGTATTTTATATTTATTAATTTTATTTTAACATTTATATCCATTACATCCTAACATTGCATTATCCTTTTATTATTATTGTATTTTTCAATAGACTTTTATTGCTTGGATTATCCATAGTGATGTACTATTACTCCTAATTTTTTTATATTAATATTTAGTTATTTCTATTGTCTTCAAACTCAGTACTAGGGGTTATAGTCTCTCCAATATTCTCTTTTTACCCCCACTTCTAGTCGGAATCCTCTGGCATATGGGAAGGTTCTCTTAAGATCCATTAACCAACCTAATTTTACACATGAGAGAGTTCTAGATCGGGGGATGTTATAAAGTTGTATCATTAGATCTTGTTGTTCTCTTCTATTTATTTAATATTTAGGAAAGGTAAAAAAATACTAGGATGTGTTGGGACTTGGTAATTATCTTTTTCATGGGAGTATATAACCCATATTTTGAGGAAAATCCAAGTATTTGGGGATAGGATTGTTCTTCATGATGTTCATTTTTTATCGTTGATATTATTTAACCTCGGGTGATTCACATATTGTGTGATGTTATTATTTCTTGAGATTTCTACTCATGGACTAGTATGATTCAAGATGAGTATTCATAAATAATGATAGGCATATAAGATATATATCTTGATATGAATTTATCATGATAGGGACATATTTATTACATGTGATATATTTTCTTATATGAACTGTGAAATGAGATACATGTTATATCTTATAAATTAAATGAAAGAACTATTATTTCATGCTAATTCACTTATTAATACATGTTTAGAGAGATCGTGTTCCATTAGTTCTCTATTGTTGTCACCTATTGATTTTTACATTATTGTTATTCAAGGTTCTAAGTAGTATGTTTGTCTTATAGAGAAAACACATCCTCATCATCTTTGAATTGAGGACCAAGAGAGTGGAAATCAGAATGCTTTTAATGTAGCTGAACTAGATATTCTTATAGATTATGAGGATTAGATGTATGTTCATATTTATGAAATATTCATGAAATTTAGGTGATCCATGTAAAGGGAAACTGTTCATTTTTTTTCTTATGATGTTTGAGCTGATAAGAGGGTTTTAACTGCAACATCCAACTATGTTCACTGGGGGGATGTCCCTAGGAAAC
Organism: Viscum album; assembly: GCA_963277665.1. Taxonomy (NCBI): domain Eukaryota; kingdom Viridiplantae; phylum Streptophyta; class Magnoliopsida; order Santalales; family Viscaceae; genus Viscum; species Viscum album. Next base: position 360,283,435 of record OY728156.1, on the reverse strand, counting down.
TGAGTTCTAGTTCAAGTTATTCTATATAATCTTCAAGAACCTCAATAAATCTATGGATTTTAGGGTGAATCTCGTTACATACACTATTTTTGTACAAACCAATCATTGGTGGGACACTCTAGAGAAAGATGGGCAGTTTTAGGAGTTATCTTGGAAAAAATTTGAGGAAACTTTTCTGAACCATTTCTATATTAAGATATTAAGGTATGAGAAGGAATTTGAGTTCATACCCCTGACATAAGAGAGAATTTTAGTGATTTAATATGCTATACATTTCACCCACTTGTAGAGCTTTACACTATATTTAGTGGCTGATGAGATTTTTAGGGCGAGACGTTTCTAGGATGGGATTCACAATGATATCAAATCATAGGTAAACATTTTTATCTTGAGTAGATTTTCAAACATGATGAATCAAGATTTTTTTCATGGATGGGGATATGATAGAGTCCGTGAGAAACACCCATTTTGTTTCACTATGTAAAATTGGTAGCTCTTCATTTAGTGGTAAGAAGCATCGTTATGATGGTTATTTCCAACTCAACAGTGGGTAGAGAATTCATCATAGTGGGTAGCTAACTCAAGACCATGTTCCTTTATAGTGATATCAGTGTGGTAAGTTTAGTCACAAGTGGCCTCAATGTATGTACCCTAGTTTATAGTGTCGTTCTTGTAGTCGTCTATGTCACTTATTAAGATTTTATAAGGTCATGCAGCATTAAAGTAGTGGAAGGTGATCAGGACAGGTACTAGAGTTTGGAAAGGACACAACTACCCCTCACTAGACTAGTAATTGGAGTTACATTGGATGTTCAAGTCAAGGTAGGGTACATGGTACCGTAGCATAGGAGTGGTAGTACCAGGCATAGGTAACAACATAGGGGAGTCAGACTGGAGCCCAAGGTAGAGGGTAGCGTCAGTTTCATGCTATGCAGCCTACTCTAGCTAGCTTGGATTAATGACTTTCAACCATTAGATATATTAATCTTATATCATCCACTTTATCTGTTACTTTGTTTCTTATGGTAAAATCGCATACCTTTATATATTATCTCTTTGAAAATTCTTTAGGCTTGGTTGAATAAATCTTGGATGGTGTGTTGACCATAGATACACCAATGGGAGTGCAGTCAAAGAATATCAAACATTGCAGGGTATGTTCTCTATAAATTTGTGGTTATCATTTCTTTTAGGAACCATTTTTTCAAGAAATGACATTTTTAGATTTGATTCTTGGTATGTATTGGATATTTCTATATCAAGCTCATACAAACTATTATTAGAGGGGAATTTTTTTTCAATCTCTATAAGGAGGAAAATAGTTTCACCAGGGTGAGTGGGATCTTCAGGCAGGTCATTTGGGACAAATTCATTGTAGATTGAATTTTATCATGACTTAGATAGCAGGACTTGACCTAGATTATGGTGTAATATAGTATGATACTTTTACTCTAGTATTAGACCTTTTTTGAGATGTTTTTTCTGATTATTTATTTGGATTTTCACCCAAGAAGTAGACCTAGTTCATGATCGAGTTGGTTCTAGGTGTAGAAAAAGTTTATATCCTGACTTATAGGATGGCACCAGTAAAGATTAATTAGTTGAAATTTTAATTGGATGATCTTGAACCCAAGGGTTTCGTACAGCCCTATACATCTATGTGGGGTTCTCTAGTTCTTTTCTCTAAGAAGGCTGAGGGGACTTTGTGATTATGTGTGTATTATCAGATATTGAACCAAATGATAGTAAAAAATGTGTATCCCTTTCAACACATCAAAAATATATTCAATAAATAAAGAAGTTCTTATATTTTCTCAAATATTTACTTGAGATCAGGTTATCATCAGTTGAGAGTGAGACCATCATACATACCCTAGAGTGCTTTGACTACTTTAAAATTGGGTTTATCCAACACTAGGGCTTTAACATCACTATAAAAAATCATTATTAAAGTCACCATTTCATAGCACTAAAAATAGAATTGTTAAAGGGGTTCTTTAACACTACTTTTTTTTGCACTGTTAAAGGGGTATTTAACATGCCTAAAAAAATCATTGTTGAAGGGTTCCCTTTATCAACACTTGTAAAAAAGTGCTGATAAAGGCCCCCCTTTATCAGTAATATTAAAAAATCACCGATAAAATAGGGGTCCTTTATCAGTGCTAGTAAAAAAGTTATGATAAAATGGGACCTTTATCAGTGCTTGTAAAAAAGCACTCATAAAGGGGGGTTTATCAGCACTTTTTTAGAAGCCCTAATAAAGACTCCCCGCCCCATTTATCAGTGCTTTTATACTAGTGTTGATAAAGGGTATATTTAAAAAAATATTTCATTCAAAGTAATATATTAATATATAAATATATTTATATTGATATAAATATATTATATATTTTTTAAATATGTTTTAAATAAGGCTAAATAGGCCTTTACAGTTAAAATATATGATATTTAGTGAAAATGGATTATTAAATAATTAGAAAAATATTTTAATTAATAATATTCAAATTATAATAATTTAATATTCATTTCATAACAATTTTATGATAAAAAATAAATAAAAATTAATAAAAGATCTAAAATAAGTTGAAAACATAACTCAAACTTCAAACAGCCATAACTTTTGATCTGGGTGTTTGTTTAGGCTCTACCATATATAAAATCAAATCATGTTATAGGATCTATTCCATGTTGATCTGGGGGTTCTAGTCACAATTTCTTTGAGGTCAATAGAGGCCCAAAAGGACTCCAAAACTAAGTTTTTAGTCAGGATGCCCCAATTTTTTAATATTCGGTGTAATTTCAACCTATTTTAAGGGGGTCTTATTGTCTTTTTCAATGGGGACTAAATTTATTTCCAGGGATTATATTTATATTAATAATATGGTTCTGATTTTTTATCATTTTTCACAATGTACTATTATTTATAATCAAATATATAACAATATATACATATTTTTTATATATTCACACAAAAACACACACACAAAAACAAATTATATATATATATTTAAGAATATATATATAAATATATATATATATATATGTGTGTGTGTGTGTGTTTTTGTGTGTATAAAGATAAATATATACATATATATAAATATATAGATTAAAAAATGTAATGAAATATATATAAATATATAGATATATCATAAAACGGAAGAAAAAACAACATAGGGGGTGGAAATGGTGGTGGGATATGAGCAAGAGGTCTCGAGTTCAAAACTAGACAGAGGAAGGGGCGTGAGCAGGAGGGTGTAATTATCTAATGTTCTGAAAAAGGTGGTGGGAAGTGTTGATAATAGGTGGGGTTGGAAGATGTTCAAATAAAGAAATTGTCCTCCTTTATCAACAGGCCCTTTATCAACACTTTGTTAGCACTATTAAAGGGTGCCTTTAATAGCGCTAAAAAATTCTAATAAAGGTGGACTTTAAGAGCACCAATAAAAGAATGTCTAAAGGCCCCCTTTATTGGAACTAAAAAAAGTGTTGATAAAGGCCCCCTTTATCAACATTTTTTAGCACTGTTAATGGGGGACTTTACCAGTGCTTTTTTCAAGCCCTATTAAAGCCACCCCTTTAAAATCGCTCACACTATTAGCACTTCTAAAGTGATCATAAATCTGTTTTAATTTCACTATTAAAATCCATATTTTTAGTAGTGTTTTAAGATAATGTATGACTTATAAGAGTTCGTAGTGATGTCGTTCGGTCTGTCATATCTGTTGGAGGTATTCATGGCCTTGATGAATCATATATTTCATCCTTTCTGAGATTAGTTTGTCATGGTGTTATCCAATGATATCTTAGTGTAATAATAGTTTTTATATGATCATTCTCAATATATTAACATCATCTTGAGTATATTTAGAGAGAATGGCATTACTCCAAGCTAACAAAATACTGTTTTTTGATTGATAAAGTGCGCTTCTTGGGCCATGTCATCTCAGAGGCAAGAGTCTTAGTGGACCTATAAAATATTTTATCCATGGTATCTTCGGAGTGGCCTAGGATTATAATTGAGATTTGGAGTTTTCTACATTTACCAGGTTATTATTGATGTTTCATCCAGGATTTCTCTTATTTGAGAGCACCGATGTCTGTACTGACTAAGATAGTTGTGAAGTTTGTTTTGTTAGATGCTTGTTAGATAGATTTTCATGAGCTAAAGGGAATTATAACCTTATCACCAATCCACACCTTACCAATGTTGGGTATGGTGTATACGGTATACTTTGATGCATCCATATTTGTACTCAGAGCAGTTCTGAAGTAGGAGGACTGAGTGGTTGCTTATGGTTCCAAAAAACTGAGACCGTATAAGAGTAATCTCCCTACTCGTGATTTGGATATAGCTATGGTAGTATATTCCCTAATATGGTGGAGAAAATATATTATGGGTGAGAGTTTTTTCATGTACATGTACCCCAAGAGCCTTAAGTACATATTTTCTCATTGATACTTGAACCTTTGGTAGAGGAGGTGGGCTAAGTATCTGTATCCTTTCAACATCAAGATGGATTATACACTAGGAAATGGAAATTTCATTATTTATTACTTAATCTATAATATTTACACATAGGTAGTGCATGAGTCTTGTAGTGTGTAGATAAATATGGAACTCTTTATAGACATGCATCTCGATGTTTAGGAGTCCCATAGATGTGTGGATCTTACTTTAACATCAGTTATACCCATAATTTTAGAATGGATCAAGATTGAGAAGATATATGATTTGGAGGCCTTGTCTTTAAGAGAAAATAATATGGAGGGGATACACCATCATGATGGTCTCTTGGTAGTGGAAATTCTATTCTTAATTGTGGCCAAGTGTGGGTTTCTATGGGCCTGTGTGAGGAGGTGATGAGAGATTTTCATGATTTTAGATGGAAAGTACATCCAGGGATGAAAAATATGTATTGTGATCTCCATAAAAAGTACTAGTGTCTTGTAATGAATAATGTGGTTGTGGGATTCATGGAAAGATACTTCACTTTCCATTAGGTGAATGTTGAGCATTAGAGACATGCTAGGCTATTATAGATTCTTCCCATTCTATAATGGAAATAATATGTTTTCACTATGGATTTTTTGATAGGATTACATAATACGCCTCACAAGAATGATGAATATAAACTGATAAATGTATCCTTCCTTTTTTCCATTAAGGATACCTTCGTTATAGATGATCTAGGTAGTCTATACATACATGGGGTTGATCAGTTTCATGGTATTCTAAGGAGTATTATTTTTTATTAAGATCCTCATTTCACATATTGGTTTTATATGGGTCTTAATAAGGCCTTAGGATCATATGCTCTTTTTATTATAGTTTATCATACTTAAATTAATGGGAGATCGAAATGGACTATTCAGATTTTGTAGGATATGTTACAAGCATGTGTTTTGGATTTCAGTGGTTCATGGGAGAAGCATATGGAACTCGTCAATTTTAAATATATTAACAACTTCCTTGAATCAATAAAATGGAAATTTTCGGGTATTTTTATGGTAGGTCATTATATTAACCTCTCTGTTGGTTGGAGGCAGGTGATTCATTGCTTGTTATACCTAGTCTCAAGCATGAGATGTTTGAGTAGGTTCAATTGATCAGGACATAGTTAGTGACCGTCTAGAGTTGGAATAAATCATATGTTGAAGAGAAAATAAAACCTCTAGAGTTTGATTTTGTTCATTATGTTTTCCTTCAATTGTTTCTGAGGTTGGTTAAATCCCATATTAGTAAATAGGGAAAGAAAATGATCAGTTTTTTTAGGTTATTTAATATAGTGGAAAGGGTCGGTTCAGTGGCGTACTGATTATCCCTTCCACAGTGTTTTAGTGCCATGCATGGCATGTTTCACATGTTGTAGCTTTAAATATATCATCCAAACCCATATAATTTGGTATAAATTTATTACATCGAGCTTGGTGTAGATGTTTACTTTCAGTAGTAGCCAATATAGATTGTGAACTGTAGTGAGAAGTATCTTTGGGGAAATATTGTACCTCTATTTTGAGGGTAGTTCCAGTATTAAAATGTTTAAGAGGAGGCCTAAGAGTTATAATTTGATATTTGAGCATTATATCTAGACTTTTTCATCGATACCCCACAATTATTATTGGAGTACCTCAAGGATGAGATTTTATATGGTGGGGAGGTTGTAAGATCTCATATTTTTTCAGCTATGTCCCTCTTTCAGTTTTTGGTTGAAACTCTTTTCTTTTGGGGTTTCCTTCTTCTCTAAACCTTGGTGGTTGAGTAACTTTTGAAAATGGAGATATATTTTTGGGTAAAATGTCGTAATGTTTTGGGATGTATGTTTTTTTGAATTAATGGAGTCTCGGTATAAATATGTCAAGGGATTATGTTGTTTTTTTCATGTTTGGGAAGGTTGTAGAGTTTGTTTGGTATTTTCCTATAGAAACTAGGCTGAAATATATATGATGAAAACTTTCACATATGAACATTTTACATGACATGAAACTATTTTCAAACTCATGCCTTGATTTATTTTAGAGCGTGAAATTGTTACATGACATGAAAAGATCAATCGTGGTTATTTTAACTCGAGGTGATACATTTTTCAAGATATCTCACAAATCAAGAAATACATGTCATGAAAGGGTTTTACATTATGAATCTTTTAGGGACATCAATTTTAAACCATGAAGTGCATATGATTTTATTTCATCTACTTTGAAACCTTCCCTCTAAAATCCTAGGGTGACTTTAGATTATTTTAGAGTTATTCCTTCCCTTTTGGTCATCTCAATCTAGAGATTTATCTCTGGTGAGTTCATTTTCTTTTATTTTCTCCTCTCTTCTAATTTTTATTCATTATCATGATGTTATCTCTTGATCACTATTCAATAAAGTTTTGATCTTGTGTGATCTAGGTTTTTCTTTATGATCTCTTTTTACCTCTGTTACTCATTGTATTTCCTGGTTGAGAGTGTTACTGGAATCACTTAATAAAGTTAGGCGGTCTATAAAAATCCCCATTGGTATGTTTATGTTTGATCAAGTATGTGAAATATTTATATTGAACCAACACAACATTAACTTTAACTAAATATTAATGTGTGATGATAATCATGTATTTGGACTACCCTTAGATCCCTTTGGATCCAATAGTGTTGTTACCTGACTTGTAGCAACCCATAGGGTGATCCTATCTTGGACCAATAATGAACTAGATAATGAATTTAAATGTGATGCAGCATGTAATTATACCTCAGGTGATTGATTTTGATACATTCACATTGGAAAATAACTTACTTGATTATTGAATGAATGAGTAATTTAAAGAAAAATAGTAATTGGATAAATTGAATATTGTGTATTATGATGCTATGTTGTGGTATTCTTATCATTATGACTTATGTTATGATCTATGTTGAAATGATCATATAAATGGATTTTCCTAGGGTTTATTAAATGATTATATAAAGGTATTTTCCTCATTATGCTAAAATGATAATATAAAGGGATTTTCATGGTGATGTTTAAATGCTTATATAAAGGGTTTTTCTTGGTTATGCTAAAATTATTATATAAACAGCTTGGCCTAGTTAGGATATAATTTTTAAAGGTCTTGACCTGGTTATGTGATTATTTCATGGACTTGTGTGTATGGTTGGCATGTTTTTTTCTAAATGCTAAGAGATATTATGGCATGGTTCTAAATTAGGTTGATTGTTGTATTATATTAAATGATTAATTAATATATTTGATTATCACTTTATTGAATGAAATTATGATCAAACTAGTTTTTTATAGATATGGTTGTGTCGACCTACAAAGTTTTACTCGCACCCTAATCAAGCCACTATTTGTTACCTAATCAAGTTCCATGGATGTAGGTTTGGACATTGGAAAAAAAACTTTATTGTTTATTGTTACTTGTTATATGGGTTAAACCTTGGAGATATGACCTAAGTGTGGTTTGGAATTGGGGTATTTTGAGTTTATTTTTGTTAGATTGGTTTTTTATTTATATTAATTTCAATTTTACATTTTGTTCCATTTTATCCTGACATTACATTATCTGTTTATTATTATCAGATTATTCAATCAACATTTATATTTTGGTTTATCCATTGTGATTTACTATTTATAATTTTTATATTACACTGATATTTAGTTATTTATATTGCATTTAAACTCTATGTTAGGGAGTATAGTCTCCCACTACACTCATTACACCTCCTACTTCTAGTCGACATCCTCTGGTGCACGAGGAGGAACACATGAGGTCTAATAACCAACCTGATGTGTCCATATGAGATAGTTCTGGATTGGGGGATGTTACAGTGGTATTAAAGGTAATGGTCGAAGGATAGGATGGATTTTGGAGTTTGGAACTATGAGGTTTTCATGGATTAGTGGAGAAATGATACCATTTGACCTTGGTACACTACTACAAATATGGCTTTTATCAGTGCTATAAAAGTGCATTAACAGCGCTAAAAAAGCACTATTAATCGAGGCAAAGATAAAGGGGGTACCTTTTATTAGTGCTCAGAAAAGCGCTGATAAAGGGGTCTTTTATCAACCCTAAAAAAAGAATGGATAAAGGACCCCTTTTATCAGTGCTAAAAAAAGTGCTCAAAAAGGGGTCATTTATCAGCGCTTTTTTAGCGCTGATAAAAGTCAAAAAAAAAATAAAAAAGAATATATAATTCAGGGGGAGCTTTTAACAGCCCTTGAACCCCTTTATCATCGCTAGGTGGACCACTCTAGCACGTTGGCCTTACCCGCGCGTCCAACACAAGCTCCCCATATGCACCTCCTTGCTTCCACCAGAACTCAAACCTGCGACCTCCCCCTTGCCCTCCTGCACCTTTACCACTAAGCCATTTTGTTTTTTTTCTATTTAATGATATATCTATTTATTTATATATATATATATATAGTTATATTAATTTTTATATTATTATATATTCATGTTAGTATAAATATGTTTAGTTATATTAATACATATATATTTATTCATATATTTATATTTATTTATATTTATTTATATATATATAGTTATATTTATTCAAATAATAATATAGATTCATATTAATATAAATATATTTAGTTATATTAATACATATATATTTATTCATATATTAGTATATATATATTTATTCGTATATTAATTTATATTTATATTTATTTATATATATATATTTAGTTATAATTTTTATCCATATATTTATTTGTATAATAATATACATTTATAAGATTAGTTTTAAATACATTTATAAAATATTTTTTTTATGTCTCTTTATAAATAAATAAATACATACATACATACATATATACAACACACACAAAGAAACACATAGACACACACACACACATAGATATATATATTTACGAATAAATACATATATATGTGTATTTGAAAAGCCATAGAATGTTAAAATGACCATAAATTCTAATACAGAAGCCTTCTTCAACTCCACAACCAGTCAAATCGAAGAAAATGAAATAATACTCAATATGATATGTGGTACAGTCCTAACAGACATCTGGATCAGAAGTTATACTTGTTTGAATGTTGAAAAATTGAGGTGTCCTGACTAAAAACTCAGTTTTGGAGGCCTTCTGTGCCTTTTTTGGCCTTGAAAAATGTGATAGAAGCTTTTCTTGGGTCACTAGCATGTAGATCTCATCACAGGCTTCGATTTTATATGTTGTAGAGCTCAAACGGATACCCGGATCAAAAGTTATGGTCGTTTGAAGTTTGAGTTACATTTTAAACTTATTTTATATCTTTTATAATTTTTTTGATTTTTTGTGGCTTCAAATTATTATTAAATGATTTTTAATCAATGTTAATTAGAAAATTATTAATTAATTATATTTTTTAAAATATTGTAAAGTCGTTTTAACTAAATTTATTATATATTAAGTGTAATAGTCTATTTATACTTATCTAAAACATATTTAAAAAATATATAATATATTTATATCAATATAAATATACTTATATAACAATATATTATTTCTCATGAAAAATTATATTTTTTTGAAACATAAGATTTATCAGTGCTAGGAAAAAGTGCTGATAAAGCCCCCCTTTATCAGTGCTACTAAAAGAAGCGCTGATAAAGGGGTCCCCTTTAACAGCGCTAAAAAAAGCACTGATAAAGGGGGGCCTTTATCAGCGCTGTTAAAGGGTCACTTTTAACAGTGCTTTTTAGCGCTATTAAAAGTGACCCTTTATCAGTGATTTTTTTAGCACTGATAAAGGCCCCCTTTTATCAGCGCTTTTTTTAGCGTTGATAAAAGGGTAGTGCTTCCCTTGCCTATTTTTGTAGTAGTGGTATGTGAAATAGAACAAGGAGGCTTGCTACGACATGGGATTTTAGGGAACCCAATGATATGGTGCATGGACTCTGAACTTATTTAATGGCTAAGTGAGGAGGACCTATTTCTATGATTGAGACCAAGGAGAGTTACATGCATCCTGGTGAATTGTTTTCCTCTCTGAATTGGTAATTTCTGGGAAGTTAAAATTAAATAAAATGAATTAAAATCCATAATAGTTGGGATTATGAAAAAAAATCCCTTTTAACTTTGTCACATGTATTCCATCTACCTGTGTTTCAGAAAGTATAGGTACATCATGATGATCTGGTTGATCACTAGAGGTTTTAACTGGTTGAGTTGTATCATCAATAGTTGAGGAAGTTATGAAATTTTCAGTGGAAGTATTTAGGGAAGTATGAGGGTAGTGTTTCAAATGTTGAGATATAGAGATGGTTAGAGAAGGTTGAGGTTGCTTTCAGTTTGATCTTTTCCCAGCGAAGTACTAGGTCCCTTTGAAATTTAATTGGATGTAGGGAGTTACATGTTAGTAGTGGGTGCTATATCTAGGATAATAGAAGGAGGATGACTTTTTCAGTCGAATCTCAGAAAAATTTCTAGGAAGAGTTACTTTTATAGACCATGAAGGATGTAAAGTGATAGGATGTTCATTCTCTTCAGTAGAGTAGTATATCGGTGTTGGAGCTGGGTGTCAAGTTTAAGTAGCTTCTATATATTTTCCATTTCTTTTTCAATATGAGGAGTCTCATGTGGGGCATCTTAATGAGACACTCCATCCTTTTATCTAGTATGCAGTTACTTCATTTATGTTTTGGGTATATTTTTGGGTTCAAAATAAGATTAAGATAATCGAATGGATGCACTCATGATGAGGTTTTCTATGAAAGGAGATCAATCTAGGTTCCTCAAGGAATAGAGTTGTCAGTGGAAGGTCTTAGGTGCCAATGCCTTTGAGGTTTCTACTAGTAGGGATTCAACCTTAGCAGTCTCCTTTCCAACCTTCTGGGGCTAGTGGTTTTTATGCCTTTACTAGGGACTTCAAACTAATTTTATTTTTCTGTAGAGTTCATGTCCATCATCAAAACCATTTCCCAGTGGTCCTTTGAGCTCGTTTTGGTGGAGGAATCCTTTTTTAGCACCAGCCTTAGTAATTGTTGTCAACGAGGTCATTTCATTAGCAAGTGAAGTAGGCTTATACTACATTGTGGGGATATAGAGGGAGTAGAGGTTATCCTCATGATGTTCCTTGAGTTCAAGTACCTCATCCTAAGTCTCATGTGGGGAATCTTAATGAGACACTCCATCCTTTTATCTAGTATGCAGTTACTTCATTTATGTTTTGGGAATATTTTTGGGTTCAAAATAAGATTAAGATAATCGAATGGATGCACTCATGATGAGGTTTTCTATGAAAGGAGATCAAGCTAGGTTCCTCAAGGAATAGAGTTGTCAGTGGTAGGTCTTAGGTGCCAATGCCTTTGAGGTTTCTACTAGTAGGGATTCAACCTTAGCAGTCTCCTTTCCAACCTTCTGGGGCTAGTGGTTTTTATGCCTTTACTAGGGACTTCAAACTAATTTTATTTTTCTGTAGAGTTCATGTCCATCATCAAAACCATTTCCCAGGGGTCCTTTGAGCTCGTTTTGGTGGAGGAATCCTTTTTTAGCACCAGCCTTAGTAATTGTTGTCAACGAGGTCATTTCATTAGCAAGTGAAGTAGTCTTATACTACATTGTGGGGATATAGAGGGAGTAGAGGTTATCCTCATGATGTTCCTTGAGTTCAAGTACCTCATCCTAAGTGTGTTCATATATATGGTAATCAATAGAGAGGATGAGGAGATTGTAATTTTCAATTTCATGTAGTGGGGGAAATAGTTCCATAGGGGCAATAGATCATTCGAGATATGCCTAGATATCTTTTACCCTTGTTTGATCCTTGTTTGATTCAAGAGATTCACACTCCTTTGTTTCACCTACTCTAGTACATTCTCTAGAAATATACACAGAGAGGATTTTTATTCCCCTAGTTTTGACTATTCCAATAGGAGTCCATACTATATTATTTGATGTGTGTTGGGGTTATAGGCTAACAATCAAGACACATCATTCACATTGAGATCTTTTCTTTCTTCAAATATAGTCATATGATGTCATCCATAACATTTAATATTTGTATTATGTTCATGATATTATCAACTTCTTCTATAGGAGATTCATGTTCTCAAATATGGATATCAAGCATGTGGTTTTCATTGGTGAGTGGGGTTTTTATGTAGACAGTAGATTTATAGAGTATCTTATTTCTTTAATGGATGAGTTGTCTAGGGTGTTAGTGGAAATTGGGGTGGTGGAGATTCCTAGGGTTATTGGGAAGTTTATGGATGTTTTTATTTGAGGTGGTCAAAATGTTACCCCCTCAAAATGATGTTGAGTTTAGGATAGACTTTCATCTTGGTGATTATTTGGTTTCAATTGATCCTTATTTTATGTTACCCTCAAAGTTGTGGGATTTGAGGATTCAGACAGATGATCTTATACAGAACGGTTTTATCCAGACTTGTGTGTCTTCAAGTGGTGCTCTAGAGATATTAACCAAGAAGGTGAATTGTAGTATTAGGATGTGTATTGACTACCAGAAGTTGAATCAGGTAATGGTCAAGAAATGTTACCCTCTTCATAAGGATAAATGATATTTTGACCAGTTGAGAGGGGCTGGTTTTTTTCTAAGATCGATCTTCATTCAGGGTATCACCAATTTAGGTTGAGGTAGGGAAATCACTTGAATATTTCTTTTAGATGGAAGTATGGGAACATTAAGTTTGATTTCATGTCGTTCGGTGTCACAAACACACTATTTATATTCACGGGGCTTATGAAATCCATGTTTTATGAATTTATGGACCAATTTTTATTCATGTTCATCAACAACATATTGATCTACTTGAATTCATAATAGGATCATGATGATCATATCAAAACTATCTTATAGGTTATTCGATTCAACTAGATATATGGAAATTTTTCCATGTTCATGTTTTTAGACATGAAAGGTTCTTTCTCTTGGGCATGTGGTGTCTTAGCGGGGTATGTAAGTGGACCCATCAAAGGTCTAGGAAGTTTTTCCTTGGTAAGAACCTAATAACATGGCATATGTTCATATCTTTCTTGGTCTCATGGGATATTATTAGAGGATTGTTACTAATTTATCTTAAGATATAGCTCTGATAACTATGTTAACTAAGAAGGTCCAGGATTTGGGGTAGATAGATCAGTGCCAGACAGCATTTGGTTACTTGAAAGAGAGGTTGGTTAGTTCTTTAGTGCTCTGAATTCCTAAGGAGGGTATGTTGTTTGAGGTGTTTTTTAATTAATACCATCTAGTATTGTGATTTATATTGATCCATTAGAGGTAGGTGATCTCATATGGTTCTAGAAAATTATATACCCATAAGTTTAATTATGCTACCCATGATCTAAATCAAGAAGTGGTTGTGTTTTCTCAAAAGTTGTGTCAACATTAACTCAATAGAGAGAACTTCGTGGTCTTCACAGATCACAAGATCTTGAGGAATATCATTTCTCACCATGATCTGAATCTATAGTAAAGAAGGTGGATGGATTTTCTTTATTATTGTAATTTAAAGATCACTTACACTGAGGAAAGGAGAATGTTGTGATAAATTCTTTGATTAGTAAGTCATGGAAGGATGTTCTTGAGGATTTTGGAGATGGTTAGAGAGTAATGGAGTTGGAAACACTACAATTATATTCATGGGTGGTTGATGGTATAGGTTACTTATTTTATATGATGGTGTATCCTTATCTGATGTGGTAGGTGGAGGAGTCTCATTGAGGAGACTCAAAGACAGAGGTGATGCGCGATTGTGTTGTCCATGCTGATGCTCTAGAGGGATGTTCGTAGTATGGTCAAAACTAGATTTTACTTCAAGGAAGGTTTCTCATTCTAGAAGATATGCATAAGGGAGTCCTTCATGAGTTTTTGAACTCACCTTTGGTGGTACACCCAGAAGTTTCCAAGATATACAATGGGTTGAGGATATTGTTTTGGTGGCCCAGGATAAAATGGGAAGCGGAAGAGTGTGTGGCTTAGTACTTAGTTTTCTAATAGGTAATGGATGGGCATCATGTTCCTAGTAGTTCTTTATAGACTTTAGATGTTTTTGAGTTTAAATAGGATGACATATCAATGGATTTTGTCATAGAGTAACCCTAATATCTAGGAGGTTTTGATTCTATCTAGGTAATCATAGATCGATTGATGAAATTGGACCAATTCCTAGTGATCAATGAGTTGAACAAAGTAGATATTTTTTATATGAGGTATGTGGATGAGGTGATCTGGTTTTATGGAGTTAAAATTTCCATTTTCTTAGATCTAGATGAAAATATTACCTTTCAAGTCTGGATGGTATTAAAACACGCTTTTGGAAATCAGTTACACCAAAACACTACTTTCCACCCTCAGAAGAATGAGAAAACGGAGTAGGTTATCCAGACACTAGAGGATATATTGTGTACATGCATCTTAGACTATGGCGGATCATGATCATGACAATTTCCTTTGTTTTATTTTGATTATAATAATATCTATAAATCGTTTATATACATGGCCCCCTTTGAGGATTTGTATGGGGGGATATGTCATTCTCTATTGTGTTCTATGTAAATTGTGGAGGCAAAAGTTAGTATTCCCAATGTAGTGTAGAGCATGATAAAAAAATTTTAACTTGATATTAAGATAATGAAATTAGTGTATGATGACTTAAATATTATTTTTATTGTAAGAGGAGTCCATTGGAGTTTGAGGTTGGAGACCATGTGTTCTTGAGAGTCTCCCCTCAATGTGGGAAAGAGAGGTTTGGTAGAGGAATTAAGTTTTCTTCAAAGGTTTTTGGGACCTTTAATGTGTTGGGGTGAGTTGGTGAGGTGGAATATTAGTTGTAATTTCCACTATAGCTATAGAGGGTCCACAGTGTATTCTATATATCTCAGCTCCATCAGTACCTTCATAATTACTCTTGTGTAATTGACTTTTGATAGGTGGATGTCTTAGATGACATGACATTCATGGAAAATCCAGTGGTGATCTAGGATCATTGAGAGAAGGTGCTTTGAGGGTAGAAAATTCCTTTGGTTTTTGTTTTTTAAAGGTATGGTTTCATAGATAATAGTAATTGGAGTGAGAGATGTAGTTGTGTGCCCCTTACCTAGAGTTTTTCTAAATTTTACTCTGCCTTGTTTAGTGATATGATATTTCTACCTTGTTAGTGCTTTATCATATGATTTGTTTTCCTCGATTTGTAATGTGTGATCATACTCTAACATTTAAAAAGGGGAGGACTCAATTCCTAATCAATACACATTTTACTATGATGTGATTAAACCTTTGTGGGTGATTCAGTGTCTCCCAGAGTGGATAGTATCTTGACATGGAGGATGGGATTCCCCAATTCATGCATTCAGAGAAGTGAGGCTTGTTGGTTGCAATAGTTATTGGTTTGGGATGTGTGGAGGTTGATATGATTGTGCAGTGGTTGTATAATATTTTCGTGGTTTGTGGCTGGTATCGGATGATGCTGTATTGTTCCTAGTGAGAGGTGGTGATGTGGTTGTTTGGTGATGTGGTTTGTTGGGCTATTTTTTGGTGTTATGGTTAGATATTTCTGTTAGTGGTATCCTTAATGGACCAAAGGCCTTCATTTTTTTAATTTTTGATAATCCTCTTTTTAAGGGTTGAAGGGGAACCCTTATATGGACCATATGCTTAGTGACACATAACATTACTAGAAATCCTTAGAGGAATTCATCCCAAATAGACTACATGGAACTGCCCCTCCCTATAATATATCTTGATGACAGCTCTGCACATTCACAAGGATGGTCAGCTAGTTGTCGTTTGTAGAGATTAATAGTCCTGGCATCGATGGTAATGTCATACCCTCTCATTATTCCAATTTTGGTTAGCTCTGCTCTGGTGAATGTGCCTGCTATGAATCCTTATCTAGAGCCTTGTTCCTTTGAAATATGTCTGGTTGCATCTTCATTTCTTGTAGCCTAAAGTCCTTGAGGTGGACCAAAAGTCTTGAGGTGGCTGAAGGCCATGAGGTGGCTTGAAAATCCTTACCATCCTGAATTCCTTGGTTGGTAGCATTTGTGGTATGAAGAGATCCATGAAAGGTATCTCACAATGTGATTCATTGGACCCAATTATTTTTTTAGTTTTGTTTTGATTCTCAAAGATGAGAATCATTTGAGTGGTATCTTATGTAACATCCCATACCTTCTTAGATAGTTACTTTGTTGTGGGGCGGTTGTAGGTGTTCAAAGGAGGTCTAGAGGGATCTATGGAGCCAAATCTATAAGAGTACCCTAGGCAGTGGTTCATGAAGTGAACTAGATTCATGTCTTGAGTAAGTGATTCGGGTTTGTGAGGCTAGAATATTTATGGATTGTGTGTGGAAGTGGATGGATTTGATGAAATAAATTCACATCATAAAATTAATTCACACCGTGTATTAAATAAAATCCTAGGTGAATGAATTTTCAATGGAAACTAAAAATATGTGAATACCCATGGAATACACATCATGAGTGGAATTCACAATGTGAAAGTGGTGGGTTATAGGTTTTAAATTATTTTTGTAGTCACTTTTTATTCATTCATTCTCCCTCCCTTCCTCTAATTTTTAACAAATACCTTGGTTCCTTGGGAGGATTTTCCAACCCTTCTTCCATCGCTTAGATCTTTGGGTTCTATTGGATGCCCATTTGCGATCTGTGCTGAGTTCTCCTCCCTTTTTCATGGTTTTACTAACATTTTTCGTCAAAGATTTATTGTGGTGGTGTGGTTTTTATTAGGGTGTGTGTTGACTGATTTTTTAATGGACCCTTTATGTGGTTTAAGTTGATTTGTGTGCTTTTCATGTGGTTGTGTTTTATGGGAACTTCATCCTTCACCTTGTAAGGCATAGAAAGATCAAAAAGCTCTTTTGAAGTAGGGAATACTTAATTTATCTCTATTTTGTATCATGTGAGAGGTATTTTCAATTATTTATCTTTGGTAAGATAGTTTTATCTATCCTAATTAAAAGAAACTAATTGGTTAATTTAAATTGATGGGTCTTCATTCTTTTACAGATTTGATATTATTGTGATATTATAATTTTATGGACTAAATTCCCCACTAAAAATATTTGTTATTGGGGGATTGTTTGTATAGTGTTTTCTATGATTATATATCCTTGTTGTGGTTATTTATCATCACCCTAAAATATAAATTGTCTAACCACTTACACTTGTCTAATAAATGTTTTTCCTCACGATCTATAGCATTTGTGATAATGCCTCTAAAATAAATAAGTGAAATTGAAAAAAAAAACTTTTTCTAAGTATAAAATAAAGTGTTGTGATGTGATTTTTGTGTGACCATGTTATGGTGAGGTGTGGGGTAGATTTTTTTTGATGGGAGGCCCTTATGTGAGTGGAGATGTGTGGTTTTTTCATATGGTGCAGATAGGTTTGTTTCGTCAAGTTGTTGGGGCAGTGAGGTGTTATGTGATATGAGGTTGTATTGTGGGGAGACGATGTGTGGTTGTGATGTGGTATGGGTTGGTGTGTGATTGTATGAGTTTTTTATATGGGTAAGTTATGTGTGGTGGTGTTATGTGGTGGATGAAATGGGAATAGTTACATTGTGCTAGATTCCTGGGTAGTGATGGAATGACTAATTAATAATGTTTTAGATGACTTGTGTTGGTATTTTTAATGGTATGGGAATAGATTATAAATGAATTAATAATGAGAAGTGTGTTTAAATGTTGTTGATTATTAATAATTAAATTAAAGGTTAGGATAATGGAATTGGTTGGAAATGAAAAATGTGACTTGTGGGTTGTGTGGTGTTATGCATTTAGTGGTGGTAATAAAAGTGGTAGTGTTTTGAGTTGTTTAGTGATTTGTTATGAACCCATAGGTTGGTATCATGTGTCGCATATATATAGATATATTTTTATGTTCCTTTTTATTTTCTATATGCACATCACCCACATCAAGAACCACGTGTCGACACCTATATATTTATACAGGGGTTGTTTTCTATTCAAAATCTTGGTGATGAGGATGGATGGCTGGATACCCTCTATTTCTCTCTCTCACTCTTCTAGGTGAAGAGATATTCATAGGATGTGATTATTGGAGATTTGATAGTGCACTAGGTGATGGACCAAGTGTCTTCAAGAAATATGTGATATGCCCATGTTGTGGGGAGGTGCTCTAGGTGTTTTTGGATGAGATGTGATACGATCATGATATGGGGAGTCTTATGGTGGGGTTTATGCATGGTATGAGGAGGGAATGGGGCATATTTCCTTCATGTTCATGATACCTTACTACTCTAGTTATGATTATTATGTGATGTCCTAGGTTTTTTTGAGCGATATGAGATGTTATCATGCTATGGGACGGTGGACCAGGAGTCTGTAGGTGTGATGTGATGCAACTGTACTATAGGGCAGTGGTATTTGTTATACATAAGATATGGAATTGCAAGTATGTATGATGTTGGGGTGTGAAAATAGAAAAATAATTGGGAAAGTGGTGTGTGGTACCCTTTATCAAAATTATTCTTATTATTTTATTGTACTTGGATTTTATTTTTTGGTTAGTGTGTCTTAGTGAGTTCTGGGTTAGATGATTGACCTATTTTATGTGATGTTGGTTCTAGTATTTTCTTATGGGTGCATTAGTATTATTTTTTCACATGTGCATGAGAGACTTTGATTTTCCTACTGAGTATACTTGTATGATCACCCTATGTGCATAAACTAATTTTCAGGTCTCCCAGAGGACTATGTAGACCATAAAGGATATTACTAGCTCAGAAATTTGGATAATCATTATGTCATACTTTATATTTTTTTTTGGGTATTTACTTTGGAGACTTTTTTCTACACCTATTTCATTTGTACATGCATTATGGGAAGGTTTTTGGATTTATTTTTATGTTATAACATGGAGTTTATTGTGGTTGATTCATCATATATCCTGATCCTATAATATTATAGAGGGAAATATATCCCATTTCATGATATTTTTATACCATCAGGGCTAGTCAACAATCTGGGGCCTACTGCAGGTGAGGCTCATTGTTCATTATTTATCTCCCTTCATTATGATATCTTTGATGGGAGGGGGTCATGATAGATAAATATAGGTATTATAAATGCTTAATATTTTATTGTTGATAAATCTCATATTTATCAGTGCTTTTTGGAAATAATTGATAAAACCCTCTCTAATATTATAAATTTAACCCTAATAGCACTCACTTATACATGTCATTCAGTCTCTCACAGAAAACGGCCTCTACCGCTGCTCCCCCTAAAAGATCTAAAATGAATCATCCCTCTCGAAACCTAAGTTATTTGATTATTTTTACTCCTCTTTAATCTATTTTATATAATCAATTTAAAATCATAAAAAAAATGTCTTGTTCCTCTAAAATGAATATGTCCATACATTTTCAAGTTATAGTAAGCAGGAAAATTATAGGATTATCATCACAAAACTTCCTTTCCCTCATAGGATGGGGCCGTTTTTCTGGACTCTGGCATTAGATGAATATCTCCAACCACATGATTCATTCACCTGACCCTTCCTAAAAGGTAATCCAATTTGGTGTCCCCACTGAGATGTGGGTTGTCTTTGATTTATTTAAATAGAATTTGGAGAAATCATAGCATGAAAATTTTCAATTTGAATCAATTCACTAGATTTTTCATTTGGAGTACCCTAGTTCTGTAAATTTTCACTCATAATAGTTGTTTCCCCCTATTGAGCCCATTAATGATTCTTTCCACTTTCATTACAACCTCAGTTCTAATTATAAGTGGGTCTTTATTTTCAGTTAATTCTTACTATTAGACCCACTTTCATTCATTCTAACCTTGATTGGATTCCATTAAGTGATCATTTTGATCTATTTTCTAGTTGAATTTATTATTTCATCCCCTTGAGATAGACCCATGGTTTTTTTAACCCTAGTCTCATATACAAGTACTCCTATAACTCTCTTTAAAGCTCTACTCAGACTAACTTTCACTCTATAAATTGGAATCATGGATAAAATTCAAAACATATATATCCACTTTTATATTTTTTAAACCATACTTCAAGTTTCCCTTTACATTTTTTCAGATACAATGATCTTTGTTGGTTCAACGGAGGTTGAGTTTGGTTTTTAGGTGATCCCAAGTATTTGGTCATATACTCCAATCATCAGTTTAGGATGAGAATTTTTATTGATCACGCTAAGAAACTTCTTCAACTTATATTGTGGTTGATTGTTCCTTATATCCCCAATAAGAATTTTAATTTCTATTCTCTGAGGATTCTTCCCATCCATGTGAATTGTTTAAATTTTAAGCATTACTCAAACCCTAATTTGATTGCTCTTTGATTTTTCCTGTATCTTGAGAACCCCAATCTGATACTTCTAGTTCATTGGATTTAAATTCAAGATTCTCTTCTAATATTAGATTCTTAAGACAAGGTGATCATTCCCTACAAACATTTTCATCATCTGAAAAAATATTCTCAACTTCATATCCTAAGCATCCAAGCACTGAAATAGTACCAAGTATGACACATACCAAGTGAAGAAATGAATAAAAATAAAATCCTCCCTCTTTTAATAATCCCACCTAAAAAATTTAGATAAATAATCCTTGATCTCAATATGTTTTACTAGATTAAAATATAATTAGATAATTTGTAACTTCATTGATATCACGCATTCCCTTTCTTCAATTATTTCTGCCACTATAATGCAATCACAATAAGAATTATTTGACTCTTATTATCTTGAAAAATGGATTCAGGTAGCTTAAATTATTTTTTAATAATGGAATTTTAGGGTTATAATATCATAATTTTTGTGTATTTATTTATTTTGTTAAATATTAATATTATTAAATCAAATAGTATGAATATTAATCAAAAATGGGTGGATGAAAATCGTATGATAAAAGAGTATGAGGACTGGGTGAAAAAGTTCATCATGTTTGAAAAAAATCATAAATATGACCCTTCTCAAATCCTTTATCCATATTTACCCTATTATTAGTCAATACTAATTAGTCTAGAGGATTTGGAAAAACACTTTATCTGTAATAGAGTATATCTATGTTATAAATGTGGGAATAAACATGTGAAAAAACTGAATGTAGCTTGTAAATGGGATAATACTACATTTTATGGATTGTATGATATTATTAAAATTGTGAACAATGATGAATATCATATCAAGGATATGATTAAAAGTTTGAATTATGATAAATATCGTATTGAAAAAATTACAATGAGATTTGAAGATTAACTTTGTGATTTTCCAAAAATATTTTATAATTTAAATAGTTGTAAAAAGATATCATTGTATAATAGTTTTACTAAGTATATAACATTTCCATCCATAATGAATCAATATAATTTAAAAGGTGGAAATGGATGGAGTGACAATAGCTTTATTGAACTAATTTCTCCCTTCAATGACATGCTACTAAAAGATAAGGATCTTCCTTGCTGAATATATGATGCTAAAAATTATATGTTCAATGTGTGTAGTCTTTGAAAGAGTGAATGACTATCTAAATGATGGTATACTATTTCACAAGGACCATGATTTGCTTTAAAAATTGTCAAGGTGTGGTGTGTCTCTTTATAATAATGATGAATCAATTACATTAAAAAATTTATGGTAATTTCCAATAATTCCAAGGTTTAGGTGCCTGTATGAATGTGAGGAGACTGTAATATAATTAATCCAGAATTCAGATATAATAAATCAAGATTGAAAAACATTTTCTCCCAAAAAACTCTCCTCAATGGAATAAAATTGATCATGAATATCCTGAATATAGAAATGAGCTGAAACCCCTTCTTCTTATGCTATGTATATATGGGTTGAATACTTTCAGTTTACAAAGAATCACTCATAATGCATGGCTAGTTGTGTTGGTAAATTATAACTTTCACCATGGTTATGCATGAATAAAAAATAAATTATGTTCTCTCTTCTTGTATGTGGACCAAAACAATTAGATAATGATATTGATGTTTATTTGACTTCATTGATCAAATATTTGAATTTAATTTTGGATTTAGCTGTTACATTTTATAATGCTTATATAAATGAAGATTTAGTGTTGATATACATGTTGTGTAGGATGATATATGTATTTCCTACTTAGGTAATTTATTTTAGGATATAACATTAAAGAAACTCAATGGTATCTCATTTTTGAATAGGTTACACACTCTGTTAGGTTAAAACATTCATCAAAGACTATGTTTTTAGGATATAGATGATTTATACCATGATGACTAAATACATATCTTAGATGACATAATTTTATTGTAATTTTAAAGAATGCACAACACCATATCCAATAACATGTGATAAACTGTTTAATAAATTAAAATATAAGGACACGTCTTTTTGTAAACCTTCTTTGAAAAATCTTATGAAAACTAATTGGAAAAAGAGAGCATATTTTTTTAAATTATTGTACTGTAGTTGATTGTATGTTAGATATTTTATTAATTCCATGCATGTGAAAAAAATGTATGTGATAGTTTCATTGTAATAATACAAAATGTACTTATCAAAAAAAGAATGACATTAAGGCTAGGTTGGAAATTATTGACATGTAGATACAAGAATATTTGGAAACAATGAAGGGTAAAAGATATACTTTTATTTTTCTAGCTGCTTACACTCTTTCCAAGAAAGTGAGATATCATTTTTTTTTACTTTATTGAATGATGAAAAGGTCCCATTGGAGTATTAATAAAATATCAATAATATTGTTTCAATTACTAATTTAAAGTAAAAGATCTTGAAATCACATGGTTTTAATTTCTTGATGAAATATCTAATATATGTAGCTTTATGTTTCATTTTTTATAAGAATGTTCATCATACATTATCCATGATCTGTTTATTTTTTAAAATATATGCAGTAAAGTTATAGACATGGTGAAATTTCCAACTATGTAAAAGGTAATTACTATCATATTATGAGAATTATAGATTTTATTCCTACCTCCATTCATTGATATGATGGTTCACATGATGGTTCACTTAGTTAGAGAGATTTGGTTATGTGGTCATATACATTATAGATGGATGTATACCATTTAATGGTATATGAATATTTTGAAAGTTTAAACAGAAAATTTAAGTAGACCAGAAGGTTGTATTATAAAGAGATACAT
Organism: Viscum album; assembly: GCA_963277665.1. Classification (NCBI taxonomy): domain Eukaryota; kingdom Viridiplantae; phylum Streptophyta; class Magnoliopsida; order Santalales; family Viscaceae; genus Viscum; species Viscum album. Next base: position 360,259,818 of record OY728156.1, on the reverse strand, counting down.
TGTTGAGGAAGCCGTTGAATTTTGTACCAACTACCTATTCAATGTGGAAAGCATTGGTCTACCAAAATCTCATCACATAGGGAATCCTATGGGTGAAGGAATTTCAGTAAAAGAAGTTTTTATAATTACTACTATAAATAAGGAGCTAGATCACCTTTACATTTTTCATAACATTTTATATGTTATTATATATATTGAAACCCATAAAGTGATTATTAGGTATTTGAATCCATAAATGGATTAAATATGGATATCAAATAAAAATAATTGAAAATTTATAGGATTTTTTAGAGACTATATTTTTTAAGAGTCAACTAAAAATATGAATTCAATTTTAGAAAAAATATAATGGATATAAAGAGGACCAAGGGTGCATGTATTTTCTTATAAAGGTTATTTAATTAATGGTTATACATTCTATACAAAGGAACAAGATGAATAGAGTACCATACAAAATAGTGGATTTAAACTTATGGCTAAATAAATGCATGTATTTGATATCATGGATGGTGATCTAATTAATATTAATATTTCATACTTTTGAATCATCAAACAAATATGGTAGTTTTTTTATATAGCATTCCAAGTGTAGATTTGTCAACTAATGTGGGTTTATAATAGAAGTGTAGTTAAAATCAGTGAATTGGGATTCATAAAATTATATTTTAGTAAGGAATGGTATAAACAAAAAACAATTTATAAGGGAATAATAGGTAGTATAGATATTTTATGTTCCTTATCCTACTACCAAAAAATGGTCAATTATCCTTTTATTGACTAAAACCACTAAAGGGTCAAATGTCAATTTAACTAAGGTTGACCCTTTCATTTGGATGTCATAATCGTCTCACAGTGGTCCCAATGTAGAAAAGGTCTTTTATATTATAGGAGACTATAATTAAGAGATTTGGATACTTGATAGCGGGTTTAAATCCCATCAACCGTTAAATAAAAATGTGAGTTCAATAATTAGGTTATATTTTTTAATATACATTGTGTTACCTCATACTATTATCTATCCACTATTTCATTTACATAATATAAATTAAATGTTTGAGAAATTCTATAGATAATTTATTCTACACATGTTAATTCCCACAATCCTAAGAAAAAATAGGTTTCTCAACATGATAATGCTCACAATGAAAATGAACAGAAACTTTCCCAATATAATGATGCTACCAATATAGGGGAAAACATGTTTCTCTACATTCAAATGATATCAATCCTAAGAACTAATATGTAAGAACCCGTGTTTTTCCGGACTATTGTTTTGAGCAGAAATTTTAATTTTTGTTGTTGGACGCTCGTGAGGGGTAAAATGGTCATGTTCCCCTACCAGTTGATCTCAGATAATTTTTCAGACAACTCCGTTGGTCTCGAAATATGGTGTTTACCCTAGGATAGAAGTTTGGTGAAAATATGAGTTGTTTGAATTTTAGCAGAATATTTAATATTTAATATTATTAAATTAAATATTAAATTATCCACATAGGTTCATTTCAAAATAACTTTTAAATAGAACATCGTATTGAGATTCCGTCTGTGCTGTTGAGTTTGGAATGGAAATTTTATACTAGGGGAGGCATAAACTCATGTCGGGCGCTAGGGCCGGCCCGGGCCCCCTTTTTCTTCTTTTCCTTTTCTTTTCCTTTCTTTATTCTCTCTTCCCCCTTCCTCCTTGATCATGTCTTGTACACCTCCTCCTTGTCTGGATCTTTTGGTAGGATTTTGGTATTGAGAAATAGGGAGAGTTGAAAGGTGATAGGGGTACCGATTCGATGCTCTCGACGAGCTGATTCCACGAAGGGAAACCGAGAGCCGTGAAATCAGCCGAAGCTTCGGCGGTTTCCACCCGAAGGTAGGTCCATTTATGTTTTTTCCATAGATCCCCCTCAAACATGTTTTTTTAAGTTTTTAAAGCCTTATATTATTTGATTGTATGCCCATGGGGATCGATCTATTGTTTTGGGGGAGAAACGGGAGAATCGGGCGTTTTTAGGGATTTCCCCTCGAAAAACCCAGTAGACATGGTGTGTGTTCCAGGGGAACACGCCGTGTGTTCTTCATGTTCGGGGAAGAAAATTTTTCATAAGTACTCGTTGTGTACTTGAGTACACATCGTGTAGTGGGTGGTCGTGTGGTTGGTCGTGTGGAATAGAACATGGAATAGTTGTTTTTTTGGAGTATACGTCGTGTACAAAAAAGTACACGCCATGTAGTGGTACTTGGGAATGTGTTTTAGTGAAAACGAACATGGGGTGAATTTCTTTGAATAGTACATGTCGTGTACAGTAAATTACACACCGTATAATTCTACACAGGCAGGCCCAATGGGTCTGGCCAAGTATTTCTGGCCATGTACTACTCCAGCTTAGTAGTTTTGGCATATCTTACGCTCTAGAAGTCAGAATTGGGCATGTGAGTAGTCGATTCTAAGAATTTTTTTACATAGATCATAATGGTGGAATCCTTTTTATATTTATAGGTCATATATGGGGGTTTTGTGGTTTCTAACTAAATTGAGGGGTTCTTCCTCCAGTTATCGAGCTCAGTTGTCACCTGAGAGTGAGTCTTGATGTGGTTGATAGGTTGGGTGTTCGGACCAACTTAGTCAAGACCTTTAATATGAGATGATCTATGATCTATCTTCCATAACCTTCCTTTATAGGATGTTCCCCTTGTGAGATGTGCCTTCTGGATTATGAGGCCATGAGACCGGACACTTCTAAGGATCCCCTGAGGGATGCCTTTACTTGTGTGATGACCTAGGGAGTCCCTTGTAGGATCTCTCTCTTGTTCTTTCTTTTATGGGACCCATGTTATGGAATGCCTATGTTTTCCTTCCTTTGAGGATCCCATGTAGGGTTTCTCCCTTGATCTTCACTAAGGATCCCATGTATGATGACTTCGCTCGTGTTTACCTGGAGATTCCTGAGAATGATGATTCCTCAGTGTTTGACTTGAGGGACCCAGTGGGTGCCCGTTGTTTGAATGACCATGAGTTGTTATGTCGGGTTTGGGTAGAGATGGTGATCAGGTGTCACCTAAAACTCATGCCAAACAGGTAATCCCTTTGGGATTTGGATGTTTATTGGGTTGGTCTTCGGGCCACCCTCACTGTTTGTTTATTTCTGACTTGGGTTACTGATGATGTAGTGGTTACCAGAGCTTTTTCCTGGTTAGTGGCTGTTGATCCTGACACGAGGCATCTTCTTGTTTGTTAGGATTCCTACTTTGACTTATGTGCCTGAGTAGTAGGTGGTCTGATGTTTATTTCCAACTGTTGAGTTGAATTTTTGTATTGTTGTGCTATGAACCCATGATTGGGGTGTCATATGGATGAGGGCTTTGCTGAAAGATATCTAGAATTGCATAGATAATCTAATGATAAGTTAAAACTGATGTTTGGGATCATTGCTTGGATCCAGGACCACCCTGGGGGTGTGTTCCTCTGTTTAGCCATTTGTCTAGGGTACCTGAGGTTATTCCATGATTATATTGTGTATTACATTTTCTTGAGAGAAATTTTGTATAAGATTTCTTGTTATGCATCGGGCTCATCCCGGTTACTTACGCCTGAGGGTGTGGTTATTTTAGCCTAAGGGAAAGTGTTCGTTTAGCCTGAGGGCGTGGTTATATTTAGCCTGAGGGCATGGTTATTTTAGCCTAAGGGAAAGTGTTTGTTTAGCCTGAGGGTGTGGTTATATTATCCTGAGGAAAAGTGTTCATTTAGCCTAATGGCGTGGTTATATTATCATTAGGGAAAGTGTTCATTTAACATGAGAGCGTGGTTATATTAGCCTGGGGGAAAGTGTTCATTTATCCTGAGGGAAACGTTTCATATGCCTGAGGTCAGTAGCTTTCGTGCCTGAGGGCAAGATTCTTATACGCCTGAGGGCACTATTCGTTATGCCTAAGGGTAGTCACCTGAGGGTTTTTTTCTGTTCGCCTGAGGATTAGGATTCATATGTCTGATGAAAATGGATACTTGTTTTTGTTTAGCTTCTTCAGAGACATAATTCTGTAGTAGGCCGAAGTAGGTACATGTCGATGGGATTACAGACCCAGATATCGACTTAATGATACACGACTTGAGTGGCATGACGTCCATCTTAATGCCCTTGCACATGATGTCCAGAAGATCAGGATTATGGTCCCAAGGATCGACTGCTGATGTGGTTTCTTGTTATTTGAATCACCTAATCATGAATATTCATATTTATGTATATGTGTATAGGTATGGGACTATACATGTGTACTTATATAGATATGGACATCCATAGTGGCACTTTCCCAGTTTATGGGGATTATAGACCCTGAGTTTGACTGTGATTGAATGTTTAGGTTACTTCCTTTTGTTGTGTTCTAGCTAGGCTGAGCACATTGTTGTTGCATACACTTTTAGCAGTACAGTTATAGGTTGCTTGTCAGGGATCCCAACTGAGATTATTTCTCACCCCTGCACGTGCACCTCAGTGTATGTGTATAACTTATGTCTACTTTTCAAGTTCAGCAAGATTTGCATGGGGGATAGGTTTGAGGCCCAGTGTTGGATGATCGAGCGGAGCTTCTTGAGTGGTTCTACTGATCAGGCTGCTGCAGTTCGACAGTGTCTGGAGATCCAATACGTGGATTGGCTTAGAGTTAATAGTTGATCCCTTTACATTTACTTTCAGTTTTTTTGTACTTGTATCAGTATGGTCGGCCGGTGGGTGACCAGTGTTGTATTGTATTGCATAGCAGTTTGGGATTTTATAGCATTTTACTATTACTGCTTGTTCTATTTCAGTTTTTTATTGCATCCACAATCTGTTTACTTTCTACTGTGCATGATACTTGGTTATTTATATTTTTTTCTTACTCTGATATGATGGAATAGTCTCCCCACTATCACACCCTAGGCCTTCATTTCTAGTCGGCATCCTCTATCATATGGAGAGGCGCACTTGATGCCTTGTGGTGAACCGGCTCGGAGCACCAGTTTAGTGGCTTCTGGGTCAGGACATTACAAAGTGGTATCAGATGAGTTTTCTTCCTGTTTATTACTATTTAGGATATGGTAGATAGGTGTATTAGGAATGTGTAGGAACCTGTGATGGATATTGGGTTGGTGCGTCTAGAACACTTGTTCCGATAAGAAGTCCTGGTTTCCATGGTTTGGGGTTGATGTTCTGATTTTGCGATATTACAGTTGTATATGATTTTAGCCTTGAGCGATGCACATGTTGTGTGGTGTTTTGATTTACTATGGATCTCTGGATCTTTTCCATTGGTAAGATGTCAGGTATGGATTTTGACTCTTGTCCGGTAAAGGAAAGAGGCATCTCATGCATCATACTAGGAACATAGGATTCACAGCATATAGGCCTGCTAGTGTGTGTTTTTACTGATGACCGAGACCTTTGGTTCTGCTTACACATACTTTTTACTATGATGGTAGGTTATGTGGATCTATGTTGAGGTGTTGGTGTGAGGATGATGACTCGGACTTCATGCACAGGTGGTACAGTGACCCCAGTTGGTCTATATGGCATGTGATGCCTTTCTGTTTAACCCTTATTGGGTATTGTTTCTCTTGTCTGTGGTTATCTAGTCGGATCGTTGAGAATGATGTCAATAGATACCAAGGCTTTTCTTGTGAACTGGACCTCCTTGGGGTATTCCTGTATACGGATGCCCGATGGGTGTCAGTTCATTTTCTCTTTTTCTTGGGTTGTGAACTCCAGAGAGTAGTTACTTATGAGGATTCTTGGAGAGGATCAGGGCCCTTGTAGGTTGTGTTTCGGTTTTGACTCTCTTTGGTCATTGTGATCTTTACCTTCTTCTGAGAGATTTTCGATCATTTGGTCTAGGTGGTTAGACCTTGTGACCCAGTTGTGAGGCTTTTTCTGTAGGGATAGGTGGAAGACCTAGAGACCCTTGGTTTTGACTCAAACCCTTGTATGTTGATGTCTGTTCCGTTCTAGGGAAACCTTTGTGAGAATGGTTGACCTATGCTTGAATCCTGGTCGTGTTTTGGTAGGATGTTAGTGTGGCTTAGAGGGAGCTAGACACGCCTTTGGTGAAATATTAGTGTACTCCTGTAAGAGATGATCATTCTCTGTCTTGATTCATCTTGAGTTTGCTGAGAGATCTTCGACCTTCATCGATCTCCTTTTTCTTTCCTAAGGATCATCCCTATTGAGGATGGAACCTGTTCGGGTTGTGCTCTCAGAGCGGTTTAAGGAAAGACATATGGTGGGGAGTTCACCATTGGCCTTTTGAGGTGGTTTTCCTTGTTTAGGCTAAACTTTAGTGTTTTTCAGGAGATTTTGAGCTTAGGGTTTTCTTTTAAGATGATGATAAGGGTATTCCTATGGTGGGGAGTACCAGTTTGGTCGTAGTTGAATATCTTCTATGTAGAAGGTGGCGGTAAACGCTATAAGGAAGGTCATTGGACAGTCTAGATAGCTTGGTTGTGCAGATGCTTGGGTTATGAGAATGGTTTTTGGTTCTTTCTCTGGGCTTCTCGGGGACGAGAAGGTTTATGGTGGGGAGTTTGTAATAACCCTTGTTTTTCCGAACTGTTGTTTTGAGTATAAATTTAAATTTTTTTGTTGGACGCTTGTGAGGGGTAAAATGGTCATGTTCCCTTACTAGCTGATCTCGGATAATTTTTCTGACAACTCTGTTGGTCTCAGAATAGGGTGTTTACCCTAGGATAGGATTTTGGTGAAAATCTGAGCTGTTCGAATTTTAGCAGAATATTTAACATTAAATATTATTAAATTATATATTAAATTATTCACGCAGGTTCATTTTTAAATAACTTTTAAATGGAGCATTGGATTAATATTCTGTTTGCGCTTTTGAGTCCAGAATGGGGAGTTTATCCTAGGGGAGGCATAAACTCATTTCGGGCGTCAGGGCCGGATCGTGCCCCCTTTTTCTTATTTTCCTTTTCTTTTCCTTTCTTTCTTTTCTCTTCCTCCCTCCTCCTTGTGTATGTATCATACGCCTCCTCCTTGTCTGTGTATTTTGGGAGGATTTGGGTATTGAGAAATAGGTAGAGTTGTAAGGCGATAGAGGTACAGATTCAAAACTCTCGACGCGCTGATTCCGTGAAGGGCAACCGGGAGCTGTGAAATCAGACGAAGCTTCGGCGGTTTCTGCCCAAAGGTAGGGACTTTTATGTTTTCACCATATATCCCCTTTAAAAAAAAAATTTTAAGTTTTTAAATCCTTATATTTCTTTCTTGTATGCCCATGGGGATCGATCTGTTGTTTCGGGGGAGAAAACGGGCGAATCGGACGTTTTTAGGGATTTCCTATCGGAAAACCTCGTATACACAGCGTGTGTTCTAGGGGAACACACTGTGTGTTATTATTGTTCAGGGAAGAATAATTTTTTATAAGTACATGCCATGTGCTTGAGTAAACACCATGTAGTGGGTGGCTGTGTGGCTGGTCGTGTGGAATAGATCACGGAATAATGGTTTTTTTGGAGTACATGTCGTGTACAGTAAAGTACACACCGTGTACTGGTACTTGGGCATGTGTTTTAGTAAAAATGAACATGGAGTGAATTTTTTTGAAAAATACACACCATGTACAGTAAAGTACACTCCGTGTACTTTTACACAGGCAGGCCCAATGGGTTTGGACATGTACTACTCCAGCTTAGTAGTTTTGGCATATATTATGCTCTGGAAGTCAGAATTGGGAGTGTGGGGTCGTCTATTCTAAGCGTTATTTCACGTATATTGCAATGGTGGAATCCGTTTTACATTTAGAGGTCATCTAAATGGGTTTTTTGGGGTTTTTTCCCAAATAGAGGGGTTCTTCCTCCAATTATCGAGCTCAGTTGTCACCTAAGAGTGAGACTTGGTGTGGTTGATAGGTTGGGTGTTCCGACCAAATTAGTTGAGACCTTTAATATGAGATGATCTGTGATCTATCTCCCATAACATTTATTTATAGGATGTTCCCCTTGTGAGACGTGCCTTCTAGCCTATGAGGTCGTGAGACCGGACACTTCTTAGCATCCCCTGAGGGATGCCTTTACTTGTGTGTTGACCTAGGGAGTCCCTTATAGGATCTCTCTCTTGTTCTTTATTTAATAGGACCCATGTTATGGAATGATTATTTTGTCCTTACTTTGAGGATACCTTATAGGATTTCACCCTTTCTCTTCGCTAAGTATCCCATGTAGGATGCCTTCACTCGTGTTTACCTGGAGAATCCCGAGTATGATGATTCGTCAGTGTTTGACTTGAGGGACCCAGTGGGTGCCTGTTGTTTGACCGACCCTGAGTTGTTATGCCGGGTTTGGGTAGAGATTGTGATTGGGTGTCACCTAGAACCCATGCCAAACTGGTAATCCCTTTGGGATTTGGATGTTCGTTGGGTTGGGCTTCGGGCCACCCTCACTGTTTGTTTATATCTGACTTCGGTTGCTGATGTTATAGTGGTTACCGGAGGTGCTTCCTAGTTGGTGGCTGTTGATCCTGACACGAGGCATCTTCTTATTTGTTGGGATGCCTACTTTTCCTTGTTTGCATGAGTATTAGGTGGTCTAATGTTTATTTCCAACTGTTGATTTGAATTTGTGTATCGTTGTGCTACAAACCCATGGTTGGGGTTTCGTATGGCTGAGGCCTTTGCTGAAAGATATCTAGAATTGCATCGATAATCTAGTGATAAGTTAAAACTACTGTTTGGGATCATTTCTTGGATCCAGGACTACCCTGGGGGTGCATTCCTCTATTTTTTCATTTGGCCAGGGTACCCGAGGGTATGCCATGATTATATTGTGTATTGTATTTTCTTGAGAGAAAATTTGTATAAGATTTCTTGTTATGCATTGGGCTTGTCCTGGTTACTTGTGCCTGAGGGAGTGGTTATTTTATCCTGAGGGAAAGTGTTCGTTTAGCCTGAGGTCGTGGTTATATTTAGCCTTAGGGCATGGTTATTTTAGCCTGAGGGAAAGTGATCGTTTATCTTGAGGGTGTGGTTATATTAGCCTGAGGGAAAGTGTTCGTTTATCCTGAGGGAGTGGTTATATTAGCTTGAGGGAAAGTGTTCGTTTATCATAAGGGTGTGGTTATAATTATCCTGAGGGAAACGTTTCATATGCCTGAGGGTAGTAGCTTCCGTGCCTAAGGGAAAGATTCATATACGCTTGAGGGAACTATTCCTTATGCCTGAGGGCAGTCACCTGAGGTTTTCATTTCTGTTCACCTGAGGGTGAGGATTCATATGTTTGAGGACAATGGTTACTTGTTTTTTTTATCTTGTTCAGAGACATAATTCTGGAGTTGGCTGAAGCAGGTACATGTCGATGGGATTACGAACCGAGAGATCGACTTAATGTTACACAACTTGAGTGGCACGATGTCCAGCTCATTGCCATTGCACATGATATCCAGGAGATCGGGCTTATGGTCCCAAGGATCAACTACTGATGTGGTTTCTTGTTATTTGAATTACCTAATCATGAATATTCATATTTATATATATGTGTATAGGTATGGGACTATACATGTGTACTTATATGGATATGAACATCCATGGTGGCACTTGCCCAGTTGACGGGGATTATGGACCCTGAGTTTGACTGTGGTTGCATGTTTGGTTTACTATCTTTTGTTGTGTTCCAGCTAGGCTGAACACATTGTTGTTGCATACAATTTTAGCTGTACAGTAATAGGTTGCTTGTCGGGGGGGCCTACTGAGATTATTTCTCACCCCCTCATGTTCACCTCGGTGTATGTGTAGACCTTATGTCTGATTTGTAGGTTGAGCACGAGTTGCATGGTGGATAGGGTTGAGGCCCAGTGTTGCATGATCGAGCAGAGCTGCTCAAGTGGTTCTACTGATCAGGCTACTGCAGTTCGATAGGGTCTGGAGATCGGGTATGTGGATTGGCTCAGAGTTAGTAGTTGAGCCCTTTAATTTTACTTTCATTTTATTTTGTACTTGTATCAGTATGGTTGGTCGGTGGGTGGCCAGTTTTGTATTATATTGCATAGTTGTTCAGGCTTTTACAGCATTTTACTATTATTTCTTGTTCTATTTTAGTTGTTTATTGCTTCTGCACTCTATTTACCTTTCATTATGCATGATACTTGGTTATTTCTGCTATTTTATTACTTTAATATGAGGTCATAGTCTCCCCACTATCACACCCTAGGCCCTCGCTATTAGTCAGCAGCCTCTAGTATACGGGGAGGTGTGCTTGAGGCCTTGTGGTGAACAGGCTCAGAGCACCGGTTTAGTGGCTTCCAGGTCGGGATGTTACATAATATATTGAAAATTTTTGAGTTGAAGAAATAGTATAAGGTGAATAACCTATGTCTCATAAAAAATGAGTATCGTAGCATGAAAATGGTAAAAAAAATATTAAGAAAATGATAATACTCATCAAATTCAAGGTTAGATGGAATGCACATGACCAACTTGATAACCCTAAAAAGTTCATTTCCATTAGTTAAATTAGAATCACCATTGGAATACATGTTTCAATTGATGTAGATATGTGGTAAAACAATTTCCAGTGGTTAAGGGACTAATTTGGAAAGATATTAGGGTTATATTATGATATCATTTCGTTATTTTACTAAAAAATCGAAATGTTTATTTACTCTTCATAATCCCTTGAAGAGTATATTTATACTAGATTAATGCTGAATGAAATTTGTATTAACGGTCATTGTAAAGGATCATAGATTCTTTCCAACAATTCTTACAAAAAAATTATCTTAGGGATGCTAAAGGTAAAGTAAACCCCCACACCCACCATAGATGTATGCACACAAGATATACCAAGAAATGTGGATTGAGTTTATTGGTCATTGTGAGGAGGAAAATTTTAAAGTAAATTGTGATTGGTAATACATTACTTGAAAATATAAGTATTAATAAATTTGATTAATAATTTTTAATTTATTAAAGAGTAACTAAGTACTAAAAATAAGCAGCATGCAGTAAAACCAACATACCCCTAACATAAAATAAGTATGCGGTGTAATTTACATAAAAATGGTATGTATTTTAAATCAATATTAATACTTTTATGTGGCATGAAAAAATATAATTATGATCATTTTTATATAAATAATGATGAATCAAATTCCAAAGCCAGTTCCATCTCATGTCATGATCCATGGAAAGAGGATTGTATAAATAAAGACAGAATACTAATAGATGAAAACACAAAAAAAGTATGGGAAGCATGTTAATTATTATATAATAAAAAATTATTATACTTTTAAATTGATAATATATAATAATTATTACTTTTTAAACTATATTTTTTTATCAGATTTAGATATTGAAATCATCACCAGTTGTACCTAATGAACAACTAATTTTAGTGGCCATGAAGCAGCCAAAACAATATGGTCGTGTCACAGGTGAATGTTTTGGTGTGTCTCCCTTAACATATTTTGAGAAAATAAATGTACAGGGGGATAAAGATAAGAAAATGGATGAGATACAGACACAAATAGTTAATCTATAAGAAAATTTTAATTGGAAGTCTGAGTTGATAGAAAATTTTATGGGAATGTATCAAAGAGAAGAAACAACACGACAACAACCACTAAATAAATATCCCCTCAAGCTTTCAGGAAAGGCATTCCACTCAAAGGTCTTCTTTACTAGAGATAATAAATTTTTTCATAATTTTTTTTTTGAAATGTGAATCTGGAAGACCCATATACCTTTACTATAATGATATTCTATAGGGTGGAAATGATTTTGATTTATATCTATCATTACCCAAAAATTAAAATGTTGTGTGGGGTATATTTTTTTTAAAGGTTGGGGCCAAAGCCTCATTTTTTATTATTAAAGAAAAGAAAAGACCTCTTTTAACTAGGTAGAGGGAGACCCATTAATAACTCGAAGGCCCAATGGCCATGTATCCCATTACATAGCTCGTACACCCAATTTTTTGGCTCAAACCCCATTTTGTGAATAGTACTGCTATAGTACCTGCCTACTACAGTATCCAGATAGTTCCTGCTGCTGCTACAGTTCCCTGTCACTGCTATAGTACTATCGTTGCTATATTATCACCACTACTACAGTACCACTACAGTACTGCTACAGTACCTGCGCCCAAAAGGTCTTGTGAGAGTGGGGATTCACATTGTTCACAAGATGAGAACTGATCAACCTATTTCCCTTAATGATCTGAATGATCATGTGGTTTAAATTTCTATTATAACTTTCAAATAATTTTGTTTTATCTTGTAAAAATATATTTTAAAATGGATATATTCTTTTCCAATTTATTTTTTATGGAAAACCTTTAAAAATAAATGAAAAAAATCATGACCTGATGAATGTTATTATAGATGGATAAAGGAAATTAGAAATAGAAGCTTGAATCAAAACAATCTAAATGATCAACCAATTTATTAAAAATACCTTTAGAAAGTTCTTTTTCCCCGCTATATCAAATTTCACATTTATTAATATTATAATTTCTAGTAGATAAAACACACAAATTTGGTGACACAAACATATTTTATTTTCAATAAAAAATGTATGGGGAGGCCATTATAGACTTTCTAGTCCTTGAGAAATTATATGAAATCCTAAAGAATGAATGGAGAGGAGTCTCAGTTGTAAATGTATACATGAGGTGTGTTTTCATAATTTGATTGCTCAATAACTGATCTACTATGTTAATTATAGTCAAATGTTATTCATATTTTTATAGGTGTATATATCAATAATATTTGATTTGAAAACATAAAAAACAAAAATTTGGACTCAATAGTCCTCACATCACTTCTATATAAAAAACCCCTTGGAAGAAAATGAATATTTAGTAATATTGTAAAAACTGACTACAATATTTTTAAAAGAATCTTAAATAAAATATACTCTTCTTAATTCCCATAATTCATGGGTAAAACTATATAATTTAATCATATCAAATATATTTTGATTCCTTTCAATAATTATTACATTTTTAGGTAGAATTGGTTTCTTATTGCAATCAATTTGGATACTCCAAAGATTTGTTTTTTGATTCAATGTCTGGATTCCCAATAAATCAAGCACACACTATGACATTTATCAATTTTTAATACACTATATGTAACATTTTAAAAATAAAATTTAAGATATACATTTTATTTTATATTTTAATAAAAAATTATTATGATATGTTGGTGTTTAAATATCATCAAAATAATGTCATGAATATATACTATGAGTACAAGAAGCCGACTGACTTTTACAAATAGATAAGTATTAGGGTATATATAATAATATTTCACTATCAAAACATATATCAGGAAAAGTTTCTTATTTTTCTCAATGTTTCTATAGTTCCTGAAACAAACCAAAGAAAAATATTCTGGTTATTATGTTTGAAATTTTATTAAAGATATCATATTTCATCAAAAAACTAGCATCTTCAAAGAGATATTTCTAATGATAATTTAAATTTCATTGAAAAAAATGAATAATCTTTTCTTTATTAAAATTTATTAAGTACTACTTGGACTGTCGATAGCCCTCATATTCAAAATTGTAAATAGATTTGTTTATAAACGAATGGTCTAAATACATGGTTTAAGAATATATGCAAACATCCTGATTCACTCAGGTACTATTTGTTATCTTCATAGATCTATTTGATCTTTATTTGATCTATTTATGTTCAATAGTGTGTGTTTTCAATTTACAAATGAGTCAAAGTGTGTGTTTTTAGTATAAAATTGACATTTTAGATAAAAACATGTGTCACTCACAGAAAAAAAAAGAAAATGCACTCATATTGTCTTGATAATTTAAGAAAATTATCCATAAGTGATTTTTAATGTGTATGAATCAATCGTGTGTCCATCTAAAACATTATGTGACTGGTATGACTCAAAGTGTGTGTTTTCAATTTAAAAATTACATTTTAGTTAATACATGTGTCACTCACTAAAATCATATAAAACTCACTCAGGTTGTCTTGATACTTTAGTAAAACAATCATTAGCTCATTTTTTATATGTAGGAATCAATTACAAGTTAATATGACAAAAATTATTACCAGTACGACTCAAATTGTGTTTTTTATTTTAAATTGAAAATTTAGTTTAAAAGGCACGTATCATACTCAAAACTAATAAAATTCATTCATATTCTTTTGATGCTTTATGGTAAAGGTTCAAAAATATTTATGATGTTTAGGAAATAGTCTCACCTCAATCTAATACAATGTGTGACCAGTATAACTCAAAATGTGTGGTTTCATTTTATAAATGACATTTTAGTTAAAAAGACGCATGGAATACTCAAAACTGAGAAAAAAACATTCATATAGTTTTGATAATTTAGGAAAATTATATATAAGTCATATTTGATGTATTTGAATTATTCGTACCTCAATCTAATACACGATATGATCGGTATGACACAAAATTAGAGTTTTCAATTTAAAAAAATACATTTTAGTTAAAAATGTGTGTCACTCACTGAAAACCAATCAAATATGCTTGGATTGTTATGATTCTTTAGGAAAATTATCCTTAAATCATTTTTGATGTGTAAGAATCTATCACACATCAATTTAACATATATTGTGATCAGTAAGACTCAAAGTGTGGGTTTCCTATTTAAAAGGTCATTTTAGTTAAAAATACATATGACACACACAAAACTAAAAAAAATATTTATATTGTTTTGATATTTTTTTATAATTATCTGTAAGTAATTTTTGATTTGTAGGAATCATACATACCTCAGTCTGATACATGGTGTGGCTAATATGATTCAAAATGTGTGGTTTCATTTTAAGATTGAAATTTTAGTTAAAAACATGTTTCACTTACTGAAAACTAATAAAACATGCTCAGATTGTCTTATATTTTAGTAAAATTATCCATTGTTAATTTGGGACATATAAAAATCATCCGCACATAAATCTAACACATGAAGTGAATGGTATAAGTTAAAGTTTTTGTTTTCAATTTGAATATTACATTTTAGTTAAAAATGTGTGTCACTCACCAAAAACCTAGAAAAAGATTTGGATTTTTTTGACACTTTCAGTTAATGATCCTTAAGTAATTTTTCACATGTACGAATCAACTTCAAGTCAATATGAAACACATTATGAAAAGAATTACTCAAAGTGGGTGTTTTTATTTAAAATTGAAAATTTATTTCAAAATGCATGTGATATACTCAAAAGAGAGAAAACACATTCATATTGTATTTATACTTTAAGAAAATGATCCATAAGATATTTTTTACAAGTAGGAATCAACCACACCTTAATATGATACACAGTATGATCATTATGAATCAAAATGTGTGGTTTCAACTTACAAATGACATTTTAGTTAAAAATACACATGACATACACAAAAATGATTAAAAACATTCATATTATTTTGATACTTTAGAGAAATGATCCATATGTAATATGTGATGTGTATGAATCAACTTTACCTCAATCCAATAAATTGTGTGACCAGTATCACTCAAAATGTTTATGTTAAATTTAAAAATAAAATTTTAATTAAAAATGTGTGTCACTCATTAAAAATAAAGAAAACATGACTATATTATCATGATAATTTAATAAAATTATCTATAGTTCATTTTTTATGTATAGGCATCACCAACACGTCAATATAACAAATGATGTGATTGGTGTGACTCAAAGTGTGTGTTTTCAATTTAAAAATGAAATTTTAGTTAAAAATAAATGTGAAACAATCAAAATTTAGAATATGCATTCAAATTATTTTGATACTTTATGAAGAAAATACAAAAGTTATTTGTGATGTATTAGAATCAGACAGAACTCAATCTGATATATAGTGTGATCAGTATTACTCAAAATGTGTCTTTTTAGTTTCAAACTAACATTTAAGTTAAAAACATGTGTCACTCACTAAAAACAATAAAACATTCTTTTATTGTATTGATACTTTATCAAAAATATACATGAGTCATTATTTATGTGTTGGAATCATCCACACATCAATCTGATACACTATATGACCAGTATGACTCAAATTGTGTGTATTCAATTTAAAAATAACATTTTAGTCAAAAACATGTGTCACTAACTGAAAACCTATAAGACACATATGGATTATCTTGATACTTTAGTAAAATTATCCTTAATTTAATTTTATGTGTAGGAATCAATCCCATGTTAATATGATGCTTGACGTCATCAATATAACTCAAACTATGGGTTTTTATTTAAAATTGACATTTCAGTTCAAAATATGTATGGCATAATAAAATCAAAGAAAATGGTTTGAATTTTTTTTGATACTTTAGTAAAATTATCTATAAGTCTTTTTTGACATGTAGTAATTAACCTCACCTGAATCTGATACATGGTATGACTCAAAATGTTTAGTTTCGGTTTAAAATTTACATTTTAGTTAAAAAGGAACATGGAATTATCAAAACTAGTAAAACAAATTCATATTGTTTTGATACATTAAGGAAATGATCTATAAGTCATTTTTGATATATAGGAACCAGTCATGCCTTAATCTAGAGTATGGTCTTACTTATATGACTCGAAATGTTCAATTTCAGTTTAAAAATAATATTTTAGTTAAAATCATGTGTCACTCACTAAAAAATAATAACACACTTTAATAATATTTATTCTTTAAGAAAATTATCCTTAAATAATTTTTTATATGTAGTAATCAATTTCACATCAATCTAATGTATAGTGTGATAGACATGACTCAAAGTGTGTGTTTCCAGTTTAAAATAAAATTTTAGTTAAAAAGATGCATGGCATACTCAAAAATGAGTAAACACATTAAATTTGTTTTTATTTTTTTTTTAAAAAAATCCATAATTAATTTTTTATGAGTTGGAATCAACCAAACCACAATCTAATATACAGTGTTACTAGTATGACTCAAAATGTGTGGTTTTAGGTTAAAATTGACATTTTAGTTAAAAATACATGTCCCTCACTAAAAACCAAGAAAATTAACTTATATTATCTTTATAATTTAGGGAAAAACAATAATTTATTTGTGACATGTAGGAATCGTTTGCACATCAATACAACACATGATGTGACCGATATGACTCAATTTTCATGTTTTCAATTTAACAGTGACATTTTAGTTGAAAACATGTTTCACTCACTAAAAAAAATAAAACACACTTTTATTGTCTTAATGCTTTAATAAAATTATTCTTATGTAATTTTTTATGTATAGCAATAAACGACACATTAATACGACACATAGTGTGGCCTGTATGACTCAAAGTTTTTGTTTTTGTTTAAAATTAACATTTTTATTTAAAAGGTGAATGACATGATCAAACCCAAGAAAAACCATTTAGATTGTTTGGATAATTTATTATAATGATTCATAAGACTTTTTTAGGTGTAGGAATTATACTCACGTCAATCTGACACATGGTGTGATCGGTATGACTCAAAATGTGTGGTTTCAATTTAAAATGATGTTTTAGTTAAAGTGATACATGACATACCCAAAACTAAGCAAAAATGTTCATATTTTTTTTATAATTTATATAAATGATACATAAGTCATTTTTTATGTGTATTAATCATCTATACCTCAATCCAATACACAGTGTGACCGGTATGACTCGAAATGTGTGTTTTTTGTTTAAAAAAGAAATTTTAGTTAAAAACATATGTTGCTCACTGAAAACTAAAAAAACATTCTCATATCATCTTGATACTTTAGTAAAACAATACATGAGTCATTTGTGATGGTTAATAATAATATACATGTCAATCTAACACACTAAGTGACCAGTATGACTTGATGTACATGTTTCCTATTTAAAAATGAAATTTTAGTTAAAAATACATGTGACATACTCAAAACTGATAAAACACATTTCTATCATTTTTATAATTTCTAAAGATGATCCGTAAATAATTTTTGATTTGTAGGATTCATCTGAACCTAAATCTGATACACGGTATGACTAGTATGACTCAAAATGTTTCATTTTAGTTTAAAATTGACATTTTAGTTAAAAACATGTATCACTCACTAAAAACCAATAAAACATACTCAAATTTTCTTGAAACTTTAGTACAATAGTCCTTAATAAATTTTTGATGTTTAGGAATTATCCTCACATCAATCTAACACATGATGTGACTGATATGGATCAATGTGTGTGCTTTCAATTTAAAAATAACATTTTAGTTAAAAACATTGTTCAGTCACTAAAAACCTATAAGGAACACTCACATTATCTTGATAATTTATCAAAATAATCCTTAATTCATCTTTTACATGTAGGAATCAACCGCACATTAATCTAATACATGGTGTAACCAATATTAATCAAAGTGTGTTTTTTTGTTCAAAATTGACATTTTAGTTCAAAAGTCACATGAAATTCTCCAAACCAATAAAATTTATTCATATTATTTTGATAATTTAGGAAAATGATCCATAATTATTTTCTAACATATATGAATCATTATTATCTCAACCCAATACATGGTGTTACCGGTATGACTGAAAATTTGTGGTTTCAGTTTACAAATGAAATTTTATTTAAAAAAGAACATGGAATACTCAAAAATAATAAAACCAATTTAGATTTTTTTTAGACTATATGAAAATGATTCATAATTCATTTGTGATGTGTATTGATTTTTTGTACCTCAACCTGATACATAGTGTGATTGGTATGACTTGAAATGTTTGTTTTTTGGTATAAAAATTCATTTTAGTTAAAAACATGTGCAATCACTAGAAACTGAGTAAACACTCTTGAATTGTCTTGATACTTTAGGAAAATGATCCTTAAGTCATTTTTGATGTGTAGTTTTCAAATACACATCAATATAACTTATGATGTGACTGGTTTACCTCAAAGTGTGTGTTTCAATTTTAAAATAAAGTTTTTGTTAAAAATACATGTGAAATACTCAAAAGGAGAATAAGAATTCAGATTATTTTGATACATTAATAAAAAATACATAAATTATTTTTGATGTGTAAGATTAATTTATACCAAAATCTGATGCATGGTGTGATCTATATGACCCAAAATGTGTGTTTTCAATTTAAAATTTAAATTTTATTTAAAAACATATGTCACTCACTGAAAACCAAGAAAACATTTTTGTATTGTCTTGATACTTTTATAAAATGATCCATAAGTCATTTTTTAGGTGTAAAAATAATCCACACATCAATCTGACATAAGATGTTACCGGTATGACTCAATATGCATATTTTCAATTTAAGAATGACATTTTAGTTAGGAACATGCATCACTCACTGAAAACCTGGTAAAAACATTTTAATTGTCTTGATACTTTATAAATATGATCCTTAAGTCATTTTTGATGTGTAGGAATAAACCGCACATTAATTAAATATGGTGTGACTTGTACGACATAAAGTGTGTGTGTTTTTAAAATTGAAATTTTAGTTAAAAATATGCATGAAATACTCAAAACTAATAAAACGCATTCATATTGGTTTGATACTTTATGAAAATGATACATAATCACTTTTTAATGTGTAGGATTCAGTTGGACCTTAATCTATATATTGTGTGATAGGTATTACTTAAAATTTTTGTTTTCAATTTAAATTTTAAATTTTAGTTAAAATAGTGTTCCACTAACTGAAAAATAAAAAACACACTCTGATTATCTTGATACTTTAGGGAAACAATCCATAAGTCATTTGTAACTTGTAAGAGTCAGCTTCACATCAATCCAACACACGGTGTATCTGATATGACTCAAAGTGCATGCTTTCATTTTAAAAATGACATTTTAGTTAAAAACATGTGTCACTCACTAAAAACATACCAAACACACTTTGATTATCTTAATACATTAGGACAATGTTCCTTAAGTCATTTTTAATTTATTTGAATCAACCACACATCTATCTGGAACATGGTGTGAGTGGTATAAATCAATATGTGTTTTTATTTAAAATTAACATTTTACTTCAAAACATAAGTAACATACTTAAAACCAAGTAAATGTTCTTGAATATGTGTCACATATTTAAAAATGATAAAATTCACTTGTATTGTCTTCATACATTAAAAAAATGATCCATAAATCAACTTTGGAGTGTAGAAATTAACCACATTAATTTGACACATGGTGTGCTCGATATGACTTGAAGTATATATTTTCAGTTTCAAATGGACTTTTTATTAATAAATTGTTTCATATTTATGTTTAATTTATTTATTTATATTATTAGTAATATACTATTTTTTTTATTTTTTGTGTAGTCCTTTTCTCAAGATGGGGTGCTTTGTTCAACAACAGGTTTCATGATCAGGATCTTTTAAAAGGGGTTCAGGGGCCAGTAATAAGCAAACATTAATGTTTTTGAATTTTTTGATGTTTTTGTAAAAATTTTATACCAATGTAATTTAATAAACCAATATTTTAAATTTTTTAATATAGTTTATTTTTTGTTTTATTTCTGATGTAAATATATTTTGAAATTGATTTTTGTTTTAGTTGTAGTGTGCTGTGATTTCAGCAGTATATTGATGCAGCCTTCCTTTTATCAGCACTAGAAATAAAAATAATAAATAAATAACCCACTTTATCAGTGATTTTTTAGCATTTTTTAAGTGGAATTTTATAAGTTATCTTTTTTGTTCTGATAAAATCCATTAACTTTTAAAGGCAATTAGAACATCATTATTTTTTGGCGCTGATGAAGGTTATTTCTAGTACTAATGAAGCCAATATATGTAGTACAGATATTTTTGATGAATTATGGTTACCTAAAAATTTATTGTATAATTTTAATGTATAATTTATGTTTAAATAGTTTATATTCAAATTCCATTGTTATCGTGATGCCTTTAAAGTCAAGATGTGTGAATAGTCTTGAAATAACTTTAAATGGTATTTAATGTTTAAAAAATATTTTTAAATAATTTGAAAATCATAAAAATCCTATAATATCTAAATTTTGTGGGAAATTTTATATCCCATAGTTTATATTTCATTTATGTTCTAATTTGAATTTTTAAAATTACATTCATTAATCATAATAGGTAAAAATATTGTTACAATGGTTAAGGTTAAACAGGGTTAACGAGGGAGTTAGGCCAAAAGATAAGGTTAAAAATGACACAAAAGCTTATATATATTTTATTGGTTGATTATATTTTGACCTTATCTTTATTATATTATAATATAAGCCAGTTTGGATACATTTTAAATGAGTTAGACACATATTATAAATTAATATTTCAATTATTTATAAGTTTTCCACCCACCTCACTTATAAAATAGAATATCCTCTCATCTCTTCCTAAAACCTATTGAGTAATTTATATCAACAAATATTTACCTAAATACCTTAAAAACATTCCTCCTCATTTCCTAGAGGATCTGGTATTATTAAAATATTATTCTAAGAAGGATTAAAGTGTAATCCAAGGGAGAATTTCAAAAGAAGAGGTATAATTCTTAACCGAGAGTTTCGGGTTTATTTATTATTATACCTTCTTGAAATATTCTTTAACCATTATAAAATAAAAAATCTATATATTAAATATGCATAAATTTTATTATTATTATGATACTATATTTTTTTCATCTTGTTTTCCATCCTATGGGAAATGAAAACATTTCTCTTACATACAAGTGGACTACAACCTCCACAAAGTGATGTAAAGTTGACTGATTTAGTAACTATATAATTCATAGTAATAAATGATATAAAATTAATAATTATAATATAATAAATAATAAAAATGTTATTAATTATAAAACTATTATATTTTTATTATTCAGGAGTTAGAAAATGTACAAAATAATTAAGGATAGAAGGTAATGGATATCTCATCCCAATTGATACTTATTCTACTTCCATCATGTGTTTTCTTTAGTGTGGTGTATATAATACCATAGGGATAAGTTTTATAATTAATTTACTAAAATCCATTTGGTTTACAAATCCTTTTAATGTTATCTTCTTCAATGTCCTTTTGATTTAAAAGTTACCAAAGTGGTAAGGGATTTTTCTTCAAAACCTTTTTTTAAATTTTTCCTTTAAAAAATAATTCTTCTTTGTGTCCATGTTCATTAAATGTTACAATAATGTTCTTAGTTATGTTTTAAATATTTTTAAAGGTCATTTTAAACTACGTTTT
This sequence comes from Viscum album, assembly GCA_963277665.1. Taxonomy (NCBI): domain Eukaryota; kingdom Viridiplantae; phylum Streptophyta; class Magnoliopsida; order Santalales; family Viscaceae; genus Viscum; species Viscum album. Next base: position 360,237,678 of record OY728156.1, on the reverse strand, counting down.
TACTTTATTTACAAATTATTAAAATGAAACTTTTCAAATATTTTATGTTTGACTCACTTATATATTTTTAAAAATATGTGAAAAGAATTTTCTCTTTAACATATATGATATGAATGGATTTCCCTTCCATCATAAACATTATTTTATTTTATGATTACTTTATAATTTTAGATATTTAATTTCAAATAAATACATTTACTCAATAATCAAGAATTGTTTATTTAGAATGTATCAAAATAAAAGGATATTTTTCCCGTGTTTTCAACAAAAATGTTCAAATATTATTTGAAAGTAATTTTAATCATTTTAAATATTATTTTATGATTTTTATGATTTATTGGGGATATAATGTAATGATACCATCCAACTTATTTATATGGATGACTTATTATCGTGTTGTTTTATTTCTTGACTAGGGAATATATTGACAATTCATGTGATAGTTTTTCAATATGAATGGTTATACTGATTATGTATTGTGTTGTTATTAATTTATTTAATATTATTAATGAATTATACTTAGTAAGTGGTGGTAGGGTCCCATTATAGTGCCCTTATGTGTGGGATAATCTTATGAGACAAATTTTCCTAGGTATTTAGTGTGTGTAAGATCAATTATTTATGATGCCTTTTCACAAGGCTTTGACGATATGTTTATTATGTCTTAGCATATGGCCTTGATGGTATTATTATAACATATGGAATTATACATTTTATAATTATTAAATCAATTATTTTATCCATTTTATTAATTAAATTTTTATCCTTAGATATATTACATTTTCTAGTTGTTGATTTTTTATGGAAATATTTTTATCTCAAAACATAAGAAAATAAACTTTGATTTAAAATATTTTTTAGGATATCCTATTAGAAAAAGGTTTGTCTTCAAGGAAAATATTTCATGTTTTTAAAGAAAACCTCATGATTAATTATTTTAACTTTATTCTTAATTCTATTTTTTTATGAAAAACTTATAGGTAAGTGATTAATTTAAACTCAATGTTTATTATGACAAAAGTAAAAAATACTTATGGGTTTTTTATTATTTTCAAAATGATTAAAGAGTTTAATTTACTTTTATATAATTTAATATGATTTTTTTTATTCATACCACATTTTCAAATTATTTTATCAAGGATTAAGGATGAGTCTGAACTATTACAATGTCTATACTTATGCTATAGGGATTCATTTTAAAAGAATAAAAAAATTTGAATGAAATGGGAGTTTAAATTTAATAATCCTATTTTTTGTGGAAAAAATAATCATTGGATATAAGTTTACACTTTGTTTTATAAGTATTTGATATGTAATAGTTTTTCCTAATTCTTTAAAACTCTAAACTGAAGTTATCCTAAAAATGTACGAAATTGAATCCCTTATTATAAGTAATTTAATTATAGATTATTTAAGTTAGGGGATGTTACATTTGGTATCAAATGAAAGGTTTGGATAACTTTATAGGTTAGATTGATTTAGATGAGGATATTTCTACGTATTTTAAATACTATCATGGGCCAATAAATCAAAGGTTTATGATAAGTTCAAAAGCATAGATACCCCTTTTGAGGTTTTATGTGATGTATTTTTTAAGATGATAAATGTTATTTTGGGATAAATTTATGGGAATACAACCCTTAGGTTTATTATGGGTTTTAGTGAAATTTTTAGTTTAGGAATAATTCTTTAATATTTTATGTACATAAATTTAAATGTATTAATAACCTTTAGTGTTAATATGATCTTTGATGTTAAGGTAACTATGGTTAATTAGACAAAAGGGTTATTACATTTTGGGAACATATATTTTAACATATAGATAACCGTGAAATTGAAAATTAATTTTGTGAATAAGTGATTAATATTATCTTTTTATAAGTTAACTATGTTGGGAACATTATAAGATTCAACTAAATAGGAATATTTTTAGCGAAGATGATATTTTATTTTAATAATAAATTTTGAGTTATCTTTTAGAATCATATATGATTTTATTGTGTAATTATGGTGATTCGTGTTATTTATGGGATATATTGAAATATTTTTTAGATTATATGATTATGAAATATAAATTTTTGGTATGTGACTTTATGAGTGATTAAGTTTTATTGGAGATAAATGTTAAATTGATCTTGGAAGAATATGTGATCAAATATTTCTGATTTTTGGGTTTTCAACTTGGTCATGAATATTTTGAAGATTTTTAAGGTTAGTTACTTATAGAATGATTTAATTTGAACTTTGGGTATTTTTGTTGAGGCTTTAGGTATTAATGTAGTATTTATTACTATGATGAATTATTCATATTTGATTTTATATTAACTTATGGTAACTATTTTTTTCTTTTGATTAATATATTGTAATAGGATAAAAAACTTTTAATCCTTTTTATGGATATTTTGATCCATTAAAAGTTTAATTTGTCACTTTAGGAATGAAAAATTCATCTTGAATTTTTATTTATTAGAGTAAGAATTGAGATGGATATAGATATTGATTGAATCATAAATAAAGGATAATAATCCAATTATGAATTTGAAGTAAATCGAGTACATATATTTTATTAAAATTTATATCTTAATGGTAAAATAATTTATCAAATCTATCAATTGATATTCAAAAAGTAACACTCAACTATCAAGGTTCAATTTTAAAAACTCATTTTAAAGTATTATTCTTATAGAGTTACAAGAATTTATAGTTTTCTGATCTTGAATTTTAAATTAAATTTCACGACAAAATTTATATCTGATTTTTTTAATATGTTATGATAAATTCATTTTGAAATAATCAAATTCAAATTGTGAGGATATAATTTTTGTAAGTGGGTGAGAATGTTAAAAACCAATATTTAAATTTTTAATTATCCCTTAAATAACAATATATTTGATAGAATTTAATATTCAAAAAAGCTAACCATAAATGAACCATGATATACTATAGAAATGTTATTAGATAAATATGATTATTATAACATAGTAATTGGTTCAGTTGGTATGAATAGAAATAACCGCATTATGAAAATATATAGAAATTTATTACTTAATAAAATAAATAATCAATCATACATTTATTTTAATTTTTTTAGAAATAAATATAAAAAAATTAAGATAAAAGATATATTTTTCTTAAAACTCTCTTTATGTGTGAAATGTAGTTTTATATTAATAGAATAAATTAATCATTATGGATAAATGATTATAATGAAATGATTAGATTATATATTCAATAAAATGAATTAAAATTCATTTAATTGTGTTTATTAGGAATGTAATAATTATAACATCATTTTATTCTTTAAAAATATATTTTCTTTCAAATGGTTTTTATTGTATTTTGTGAGAGGATATTATGATTAGTTTTTTTCCACTTTTATAATGTAATAAAGTTGTTGGTTGGGTAAGTTATCCCTTGAGGGATATGACCTGCCTTTTAGTACATATGTGTTTATGGTGTGTTTATGTTTGAATTTAATTTTACCTCCCCTCCCCCAATCACTTATTATATATAATTATGTTGGGTTCTTATGAAATACCAACACAGTGCTTGTAGAAGTAGTAAAAAATCAAATAAATGATTTTAAAAACATTAAAAGTAATATATTTTGGATGAGTTATGGTCACCCAAAAATTTATTAGATAGTTATAATTTATAAGTGTTGTTGAAAGATTTTATATTCAAATTTAATTGTTAACTTGAATCAATTAAAGTCAAAATATTTGAATAGTCCTGAAAAGGGCCTTAAATGGTATTTAATGTTTAAAAATTATTTATAAATCATTGAAAAATCATAAATAACCTATCATAAATCAATTTTATGGGAACATTTTTTAACCCATGGTTCATGGTTCATGTATTATCCTCTTGGAATTTTTTAAATTACTTTTATTACTCCTGAAGATTAACAATTTTGTTACAAAAGTTAAGGTTAAACATGGTTAATGAGAGAGTTAAACTAAAAGATAATTTTTAAAATGAGACATAATATTGTCTAAATATGTTTTTTTATTATATTTTTGCATTAATCTCCTTTTATTCTAATATGAGGTAGTATGGATCCCTTTTATATGAGTTAGACACATATTATATATTAATATTTCAGGTTTTTACATGTTTTCCACCAACCCCTCTTATAAAAGGGAATCTCATCTCCTATATTAATCACACCTATTAATTAATTTAAATCTACCAATATCTACCAAAATACCCTTAAAATCTTACTCCACATGACCTATAGGTTTTTTGTCTCACCAAAAGACCAACCTAAGAAGGATTATAGTGTAATCTAAGGGAGGTTTTCCAAAGAAGAAGTATAATTCTTAACCGTTTGTTTCATGTTTATTTCTTATTTTACATCATTAAAATATTATTTAAACTTGATTAAATAATAAAATAAATATATTCCATATATTTAAATTATATTATTATTATGGTAAAACCATTTTTCATCACATATTCCATCCTATGAGAAATGAAAACATCACATGTGCATACGTGTGGACTGCTACCTCTATAAAGAAATGTGTTTCATTTTTCTTCACCGCCTCACAAGAGTGGTTATTATGATATATTTAATTAATATATATTATATTTATGAAATAATTATGATTTCATAAAGATAATATATTACTTACCTTATTACCCTTCCACCCATTAAAAAATTATAACATCAATCGTGCATGCGTGTGGACTATCACCTCCATGAAGTGATACAATTTTATTTTCATGTTCTCATTTCGTGGATGATTATAAAATTGTATCTAATTTAAAAAATTGTAATTATTTAATGATTAATATTATATATATGATGTAACCATGACCCCTCTGATCATGGTTAGCCTACCAAAGTTGTTTTGGGATTATAAACTGAACTTCCTCAAAACATCTGATGTAAACTTAACTGATTTAGTAACTAAATAAGTCAGGGTAATTAATGGAATAAAAATAATTGTGAAAATAAAATAAACATGAAAAATATTTTTTATAAATTAAAAAAATAATATAATATTATTATTCAGGAGTTATATAACATATAAAACAATTCATGAAATGTGTTAAGGGATTTCTCTTCTCAATTTCATATCTTTATTAAATACACCATTTTAAACAAATGTTTTTTTGGTGTATAGACTACACTATGGATATTTTTTATCATTAATTTACTCAAATTAAAGTTGTCTAAAAATCCTTTTAATTTTACCTTCTTTAATGTCCTTTTTATTTAAAATTTACCAAAGTGGTAATGGATTTTCCTTTAAAACCTTATTTTGAAGTTTTCCTTTAAAAAATATATCTCAGCCATGTCCATGTTCATAAAATATTTCAATAATGTTCTTATTTATGTTTAAAATATTTTTAAAGGTAATTTCAAAATAATTTTTTATTTCTTTACAAATTATTAAAAGGAATATTTTTAAATGTTTTTCATATGACTCACTATTGAAGGTTTACAAAAGTGTGAAAATAATATTCTCTTTTAATATATATGGCATGAAAAGATTTTCCCGACATCAGACCGTTATTTTTTTCTGAAGATTCCTTTATCATTTTCCATGGTTAGTTTCAAAGAATGTAATTTTCTTAATATTCTGGAATTTTTTTTTAAATGTATCAAAATACAAGGATATTTTTATCATGTTTTCAAATAATGGTCCCCATGTTCTTTTAAAGGTATTTTAATCTATAAAAATATCCTTTTATGATTATTGTGCTTTACTAGTGATATACTTTAATGATACCATCCACCTTATTTATCTATAAGGATTATGATCATGTTATTATATTTATTTACTAAGGAAAATATTGAAATTTTATATTCTAGTTTTTCAATATGAATGTTTATATTGGTTATGTATTGTGTTATTATTCATTTATTTTAAATTTTTAATGAATTTAAATTAGTAAGTGACATTGAATTCCTATTATATCCCCTCAATTAATCGATAGGACTCATGAGAGAAACTAGCCTAGGTATTTGGGGTATGTCTGCCCAGTTATTCATGATGCCTTGGCACAAGAATTTATGGTATGTTTATGATATCTTGAAATAAGGTATTGATGGTATGGTTATAATTTCTAGAATTATGAATTTCATAAATATGAATTTAGTTATTATTATCTAAGTGATTATTTATAATTTTATCCTTTTATAAATTTCATGTTCTAGTCGTTGATTTGTTATGGAAATTTTTTGATTTCATAAGATAAGAAAATTAACTTTGATTTAAAATATTTTTTATGATCTCTTATGGGTAAAATTTTTATTTTGAGGAAAATTTTTATTTTTTTAATAAACCCTTAGGAATTATGATTATTTCTTTACTATTACTTATGAAATTTTTTATGAACAAACCTTGGGGAAAATGATTTTCAAGAGTAAGTAAGTGAATATTATAAACTCAAAGTTTGGTACAAAAAAATCCAGACATATTTATGGGTTTTTAATGAATTTAAAATAGATTAATGGGTTTATTTAAATTTTTTATATCCCTTACTGAGCTTTATTTTTCTTATCCTACATTTTTAAATTTTCCCATAGGGCTTTTGGATGAGTAATAACTTTAAAAAAAATCTTTCCACTATGGGGATCCATTGTAAAATAAGAGAATATTTTTTGAATGAAATGGGAGTATAAATTTCATAATCAAATTATTATGGAAAAAATGAATATTGAGTGGAAGTTTCCACATTATTTTATAAGGGTTTGATATGTAAAAGTTTTTCCTAATTTTCTAAAACTCTAAATCGAAAAAATAATTAGAATTTAATAAAGTGTAACTATTTTTATAAATCACATAATTAGGATTTTTTTAAGTTATAGTGTGTTAAAAATAACATGTATCACACATATTTCATGTGATCCATACGTACATAAAATTATAGATGAGTATTCTCCCTTACCCCTCAGAATCAATAGTCAAAAATAAAAATAAATAATGTCAAAAATAGTTTAATCCATTCCAAATAACACAAATTTAACCACAAAAAAACAAAATATAAATCCCATTTCTCCTATTAACATGGAATTCATCTCATTCAGTTGTTGTCCAGACACATAACATGACATCCATCCCGGGTTCTAACGCAATACTAGACTTCGAGTCTACTACAACCCAAATAACAAACAACTTTTTAATAACCCAGTTTTAATTCCACACATTGATACCACTTTGGAACCACCCTACTTAGGTACTAATTTTTAATAACAAAACTCTTCTACCACTTTGTAATTTCATAGGATCAGGACCAACACTCATTGGTTTCTAGATCAGGTTTCTAATGCCATATATGCATACCTCCCAATACGACAAAGGTTTTTGACTAGTAGTATGTGTATAAAGGTTAATAATGGGTAAAATATACCTTTTGGTGATAGATGAAAATAAAAAACACACAAAAAATCCAAAAATAAACACTTGATCACTTTTCCAAATATTTTACATTCCATGAGAGTCATACCGAATAACCACGATCTTCCATGGACTGATTACATACATACATGTCAAAAATAACTCGATAACTTCCAGCTTGAAATTTAGGAACCACTCATCCTATCTGAAAAATCCTTCCAATCAGATCATCAACCATCTTTACTTTTAACTCTATAAGGTTCTAGAATTCGAACCTTCTTCTTTTAATGGAAATAGGAACCAAAAAGTATTCATGTGTCTCGAAGGTCTCATGTAGGGTGTGAGTATGAGCTCAATAAGCTACCATAAATGGTGTCCCTAGATTATATCCATATATATTATACTGTATGAAAAAACATAAATAAATAGTAATTGAACCATAACTCATAGCCCACTCCACTCAAGCTTATTTAGCCTCGAGTGAGTCTTTACCTTTTTTGGTCCATAATAGAGTATAATGATACAACCACAGTCTATTATACCATAAGTTCCATAAACCATCTAATCAGATCCATACCACATGACATCACATGCCTATATAACCACATAACCATTCTATGATATATTGATTCCCCAAAGGTAAGCCTACAAACCATATAAAAATTCCAAGGGAATTCCATATTCTTTAGAAAAACTAGCTAAAAACCTGAAAAAAACCATAAAATAATAATGAATTTCCTTCTAAAATCATATCCCATCAACATGAACATAAACAATGATCCTTAATCTCCTATTTGGTCGTCTCAACTACTACAAACTTTGGCCTTATACGGTTATCACCTCCTCTGTAATGATAGTTAACACCATATCGTAAGCCTCTTAATCTATATAGGGCTACATTAACAATAAGTAGTTAACATTACATCATGGTATTTATCATATATTTACAGGACCCCAATGGAACTATCAACCAAACATGGTGATAAACATCACCAAAATTATAGGCCACACCCTTATTGAACCTTTTTTCCCCCTGCGATCCATGTCACCCACCAGCGGAAATGGTTAACACTATTTGCATCATCCTAGAAAACCACATATCCCTACTTCTGATGATCAATATCACCCACAGTCACATGGTATATACTCAACACATTATCACATAACCACATCAATAACTACATCATAAGAACAATATCCATAATTTTCATCATCATGCCCAACTATCTAAGAAACCATATATCACACAATTTATTCTATACCATGATTAAACCCATATTTTCATACATGGGGATACCCTTGATAAGCCTTATAAATAATAGAAAATCCAATTACTATCATTACCATTCTCACTTGGACCACCCCACTCATTCTCATTTACTATGCATCACATAAAACATATATAATTTAGGAAGAAATTTGAAACCTCATACCTGGAATTTGTAAGAATCCACTTGTTAAGAATATTTATCCAGTTTGAATTTAATCAAAAGATTAACCTAAATCTAAAGAAGTCCTAAAATTATGGTTTTTGGGTGAGGGATGAGTAAATATAAATAAATAAAAAAGAATAAGCATATGAATAGTTAGCCTAACCTGTAGCTCCCTCCTTCTTTGGACAATATGAGATTTTGAAAAGAATAAAAGGAGAACTCCCTTTGAGAAGTGAGGAATAAAAAATAGGTATTAAACACTAAATACTAGTTTAAATACCCCTCTTACCATTTTTATAACCATTTAACATACTAAATATTATTTTTTGTAAAAATATAGAAAAAAATCTTTATATCCATTTTGCAACAAAGTCTAAAGTCTTAACATCATAGTAAAACTATAACAACCCTTATCTTTATTACACATTAATCCATGATATATTACATATGAATATATGTGATAAAACCTATAAGATCAATAAGTTTAGTATATTTATATAATTAGGTACATTACATAACAACTTAAAATAAGTGGTACAACAGAATTATTGAAAATTTTCATAACATGGTCATAATTTTTAATCATTCTTAAAACTACTTCGGATAACCTAGGGGAAAATAAGAAATTGTTGAACTATAAATCCTAGTAAGGGAATAAAAAATCATAAAATGAAGAAAGTATTACATATTAGTCATTAGGAATTTAAATGTAACGTAAAGGGGGAGAGAACATAAACATGAACAAAGAGGCATGATGTAGCATGATAATATAAAGGTAACATGGGAAATGTGGCCATAACTTTAAACATGACATCATAAACATAGGTCAAGGATAACCACCAAGACATAATAACATGGTGTAAAAAGTCCCATCATGGATTAGGTTCACTCCCTAATACTATAAATTATGCCTCATGAGACAAAAACATTAGCCAATGTATTAGAGTGCTATATAAATTCTGGTACACCCATCACTTTCATATCATGTACATGCAATAGTGTGCCACATAGATCATTAAAAATAGAATAATTTTTCATCACATTTAATCCCATGATTAATTAATATGGGTTAAATAGATGTTATTCACCATTAAATTAAGTATTGGTACAATAAGGTGAATACCATTGAGTAGAAATAGTGATGGTATTCACAATACAAAGGTTTGACATGGAAAAATCACAGTGAAATTTCAGTAGCAAAATAACAGTACTTAAAGATTAATAAAATGATTTAATGGGAGAGAATGGAGAATATCATAATTATAAAATAAAATAAATAGTAATATATCTTTGTAAATATATATACCAACATTAGGAATTGGAAATAAAAGGCATAAAAAGAAGAAGATTATTGAATAAAGAGGAGAAGTAAATGATCCCTTAATAAATGTTGGCATAGTAATAGCATAGGTAAATGATTTAATGAGAGGTGATAGATGGTATATGATTTAGAGAATCAATTGGATAGTAGATGGATCTTTATAAAGTCTTAAAAACACAACTATATTAGATTTATAAGGCTAAATAAAAAGAAGGTGCTTGAATGGAAAAGAAGAGAGAGGTCCCTTGCCTTGGGAGGGTGATTCCAAAAGCTTAGGAGGGGATTATTGAGAGATTGGGGAAACTAGGGAGGAACAAATAGAGGAAATTATAGATTAATGACATTATACAAGGTTTTTTAGTGAATAATAAAAGAATATTGGGTGGGTTTATATAGGAAAAGAGAGGGAAATTCTTTATTATTTCCCAAACATTGGTTTTGGACTCTATAATAAAATAATCAAAACTAAAAACATTCCCATGGTTTTTCCCTTATTTTATGAAAAATAGGATTTTTTTTCATTATTTTACAATTCTATGGTCCTAACTCATTAAAATAGCAGCCTTGGTGATCTAGAAGTGACTCATGTTCATAAAAAATCATTTTAAAACCCTCAAATATAATATAGGTTTTAGAGGATTCAGAAAGGCATTATAAATTAATAAAATAACCACAAAATAAAATTATTTTAAAATGAAAACATATATTTGGTCATTTATACTTTTTAAATTATTTATTATATTACTTTATTATCATTATGATTTTATAATACACACAATATATTTATACCGTATTAAATTTTTACCTAAAAAACAATTATCTCAGAAAATTATGACATGTTCAATGTTAGAGAATTTCAACATGATAATTCCAAAAATAATATTTTTTATCAAAAAAATTCTAAATATTTGAATTGTCACTTTTAAAATAATAATCAACATTTATTGGGAAATGATAGTTTTTATCAATAACCATTTTTAAACATTTATAAAAATTACATTTAACTTCATAAAAATTATAGTATTAGTTAAATTTGATAAAAAATATTTAATACTATTTTTTTATTAAAATATAATTTATTTTTAAAATTTATTAATTCATGAAAAATGAATGTCTTAATTAAAACAGCTTATTACACAAAAATACAATTTGTGTTTTATTGTATCAAAATGTAATTTTTATCAAAATCATTTCTTAATTATTTATAAAGAAAAAACAAAAAAAATTATTATATCTAAATTTAAATATAATATTCATATTATTATGGTTAATTTGTTTCTAGTCTTTGTTATATTGTTTTTTTAAACTTAATTAACCCATTTTCCTTTTACCATTGTAATAAATATTTACAATATTTATTATTCATATTTTCCAAATATTAAGTTTAAATTATTACATAATATTAATTATTATTATTCTAAATATTGAATAAATTTTATTAAAATCAATTATTATAGGTGAAAAAATATAATTAAAAATAAAACACACAAGCATGACGAAAATCTATTTTTGAAAAAATGCACTTTTTTAAGGAAAGAATGATTTTTCTTTAACTCTATAATAAGTAATATTCATTATATGAATTTCAATTAATAATTATAGATATATAATATAAACATGTAATTTAAATTATATCCCATTATGGGTTATTTTAATTAATTAAAAAGTAGAAACATTATGTATTTTAAAATAGTTTTCAGAAAAAATGTGTTTTCAAGCCTAAAAATAAACATATTCTAAAATATAGTATAAATATGGTTTAATTAGATAAAAATAACTCAATAGAAATTATTTTAATTTTAAATAAAATTAAAAGAATAATATTACTTTTAAATTACTTAATTTATCAACAAAAATGATAGTTCTAAACAAGTATGTATTTTTCATTATTCGTTGAAAAATAAATATTTTCTGAAAAATCATAAAATTTCAACCTAAGTTGATTTTGATAAGTAGATATAAAAAATAGAGTTTATTTTAAGAAATAAATTTTATAAATGTTATATATATTAACTATAATATTTTTCCAAAAAATAAATAAAAAACATTTTTGAAGAAAACATATTTTTGAAGAATAAAATGACATTACTAAAAATTGAGGATTATTTACTAATAATTTATCAATAAATTTATGTTTATTAGGGAAAATGTATTTATATATTTCATAAAGTATATAATCCTATTCATAACCCAAAATTTAATAGATAGGTTACAATAGTCATATTTAAATGACCATTATTTGTTTGGGTTCAGTGTTGCATGTCATATACTCTATCAAACATAATTTTCTCTTTTTAAAAACTCAAGGTGTTACATTACCCCACCTCCCTTTAATAAATGGCATCCTAATAATTTTAAATTGATAAGAAACATTTTTAAACTTGAAAATATCTTTATTAAAAACCCATATTGTAAAAAGGGTTAATAAAACATTCACTTGAAAAGAGAGAAAGAGAAGTTTTAGGTTCATCACATGACTATGTTTACAGGTAGGAGAAAATTATTTCAAATTTAAAATATAGACATGGAATAAAAATAAATAATTCCCAAGAAATAATTGTAAGTGATAGAGAACATTGTTAGGATAAAGTCAATGACCATAAAAACATAAATTTGAGATAGCTGAAAAGACCATCAATTCATTAGAAATGATCATAATTTTACAACATTTTTTATTCAATATTCTTTTCCTATAGTTAATGAATTTCTTAACCATATAATCTAGTAAAATATAGAAATATAATTTATTTATAAGTTTAATTTCATCCTTTAATCAATTTCCACTAGAATATAATTTTACTCTAAATGATGAGTACTCAAGATGATCTTTTTTATACCTGAATCACTATAATAAGATCCCGAAAGATCACATAATCTACCAAATAATAACAATATATTCCTAATGCATTCACCAAATCTAAAATGGTTACCATAAAATTAATATAATAATAAAAAATAATAAAACTTAATATATTAATTTCAAAAATTCAACAAAACGTACAAAAGGTTTAACGTAGATAATTCCTTAAATAAATACCACTATATCCCAAATAACACCAATAAACTCAACATTAAAGAAAATTTTAACCTCAAAGATTACCTCATACCCTTCATCTTGCACCTTCAAAAACATAATAGTATTCTTCTCAAATAATTATTTATATTAAACCTAATGTGTATATATAACTCAACCTAATAAAAAAGTCTACTGAAATATCATTAATGACCTCAAAATAAAAAAATGGAATTGATCTTATAATATGTTTACCAAAAATATCCTTAATCATGCATAAGTTTCATCACATAAATATCTAAAAGTGGTATCAATTATTTTAAACATAAAATTAGACTTATACATATCATCCCAAGACTCTTTAGGTTTATCCCAACATCAAACACATATTAAGGGTTATCAATCCCCCATTCATGTGTTTTCTAAAATATCACCTTATTAATAAATGACTTTTATAGTTTATTGGTACCATTCAACATATGTTTCAAATCATCAAAGAAAAACTATTTCAGAAAAATACTTAGATGTTTCATGATTCATATATTTATAATTTCATTTATATAAAACTTATAAAACATAATTCTCAAATGAAAATACATAAAAACTTTCGTCCTTACACTTCAACGGTTTCTATAGTATAGGTCCTTAGTCTAGGATTTGACCCTTGGATTAGGTCATTGACTTGGATAATTCCCATATTCTCTATACATAGGACATTGAAAATAAAGGGTTTTGTATGATGTAATTTATTCTCTTCCATCATACTCTTTATTTTTTACATCAATTATCTACTTTATACCCTATTTTCTCACACTTAAAACATCTTCGAGTTCCTTTGTGTCTTTTCCCTTTGTGATGGTTTTCACATTTTTGATACATAGGAAATTGAATCTTATATCCTTAATAAACTTTATTAGATAAACTTAGTTGATAAATCATACTCCTCTTATTTAATATATTTGGACATTAAAATATGTTCTAGTTGTTAATTTTGATTTTTGATAGCTAGTTTGGAATAGTCCCAAGATGTCTTACTTAATCTACTATCATGTTAGGTATCTCATTTAGGAATTAATTACATTGCCCAAAACATTGGTTGTTGACTCGGTTACTCCTATTTCCATAAATTGACTAGAATAGGGTAATATTATGGATGAGTAATTTTAATATATTAAACACACAAACATGAAGCCAATAACATTAAAGGTATAACTTATAAATAACATGTATTTCTTTATCTTATAAATTTATAGGATTCAATCTAAGATATCCATGATCTATTTACTAACATAAACTCTTATGGGTATTTTTTACCTTAATAATTGTTTATAATGAGATTGTTAATTTACCAAATCACATCTACGATGGGTTTCAAACTAGTTGTGCAGAAAGTCATATTGTTGTGCACTATTTCTCGATCCAGTCTAGCTTAATACGGTGTTTTGGGGCTTGTCACCCCTAGGTACATTTGTGCCAAAGCCACATCCACTTATTGTATTAAAAAATAGATTTATTTTCTTGGAAACTAATTAATATATACTTTACAAAAACTTTGGGATTTTTTCTTATAATTGTTGTTATAATTAAGGCTTTAACTATAGTTTTCTAATCATAATCCCAATAATAACTAGACTTTCCTTTAATACCAAATGTGACAGCCCTTGTATTTATTACACATTAATTCATGATTTATTACATAATAATTCACATGATACAAACCTAAAATATCGATAATTATATTGTATTTATGTAATTAGTTACATTACATAACAACTTAAAACATGTTGTACATCGGTATTATTGAAAACTTCCTTAACATGGTCATAATTTTCCATTGTTCTTAAAACTACGTGGGATAACCTGAGGAAATACATAATAAATGGCTTGGATATAAATCCCAGTAAGGGAATAAAAAAATAATAACATGAATAAAGTATTACATGTTAGACATTAGGCATTTAAATGGAACATAAAATGGGTGAGAACATAAACAAGAACAAATAGTTATGATATAGCTTGATAACATAAAGGTAACATGGGAAATGTTGAAGAAAATCTAAACATGACATCATAAACATAGTTCAATGATAACCATCATAAAATGGTGTAAACATTTACCATAATGTATTAATATAACTCCCTAATCCTATACATGATGCCTCATGAGACTAAAACATTACTCAATGCATTGGAGTGCAATATAATTCTAGGCCCACCCCTTATTTTTATATCATGTACATGCGTAAGTGTGCCACATATATCATTCAAAATAGAATCATTTTCATCACATTTAATCCCCTGATTAAAGAATATAGGTTTAATAATTGTACTTCCCTAGTAAATTAATTATAGTTACAACTATTTTAATACCCTTGAGTGTAAATAATGATGGTATTCACAATAAAAAGGATTGTCATTGAAAAATCGCAGTGAAATTTCAACCGCATAATGGTGGTATTTAAAGATTAAAAAAATGGTTTAATGAGATTTAAAGTGGTATATTATAATTTATACATAAAATGTATAGTAATAGGTATGTTGAAAAAATATCCCAACATTATTAATTAGAAATAAGATTCATAAAATGAAGAAGATGCTTGAATAAAGTAGAGAAGGAAATGATCCCTTACTAAATTTTGGCATACTAACGACTTAGGTTAATGATATAATGAGAAAGGGATAAATTATATATCATTATTAGTAAATAAATTGGATATTATATAGATCTTTATAAGGTCATTACAATATAACCCAGTGATATTTAAAAGGCTAAATACAAAGAAGGTGCTTGAATTGAAAAGAAGAGAGAGATATCCCTTACCTTGGGAGGGTTATTCCAAAAGATTTAGAGGATCTTCTTGGGAGATTAGGGGACCTTGGGAGTACTCTAGAGAGGTTATGTAAGATTAAATACATGATCCAAGGTTTTTTAGTAAAGATTAATGAGAGATTGTGTGGGTTTGTATAAGAAAAGAGATGGAAGTTCTTTATTATTTCCCAAACATAGGTTTTGGACTCAATAGAATCAAATAATGAAAACCACAAACCTTCCCATGGTTTTTGCACATGTTTTCCTACAAATAGTAGTGGTTTTAATTATTTTATAATTATATGGTATGAAATCATTAAAATAATATCCTTGGTGATGTGGAGTTGAGTCATGTTCATAAAGAAATTATGTTAAAACTTTAAAATATAATGTTGGTTTTGAAGGATTCATAAAGGAACTATAAAATTAACCAAATGACCCCAAAATCACATTATTTTAAAGTTGAAATGTATATTTGGTCTTTTATACCCATTATAGAATTTATTACATCAATTTTGGGTCATTATGATGTCATATTATACACCGTATATTTATACTTTATTTAATTTTTACCCGAAAATTCGATTGTCTCAAAAAATTATGAAAATTTCACTATTGATAATTAAAAGATTAATATTTATTTTATCAAAATATTTTTTTAAATATGTGAATTTTCACTATTTAGACAAGAATCAACATTTATTGAGAAATGTTGTTTCTTTTCAATGGCAGTTTTTTACCGTTATAATAATTACATTTAACTTCATAAAAATTATATTATTAGTTAAATTTAATAAAAAAATATTTAATAGTATAATTTTATTAAAATATAATTTATTTTTAACATTCATTAATTCATTAAAAATTAATGTCTTAATTAAAACTTTTTATTACACAAAAAATACAATTTATGTTTTAACATATCAAAATCTAATTTTTATCAAAATGATCTCTTAATTATTTATAAAGAAAAATATATATATTCATTATTAAATTTAAATATAAATATAAATGTTCATACAATTAGGTTTATTTTGTTTATAGTCCTTCTTAAATTATTTTTTTACACTTAATTAACATATTTTCCTTTGCCCATAGTAATAAATATTTACTATAGTTACTATTCATATTATCTAAAAATTAAGTTGAACTTATTACCTAATATTAATTTTGGCCATTCCAAATATGGAATATATTTTATCAAAATAATTTTACATATTTGGATAAATTTAATTTAAAATAAAACCCACAAACATAACGAAAAGCAGTTTTCTGAAAAATGCATTTTTCAAGGAAAGGATGATATTACTTTAAATCTATAACTAGTGATATTAATTATATGAATTTAAATTAATAATTATAGGTGTATAATCTATATATATAATTTAAATCATTACCCATTAGGTTTTATTTTTAATTAATTAAAATGGTGTAACATTATACATTTTAAAATAGTTTTTATAAAAATGTGTTTTCAAGCCTAAAAATAAAATTATTATAAAATTCAGTATAAAGATGATTTAATTGTATTTAATTGGATTAAATATAACTCAATAATAATTATATTACTTTTAAATCAAATTATGAGATTAATGTGACTTTTAAATTACTTAATTTATTAAAATAAATGATAATTTTAAACAAATGGGTATTTTTCACTATTCACCAAAAAAAATATTATTTTCTAAAAAATCAAGAAAATTCACCCTAAGTAAATTTTGATATGACTATATCAAAAATGTATTTAAGTTTATCCAATAATTTTTTTAAATTTTTTAGAAATTAATTATAATATTTTTCACCAAAAGTAATAAAAACATTTTTAAAGAAAACATATTTTTGAAAAATAAAATGACATTACTAAAAATTGAGTGATTATTTACTTATAATTTATCAATAAATTTATTTTGATTAGTGAAAATATATTTATACATTTCATAATGTATTTAATACTATTCATACCCACAATTTTAACATCTAGGTTATAACGGTATTATTTAAATAATCATTATTTGCTTGGGTTCAGTGTTGTGTTTTGCATATGCTATCAAACATAATTTTCTCTTTTTAAAAACTTGGGGTGCCATAAAAACATTCCTAGAAGTCTTAATATCATATTAATAATTTTCCAAAATTCTTAATATCATAGTAATACATTTAAAGAAGTCATACTATCATAGTAATACTTTTCCATAACTCCCACTACCATAGTAAGACTTGTCAAAAAGTATTACTTTCATAGTATGATATTTTTAATAATATTAATCATGCTAAAAAGATATTTTTAAACAAAGGTAAAATTATTAATATTGAAATAATTCTTTTCCAAATTCCTTACCCATTCCCAAAAACCATTTTTTTAACAATTGTAGAAGTCTTATTATCATAGTAAGACTTTCCCAAAATATTTATCATGCCCAAAAACATTTATTTGAGAAATAAAAAGGTATTTTTATTATACTAATACTTAACCAAAATCCTTAATCATTACCAAGAAACATTTTTTAAAAATTGTAAATTTCTTAATATCATAGTAAGACTTTACAAAAAACATTACATACACCAAAACTTATCTATATTTCCAAAAATCTTCCATTATTCTCAACCCTACCCCCAAAAAAATCCAAGAATTCATTTTTAACCCTTATAAACATGTTAAAATCATTAAATAATGGTATAGACATGTAGGAAACATCTATAAATAATTAAAAATAATTAAACCCCTAAGTCTCATTCAACTCCCAAGGATTTTTCCTTATCCAATACGAATACTTATAATACCTCTACATGGTCCAAAGTCACACAGCCAATCCAAGACCTAACCCAAATAAATATTTGAAATACATAGGACTTTAAATACTAATCCCATACCCCACTCTCTTCTCTAAATGTAGATATAGTATGTGTATAAGTATAAGATATATTGGCTTACAGTTAGAGTATGTTTACCCATACGGTATGTAATGGATCTCAATTATTTCACATATGTATATGTGTCATGTCATGATTTAAGGTCATATCATATACTTATATTAAATGTGTATCTATACATGGGTTGTAATGGATTAATGTATGTTTCATATTTACATAGTATTATGATGGTTATTGGTTTTATATATATGGGTATGTGATGGTGATTTGAATAAGATTATGTAGTTTTGGTTGTGATGTGTTTTCATAGATGTGCAGTGTGAATTATATATGGTATGGGAGAACTAAAATGTAATTCATTGCGGATTAGGGTGATTGATTCAGTTAAAAAGTGGTAGTGAGGTACCCTTCCAATATACATGCTTCATCATTAGGTTTCTTACTTATGTGTGATACCTAGTGAGTGAGCCTTAATGAGGTTGGAAATATAGTTTTCCTTTTTAGGTGATGATTTCGTTTATCTATTTATTCACTAGGGATTATGTATGATTATTCTATATTCTCATGATAGGTCTGGGGGAGAAACTGATTTTTTATACTTTTATGAACATCCACACACACACACACACACACATATATATATATATATATATATTTCAGGACCCCAAGTGTGAGTTGTCGATTGATATAGATGTTACTAGATTGGGGAGTTTGTTCGTGAGTTGTTGGGGTTCATGGTTGTTGTTGTTATAGGAGTGGTTTTTTGTTTATTTTCAGTTTTTATTTGGCATTATATGACATGATATATTGGGATTTGTATTATTTATTTATATTATAGAGTCTATTGGTGGTTATTTTATCTTTAGAAGAAATATTGATATCAATTCATCCCATTTGATCATTTTATACACTCTTTGATAGTCACCAATCCATAACTTATTAGAGGAGGGATTTAGGGGTTACACCCATCTTCACTACTAGGCTAAAAGGGGTACCAATGGGGATAATCTAGGATAGATTATGTGTTTACTCTTATATGAGGATTTTTTAGAAGGATTTAAAAGTTACAGTCATATGTGGATTTATCCATGTCTAAGGTAGAATAAATGGTATCTACACATGCTTGCAAAGAGGTGATTTGGATGAGAAGGTTGTTAGAAGAGCTCAGACACAAATTATTCCAAATTCCATTGTTTTGTGATAGTTATATCTTCTTTTATATTAAAAGGAATCCATTTTTATAGGTTCTTGGTGATACAGAAGCACTAGTGGTAGGAGATATATATTCATATTTATTTTAACATAGAGTTCCATGAAACCCCAATAGAGGATCTTTTCACATTAAATTTATAATTAATTTATTTCGATAGTAAGAAATTATTTCCTTGTCTCATGTTCTTTATTGGATGTATATTTTGATAGTTAAAAACATTTTCAGATTATATTCATTATGTTGTAATGATCCAAGTGTATAATCCATCTAGTAGTGATCCACACGTGCTCCTTTGATCAACAAACAAAACCAATTAATTTTTGGGTTCTAGCATGAAGAATTAATTATATTGAACTATTCTTCTTGATTTCTAAAGTTTATTCTAGATTAAAGTAGTTCCCTTCATCCTTAAGAGGATGAGATGAAGAAAATTTGAGAGATAGAGAGAGAAGTCTATTGTGTTAAATGATTCTCAATTATCAATTTTTGATTAACCCTGTATGATATACATAACCATTTATTTATAGAGTAAGGGATTATATTAAAATATTATTTAATTGTGTACCAGCCCTTGAATAATATAATAATCTTTAACAAACCCCATATCATATAATAATAAAATAATTTTATAATTTTATGGTGTCTACTAACATTCATAATGATGAATATAATTTTACCTATTATAAAATTAATATTTATTAATAGATGTAGTTCTGGTCTGTTCCACCACCTATGTTTTTATTGAATATTAGAATAAAAAAATTATTCCTAAATAAATATTTTAATCCAAAAACCAGTGAATAAATATTTATTAAATATTCAATAATATATATATATATATAATTCACAATTCGGTGAATAAATATCTATTTAATTAATGTGATCAATAAAACTTGAATAAAAATAATATTTATTTTATTAGTTAAATTTAAATAGATTTTAATCTAGGTCAACAGTAAAACTTAGTATGTGACCCTCTAGGATTTTTTATCCTTAGCATTAGGCGATCTTGCCTAAAGACCATGAAAAAACATCAATCAATGATTCAAGGCACCAAGGTGAAAGAACTTAATGTCATAATGATGAAAACCACATATGAATGATAGCTTTATAATATAATCCCTTTATATAAATATCTCATAAAGAAGGTTTCACATCTATGTCATCAATCTATATGCTTGATACACCTTTCTTTGACTATTTTAAATAAACATTGTTACACCATGGCCATTGAATTTATGTGATAATAATATTTCAATAAAAGGAACAAGATTTCAACTTCCATAATTATGGAAGGGAAAATCATTTCTCAACTTATCCATTAATAACATGTCATTCTTGATGCACCCAACATATACTAGTTCCCACCAACATATGGAACAATGGTTTTTATTAGTAAATCTAACTGCATAAGTCATGACATGCATTAATAATAACATTAAAGTATAAAGACCATTAAAAATTATGGCAGATAGGAATTTTTGATGACACAAAAACATTTGGAATTCCTACTAGTAGTTTTTTTATCATAATATACCATCTTAGAGATTACCAAGTGTGAACTTCATGAGAAAAAGCATCATGTGCTTATGAGTACTTACACCTAACGGTCTATATACTATGTTCCCTATCATACTATGTTATCCAACCACAAAACTATATTTGAGAATAACATTATACCATTCCAACGTTCTCATCATAGAGGTGAAATGTTATGATCTTATCAATGTTGCAGATACTCTGCGATATTATCACATCAATGTTATGGAGAAGAAAAAACAGTATACGACAGGGTACTTATATTAATATTCCCTGAATATATATGTAATCTGATGTATAAAATATTTGGTTTTAGGGAACCATATCCAATAAACTCCCACTATCACTAGATCCAAATACTAACAAAATATTTTTCCACACATGAGAAACATACTTATATGGATTATGGATATAGCTTCTAGGATTACTGTGTTTTTGAGGCTATGATGGGTAAAGTCATGTGTCTATACAGTGAATCTATTTACTACATAATTACTATCTTGATAAAATCACTCAAGTAGTGATATAACTGAGTATCCACCTCTTATTCTCATGTCAAAATACTTACATACTGACTAAATTTATATTAAAATATTACCTTAAAATAATAAATCTATTTCTTTTGGTATAACCCAAAATCAGAATAGAATGTTACTAAAACCACTTCTTAAGATACATCAAAAGCTGCAAAGTACTTAGATATTTTAGATATGCAAACCACTATATGTCGTAAATTTTTATTTCATATTATTGTATATCTTTCTTTGATAATAGATCAAATTTAACTAAATAAATATAACTGTTAAATTACATTGATCACTTGTATTCCCACTTCTTCGAACATCAAGAACTCATCCAATTCTACTTTTCTAAGTACTCTTGGATAGTTATAGTTGTAGGTCTTTGAAATTATGTTGGATCTTTTTTATATTCACCTATTATTATTTATGTATCATTAATATAAAATTTTAGAACACATTATAGAACATTAGATGAATTCCTAGAAATTGAGATAAAGACATTATTTAATTTTTGGAATAAATATTGTCATGGTCAAACACTTAGTTCTATTGGTTCCATTCCAAATAATGTAATATAAGGTTAAGTATGACTTAATATTTAGTTAAGGGGTTTTTTTCTTATAATGTGTAAAATTATCTTGTTTTATCTTTTAGATGTCTTATTAATATTAACTGGATTTTATTTAAGTGATTAACCATGTTGGATAAAACATTTACACATGATCCATTTATTTAAATTACATATTTTCACATTAATTAATTTATTTATGTGATTGTAGTCTTATATCCACAAAATAAATAACTCCTAAGATATAAATAAATAAATAAACCAATCATCAGATTATATAATGGTTGATTTTTTTAGCAGACAAAAAATCAACATTTGACCTAGGGGGAATAACTCAATGTGTTGGTCTTGGTATGAGTTGAAGTATTCCACATGTCCACTTGTGTAATGTCAAGGTTGGTAACATCTTTATTTCATCTTGAACTTCCTCAAAATGGCTTGAGATAATCTATTAATTACATGGATTTATAACTCAAATGGAAGTGAGGGGAAGCAAAGATTGGTAAAGGGGGAGTTATATAAATAATAATGGGCACACAGGTCCTATTTAATAATGGAGGGAGGGATGACATATAGGAAATCAATTTAAATTTGATATTAAATAATTAGAAACTCGTGAAATAAATTATATTAAGACATCCAATACATACACAGGTCTTGGTTAGGCTCATGAATGGTCATACATGTAATGAATACACAAAAGTAAAATCAGTTAACATTATTTTCTTATTCATTATTTATTATTAAGATAAATGTGCTTTAATCAACAAATTAATTAATTACTTTTCATCTTAATAACCATCTAAATTCATTTAGAGATACCCATAATTAATGAAATTCATAGAAAATAAATGATAAAATAAATAATCACAAATTTATTATAATAAATTAATTGAGAATTTAAAATTATTTAAACCAATTATTAATCTTTAAAACACACTAGGTATGTCAATAAATAAAATAAGGTTTTAATAATGCAATTAGAAATTTAATGGCATGTAATTATATCCTTTATTAGAAGACTACACAATTTATACTTATGAGATACACACTGTGTATCTCGATTTTCGTATATCCAGGGTACATTCCTAGAGTTTTGGTGTGTTCCTTGGTTGGACCACACAACATGTTCAATCCATCTAAACACCATGTATCAATCTTGTTGTGTGTACACTTAACCCACTGAAAGACTCGACATGTTCTTTAGATATGGAACCACATGTCACGACCCGACCCAACGGGGCTCGAGCCGCGACTCCCCAAGCCCACCTCCAATAGGCCAGGGGCTGGCGACTAGCGCCGAGTAGGCTATCACACACATGGGAGGCATTAGCC
Organism: Viscum album; assembly: GCA_963277665.1. Lineage (NCBI taxonomy): Eukaryota > Viridiplantae > Streptophyta > Magnoliopsida > Santalales > Viscaceae > Viscum > Viscum album. The sequence continues at coordinate 360,213,703 of OY728156.1, read as the reverse complement.
TATGGTACCTGTACACACGCACCCACAAACACCTCCATGCAACAGTGCAGAGATATAGAAACTGAAAAGTATATGCATGCATACAATCTATCCCACAACCAGAGAGCAACAGCAAAAGTACAAGGGAAAAACAGGGCCCACCAAAAGAAAACTACAAAAGCGTATCCAAACTGCTCTGAAGAAGAGGAATGCTGCCACAAACACCCGCCGGAAAGCTCCCTCGGAACAGCTCCGGTAAACACCCCGGTCAACTCGCTCACTAAGCTCCGCCTGCTCCGGGTCCTCCTGAGACTCCGTCAAAAGCCCTGTGGTCTGCACAGGACACAAACATGTGCGGGCAAAGCCCGTGCAGGGGTGAGTATAAACATACTCAGTAGGCACCCCAAAAACCCAAAACCCAAGGGAGCAACTGAAAGGCAACAGTCTGCTCAACCCAGCCAGAGGGAACCCGGACGAGAGAGAAACTCCATCTCGTGACCATCCTCAGGTAACACAACTAGTCAGCTCAGCTCAGCTCAGGTGTATGCCCATACATACACCTTGAACAATCCAGATATACACAGCTCATGCCACAAAGCCACAAGAGGTACTGACCTCGTCACCAGCAACTGTCCACAACAAGGAGAGTACACCACGAACACTGTCATACCAGATGACACTCATCAGAGAGATACACTCCATCGGGTCCCAAACAAACATCTCAGACGCTCACCCGAGAGACCACGCTCGTCGGACAACATCACTGAGGAAACATCACAGAAACAACATAACCACCAAACTCCTCGGAGAGGGGATCGCCGCTAGGGTCCGCTAGGGGATACCAAGACCCACTTCGGTATACGTAGCTCACAGATAGGGGATCACTCCCAGGGTCCGCTGGGGGATACCACGACCCGATCTGGCATACGTAGTTCTCACAGATGGGGGATCACACCCAGGATCCGCTGGGGGATACCACAACCCGATCTGCACTCGACAGAAGCTTCACACTCAGATAGAGGATCATCATCCATATAAATATGGTCACGATGATACCGGAACCCTATCTGGTATAACTCGCGATGTAGGGGATCGAACCGACGATGCCACAACCCTACCGAAACCACGCGCTGAGTAGGGGATCGCATAACCAACGATACCGCAACCCTACCGACACCAAGCGCTGAGTAGGGGATCGTATAACCAACGATACCGAAACCCTACCGACACCAAGCGCTGAGTAGGGGATTGTATAACCAATGATACCGCAACCCTACTATAAACATCATGCTGAGTAGGGGATCGTAAACCCGACGATGCCACAACCCTACTAAGAACGGCCCACCGCGTAGGGGATCATATTTCCGATGATGCCATAAACCCTACGGGGTTAACCTACTAGATAGGGGATCGCCGCCCGTAAATAAGCGGTCACAGCGATACCAAGAACCCGATCTAGATAAAGATGCTAGAGGATCCACTCCGGGCCCACCAGAGGGATACCACAACTCTAACAGTTTAAACATCCCATTGAGAGGATCACAAACCCATACGAAGGTTGTGATGCCACATGAACCCTCGTGGGAACGAACCAAGGGAGAACCCTCAACCACTGCTGGTCCAAACGTCGCTAACCCGTGCGACCCGCCACAACGCCACACTACGCACCTCCTAGGCCAAAACCGAGGCCACCATCGCGTTCCACGTGGAAAAACACGCAGGATAGGCTGTTTACTCGCCCGAAACGGAGCACCGGTGAAAAAGGCACTATTCACCGTAGCTAGCTCGTGCGGGGCCCACACAAAGATCCCGAAACCCATCGAGCGGATCACACCACGACGATCCCCTCGGAAAAACAAGCGGAACCGACTACTCGCTCGCCCAAAACGGACACCCAGTGAAAAAGGTACTATTCACCGAAGGCCGGCTCGGGTGGGGCCCACGCCTGGATTCCGAAACTCATCGAATGGATCACACCATTGCGATCCTCCCGGAAAAACACACAGGATCGACTATTCATCCGCCAAAATCGGACTCCTGGTGCAAAAGCTATGTTTCTCCGCAAACGCCAAAACCCGGCCTCGTGGGGCCCGCACCCCGTCCTCATACCCAACACCCGGAAACCATCTCAAAAAGTCCGTCGTACCATCAGGGTCTCAATGCCACTGACGGCACGTCAATCGGACGCTCCGGGTAGAAGTTACAACGGCCCGAAGTCGTAAAATAATAAAATAATATTATTTTATACGACTTTTCAAGCTCCCGGGCCACGATCCCGAACCTTTAAACCCTCGAACCCATACCGGAGGGTTCGCCTCATCGTCAGGGTCACGTCGCCGCAAACGGCACGCGAATCCGACTCCCGGAGTGCAAGATACGGGGGTTTAAAGACCCCCGTATACGAAAAGTGGCTGGACCGGCCCCGACCGGCCCGCCCTGGCCGGCAGCGCTCCGCCACACGCCACCGCGGCTCCGCCGCCGGCCGCCGCGGGCCGCCGGAATCCGCCGGCGCCGGCGCCGCCGCGCCGGTGCCGCGCCGGCGGAACTTCCGCGGACCGCCGGGGGCACCCCGGTGGTCCGTTTTGCGATCCGGAGGCGTCTACACGACCCTCGGGACCCGATCTACACTGCTACGGCTTCAATTTGCAGAAAAACGCAGCAAAAACGGGATCGGGGGTTAAAACTCAAATCCGCCTACCTCGCGGGCGAAACGCCGACGTTCTGCCTCAGATCCGCGCTCCCGAGCTTCCGCTGCGAGCTCCTGGAACGTCCGCCGTCGAATTCTGAGCTCGTGGGCACTTCGTTTGCTCGATTCGGCGGAGTGGCGGCGAAGAACGGCGAAGAACGACGAAGAACGATAAAAGGGGGGGCGCTGATATTTATATCAGCCGCCCGCCGGCGCCAAACCAGCCTCGGACCCGACGCCCGATGCGAACAAAAGTAAGGTCACCCCTAGGTTAAACGCACCGTTCTGAACGCAACAACGGTCTCAGATTTTCCATCCGAGACTCCGTTCAGAAGTTATTTGAGCCGACGCTCGCACACTAACTTGTCACTTATTTACGGAAACGCCCCTGGTGGCGTTTCTCACCGCAGGCCCGCGCCCGAAAAGTTTACACCCCGCCTAGGGTAAACGGCACGTTCCGGACGCAACCGTGCCCTCAGATTCCCGTTCTGAGCTACCGTTTAGGAGATATCACACCCCCGCCAGGTGCATAGTATAAAAATACTTGATATTTTTATAAAATTAATTCCGGGCACACCGGGCCTCGGAATCGCACGCCGTCTTCGCGCCTAGCTCTGGAATTATTCGTAGAAATATTCCAAAGTCTGACAGGGCCAAAAACCAGAGTCGCTACACCACATGACGTGTATGTCAGCTAAATGTTTTGTTTTCTGCTTTCCATGTCTCCTCTTGACTTTATAAATATCTCAGCTTGTATTTTAGATGCAGAAATAAACCACAAAGAGTGTACAAGACACTTGAAGGATGTTTATGTAATTATTACTCAAGGTTTATAGTATCATGCAGTTTTGACTATGTTTATGACCACGTAGGATTCATGAATGTTTATGTTAAACCGTGTATACTACCTGACATGAACGCTAGTTTCACACTGTGTAATCTGATAATCCATGTTCCCAGTTGTCCCAATATAAAACATGTCCTTGTAATTTATGTGATAATTATATTTCAGTCTAAGGGTTGAGATATCAACTTCTATAAATATGGAAGGGACAAATCCTTCCTTAATTTATCCATTAATAACCTTTTATTCATGACACACCCAATGTACCCTACTTCCTTCCAATATATGGCATGATAGTTTTTGTCAGAAAATCTAAGGGCGCGAGTCGTGAAATGCATTAATGATAATCATAAAGTCTAAGGAACATTACACATGATCATAGATAGGAATTTATGATGACAAAAAAATATATGGAATTCCTTCCAACGATTCTGTTCTTATAATCTCCCATCATGGATATTTCCATGTGTGAAACTTCATGAGAAGAAGCTTCATTCACCTATAACTACTCGCACCTGATAGCCTATATACTATGTTCTCTATCATAGTACATTATCTAACCACAAAACAATATTTAATAATATCATCATAGAATTTCAAGGTTCTCATTATAGTTTAGAACTACTTTGACTTTTTCAATGTGATAGATACTCTAGGACATTTTCACATCAATGTTATGTAGAGAAAAAAATAATATGCAACAAGGTATTTATATCAATATTATTTTAATTGATTATATATGGAATCTATAGTACAAAATAGTTGGTTATAGTGCACCAAATCCAACAATTATTACATTAAAATATAAACCACAACTTTTTTAAGATGTTTTATGGGAAAGAAGTGTGAATATGTAGAAAATTCATATTAAATAAAATCTAATAGATTTTTGGAAAAAGATGATTTCAGATACTTGAGAGGCCTAATAAATATGTGAGCAACGTGTTTGGTAGATAGAAATGATGTGTGAAGATGTCATTTGTTCCCAATAAAACCTCCTAGAGGGAGATATATCAAGAGTTATTTTTTTCATGGATGGGTTTCACCCCATAGATTTGTCAAATGGGGTAGGAATGGGCATATGGGTGGGTTACTAGATCTCACCAAACCCACCCAGTGAAGAAGAGCGGGAAGGGGGATGCGATAAATTCTAAAAGAGGATCTCCCTTGGAAGTTTTGATCATCATCTCTAACAACACCTTCTCCTATTTGGATATTATTCAAGAGATATTTTTTTGATATTCTTTCTTTATTATTCATGATATGATATTTAAACGGTTTTCTACTTATGAGTGTGAGAGAGAGTTGAGTAATTTTTTTAATTATTTTTAAAAAAATGAAAAATGGATAGGATATTTAGTATTTCGTAAAAGGGTTCACGGTAAGTATGAAACCCATTAAAGATTCTTCCCTCACCAAGAAGTGTGAACATGGTCCAGACTTCCTGTGTAAGTATATTTTTTAAAAAATACGTTTATCTTAAGTATATTTTATTATATATATATATATATATATATTATAGTTTTTGAGATTACAAGAAACTAAACAAATTACATGCCCATAGGAATATAGGGACATGCCATAACCCCCTCCAAGGGTTAACCCACTCCCTAGATAACCCATTACAATATTAATAGTCAATGAATCATCATTTGATGGATTATAGGTCCCTTCATCCTAGACCAAAGGGCCCCTGTCAACCTCCCACATTGGGCCTGACGGTATATACTTAGGTCCCCACTCGTGCCTATATCATCATCATCCATAAATAGCCCTATAAAATCACCCCGATAGAGATATCAAGATTTGAACTATGGTTTGATGAAGAATTATGAGGTGACGTTACCACTCAGGAAAGCCCCAAACCACTCTTGTTTATATATAAATATATATATAAGTTTTTTTTAAAATGGGTAAGGGGAAGTCCCCCCTTGTTTTTACTAAAACAAAAGCACCCTCCTTTTTTTATGGGTGGAGGGGTCCCATTAAATGGATATAAGCCAAGTAGAATTCAACCCCATTATAAGAGTCCCATTGGCCCAAACCCATTTTTAGCAACCAAGTCCCACCATCGTCGGTTTCTGGTTGTCGACTATGCCTAAAAAATCCATTTTATTCCTATATCCCACCAGGATTGATATCAACCGATGTGTCCCACGCATCTATCACCACCCACCTATATCAACAGTCAGCAGCCACGTTGCTTAAAGATTCATGTTGCCATCAAATTATGTCACCTACTTTCATCATCTTTGACCCCGACCAGGCCCACCCACCATGATATCCTGACCATATCATAGGCACCCATACCTAACCTTCTTCATTCTCGCTCGACATCCCAAATCCCATAACTGGTCGTCATTACTTGCGCATTTGTAGCCTACTACCACATCTGGTATTGCCATCAAGGTCTCCCTCTACATTGCTTCTATGGCCCAAAGCCACTGCCAACCACCATCACACCTCACAGTCAACCACCATGAAATCCTCCCATAATGACATGAAACCCCATCCATGCAGTCTTCCCCCAACAACACACCCCCCCAAAATAAATCCCCACAAATTGGAGACCAGCATGATTTGAACCCTGCTATTTGATATGGTATTATGGGGTTGCCTTACCACTACGCCAATACCCCAACTACATATATATATATATATATAAGTTAATTAAATAATTAAGATAATAAATAATTAACAATATAAGTAATATAATTAATACTAAAACATATTTTATTAATTAAAATAATTAATAAATAAAATGCTTAAATTAAATAATTAATAAATAATGATATAAATAATAATAATAATAAATTTATGTATATAGTATCAACTTATAATATAATTAATATAATATAATATTTAATAATACAATTAATATAATTTTAAATTTTAAATAATATAATTAACAATTAATATAATTATCTTAATAAATTAATTGTTAATAATTAATAATCAATATAATTAATAGTTGTAAAGTATTGATAACAATTAATAGTTAATAGTTAATTAATTAATATAATATAATTAATATTTAATAGTTAATAACTAATATTATAAAATTAATAGTTAATATTTAACATCATATAGTTAATTAATATAATTATTAGTTATTTAATATAGTTAATAATTAATATAATTACTATAATATAATTATTTAATTAATAGTTACCTATTATTAGTTAATTGTTAGTAATTAATATAATTTAATTAATTAATATACTATAATTAATTAATAATAATTAATAATTTACTATAATTTATATAGTATAATAACTAATCAATAATTAATATAATTTAATAATTAATTTATAAGAGTTAGTATAATATAATTAATAATTATTATAATATAATTAATAATTATTATAATGTAATTATTTAAATAGGTTGGGGTCCTAATCCCTTTTTATTAAGGAAATAAAACATATTATTTTAACTCAGTTGAGAGGGAACTCATTACATGATCCACATGCCCAAATGTACAAACACATTAATACATGGATAACTCATAGACCTAGTGGCCCATGACCAAAGAGAATAACCCAAAGCCCTGACCAAAGATCAATTTTTAAGTTACATGTGGCCCTTCACCCATGCTCCTAACCATGTGCGCACCCACCCACCCTATGAGAATGCCTACCGCACCGAGCACTCACTTCCACCTTCTCTGGAAACCCCGCTCACCTCCCTGCCCATGCTTATTCATGACAATCCCAATATCATGACTAATTACCACTTCCACCTTTTCCAACCATCTCCCCACCCCCTCCTATTCACACTAGTCTTAAATAGGGAACAACTACCATCTCCTTCATCAGCCACTACTCATTGTGTTCTCACCTTCCATGGTCATCAACCATTGTACCTTCAAATGATATTTACTTTAAGTATGTTATTTATTAATTTTTTTACCTAATTGAATATGTTTTATAATTAGTTATATTACTTATATTATTAATTATATGTTCCATTAATTATTTTATTAACTTATATATTTATTTATTTATTTATGTATAAAAAATAAGAAAAATTAAAGTAAATTTATTTTAAAAAGGTTGTTAGGAAGAGTAAACTATGGAAGCGTGAAGTGAATGGTGTTCACACATCCCAAGAATCCTTTTCCAAAATAGTAAAAACACTATTTATTTTTCAATTTTTTAAAAAAAACTCATCAAAAATTAATATGAGACAGTTGGTGTCCAATTTTACCTATAGTGATCCTTCTTTTGGACCATGGTTTTTTACCCCACTCCATTTGGGAGTTTCTTCACATTGTATTTTCATTATTTTTATACTTTATTTTATCTTGATATTATGGTCACACCTAAGGTTTAAACAACTTTTTAGTCCCAGAAAAACAACGTCATCAAATCATGGGGGCGATAAAAGATTTGGAAATCAGTGGGGGTTAATAGAGGATCTTTGATTGCTGGGATGGATGGTGGATGATGTGAGGGTTAGACTGAGACTTGGGTAGCAATAAGAATTTTGATGTGTCATCAGTCAAGGAATGACCTATAGTGTCTTTTCTTGAAAAATCTTCGTCAAAGTGTAAATAATGGAGAGGAGATGTAGGAAGTGGGTAAAACATTTTGAACAAGGCCATTGGAATATTATCATGAACCAACCTGAGCCATCCCGCCATCAGATACCCAAAATGGTCTATTATAAGTCTTGAAGGGATTTCTTGGTCCCCATGGACTAGAACAAGTGCCTAGGCATTAAGGAATTTCCACTGGGGAACAATTAAACCCAATAAATAATTAAGGAATGCATTAACATAAATATAAATAAAATTTTTGATTGACCCATTCGTACATCAAATATCCATTCCAGAGAAAAAAAAACAAAAAATCTTAATATTAAAAGTAGAGAAAAAAAAAACAACAGTGAGCATTAAATACCTCCCTCCCCCTCTGAACACCCTCTCCTATATGTAAAATACACCCACCTCTAATGCCTCTATTTCACCCAACAAAAACTATAGTTACCCTAAATCCATAGATATTAGTAAAATCCTAAGTGCCCATTGTGATGAGGGAAACCAAAATAAAACTAAACTACAACATACCTATCCATTTATGACTATATAAGTCACTACCCAACACAAAATAACCAAGATGTCTTGTGAGAGAGAAAAAAGATTAGTTGAAACCTACAACTGAAAAATGATAAAGATATATAGGCATGATAGCATAATCACTTAGTAGGGATGCCAAAATAAAACCACACCCTATGCCATAAATTTAAATAGAGAACCATTTCATGCTAGTTTGAAAATATAATATATATATATATATAAGGTTTTCCATATTCCTTTTAATACAAGTAACAAACTAATGCTTCAAAAATCCATTTTCTACTTTGATTTCAAAAATTATTTCCCAAATAATGAGTGATTTTTCAACAAACCATTTATAAGATAGAATAATTTGATAAAGAAAGGGTCTCAGTGATATCATAACAATAAATAACATGTCATTAGGTGATACAAAATAGAGGTGATTAAAACATTATTTTCATTATTTTATACATGAAAATGAAACAAAGCAAGAGATAATTTGAAAATAATATCATAGAAATAAGAGTAAAATGAGATCAATAACCATGGGAAATCCCTAATTAGCTAGGGTTAGTGGGGACCTAGGATCCACATACTCTTTGTGATCAATTGTGGACATAAATTTCTATCTCCTACTCAATCCTTCTAACCCCCATCATCATAGTTTAGTTATATTGTGTTGTATTCTTGCTTAGTAGGGTGGGTTATTCCTAGAATACTTGTCCAATTCTTCCCACCTAAATACCAATTATCCACATGTTCTATTACCATAACTAAAATACCTAAGTTAGGTTTAGTAGAAAAACCAAAACTAAATCACCCAAAGTGAAAATAAAAAATAAAAAATTTCCCACCTACTTATACTACCAATGTGAATCCCCTTTCTTATTATCATACCAACATGCCAATCACATCAATCCAATTCCAACTAATGCATAAAATTGTGGGATTCCATTGGAGTGTATGTTACTTTTTGAAAATTCTTAGAAATTTCTAATGAGCCTTATCTTTTTAAAAGTAGACATTAGTTATTTGGAAGACCACTTTTTCGTATCATATCCTTTATGTTCCAAAACCACTCTTCGCACTTAAACATATATACACCTTGATATATATATATATATAAGAACCTCTTGACCTAATTCAGATTTTCCCATCATCATGAGTGAAGAATTATAATGTGGGAACTTATATATGTATCTATATATGTATATATGGATAAGTCACATTTAATTCCTCAAAGGATTAGAAATCTCTTTGAAGATTTTTAGGAAATTAAAGCATATCATCAAGCCTTTATAGAAACTGGCTAAAGAATAAAACATCTTTATGAATTTTGAATTTACATGATCAGAATCATTTGAAAAACCAACCAATTACTTAGGATGTTTAATATTTCAAAACAAACATGAAAAAATGATTTTATAAAAGGAACCCATGCTGTAAATATGAGGAAAGTGTTAAAATCATGAAATAAATCCATTATTTTCATCAAAACACCTTTTCATAATTTTTTTTACTTAATAATATAATAAAAAACATGTTAAAAAAATTAAGAAATCATGGATTTAAAATACAAGAAATTCAAAAGTCACAAAATCCATTATTAAAATTGTTCTAAATAAAAACAACGGAAGAAAACCTACTTGAAACCAAAATAGAATCCATCGCCTTCAATGGACATGACTATAATAGTCCTCAATCAAGGCACACAAACCCTATGAACCAAAATATGAACAAAAAGAAACCCCAAATCAGATTAGGGATCAAACATGGAATGCACTTCGCAAGGGGGGAGATAGAAGGCGTAGTAAAAATAGAAGAAGAGAATGGAGGAGCAGAAATTCTTACCTGAGATGTTCACACTATGAATCAGAAGAGAAATCATCCCAAAATCAAAGTTAGGGGAGAAGGTGGGGCATGTGGATGAGAGGGAGGGTAGGAGGATGGTGTGTGATGAGTATGATAGGGTTGAAGGAATAAAAAGAATCCCCTTGAGGGTTTAAACCCATTAAGGTAAAAAGGGTAATTTTCACAAACAAATTACCCTTCTGGACACAGTGTGTGGTTTAGCCGCATGGTTGGACAAATTGTGTTCCAACCATGTTCCCCTACTAGATTTCTAGGAAATATTGCATGTGAAAGATGCACAGTTAGAGAAACTATGTGTTTTCCATGTAGTTAGCTCTTCAAAACTTATATATGTACTCACACAGTCTGTAAAAAATTTCTACTAACTTCGTGTTGACTGTGCATCTGTGCTAAAAAGACCAAAATTTAAAATTTAAAACTGGATCAAGCCAAAATTATAAAATGAAACTAAATATAATTAAATAATTAAAAATAATAATTAATCATGGTTGGAGTGTGATAGGTTCGAGGATCCTCACATATGAATAATTAAAGGATCCAAGTTAACTTGTTCGAGAAAATTAAACCAAGACCTATGTTAGCCACCAAAAATGGAAGGAGGCACAAAAATTGATTTTTCATGACACTGCGAGCATTTGGAAACATGGTGCAAGAGCTTTTGGTCAGTGTGCAGTGGTGGTTAGGACTAAAGGTGAGGCATTACTAGGGTCTGGCCCAAGTGAAAGATGAAATTTATTTTTAAAATTAATAAATTAAATAATTATTTTTATAGAGGTGGGTGTTTAGAGGGATTAAAAGAATTGAAAAAGATGGCTCATGAGAGAGATGGGGTGGGTGTTCAGGCCAATTATATGTAATAAAATTATTGAAATTGGTTTTAAAAATTAAAATTCATATTTCCATTTTTGAAAAGAAAAATTATTTTATTTTATTATTATTATAAAAAAATTATATTTTTGGGGAAGGATTCTATTTTCTTTGGTTTCTTCCATGTGGGCCTCTCATTTGGTCCTCCTACTGCTAGACTTGGTTTTTTTAAGCCTTTGTTTTCTGAAATCTATTGTTGGATTCCTTGGTATTGTTTAATCCTTGTGCCTCTGGTGATTGTTTATGGCCCTTGATTTCCCTAATCGAATGACTTCTAAGTGTGGACTTTTTTTCTCAGTGATATACATCCCCTTATTGTCTTCCAGTTGTCATCTACAAAGTTTCCCTTCCATCACCACCTTTTTTGAGCCTTTTGGGGTTCACAAACCATCTACTCGAGCTTCTCCCTCTATGTGTATGCCTTGCCTACCATGCCTAAAACAACTGTGACCTCACATCCTAATATACATTTAATGTATTGTATATTCTCTTGATTGGAATATTTTAATCTTAATATTCACTTGATATACTTATTCAAGTGTGTGGTTATTTATTCTTCTATTTGGCATCCCTTCCAGAGAGAAATACCATCATCCTCCAACACCTTCCTTTGAAAGACTCACAACCCTTACCCTATTTTGGTGTATCCCTCCGATAGAGATATCACCACTAGAGAGTTCCTTTGATGACAGTAACTCTTTTTAGAATATTATCCCTGGTAACATCGATCATCCCTTATAAAAACCTACCCCCCCTAAGTTCTTGTTCTAGGTATGGAATTGTAATGCATCTTTCATTTATTTGTTCTTAAATTTTTTATTGCACTCTTAATTTTCTATTTTGGTCTATATTGGGGTTGGAGTTTATGATTCCATACTACTTGGAGGTTAATGGTACCATCCTTAGCTCAGGATCACTATAAGTTTTATAGTGGAAATTATCTCATGCACGGATAGTTTGTTTGGTCCATGTGTGTTTCTCTATTTGTTGATTTATTTATTGTATGTCATGCTTTTTTCATAATAATAAAATGATGGTGTTGGTGTTATTACCATGGAGTAGGACCAAACTGGTCCAAACCACATAAATAATTAAGTCAATATATTCTTTAATGTATTTTCTTTTCTGTTTTTCTTGTTCTTATTTACATATTTCATCTAATTGTGTTTTCTTTTTCATTCTATTATAGTATCCTTGAACCAATTCCTTTCTTCCCTTTTGTTATCATATGACTACCTTCATTAGATCTACATAGAACCTAAAAATTGTTATCAGATCCTATAATTATTTTAATGATGTCTTCTTTTATGTTTGAAGATGATAAGAATGATGGGGAGAATAGTTTTAGTTTATATAGAGTAAATATGTTCATGTTTCTAGTCCACAGTGGACTAGAAGACACCTTAAATGGTCGCAAAAAACTATAGTTTCAAATGTTCATCTATCTAAAACTTAAGTTGACATCAACCTTAATAATTTATAAAAGGATTACTGTATTCTCCTCTTAAAATTAGGAGAACATTCCTTTGTGAATTCTCCCATGAAACCACTGTTAAGGAAATCTTTTTAAAACTCAAACATCTATATATGACAAAAACTTTGCTTGGTCTCCTTTACAATAAAATGAGACTTTATGCTTTTATGATGAATCATGTTTTTTTTGTGTTTATCTTGATGATTTTAGAAAAGTGATCTTGGATTTAGCTTATATAGATTTTGAAGTTAAATATGAAGGTCAATGTATTATACTTATAACCACTCTTGATGATCCCTTTAGTTAATTAAAATACTCGATGATGTATGGTTGTGATTCCATAACCTTGGAAGAGGTTAAGTCAGCAGTGTTATCTTGTGGTCATTGAACACATGTTTTGAAGGAGGAACTTAGTGGTGTAAATAGTGAACCTCAGTTAATGCATGTTAAGGGTCAGTTGAAAAATAAAAATAACAATAATTGAAAAGATAATAATTGGTTTTATAATTTCCAATGTTTCGAGTGTGGTAGAACTGACCATATTAAAATGTACTATCCATATTTTAAAAATAAGGATAGTGTGGTTCAGAAAAATATGGTATTCCCTATTTTCGACCCCATTGTAGTTTAACTTAGTATCCCTTATCTAGAAATAGGTGTAGTTTCAAGGTTGTCCCATTTCTACATTCCTAGGGATGACTCTGCTACATTTTTAGGGGATTTAGTGGGAATGGGGTTATTAGGGCTAATTTAAGACATGCATGATTAGGTGTAGATCATTATCCTATCATCCTCATATACTTTTGGGATGTTGTGTGTTTCTACAACCTTTTACTACTTGAATTATTTTACACTTTTCTATGTTTTGTAGTTTGTTGTATTTTACCATTTAGGAAGTTATTGTTTTCTATAGGTATCTTCATTCTTATGAGTTTTGTTAACTTTGATGGAGACACAAGTATTGGTGTTAATATCTATTTATATTATTATTTATTAGTCAGTTTTATATTATAAACATGTTTTTTGTAGTATGATAGTAGTATAAGTGTAGGTACGGCCATATCATGCACCACCATGGCAATGCCAAGAGTATTTATACTTGGAAGATGTTGTAGTCTTATGTTTATTTTTTATTAATAAAATTTTTTATAAACCTACTGGTAGGATATATTTGGCCTTTCAAGAACACCATCTATTATTTTTTTGGTTTGAATTTGAAAAGTTAGGGATTTTTTGAAATTGTTTTTCAAAGTTAAAATTATGATTTTCCTTTATAACATTGAAAATTATTTAAGTTTCTTATTATTAAGAAAAAAATTATATCATGGGTATGGGAGTCTATTTTCATTGGGATATTATGTGGGGTCCCCATATTTTTTATTTCTGTTACAAGACCTAGTTTTCTTTAGGACTTTGTTTGCTGAAAATATTTTAGGGTTTCTTCAATATTTTTTTATCCTTGTTCCTCCCATACTTATTTATGGCCCTTGAGTTTTCTAATCGGATAGATATTGTGTATGGCCTTTGTTCTTTCTCGAAAATCAATGTCCCCTTCTTGGATTACAGTTATCACCTACTATGTGTCCCTCCCATCATTGTGATTCTTATTGCAGTTTTGTAATGATGATGACGAATACACGAGAGGGTTGAATTATGTTCTTTTAAAAATATTGAAAAATTTGAAATGTACCTATTGAAATAATGTGATCAGGTACACTACTAGAAATATAGTGTTTAGAAAATTACAAAAGTGGTTACTAAAGGCCTTTACAGACCACCATGTGGCTGCTTCAGGAAGTTATAGTTGCTCGGCCAGAGCTTCTCAACAGTAACCGCCACTGGCGGCCCCTAAAAATCCCTCCATATTTTTTATTGTCGATGGTACACTGGGTGCGAGTAGGGATGCGAAGGGATGATAGCTCGGGAAATATGGACCTAAATCTCTAGATGTCGATCATGGTTGAACTACGGTGGCTGAAGGGAGGGTCAAGCATGAGTTGATGGGTTTAGGGCAGGCGGTCAAACATCGGGGATGATGGGTTCAGCGATGGGTGTGGCAAGGGAAATGGGAGATGATGGGGGTGGTAAGGGGGGTGGCCGAGGGTGGAAGGGTGGTGGAGGGGGAAACAGGGGTTATCCATGTGAGTTAGAGCAGTTTTATGGGGAAAACAGTGGTGGGGGTGGGAAAAATCTCATGTATTTTATTTTGGTATTAGTAACCGCCATTAGCAGTCACTCGTTTCCCCAGCCGAAAAAGCCAATTATTCTAGTAGTGGTCCTTACCTATTAAAGATGAGTTATCTATAGAAAATAAATAAAGTAAACACTAGGTCATGATAATGTATAGTTTTTTGGAGCATAGAAATCCCCTAAGACACTCCACCAATGCTTTCTCTACATGTTTGTTGATTATAACTAAGAATATACTTTCATGGGGACCACTACAAATGGGTGTAGTAGTCAGTACCATACAAAAAGGATTTTACAGGGCATTCATGTTCTTTTATAGGGAACCTTAAAATCCAAATATTAGTATTAAAAGATGACACTTCACCACAAATGAGTATGATTAGTAAACACTTCATTAGAAAGAGATGAGATATAGATTTTTTAAACAACTTTGGCATAGATTTGCAGCATCAACTGACAGATATAGATTATCTTCATTAAAGCATGGAAAAGTATCCAATTAATTATTCAATATTACATAGACTTTTTCTTCTTTATATAATATTAAATAAAAAAACAGATTCATGCAAGACTTCTTCTTCTTTTCACCATGATAGAATAATGATATACAGATAATATTTCTCTCTTCTTCAAATGTTAAACATTGAAATGAATATTTTCAAACACTTTATTTTTAACACTTTATTTTTATTAGAGTATTCATGCTCTTCTGCTCAATAATACATTCATTATAGTCGAAGAAATATATATATATAAATAATGAATAAAAATAATCCAGCAGTTACAGTAGCTCCTCCTCCTCCAAATATACAAAATAAATTACATCAAGAGCTTTCAAAAATTTCCTCATGAAAAATGCAGCATTATTTCATTATTTATTTCTAAAAATAAATCTATAATAAATTCATTAAAAATATATTGAATAATTCTTGAAATAATATCTCTAAAATATAAACAACATTGAATACTTACTTATTTGAAATATAAACAATTTCATTCTACCAAAATGCACCTTTTCATTCGTTCTCAACAACCCCTTAAATATAGCATCATAACCTTTGGAATAATTCAAATATTTGAACTTTAATAACCATTTATCCTCCTTCTATTAAGGAAAATAAAGTTAGAATAAACCTACCAATTTTCTCTTTAAATTTTTCAACAAAAAAATCACAAATAGATCGATCATAATCTTTTGATTTTATGAGAATTTATCCAGCTAACAAAACACTAAAAATAATACAGATAAAAATGAAGCAAAATAAAATACCAAGAATAGATAAAAACATAATACCGTAAACATCTTCAAAAATACCCAAAAAACTACATTATCATATTTTCAATAAACTGGTAATCTCATCATCTCTAGCAGATCATTTTAAAAAATCTCATATTCAATAGAGATATATGGGAAGCATAACCTTCATCTTCAATGACATTATCAGGCTTAAGTTTCATCAGGTTATCATTTAGGGAACCTTCATCATTGCATAAAAGATCAAATTACTTTATATCTCTATATTTTTTTCATGTGGATTTATTTTCTAGCTTGAGTTTCCAATTTGAAATAGAAATTCATACAAGGTAAATATATAGTAGGATAACACATGCAGTGAGGATCCAACAAATGTAATATTTCATATAAATTGTGATCAAATCTATCCTCCTTAGTTCATCATGAAACATCAAGTTCTAGTATGAAAAAATATGTATAAAATCAAGTTTCATTAAGGCAGATAAACACCCTATGTTTCACATTGAAATAGTGTATATAATTTTTTTCTAGTTGGAGCCATTGTAGCTTCATAAATACCAGTGTGAACTCCACTGTGTTTTGTGTTACTACATACAACAAGCTTCTAGTATGTGATGTATTTTCAATAAGAGAACTATAGTAATGTTTAGTGAGTTTTATAAGGTGTTTGACGAATGCATAGCAGACACCATCCTCAGTTTCTATTTGGTTACAGCATATCATGAGCATACACTTTATTAGATCATGAAACCTTCCTCCATTTTACATTTTAATATGGTATCACATATGGGGAATCATGTTTCAAGTTGAAATAGAAAATTGAAAATAACATCTTACATGTCTTAAGGCACTTTTCATCTCCTTCATGATATATTTCTACAGTAGCAATGGTGAGAGGTTGAGATTCAACACAGTAGTAGAAAACATTAGGTTCTTTTTCGATGCCAGTGTAGGGACCATCTTTACAAATGTTGGGTACATGAACCTTACTTTCAAATGTTGGGTTATTTCCAATTTACGGATTATTTTTACAAATTTTGGGTTGTTTCCACCAATGTTGGGTTTATCAACCCTATATAACTCAAACATAGGGTTCCCAAATCCGATGTAGGGATGAAAATATTTTGAAAACTAAACAGCTTTACTTCATAAAATTTAGTTAATTTTTAGATGATTATAACATATGATTCAAAATAAAAAATACTAGACTTATATTTAGTAAATTTTGATGCATTTTTATAGGATTAAAAAGTTCCTCAATATGACTTCCATAACTCTTGATATCATTGAAAAATAAAATAAACAAAATCTGGAAAAAAAATACAACTCACCAAAGACATCACAGAACATCAAATATTTTATTGACCACTAAAAATACATTTTCAGTGTTCAATGTAAGCTAACAAAATCAATATAAATTTCTTGGATTTACATCACACCATTTTTGTGTGTGATTTTATACATTTATAGCTTACAAAAAAATAACAATATCCATCCAAAACTGTAGACTGTAGAAACTAAAAAATTTGGATAATTGTTTCCTCATTGAGAAAAACTGAATTAGCATTCAAAATAAATAGTTAAAATAAAAATAATCATATTACCTTTCCAATAGAACAAATCGTATATAAATATGATCAATATCCCATTAGATAAAAAATAAATATTGAGACATAGTAAATCTTAAATCACTTAAAACAAACTTATTAGTAAATAATAAGGGTTGAAGTAATTATAAAACCCAATATGATAATGGAAAGGAGCCACTTAAAAATCACTCCCTTTAAGGAAATTACAAAACTCTAAATATTTATCAAAATTTTATCCCCCTTTTTGTAAAGATCAAACATATTTAAAATTTCAAAAAAAACATCCCACTTTTTTAAAAAATGTGAGTTAATGAAAAAAGTGTGAAAACTACATTCTCAATACATGCAGCATTATAAACTCATCCTTAATTAATACTCCCTTAAAAGGATAAAATTTTATACTCAATGATCCATGAAAACGTTTTATCCAATTAGAAAAGGTTTTCTATGAATATTTATTAAACAAATTAATTCATGCCAATAAAATAAAATATTTAAACACATGCTAAAGAAATTAAAATAACCCCAAATATTAAGCATAAATATAAAAAATATTCAAGTAATTTGAATATAGTATTTTCAAATAATTTTAAATAAAATATTTCCAAGTAATTTTAAATAAAATATTTTCAGAGGATTAAAAATAAAAAATTTCTGAATAATTTTTAAATAAACTATTTATTCACATATCATTCATGGTCAAAATATTTTTATCTAATAATAGAACAATTTTTCACATATAATAATAGATCAATTTATC
Organism: Viscum album; assembly: GCA_963277665.1. Classification (NCBI taxonomy): domain Eukaryota; kingdom Viridiplantae; phylum Streptophyta; class Magnoliopsida; order Santalales; family Viscaceae; genus Viscum; species Viscum album. The sequence continues at coordinate 360,195,125 of OY728156.1, read as the reverse complement.
ACATACAAGTAATTTAAATTGTGGTAAATTAAAACACATGATTATAAGAAAAGTAACATTTAATTGATTAATACATGCCAACATAATATTTTAATGTGCATTCTTGATAGTCATAATTTAACAAAGTAATTTAACAAACTAATTAATCACATAAAATAATAGACTGATGAAAATGATTTAACAGTTTAATCATAAGAATAATCAAATGACGGGAAAAAAGGATAAAACATTTAAATGTGTTTCTCCCCCAATATAAGATAGTTATTGTATTTAAAATTAAAATAGAAATAAATTAATTCTTGTATTTTAATAGTTCTTTCTCTAAGGATCATTATTTTCAGAAAACGAACTACTTCAGAGTTGGCCGTTATTTTCAAAATAATTAAAAAGAATAAGAAATATAAATATGAGAAATTTCCATATTCGTTAAGAAGCCACTTAATGATATAACAATGAATAACAACAGTATAAAACTAAAAAATATGAAATAAAAATTAATTTTGGTACCCATATGTTTTTTGTTCTGGTTGGGTTAGCAATAAAAGACATACGTAACCAAATTTTATTGTGTTGAGAAGAAATTTCAAATTTAGATTCAAATAAGGATTTTGAAAAATGAGCATGATTGACACTATATAATTGAGTATTTCTAAAATATAATTCATTAGCATAATTATCATTAATTTCATAATGCAAACATTTAGTAGTAAACATTTTTTCCCTTATAAACCCAAGAAAAGTCATTCCTATGTAATTTGGGAATTTACCCATTACTATCAATACTAAGCATGCCTTTATTAATTTTATTCTTACCAAAAATTTTATTTATATAATTTTCTCTCTTAATAAGTATACTATAAACTTTTTTTAAATAATCAACTTCATCCAATAATTCCTTAATTTTGTTTCCATGTAAAGCATAAGAAATTTTGGAAGAACCAGATCTCAAATCTGAAATCTTATTTGAAAAAAATCAATAAAAATAGCATCATAATATTTTTTTGAGTTCTCCATACTCTTTCTTTAATCATTAAAATTTATCTTGAAGTATAAAACAATATTTATTAAGTTCATTTTAAGAATGAATTTCTGAATTATAACTTTTTGAAAAAGATGAGTGTACCTCATCAACATGAGCCATAAAACATAAATGTGCCTTTTGATTTTCATAATCAGCTTTAGAGTTTGAATTAGATTCATCTTAAATCTTCAGAATCACTCCCGAAATTTTTCATGATGTTCTTTTTTTTATTTTATAATTATTTTTCCAGTGATCTTTCAATAAAGAGAAATTAGGTCTCAAATGACATTTCTTCTTAAATTCATATCATATGACTTTATTTTCTTTATTCTTATTTAATTTCTCCTTTATATTTTTGTACATCTTGCTGAACTTATTTGCAATATTTGATATCTTATCACTTTAACACAAATTACTAGAATATGAATAACAAAATTCATTCATCAAAACTTTAAGTGCATATTTTTTTCTTTTTTATAGAAATGTGATTTTAAGTCTCTGCTTGCATCTCATCTTCATACATCATCAAGGTTCCAATCAATTCTTACATCATTAAATTTTTAACTACTATGTATTATCAAATAGTAGTATAGATTTCATTACACTTAGGATTTAAAACTCTAATTACCTTTAACACATGATCTGGTTATGAAATTGGAGTTCCCAATGAAGAAACATCATTGAAAACTTTGTAAATATCTCAGTCCTATGAGTGATGCTTTCAACATCATGTATCATGAATGTATCAAATTTAAGTTTAGAAGTATTGAAACTCAATTTTCAAATATTTATGGTCTCTTGATAGGTAACTATAATGGTTTTAAACTTTTCATAAGTTGTGGAACACTGAGAAACTTAATTAAATTCATCAGTTCCTAATCCAAAATCTATATCATTCACTGCTTTTGAATTTAGAACATAATAAGTCTCTTGAGTAGTATTCCAATTCTCTAGTTCTTATTTATGATTTTTATAAGGCTTCACTACTTTCAAATAAACTCTTACTCCAATATTTTACAAATAAATAATAATATATTTATTTCTATTAAAATAAGGATCACAGATCATCGACATACCTTCTCAATGATCATCCAATGAAATTTTTCTTCGATTGAATATTTAACTTAGGCTTGTTAGAGACAAAATAAATATATCCAATAGATATCATCCTTTAATACCAATTTTTTTAGAGTGATGGTGATAAATACACAAGAGGGGAAAATTGTGTACTTTTAAAAATATTGAAAAATTCAAAATTTCCCTCTTGAAATAAAGTGATCATGTCCTTCTCTCTTAAAGAGGATTAAGTGGTAGAAAATAAATAATGGAAAAAACATGAAATGATAATGTACATTGGTTAATGTATTATAAATCTCTTAAACCAGTCCACCAACACTCTCACCATGATCTTGGTGATTTTAACTAAGCAGGTCCTTTTCTTGTGGACCTCTATACCTAAGTGAGGGTAGATAAAACCTTACAACAAGGCTTTTGTAGGGCCTTCTAATTATTTTATAGAGGACTTAAATATTCATAAAATAGTACGAGAAGCTAACACTTGACCATGAAAGAGTATGATCATTCTACACTTTAGTGGAAATAGATTAGATGTTTATTTTTAAAATAGATTCAGCACATGGTTTTAGCAACAACTGATAAATTTAGATGATCTTCAATAAAGAATACAGTAGAAATCAATTAATTCTTAAATTTCACATAGGCTTAATATTCTTTAGATAGTGGAAAATAAAATAGATAGAATTTTACATGACTTATTCTTCTTTTCACTATGAGAGGATAATAGTGTAAATATAATATTTATCTCTTATTAAAATTTTGAACAATAGAATAAATATTTTTCATCACTTTATTTTCATCAGAGTATTCATGATATTCTCTTCTTCACTACTTTCATTCCTGCTAGAGATATATATATGTATATATATATAAATAATAATAATATTCTAGTAATTGCAAAATATCCTCCTCCAAATATTCAAAATAAATTGAGTCTAGAACATTCATAAATTTATCCATGTAAAACACATTATTATTTAATTATTTATTTCTAAAAATATATCTATAATAAATGCATTCAAAATAAATTGAATAATTATTCTGATAATATATCCAAAATATTATTAGCATTGAATACTTATTTATTTTAAATAAATATAGTTTAAGTATCTAAAAATGCTCCTTTAAATTTGTTCTCAACTTCACCTTAAATATAGTAGCATAACCTTCAGTATATTTCAAATATTTGAATTTGAATAACTTGTTGTCCTCCATTTTCCTAAGAAAATGACATTATAATAGACCAATAAATTTTTGCTTTAAAATTTTCACCAAAAACTTCTCAAATATATCGATTTCAATATTTAGAGTTTATGAGAATTTATCCAAATGATAAACTGCTAAAAATAATCCAGATAAAAATGAAAAAACTTAAAATACCAAGAACAGAGAAAAACATAGCACCATAACTAGCTTCATAAATGCCCAAAAAAATATTCTTGTATTTTTTATAAATTTATAATCCCATTTTATCTAGTAGATCATTCAAAAAAATCTCTTATTTAAGATAGATCTATGGGAATAATAAATAGATCTAATGGTGTATCATCTTCGGTGTCATTTTCAGGCTTAAGTTTCATCAGGTTCTCATGTAGAGAGCCTCCAAAATTGTGTGTAAGCTCTATTTCCTATACATCTCTACATTACTTCATGCATCCTTATATTCTAGCTTGAGTTTCTATTTTGAAACATCAATTCATACAGTGGCAATATATAGTAGGATAACACACGTGGTGAGGCTCCAATATATCTAATATTTCATATACATGATGATCACATCTATCCTCCTCATTTCATCATGAAATGTAAAGTTATAGCATGCAGAATATGTAGAAAATTGAGTACATGAAAGGAATATAAACACCATTTGTTTTATATTGAAATGGTGTACATAAATAGTGTTTTATAGTTTGAGTCTTTATAGCTCTTTAAATACCAGTTTGAACTCCACTGTGGTTGCGTAATACTACATACAATGAGATTCCAATAAGCGATTTATCTACATGAAGAGAACTACAGTATTGTAAAAAAGATTTTACAAGGTGTTCAATGCATACATGGTGAACATTATCCTCAATTTACATTTGGTTTCACCATAGTGTAAAGATACACTATATTTGAGCATGAAACCTTCCTCAATTTATCATTTTAATATGGAAGCACATATGAGATGTCACATTTCTATATGAAAAAGAAAATCAAAAATAGTATCCTTCAGGTATTAAGCTAATGTTTATCTCCTTTAATATCGAGTTCAGTAATATAAATAATGAGAGGTTTGTCTTCGTTGTGATATTAGAAAACATTCGGTTCTTTTTCAATGACAACAGTAGCACCCTTTCACCTTTCTGTCATATATGTTCTAATATTTTTTTGTTTTCATTTTTAGTTGGGAAAGTATTTTCAAACATGAATTGTAAAGATACCTATAATGTTGAAGTCAAGGATTTATTTTAATTTTCAACATAAAACCTACAATTTCTATGACTCACTGGGCACTTACATGTTGTGAATGTTGTTCACATGTCATCTAAAAGATACTAGGTAGAAACCATGAACTGGGTGAATGGAATAAATGGTGTATATATAATTCCCCATCCTTAAACATCACTTAATCTTGAGTTATTTAAAGAATACACATTGAGGATATTTTCAGGTTTAGAGTTTTATAGAATTAGATCATAAATCATGCATTATATTCCACATTTCAACAAGGTTGTTACATAAAAGACAGTATTCTTTTTTCCCATCAAAAGAGACATATTTAAAACAAAACATGGATTCTTTATTGAAAATTCCTTGACACTATCATCACATCATGTACCTTTCCCTTGACCTATGAAAAAACATTTCAAAAACATGGGATAAGCATAAAAAGCTCAGTAAGGGATATAAAAGTACGTAATGAAAACATTAGTCCATGTATTCATAAGAATTAATGAAATCATACTTTACTCATAAAACATAATCAATTTATCATGCCTCATTAAATCATAAGATTTATGAATAACTCATAGAAATCATAAGACATGAAGGTAACTTGAGGCATTCATAACATTCTTACGTAAGGAGTAACCATCATGGTTACGTTTGGTATACCCATCACAGTATATTCCCTAAATCTCTTCAGAGAAACATTAGCGTTTAACTCCTTCCCGTTACCCAATGCATTGGAGATATATCATGGGCTCACCCGCCCTTAGTCTATCATGGAACCACCTGTCTTCATAAACAATGCCCAAGAACCCTAACATAATCGTATCACATAAAACATGCATAAAAGAAACATAACATTTCCACATTTCAATCACAAGATATAAATACAACACATTTATATAATCAAAACATTATCAAAACCATTTTCAATACCAAAATAAAAGAAAATTAAAACATGGTATTTATTTTTCATTTTAAAAAAATTATGGCTTGTAGAGGAAGCTGAAACTCAAATAATGGTCACGGCAGCGGAGAAGTCATTGTCGCTGCATATGTACAAAAAAATCATTCCCTTTTGTCATTTAGTAAAATTATTTATATAAAAAAGATTTCTTTTGAATAAAATTAAAAGTAAAATGGGTTTATACACCGTATAAAATAAAGTTGTGTATAAAACGAGATATGCCTCAATGAAAGGAGATTGAGACGAAGTCTTATACCTCGTGTCCGACTTGACTCGATCGTTCTTTAATCTCCGGAATAATAAACTAGAGTTAATTTCAACTTGCTTAATAACCTTTTTAAAGTTCATTATTCCTTTTATATCACTTGTTACCATGTTATAAAAATTATGTAATTATTTAAGTTAATAACGGTCGTTTTGTCGATCTTTGGTACTTGAGCCAAAAATAAACTTCTTATAATTACAAGTTGTTCATGTGGTAAAATATCCATTATATCCAGAATTATATTCATGATAAAAATATCATATATATCATATATATATAGTATATACATTCATTTATAATATTACATAATATTTAGAGGTAAGAAATGAAATGCACCGTTCATGGAGACGGTAAGTCGTACGTACGCATGAACGCTACTTTAATTTCTATTTCATATATAATGGAGTGAAATCATAATGATATAAAGTTATATTATAATTCCAGTATAATATCATATATAAAATCATAAAATCCATCATTTATATGTCCCACATATGGCATTAATGAATCAAATCACTTTGAGGGGCGGTAGTCTGTACTTCCTAAAATGAAGATATCGCGTTTACCCCTAATGGAAACCATAAAGGAATGCCATAAATGAAAAATAAATAAGAATAATGAAAACATTAACATAATATATATCATATATAAATAGAGTGACATCTTAATGGCCACCATGAAAGGTGTTAAAATAATATTGAACAATCATCATTTCGTGAGGCAGAATTTCGCCAACCACATAAACAGTATGTTCTTTAACCATTAGACGGAGGTTTGTGTAAGTATAAATCAAATACATCTTATAAAAATATCCTATTATATTGGATATACTAGTTTTTTACAAAATAAAGTAATAAAAAGAGTTTAGGGGGTTGGAGAAGTAAAATAAAACAAAATAACACAAGTGTAAAGACATTACCTTTAAATCGGGTAACTCCTCTTGGTTTGACCCAAAAGGGTTTCTTGAAGAGATTTCTGCCTAAGGTAATGATTATATGATGAATAGATGGATTTTTAGAGATAAAATGAGCAAATTTTGGCCTATCCAATGGCTTGAGAGGTGTGGGTAAGGTGGTAGAGGTGGGGGCCTTTTATAAGAGGGAGGAGGGACACTCTTGGAAAGTCAAGAAATGTTACTTTATTATATTATGAGTTTCGTATTTTAAAGGTCCAAAAATTATATATTTCGAGGATAAGGTGATAAGGGATTGAAATACACCCATATAATAGGTCTTTGAAAAGTTAAAGTCTTATATTTTACATTATCTTTTCATTTTATTTAAATCGTTCATTAATGAGGTAATCGCTGCATCATCATGGTGTCATAAATAAATTAATTATTTTAATGACTAAAAATTATTAAAAAATACTATGATGTAGGAAATATATTTATATTTACAATGAATATTTATAGTCTAAGATATCATTTACATAGACAAAACTAAAAAATTTTTACTTGGGTGACACATACTTTGGTTTTACTTTCCCTTTAAAAAAATAATATATTAAAATGTCACTATCACCCAAAAGTGATTCCATGGGGTGCCAAAGTTTGGAACAAGGAATACCATGGTCAGACATGACACAACCTGTAACATTAGGACACATTTTGGGGTCATTTTTTATTATTATGATATTATTTTATTACCCTTAACTACCCGATTACTAATTAATCACGATAATTAAAGATAATTATCGTCGTTGCTATTCATAATGTCCAAAAACAAAAGAGTATTAATTAAATAATTTGGACCTTATGATTCCAAATTTGGAATCCATTTTACCAAATTCAAAACACAGAAATTGTAGTAATTAATTTAAAAATAATTCCCGTTGTCAAAACAAATAGCGGGTTTTTTAGAAACAATATCTATCAAAAGTTTGACGATTATTTATGTCCAATTTCAAAGTGAAATTAATTCCAATGAACACCATTGGATTAAATGGTAAAAATATATTCTATTTAAACTTTAAAACCAATTAAAAAGATAATCTATCCATATAATTAAATTATGTTAAAAATCAGTTTTGAAGTAAAATGCAGTATATTTCACTATTCATTAAAAAATGAACATTGTCAGAAAAATACCCAAAAATTATCCAAAGTAAATTTCAATGTCCCAATCCTAATGAATAAGTTTATTTTGAAAAATAGATCTTATAAAATTGTCAAAAGATAGATTTAAAAATGGTTTTCCATCAAAAGGCGGTAAAACAATCTTTTAATAATATTATAGAATTCTATGCTTAAGATTGGATTTATTCTCATTTTAAGCCTCTAAAACACTATCTAATTGATAAATAGACATAGATATAAAAATCCATAATTATTTACTTACTTGGGATGTTACATCCTTCCCCCTTTATAAAATTGTGTCCCCACAATTTATTTACTTATTGAATAAGTGGGGGTATTTATCCCTCACTGCATTTTCAGATTCCCATGTTGCCTCTTCAATCATGTGGTTTTTCCACAAAACCTTTACTTGATGAATCACTTTATTCCGCAATACTTACTCCATGTGGTCAAGAATCTGGACCGTTTGTTCCTCATATGATAGATTCTCATCCATCTGAACTACCTCTGGACTCAAAACATGAGATGGATCTGGCATGTACTTCCTTAACATTGAAACATGAAAAACATTGTGTACCTAAGATAAACTCATAGGTAAATCCACTCAGTATGAAACTGATCCAACTCTCTCTAGAATTTCATATGGTCCAATGAACCTTGTACTCAGCTTTCCTTTCTTACCAAATCACATCACACTTTTCCATGGTGAAACTTTGAGGAAGACATGATCACCTACCACAAAAGAGAGATCCTTCCACCTGTTGTCCGCATAACCTTTCTGCCTACTCTGAGATGTTCTCGTGTGTTTCTGTATCAGCTAAACTTTTTATGCCAACTCTTCTACCAATTATGGTCCCATCAACTTCCTTTCACCCACTTCATCCCAAAAAGCTGGAGTTCGACACTGCTTCTCATATAATGCCTCAAATGGTGTCATCTATATACTGGAATGAAAACTGTTATTATAAGAAAACCCAACCAAAGAAAGATGTTGGTCCCAACTTCCCTGATAATCCATCGAACAAGCACGTATCATATCCTCCAAAGTCTGAATTGTTCATTCTGACTGCCCATCTGTTTGAGGATGAAAAGCTTTACTAAAATTTAATTCAGTACCCAACGACTTCTGAGGGCCTTTCCAAAAGTTATAAGTAAACCTTGGATCACGATCAGATACAATGGATAGGGGAACTCCATGTAACCTGACTATCACTTTAAGATACAAATGAGAAAGTTGATCTAGGGAGAAAGTATCTCGTATAGCAAGGAAATGAGCAGATTTAGTCAAGCGATCAATAATATCCCAGATTGCATTATTACCTCGAGGTGTCTTCAGAAACCCCACAACGAAGTCCATGGATATATTCTCCCATTTCTACTCTGGCACTGGTAAAGGCTTAAGCATCCCTTTCAGTAACTGCCACTCTGCTTTAATCTGTTGACAAGTCAAATACTTCACAGTAAAATCAGCAATATCTATTTTCATTCCATCCCACCAGTAATACTCCCGAAGATCTCTATACATCTTAGTACTTCCAGGATGAACTGAAAACAGAGAACTATGAGCTTCACATAACAACTCTCTCTTCAATTGTGAATCACACGGCACACACAATGTCACGACCCCCTCCCCACAAAGTGTACCCCTCCTGGGCCGGCAATGTGAAAAGGGAGATAATGACCCCCGAGTCCCGCCTCCAGTAGGCCCCGGGTTGGCGACTAGCACCGAGGGTATAATACACACACAAATGGGAGGCATTACCCTCTAAGAGAACACATGCAGAAGAGAGAGATAGAATAGAATCCAACCAACTCCAACTCATAACTGAAATGTAAAAGAAACCCAAGTACATATATGAAATGTCATGCAAAAGTACTACAACTGAAAGGGGAAACTAAAAGTACCCAAAAGAAAGTAAAATGGCAGCGACCACAACCCCGAACAGTTCCTCCTCCAACAGCAAGCTAGTAGTAACCAACTTGATCTCCAACCTGATCCAAGTCTCCTGAAAAATAGTTTATATGTACATAGGGTGAGTATAACAGTATACTCAGTAGGATCCTCCCCAAGACTCTCGTGCAAAAGTAAAGAAAGCATGCTAAAGCCCAGTGAAAAACAAGTGAAACTAACTCGTCACCTAAACAGGTATACTATGTTCCCAACCTCACCAAGGCTACTCTCACCAAGTAACGCATACAAGAATATAGCATGTAGTAAAGAATGTCAAGGGTACCCCGCTACTACTTCCCCACTGGTTTGCCGCTTTGCCCCAACGACATACGTCCTGTGCATCTCTCTTCAAAGGCTTGCCCGTATCAACATGGGTCAAGCTCCACAATCTGCACCACGTGCACCACATAGGCTTGCCCGCAGACACCTGGGCTAAGCTCCACACAATCCTCACAACCAAAAGTAACCAGGTAGTTTCCGGGAGCCACCACAGCTCGCATAACGTGTATCATACGTCGGGTATTATACCTCAAGCCATTACAGCCCATACACCGAGTAAGGATCCTCAAGCCATCACAGCCTATACACGTTACACCTATAGTAGTCCATAGGATACTATATCCAGAATATATGTGTGTGAAATAACCACAAGCCATTACAGCCCTCTACACACATATATGGGTAAAACTAACCACTGTGCCTACCAGCACTAAGATCTACCAAGAGAAGAGAGCGGGGCCAAAGGGGGTAGTCAGCCATTCAACCTCCCATCAGAATGTTGGGGAAAACACCCCCCCAGGGCTCAGAATCCCCGGGGTGTCAGTTGCCCTTACCGACAGGGTGGAGTAGCGTATAGAAACACAAAAAGTACAGAATATATAAGTAACTCACATCCACACTATGGGCATTACCTAGTCTTAGATACAACTGCAGCTAACGTCTCTCAGACTCCAGGCTGCTACTTCTAAGACTAGGTATCCTATAAGCACACAACCAATTGAAGAGCTTTATTAGATTACTCCATTCTCATTTATCAGTTCCACTGTACATTAGTTAATTCTTTAAGCATTAATTAAGATTGAACAATTCCCCATTTAACTGAAATGGCGTCACTTTCAATACAACTGCTCCTTTTTAAGATTCACATCACCTTTAAATTCTAGCATCTCCATCCCCGTGGATTTTCACCATTTAATCAAACATTCATTACAGAAATACTTTTCCACATTCCCAGGCATTCTAGAAAAACATCCTATGCTTCTAAACACAAAGGAGGCTCAACACGGTGAGTAGATATACTACCCGTCGGGTCTTTGCCGCCTATAGAAAGAGCATATACCCATTCTCCCTCGAGAGGCTAAACACGGAAAGCACGTGGCATACCCCGCGCGTCTTCGCCTCCTTTGGAAGAATGGTAGCAAGACCAGCTGCCTTGAGTAGTGGGGAAAAGCAAGGCAGATTAACATTCAAGAACACCACAAGCAACCAGCAACCACATCCATCCCATTCCAACACCCCTGGTGTCCTCCCTGACACCCATATGCATAAACCGATGCATCTCGCCACACTAGGCGTCATCCGCTGCCACAACTATAAGGCCTCCATGCCTCCACATATCACAACAACCATCCAGGCTCACATCACAGCACAAGCAGCAGGAAAACAAACATCACAAAATGGGCTCTCGGCCCTTTAACAAACAAGAGGGTAACTCAGAACCCTTTTTGAAATTACCACATAATCTGTTCTCTAAACCATATTGAATTAACAGATTTGTTATTCGTAGGTTCCAAACATGGATACCTAATCAGTAAGCTATCACAATTAAATAACCATGCTTACTTCCCTAATTTGATTATCCTCAAATTAGAACAACCACAACAACGCCAATAACCAGATTAATTTACATGCCTCTTTATCTTTAGCCAATTAATCAACAATTAATTCCGGCTTTACGTTCATTATAAATTTCTATCATGAAGGAACAACAAAACAAAGAAACATAGATATCACTATATCTAGGAAAACATGAGGCAAACCGTCATTATGGTATAAAGCAACAGCATGCGATCAACCAATTCTTTTAATCCGGTTCAAGTATTTAATTAGGTCAATTTCATTGTGATCCAAAGAGATAAATCATGCTAATTCTACGATTGCACATATATAATTAGAGAAGCCATGAATCCCCTACCTCGAAGAGTTCTTGACGTCCTTTATCCACACAGCAGGTCACGATCCTCCCCTCGCGACAACTTATGTGGAAGAATGATCGACACAGCTTGGTTGCATCCAACAGAGCGGGACTGATCCTAGGAGTAAGGGTTGCTTGTGCAACTCCTAGGGAAAGGATTGAAAGGTTCTAGCGCCTCTTAGTTAAGAACAAAGGGAAGGAACAAGGGAGAATGATATCTCGTCCCTTTTTAAGATTTAACGAGGTGACGGTTTAAGATCCGGTTAATTCTCCATTAAAAACGGATCGCATTAACCCACGCGGTTTGACCAACAAGCCTTAGGAATAATTAATATAGGATTTATGGAATTTGAATCGGCCTTAAGAGCCCTTAAAATAAGGCTTTAAATGTATTTTACGTCAAAGGAAACGTCAAAAGGGGCAAAACTGTTGGAGTCTGGAAACACTGTTCACCTACCGTTACTGTACACCTACCGATCTGTGAAACTGATCCGTTACTGTTCATAAAACTGGAAACACTGTTCACAGAACCGGAAAATTGGCAAAGTGTTGGGGATAAGTCCCCTAGACCTCCCAGAACACCTCCAACACCAACATTTCACAGAGTAGTGGACCAGAGAGGTCCGGGCCATTACATTAGATACCTCTCAAAACATTCTCGTCCTCGAGAATTAAAAACCAACCCAGAAGAAAAGAGGGGTCCGAACAACCACCCCATAAGATACCTCTCAGGGGAAAACCACCATGAGTTGTTTGAAAGCTGGAACAAAACTATGACATCCGGGAACAAACAATCCATACCCAAACAATTCATTGACAACATCACATCAAAGGTACATAAACAAAACATGAAAGGTCCAACCACAGAGAAAACATCATTACATGAAAGGAGTTAAACATTAAACAACTCTGGGTACTGAGCACGTATCTGTGACTCACGCTCCCAGGTACTCTCCTCCATGCCACCGTGTCGCCACAAGACACGAACTAAAGGAATAGAACGCCCACGCAACACCTTCTCCTTGTGGTCTTGGATCTCCACAGGTCGCTCCTCGAAGGTTGCATCATCATCAATATTGATCTCTCCCCAATCGATAACATGAGATTCATCATGAAGATAATGATGGAGCTGCGATACATGAAAAACATCATGTATCCGACTCATCCGAGGGGGAAGTGCTAATCGATATGCCACAGCTCCAACACGAGCTAACACCTCGAAAGGCCCAACAAAACGGGGAGAAAGCTTACTTCCGCGACCAAACCTTCGTTGCCCACGACGGGGAGTCACCTTCAGAAACACATGATCCCCAACATTAAACTCTAAGGGTCTCCTTCTTTGATCCGCATAAGATTTCTGACGATCTTGTGCTGTCTTCATCCTCTCACGAATCACTTGAACCATCTCCGTCGTATTCTGCACTAGTTCTGGTCCGAGAATTGCTGACTCTCCGACCCCAGTCCAGCACAACGGAGAACGGCATGGCCGGCCATACAAGGCTTCAAACGGCGCCATGCCGATGGTAGAGTGAAAACTATTATTGTAAGCGAACTCTACCAAAGGTAAGTGTTTCACCCATGAACCTCCAAAATCAAGAACACAAGAGCGCAACATGTCTTCAAGAGTTTGGATGGTTCGCTCTGTCTGACCATCCGTTTGAGGATGAAAAGCAGTGCTAAGGCATAGTTGAGAGCCAAAAGCATGCTGGAGACCTCTCCACACCCTCGAGGTAAAACGAGGGTCTCGATCAGAAATGATCGTCTTAGGAACTCCGTGAAGCCTCACCACCTCCTCCAGATACTGCCTCGACAAAACCTCCACTGAGCTCGACTCCTTGATTGCTATGAAGTGGGCCGATTTAGTTAAACGATCCACTACCACCCATATAGCATCATGTCCTCCCGAAGCTCGAGGTAAACCTGTAACAAAGTCCATTGAGATGTACTCCCACTTCCACTGAGGAATCTCTAAGTGCTGGAGAAGACCACCAGGAACACGGTGTTCGGCCTTCACCTTCTGGCAGACTAAACATCGAGACACACATTCTGCAACTGAACGCTTCAGCCCAGGCCACCAAAACTGACTCCTCAAGGATCGATACATCTTCGTCACACCAGGATGTACAGCTAAGGGCGAGCTATGGAACTCTCGGAGAACCGTCTCACACATCGCCAAGGGAACAAAAATCCTGTCATGATACAACACTCGGTGTTGTTCATCCTCTGACCAACCATCAGGGGCCTCCCCACAAACAACTCTGTCTCTTAAAACTTCCACCTCTAGATCACCCAACTGAGACTCTTCCACCTTTTGCATCAGGGATGACTGCACCGTCATCTGGAAAAGACAACCTCTTCCTCCAACTTCTCCCATATCAAGATGCAAAGCTGCTAGCTCTTCCATCCCTCTCCAGGAATCACCAGATTCACGCACAACATCATTACGTGACTTTCGGCTCAGTGCATCAGCAACAACATTTCCCTTCCCAGGTGTATACGATATTTCGAAGTCGTATTCCTGCAAGAACTCCATCCACCGACGCTGCCGCAAGTTCAAATCCCGCTGAGAGAAAACATACCTCAAACTCTTATGATCGGTGAAAACCACAAAGCGCTCTCCAATGAGGTAATGTCTCCACAACTTCAGCGCAAACACCACGGCTGCCAACTCAAGATCATGGGTGGCATAGTTGCGTTCATGGGGACGCAACTGCCGAGACCCATAAGAAACAACTGACCTCTGCTGCATGAGAACACAGCCTAGCCCCAGATGTGAAGCATCACAGAAAACATCAAACTGGACTCCCTCCGTTGGAAGACAAAGGACTGGAGCACTTACCAACTTCTCCTTTAGATACTCGAAAGCTGTCTGACACTGATCAGTCCATATGAACGCTTGATCCTTCCTGGTCAAAGCTGTCAGAGGAGTCGCAACTCGGGAGAAATTAGCCACAAACCTCCTATAATAGCCTGCGAGACCAAGGAAACTTCGCACCTCTGACACGGTCTTGGGGGCTGGCCAAGACACCACTGCTTCTATCTTCGAAGGATCCACAGCTACTCCCTGTTGGGACACAACATGTCCCAAGAAACGAACTTCTCGATCCCAGAACTCACACTTGGACAACTTCCCAAACAACCGATGTTGGCGAAGAACTCCCAAAACAGCTCGTAGATGTTATGAATGCTCTTCTTCAGATGTGGAGTACACAAGGATGTCGTCAATGAAAACCACAACAAACTTGTCCAAGAATTCATGGAACACAGCATTCATCAACCCCATGAAAACAGCAGGAGCATTTGTCACGCCGAATGGCATTACAACAAACTCATAATGCCCATGACGACAGCGGAAAGCAGTCTTCGGGATATCCTCATCCTTTACACGCATCTGATGATATCCTGACCGCAAGTCGATCTTTGAAAACCAACTTGCACCCTTCAGTTGATCGAATAGGTCATCAATCCGCGGGAGAGGATAACGGTTCTTTATTGTCACTTTGTTTAAGCGACGATAATCGACGCACAACCGCAAACTGCCATCAGCCTTTTTCACGAACAAGACTGGTGCACCCCACGGTGACACACTTGGCCGAACAAAACCACACTGCAATAGACCATCGAGCTGAATACGTAGCTCCCGTAACTCAGAAGGGGCCATCCTATATGGAGACATAGAGATGGGAGACACTCCTGGCTGTAGCTCGATCCCAAACTCGATCTTCCGTCGAGGGGGTAAGGATACAACCTCTTCTGGAAAGACATCAGGGTACTCTTCTACGACCCTAGGAAACGCCAGCTGTTGAACCTCTGAAGAACTCAGCATCATCCCAGCCATCATGGATGATAAGGATGAAACTCGTCTATGACTCATCCGAGGATCTCTCTCACCAACAAACACTACTTCCTCTCCATCTTCATCAAAGAAAACGACCTTCTTCCTGTAGCAATCCACAATAGCCTGCACCGAATACAACCAATCCATGCCGAGGATGAAATCATATGGTTGTATTCGTAAACATAGGAAATCTCCCCAAGAGCGGTGCTGCCCCAACACTAGCTCACAGTCTCTACATACTTCAAACAAGCTAGCTCGACCTCCAACTGGCGTAGTCAACGCCAAGGGCACTGGAAGCCTCTCTACCTCAAGTCCCAAAGCGTGGACAAGGGTAGGGGATATAAAGGAGTGTGTCGCTCCTGAATCAAACAAGGCGTACACCAAGGTAGAAAACAAGAAAAGGGTACCTCGGACGACGTCTGGCTCGCCTGGAGCTGGAAACGCTAGAGCATGAAGCTGACCACGACCACCTCCACGGCCTCTCTGACCCTGATGACGACCACCACCACGGCCGCGCTCTGCTCTCTGAGGACGGGGAGCGTCATGGGGCTGTCCTCTGCCTGCTCCATCTACCCTCTGGTGATCTAAAGCTAGTGCAACCTGTTGCTGCTACCTCGGCTGGAACTGCCTCAACGGAGGAACCTGGAGTGGAGCGCCTGGTGCACGATGACTGCTCTGAAAAGTTGGGCACTCCCGCTGCTGATGACCACATCCACCACAAGAAAAACAAGCGCCTGATCCCTTGGAATAGGTCTGAGAGTTGCTACCTCCGGAGAAATGAGATGGGAAGGGCTGGGACCTACCCCCAGGTGAACGGAAACTCTTATGTCCTGAAAACCGGGAACCCCGGACCACAGCTCTGCTTCTTGAGGAATCATGACGATTCCCCTCTCGTGACGATCCGGTCCTAGCCAAAGTCCTCTCAACAACCTCTGCCCTCGCCAGCACCTCAAGATATGTCTTCAGCATAAATGGGGTGACCTGGCGCTGGATCTCTGGACGCAAAGCCTCCTCGAAATGCCTCGCCCTGGCCTCATCATCTGGTAACAGGTCTGAAGCATATCGTAGAAGGTTCCTGAAACGGATTCCAAACTCCCGAACACTGGAGCTCCCCTGTCGAAGGGTAAGAAGCTCCTGACGACTGGATGCCTTCGCAGTCGAAGAAAGAAACTCGACTCTAAACCTGTCTCGAAACTCCTCCCATGAGATCGCTGACTCCTCACGATCCCCGAGGAACAAGAACCACCACTGTCTCGCTGCTCCACGCAACATCGTCACAACCAAGGACACCTAGTGTTCCTTCCGAGCACGAATCGAACTGAAGCCTATCTCGACCTCCTCCAACCAGTCTTCTGTGACTGCATCTGAAACGGAGCCCTCGTACTTCTGTAGACTCTGGCGCTGAAACTCTCGGAGTGTCTTCCTCCAAGTGTCATCGTCGTCAACCTCTACCCGGCGGCGATCTGCTGGAACAGCCTGCTGGGCACCTTCTGCGCAAACCTGACGGGGACGCCGACCTGGAGCCATACCTGTAAAATAACAATCGTTAGAGCTCCTAAGCCTGGAATATGGAAGACTCAACATTAATTAATTAATTATTTTGTTTTATTAATTTTAGGTTACCTATCCCAAGGTCTACCCATTCAAACACGGGCGCAAGGAATAATGATGCATGATCCTTTCCTAGGTCTCTACCCTGCAACCAGTATCACTTTGTTTAGTAGCCATCGTAAACTTAAAGGTCCGTGAAATAGATCATAGGGGGCCCTGAACGCCTATGTCTCTGCCGGTCTCCAGTGTTTACCCCACTTGCTAAACATGAATGACACCGTTGCCCTACCATCCCATGCATCCTCACCTGTGCCTAACTCCAAACTCCATCCTATCCCTCGACCAGACCTTTGATACCACTCTGTCACGACCCCCTCCCCACAAAGTGTACCCCTCCTGGGCCGGCAATGTGAAAAGGGAGATAATGACCCCCGAGTCCCGCCTCCAGTAGGCCCCGGGTTGGCGACTAGCACCGAGGGTATAATACACACACAAATGGGAGGCATTACCCTCTAAGAGAACACATGCAGAAGAGAGAGATAGAATAGAATCCAACCAACTCCAACTCATAACTGAAATGTAAAAGAAACCCAAGTACATATATGAAATGTCATGCAAAAGTACTACAACTGAAAGGGGAAACTAAAAGTACCCAAAAGAAAGTAAAACGGCAGCGACCACAACCCCGAACAGTTCCTCCTCCAACAGCAAGCTAGTAGTAACCAACTTGATCTCCAACCTGCTCCAAGTCTCCTGAAAAACAGTTTATATGTACATAGGGTGAGTATAATAGTATACTCAGTAGGATCCTCCCCAAGACTCTCGTGCAAAAGTAAAGAAATCATGCTAAAGCCCAGTGAAAAACAAGTGAAACTAACTCGTCACCTAAACAGGTATAATATGTTCCCAACCTCACCAAGGCTACTCTCACCAAGTAACGCATACAAGAATATAGCATGTAGTAAAGAATGTCAAGGGTACCCCGCTACTACTTCCCCACTAGTTTGCCGCTTTTCCCCAACGACATACGTCCTGTGCATCTCTCTCCAAAGGCTTGCCCGTATCAACATGGGTCAAGCTCCACAATCTGCACCACGTGCACCACATAGGCTTGCCCGCAGACACCTGGGCTAATCTCCACACAATCCTCACAACCAAAAGTAACCAGGTAGTTTCCGGGAGCCACCACAGCTCGCATAACGTGTATCATACGTCGGGTATTATACCTCAAGCCATTACAGCCCATACACCGAGTAAGGATCCTCAAGCCATCACAGCCTATACACGTTACACCTATAGTAGTCCATAGGATACTATATCCAGAATATATGTGTGTGAAATAACCACAAGCCATTACAGCCCTCTACACACATATATGGGTAAAACTAACCATTGTGCCTACCAGCACTAAGATCTACCAAGAGAAGAGAGCGGGGCCAAAGGGGGTAGTCAGCCATTCAACCTCCCATCAGAATGTTGGGGAAAACACCCCCCCAGGGCTCAGAATCCCCGGGGTGTCAGTTGCCCTTACCGACAGGGTGGAGTAGCATATAGAAACACAAAAAGTACAGAATATATAAGTAACTCACATCCACACTATGGGCATTACCTAGTCTTAGATACAACTGCAGCTAACGTCTCTCAGACTCCAGGCTGCTACTTCTAAGACTAGGTATCCTATAAGCACACAACCAATTGAAGAGCTTTATTAGATTACTCCATTCTCATTTATCAGTTCCACTGTACATTAGTTAATTCTTTAAGCATTAATTAAGATTGAACAATTCCCCATTTAACTGAAATGGCGTCACTTTCAATACAACTGCTCCTTTTTAAGATTCACATCACCTTTAAATTCTAGCATCTCCATCCCCGTGGATTTTCACCATTTAATCAAACATTCATTACAGAAATACTTTTCCACATTCCCAGGCATTCTATAAAAACATCCTATGCTTCTAAACACAAAGGAGGCTCAACACGGTGAGTAGATATACTACCCGTCGGGTCTTTGCCGCCTATAGAAAGAGCATATACCCATTCTCCCTCGAGAGGCTAAACACGGAAAGCACGTGGCATACCCCGCGCGTCTTCGCCTCCTTTGGAAGAATGGTAGCAAGACCAGCTGCCTTGAGCAGTGGGGAAAAGCAAGGCAGATTAACATTCAAGAACACCACAAGCAACCAGCAACCACATCCATCCCATTCCAACACCCCTGGTGTCCTCCCTGACACCCATATGCATAAACCGATGCATCTCGCCACACTAGGCGTCATCCGCTTCCACAACTATAAGGCCTCCATGCCTCCACATATCACAACAACCATCCAGGCTCACATCACAGCACAAGCAGCAGGAAAACAAACATCACAAAATGGGCTCTCGGCCCTTTAACAAACAAGAGGGTAACTCAGAACCCTTTTTGAAATTACCACATAATCTGTTCTCTAAACCATATTGAATTAACAGATTTGTTATTCGTAGGTTCCAAACATGGATACCTAATCAGTAAGCTATCACAATTAAATAACCATGCTTACTTCCCTAATTTGATTATCCTCAAATTAGAACAACCACAACAACGCCAATAACCAGATTAATTTACATGCCTCTTTATCTTTAGCCAATTAATCAACAATTAATTCCGGCTTTACGTTCATTATCAATTTCTATCATGAAGGAACAACAAAACAAAGAAACATAGATATCACTATATCTAGGAAAACATGAGGCAAACCGTCATTACGGTATAAAGCAACAGCATGCGATCAACCAATTCTTTTAATCCGGTTTAAGTATTTAATTAGGTCAATTTCATTGTGATCCAAAGAGATAAATCATGCTAATTCTATGATTGCACATATATAATTAGAGAAGCCATGAATCCCCTACCTCGAAGAGTTCTTGACGTCCTTTATCCACACAGCAGGTCACGATCCTCCCCTCGCGACAACTTATGTGGAAGAATGATCGACACAGCTTGGTTGCATCCAACAGAGCGGGACTGATCCTAGGAGTAAGGGTTGCTTGTGCAACTCCTAGGGAAAGGATTGAAAGGTTCTAGCGCCTCTTAGTTAAGAACAAAGGGAAGGAACAAGGGAGAATGATATCTTGTCCCTTTTTAAGATTTAACGAGGTGACGGTTTAAGATCCGGTTAATTCTCCATTAAAAACGGATCGCATTAACCCACGCGGTTTGACCAAGTAAAACATTCCAAGCCTTAGGAATAATTAATATAGGATTTATGGAATTTGAATCGGCCTTAAGAGCCCTTAAAATAAGGCTTTAAATGTATTTTACGTCAAAGGAAAGGTCAAAAGGGGCAAAACTGTTGGAGTCTGGAAACACTGTTCACCTACCGTTACTGTACACCTACCGATCTGTGAAACTGATCCGTTACTGTTCATAAAACTGGAAACACTGTTCACAGAACCGGAAAATTGGCAAAGTGTTGGGGATAAGTCCCCTAGACCTCCCGGAACACCTCCAACACCAACATTTCACAGAGTAATGGACCAGAGAGGTCCGGGCCATTACACACAATCTCTTCCCAAATCTCAAAACACAATTATTATCAATGTTTAATTCAGGAAACTTACCCTTCTGAACCAACTCTACCTTTTTCTGCAACTCACTGTCTTGCTTCTGTGCTTGCTTAATTCTGTCTGATAGAGAAGATTTCATTGATACCTGAAACAAAACAGAAGAACATCCTACACCAACAACTTCTATGCCAAAGTTCATCAAATCCTTAACCAAAGGATCACTTTCCAAATGTAACATGGTTAATGAAGCATTACTTTTTTGACTCAAAGCATCAGCCACTTTATTTTCTTTTCCCAGATGGTAATGAATTGTGCAATCATAATCCTTGATTAATTCTATCCATCTCCTCTGTCTCATGTTCAATTCTTTCTGAGTGAATATATACTTTAAACTTTTGTGATCAGTATATATTTCACACTTTATACCATACAAATGATGCCTCCAAATTTTTAAAGCGAAAACAACAATAGCTAATTCCAAATCATGTGTAGGGTAATTTACCTCATGATTTTTCAACTGACGTGAAGCATAAGCAATTACCTGATCATTCTGCATTAGGACACAACCAAGTCCTTTCAATGAAGAATCATTGTAGATAACAAACTCACCATTCCTGGAAGGTAGTGCCAAAACTGGAGCATTCACCAATCTTCTTTTCAATTCCTGAAAACAATCATCACATTCTTTTGTCCAGATAAACTTTACACCCTTCTGAGTTAGCTTAGTCATTGGACTAGATAACCGTGAAAATTTTCTAACAAACCTTCAGTAATAGCCGACCAAACTAAGAAAACTACGAATCTCGGTTACATTTTTGGGTCTTGGTCATTCTTCAACAACCTTTGTTTTTGCAGGATCAATAGTTATTCCATCTTTAGAAACAATGTGACCAAGGAAAGAAATTTATTGCAACCAAAACTCACACTTGCTGAATTTCCCATACAGTTTCTTTTATTTTAAGGTTTGAAAAATAACCCTTAAATGACTTTCATGATCCTCTTTACTTTTAGAAAACACCAAAATATCATCAATGAAAACAACCACAAACTTATCCAAGAACACATGGAAAATTCTATTCATAGGGTCCATGAATACAGCAGGTGAATTGGTTAACCCAAAAGGCATTACTAAAAATTCATAATGGCCATATTATGTATAAAATGCAATCTTTGAAATATCTTCTTCCTATACCTTCAACTGATGGTACCCCGATCTCAGGTCAATCTTTGAAAAATACTGAGCTCCCTGGAGCTGATCAAACAAATAATCGATATGAGGCAAAGGATATTTGTTCTTAACAGTGATGTTATTCAAGGCTCTATAATCAATGAAAAGTCTCATAGAACCATCTTTCTTTTTAATAAATAATACAGGATCACCCCATGGTGATGTGCTAGGTTGAATGAAACCTTTCTCTAATAAATATTGCAATTGCTCCTTCAACTCTAAAAGTTCAATTTGATTCCTTCGATAAGGGGGTTTTGAAATTGGATTAGCATCAGGAACTAAGTCAACAATAAATTCAACTTCCCGGTCTGGTATTATTCTAGGAAACTCATCAGGAAAAACATCAGGATACTCATTTACCACTGGAACATCATTAATCTAAACGGTTCCTTTGTTTTCGACAATATGTGCAAGGTAACATTCATTTCCATCTTTTACAAGTTTCTCAGCCTCTTGATATGTTATCAAAAGTAAGGGTTCATTATTGTACACAAACTGAAAGTATTTCTGAAAAGAAACTTCTTTAGCTCTTCAATCAATCTTAGCATGGTAAAAAGAGATCCAATCCATACCCAGGATAACATAAAACTCTACTAGAGGTAAAACAATAAGGTTTTCAAGTAGGTTCTCTCCACGGATAAGGATAGAAATATTCTTATAAATTATTTTGGCCTCAAAATTTCCCCCAGGTGTTTTTACCACAAGTTCATGAGTCATTTCTTGAGATGGAATTCCCAATTTACTAGAAAATTTTTTAGAGATTAAAGAATGTGTAGACCCCGAATCAAACAACACGCAGGCATAATCTGAAAAAAAAAAACAAAGTACCTGATACCACTTCATTTGATGGCCCAACATTTGTTAAAGTAGTTGCAAAGGATTTCACCACACCATTCTGCTTGTAGTCTAACTTCTTCCCATCATTTGATCTCTTTGTTGAACACTCGTTTTCATAATGACCCATCTCATTGCACTTGAAACATTTCACCAACTGTAAATCAAATTTGGTCTTACCGTCACCCTGATCTTTTTTAGTGCAATCACAAGCCTTATGTCCCATATTACCACATTAGTAGCACTTTCCATAATTCAGAAGACATTCCCCAGCATACCTTTTACCACATTTATCACAAACTAAAAACTTAGTTTTCTTACCATCAAACCTCTTTGAAAGATTATTCCCTTTCTCCTACCACCTCGGTCTCTTCTTCTGTTGGTTGTTATAGAACACTTGATCATTGGAAAACTCCATTTACACCTTATCAGCACATTGAACAAGCCTTTCATGACTTTTGAACTCACGAGAAGCTAAATCCCTTTGATATTTTGGATTTAATCCTGAGTAAAAACGATTGATTTTACTATCAAGGTATCGGATAAAATTTGGAGCATACCTTGCCAATCATGTGAACTTTTCTTCATAAGCAGCCACTAAGTCGTCCTCTTACCTCAATTCCAAGAATTGTTTTTCTATCCTAAGTAGAATAGCCTTAGGAAAATATTTCTCAATAAACATACCTTTGAATCCATCTCAGTCAAGAGCATCAATCTCATCAGTATCCCTCATATTTTTAACCATCGACCACCACTGATATGCTTCACCCTCTAAACGGTAAATAGCAAGACTAACCTTTTGATTGTCTGAACACCCCATGACATAAAAAATCTTCTCCAGTGCTTTAATCCACCCTTTAGCTAGCATAGGGTCAGATGATCCTCTAGAATGATGGGGGGTGTTGCCTCATGAAATGTTCCACCACTGACATGTTCCTCTGCGGTTGATCTGGCTGATCTCGTGCATGGATACCACCACCATTTATCGCCTGAGTCAACTGCGCCATTACTACAACAAACTGTTCAGTTCCAATTCTAACCATCTCAGGATGCTGATTCGAAAGGTCATTTCCTTCTGTATTCCTTCCTAGCACTACTTCCTTGTTTCCTCTATGGAAAACCATTCTGAACAAACATGTCTTAGATGAAGCAACATGGTAATCTTCAAATGCTATATCATTTCAATTTTACCCTTAAAAAATTATTTTTGGATAATCATTTAATAGAATTCTAACTCCTAAAGTTATCTAAACCGACCTTTGATACCAACTATAAGGCCCCATCCTTAAACACCAATTAATATTGAGTTATTTCAAGAATACACATTGAGGATATTTTTAGGTTTAGAGTTTTATAGAATTAGATCATAAATCATGCATTATATTCCACATTTCAACAAGGTTGTTACATAAAAGACAGTATTCTTTTTTCCCATCAAAAGAGACATATTTAAAACAAAACATGGATTCTTTATTGAAAATTCCTTGACACTATCATCACATCATGTACCTTTCCCTTGAACTGTGAAAAAACATTTCAAAAACATGGGATAAGCATAAAAAGTTCAGTAAGGGATATAAAAGTACGTAATGAAAACATTAGTCCATGTATTCATAAGAATTAATGAAATCATACTTTACTCATAAAACATAATCAATTTATCATGCCTCATGAAATCATAAGATTTATGAATAACTCATAGAAATCATAAGACATGAAGGTAACTTGAGGCATTCATAACATTCTTACATATGGATTAACCCTCATAGTTACGCTTGGAATACCCATCACAGTATATTCTCTAAATCTCTTCGGAGAAACTTTAGCGTTTAACTCCTTCATGTTACCCAATGCATTGGAGAGCTATCACGGTCTCACCCACCCTTAGTTTATCATAGAACCACCCATCTTTATAAACAATTCCCAAGAACCATAACATAATCGTATCACATAAAACATGCATAAAGGAAACATAACATTTCCACATTTCAATCACAAGATATCAATACAACACATTGATATAATCAAAACATTATCAAAACCATTTTCAATACCAAAATAAAAGAAAATTAAAACATGGTATTTATTTTTCATTTTAAAAAAAATATGGTTTGTAGAGGAATCCGAAACTCAAAGAATGGTCACAGTGGTGGAGAACTCATTGTCGCCGCATACGTACGAAAAAAAGATTCCATTTTTCCTTTTAGTAAAACGGTTCATATAAAAAAGATTCCTTTTGAATAAAAGTAAAAGTAAAATGTTTTTATACACCGTATAAAAGAAATTTGTGTATAAAACAAGATATGCCTCAATGAAAGGATATTGAGACGAAGTCCCATACATCATGTCTGACTTGACTCGATCGTTCTTTAATCTCACGAATAATAAACTAGAGTTAATTTCTACTTGATTAAGATCCTTTTTCAAGTTCATTATTCATTTTATATCACTTATTACCATGTTATGAATATTATGTAATTATTTAAGTTAATAACGGTTGTTTTGTCGATCTTTGGTACTTGAGCCAAAAATAAACTTCTTATAATTACAAGTTGTTCATGTGGTAAAATATCCATTATATCCATAATTATATTCATGATATAGATATCATATATATCATATATATCTAGTATATACATGCATTTATAATATTACATAACATTTATAGGTAAGAAATGAATGCACCGTTCATGGAGACGGTAAGTCGTACGTACGCATGAACGCTACTTTCATTTATATTTCGTATTTAATGGAGTGAAATCATAATGATATAAAGGTATATTATAATTCCAGTATAATATCATATATAACATCATAAACTCCATCCTTTATATGTACCACATATGGCATTAACAAATCAAATCACTTTGAGGGGGCGGTAGTCCCTACTTCCTAAAATGAAGATATCGCTTTTACCCATAATGGAAACCATAAAGGTGTTTCATAAATGAAAAATACAGAATCATAAGGAAAACATAAACATAATATATATCATATATAAATATAGTGACATCTTAATGGCCACCATGAAAGGTGTTAAAAGAATATTGAACAATCATCGTTTCGTGAGGCAGAATTTCGCCAACCACAGATACAGTATGTTCTTTAACCATTAGACGGAGGTGTGTGTAAGTGTAAATCAAATACTTATTATAAAAAAAATCCTAGTATATTTGAGATACTGGTTTTGTTACAAAATAAAGGAATAAAAAGAGTTTAGAGGGTTGGAGAAGCAAAATAAAACAAAAGAACACAAGTGAAGACATTACCTTTAAATCAGGTAACTCCTCTTGGTTTGAACCAAAAGGGTTTCTTGAAGAGATTTCTACCTAAGGTAAGGCTTCTATGATGAAGATAGGGATGTGGAGAGATAAAATGAGTAGATTTTGTCTGATCCAATGGCTTGAGAGGTGTGGGTAAGGTGGTAGAGGTGGGAGTCTTTTATAAGAGGGAGGAGGGGCACTCTTGGAAAGTCAAGAAATGTTACTTTATTATATTATGAGTTTCAGATTTTAAAGGTCCCAAAATTATATATTTATAGGAAAAGGTGATAAGGGTTCTAAATACACCCATCCAATAGGTATTTGACAAGTATAAGTCTTAGATTTTACATTTTCTTTTCATTTTATTTAAATCGTTCATTAATGAGGTAATCGCTGCATCATCATGGTGTCATAAATAAATTAATTTATTTAATATCTAAAAATTATTAAAAAAACACTATGATGTAGTAAATATTTTTATATTTCCAATGACTATTTATAGTCTAAGATATCATTTACACATACAAAACTAAATTTTTTTTACTTGGGTAATACATACTTTGGTTATATTTCCCTTTAAAAAATAATATAATAAAATGTCATTATCACCCAAAAGTGATTCCATGGGGTCCCAAAGTTTGGCACAATGCATCTCATGGTCGGCCATTACACAACCAGTAGAATTAGGAAACATATTGGGGTCATTTGTTATTATTATGATATTATTTTATTACCCTTAATTACCCGATTACTAATTAATCATGATAATTAAAGATAATTACCGTCGTTACTATTCATAATGTCCAAAAAAATAGTCTTAATTACATAATTTGGACCTTCTGATTCCAAATATGGAATCCATTTTACCATATTCCAAACACAGAATTTGTATTAATTAATTTAAAAATAATTCCCGTTGTCAAAACAAATAGCGGGTTTATTAGAAACAATATCTTTCAAAAGTTTGACGATTGTTTATGTGCAATTTCAAAGTGAAATTAATTCCAATGACCACCATTGGATTAAATGGTAAAAATATATTCTATTTAAACTTTAAAACCAATTTAAAATATAATCTATCCATATAATTAAATTAGGTAAAAAAGTAGTTTTGAAGTAAAATGCATTATTTTTCGCTATTCATTAAAAAATGAACATTGTCAGAAAAATACCAAAAATTTTTCCAAAGTAAATTTCAATTTTTCAATCCTAATTAATAAGTCTATTTTGAAAAATAGAGCTTATAAAATTGTCAAACGATAGATTTAAAAATGTTTCAACATCAAAAGGCGGTAAAACAATCTTTTAAAAATATTAGAGAATTCTATGTTTAAGATTAGATTTATTCTCATTTTTGGTATATATGGACCCTGAGGATTACACGAAATGTAAATGGGTTACACTTTATATAAATGTCACGGTGTTGGTTTTTAGGGTGCCATAAGAGTGATGTGTTTTATTCATCCTTTTTATATCCCTTCTCTCTCTACCTAAAAATCTTCCTAGTCAATTTTTTGAGTGATTTCCTTTTATATGGATTGACTCGTTTAGAGATTGCTTTCCATTGGGGTTGGATTTATCTACTCTGGGTAATAATTCCTCTTGGATATTCTTTTTTTAGTAATGACTATGTTTTGGTTGTGGTTTTGTGATCGAATCATGTTTCATATCAGTCCTATTCATTCTTTTTTCATGCCTTTTCATCTAAGGGAAGATCTTTGGGTTTCTATTCCCCATTTTCAAAGGCAGTTAGGTTTTTTGTGTCCTTTAGGTAGGTTGATCTATTTAAGAATTATAATTTCTTTAATTTCCTATTGTTATTATTGATTCCTTGAGATTTGAAATAGATTTTCATGTATTGGAATTGAAAAGGGGATGGGTTCGTGTATTTAATGGGTATTTCTTTGAAAATAGAATTTTTTTTATTTTGAAAAATGGACTTTCAAACCCTGAAGTAGATTGTCATGGATTTGAAATGGTTTTATAAATATGTGAGCATGGTTTTCAAAACAGAAATTGACAAACATTACATAGCAGAAAATCTGGGTGCGTTGAGAAAGATACATGGGTAGCCTTATGTGTATAACACCACTAGGAGGTAACCTCTTATATATCAATGGACTGTGGAAGGACTTGATATTATTTGGATCCAGCCTTATGCCTTTTTGGATCATGAGTTTCTAGTATGTATTTTCCCATACTATAGAGACTGAATTGAAGGTGCATAGTTGTTTCTGGTTTTTCATTGCATGATCGATTATTTCATGGATTTTGAATCACATGTATATTCATATTTAGGTATATTTACCTGCCTTCTTTTATAACTGTAATTTTTCTATATTTGGTAAGCATGATATGAATTTTTTGGAAAACCCAAGGAATGTTTGAAAAAAAATTTAAAATTTTTTTATTGATAAAAATTATTGTAAAAATGTTTTTTTTAAAGCTTGGACTTGTACATTCTTGATATTAGAACTTTTATATATTCTTTTATGGTATTCTACTAAGCTCTGTTGATCACACCCTACTTCTACCATTAGGAGGCTATAGACCTTGTTTTTAAGTACATAGGTATAGGTAAGGGAATTGTATAGCATGATGGATTCTCATTATGTTGTTGTTTTAGTTGGGGATGGTTTAGAGATGATATTTGGTCACATGGATACTTGATAGTATAGACTTTCCATTCTTCCTAGTTTAGCCTATTTTTCTTAGTTGAATATTCCTTTATTTCTACTTTTAATTTGGTTGTATGTCTTGTTTTTATTATATACAAGACTTGTTATGTTACCTTATTTGTACCTCACCTCGTAATGGGATAAATTGGGTGATAGGTTTAGTTGACCCAGGTTGGTTAGATTCAATTTGGTATCAAAGGGGTTACTAAGCTTGAATCGTGTCATCACTACCTGAGTTGGTTATGTTTCTTGGTTAGAAAAGATTGGGATCATTGAAATTTGGATAGTAAGTTCTGAAATGGATCCTAGCCCGCTCACTCCCATGACTGGATCCGAGTTTCCATTGGTGGTCAGAAAAAAATATTTACTAAGTCTGAGACCTGGTATTTAGGATCATTTGAATGAATTGTATGCATAATTTATTTAAATGGAACTATTTATTATATTTGGAAACATGGTGTGTGTAAGTTAGTTTGAATAAAATAAGTGGGGATTTTATTCAGATGGATCTCTTCCTTTAAAAAGGTGTTGAATTTTTATGTTAGAACTCATAATTACTTTAAATTCCTATCATTTTATAGAATTGTTTTGGATTCTAGGAGTTGGTTTAATAGTTTTGGAATTTGATAATGAATGATTGGTTATTGTTGTGTATTTAAAAGATGATGCCTCCAAGAAGATATCTTCCAAATAAAAGAGGGTAATCCAAGAATTAGGTTCTACAGGAATATCCTCTAATGGAACCTTCTTTGGTTAAAGCAGTTATCCATACCATTTAGACTATGGGTTCAGTGGGAGCGGTGAACCTGGGACAAGTAGTGGATCATTTATCAGAATTTACCAAGATGAATCCACCTATATTTCATAGAGATAAAGGACCCCAAGAATCAAAGGAGTGGATTAAATGAATTGAGAGGATCATTAATAGTTTTAAGACTCCTAAATATTCTCAGGTGGTTTTTTTCCACATGTATGCTCAAGGGGCCAGGAAGAAGATAGTGGGACTATATGGTGTAAGATAAGTTGGATGAGGATCTTGCCAAGGTTTATTTTAAGAAGTTATTTAATCTGTATTTTTATCTTAAGAATTTATGTGTTGTGATTACCCAGGAGTTTCTGGCCTTAGAGTAAGGAGAGAGTACCATTCTAGAGTAGTCCATCCATTTTGTTGAGTTGGTGAATCTGGAAATGGATTTTCTCACTAATGATTAACTAAAGGACCGGAGGTTTGGGATAAGGTTGAAGGACAATATTTGGTCAATTCTAGTTCTTTTGTGCCTTCTAAACTTTGTGGATGTAGTGGATAAAGTAGTTTTGGTTGAATCAAACATAGCTTGAAGGAAAAGTTTGGCAGGAGCATCATTTGGTGAAACGGTTAGCCCGGGTGCTTGTTCTAGTCATAAAAGAAAGCGAAAGAGTGGTCCATTTTCTGTAGTCCCAATTTCAGGGGATTCTTTAGGGTAGAAACAAGTTATTTACTACTAGTGTGGGAGGCGTGGTCATACCAGGCCTCATTGTATAAAGGATCCTAGGACTTTTAATCTTTTTAGGAGATCCAGCAATCTAAACCTTTATGTGATAGGATGTCCTAAGGCAGTAAGGGAGGATCCACTTTCACCAAGGTATTGCAGGTTCATGATGATGCTCCCAAGGGTTGTGGGTCTTATTCTTAGGCCAAGGGGGATGTTTAGGTGGATAATTATGAATGGATTTATGCGGTAGAGTGTGTTTTAGAGAAATCTAAATAATGTCTAGTTACTATTATAGGTACGGTGTTTATTTCATATTTTATGGTTCTAGATTTTTTTTTGATATAGGTGCTACTCATTCTTTTATATTTTCAAGGTTGGTTAATGTGTTGGGATTGTGTTTTGATATTATTTCATTAATTTTGGATCCACTAGTACAAATTTAGCCTTTAAAAATTTTAGTAAAAGGCTTTATCAGTGTTATAGAAGCACTGATAATGCGAGCGATGTTAAAGGGTTATCTTTAATAATGCTCGTAAAAGCACTGATAAAGTCCCCCTTATGCATCACTAAAAAAACATTGATAAAGGGGGATAAAAAAATGTTCAAACCTCTTACCACCCCACCTTTTATCAGTACTTCTCACCCCCTTTATCAGCGCTTGTTACCCACTCTCCCCCCCCCCGTTATCAGTGCTTTACATAATTCCAGACCCATTGTGCTCCCCTTCCTCTAGTGAGGTTCGAACATGAGACATCCCCCTTATATACCCACACCTTTTCCACTACCCTATATTGTTTTATTCAATATTTTATGATATATTTATATATTTATATATATTTCATTACATTTTTTATCCATATATATATATATATTAAATACATATATAAAATATGTTTTGTGTGTGTGTGTTTATAAATGCATACGTACATACATATATATATTTATATATATTTGTGCATCTATAAATATAATTATACATGTTTATATTTATTTACATATATTATATATTTATATTTATATACATATATAAGAATATATAGATAAATATATATTTGTTTGTCAAAACATGCACAATGTATATATATATATATATATTATACATTATTTGTATAGGTATATATATTCATACATTATTATTTAAAATAAAATGGATATTATTTTTTATTTAGAAAAGGTTTATATATTTAGGAATATATTTTATATTTAAATATGTTTACATATTTATTTATAAAATTAAATTTTTATGTGAAAATATATACAAAATATGTATATATATTTATATATTTGATTATAAATTATAATTAAATACAAAAAAATGAAACTTCAAATTTATAATATTAATATGAATGTAATACCTAGGAATAAATCCAGTCTTCATTGAAAAATGACAATAAGACCCCCATAAATGAGCCTGAAATTCCACCGAATGTTAAAAAATCAGGGTACCCCGACTAAAAAATCGGTTTTGGAGGCCTTCTTGGCCTTTTTGGACTCAATAAATGTGACTGGGATTCTCTTGGTCACCATGACATAGATCTCATTGCAAGCTCCGATTTGATATGTGGTAGAGCCCAAATGGACACCCAGATCAAAAATTTATGGTCGTTTGAAGTTCAAGTCACGTTTTCAACTTATTTTAGAGAGTTTATTAATTTTTTTATTCTTTATATCTTAAAATTGTTATTAAATGATTATTAATCAATAATAAAAAAAATTATTCATTAATATTTAATTATTTTATAATCTATTTTTCACTAAATATCTTACATATTAACTGTAAATGCATATTTATCCTTATATAAATCATATTTAATTAAATATTATATATATATATATATATCAATAGAAATATTTTTTAATGTTAATAAATTATTTTTAATGACTTACAATTTTTTTATGAAACGTGCCCTTTATCAGTGCTATTAAAAAATTGTTGATAAAGATCCCTTATCAATGGTTTTTTACTAGTGGTAATAATGGTGCCCCATTTATCAGTTCTTTTTTTATAGTGCTGGTAATGGGTGTCTTTATCTGTGATTTTTTACTAGCACTGATAAAGTGACCCCTTTATCAACTCTTTTTTTCTAGAACTGATAAAGGGACCCCTTTATCAGTAATTTTTTTAGCGCTGATAAAGAACCCCCTATCAGCGCTTTTTTATCACTGATAAAGGGGGGATTTATCTGCACTTTTTCTAACACTGATAAATGATGTCTTTATTAGTTCTTTTAGTTAGCACTAATAAATAAAAACACTATTAAAATATTATTTTTTAGTTGTGATCTTTCCACACCTTTGGGAAAGAGGTTCGAATAAGGTTTCAAGTGCCCTGCATATCAGGTGATGATATCTGATTATGAGGTGGTGTGGTACTTCTTGGTGCTTGATCTTGACATATTTGACTTGATTGTCAACATGTATTGGATGATCATTATTAAGTCCTAGATAGAGCACTATCATCATCGAGTCTAGTACTTATCTTTCGATGGGTTCACTCGGGGTTTTTAGGTTGAGTGGGACTCTAGATTGGGAAGGGTTGGACCTATTGTTCCTTATACTAGGGTAATAATGTTAGTTTTTAAAGATTTGTCTTGATGATGTTGACCCTTTCTTGGGTGGTTATCTACCTTCTATTGTGTGTTCATACCCTGAGGTTTTTTCAAATGATTTTTCTATATTAAATCCACAGAGAAATATTGAGTTTACTATTGACATTCTCCCTAGAATGATGCCCATTTCTATGGCATCCTGTTGAATAACACCTACTAAGTTGGTGGAAATTAAGGTCCATCTTGAGGATCTCGAGGAAAAAGGGTTTATTCATCCAAAAAAAATTCACTATGGTCTTTATTTGTACTCTTTACTAATAATGAATACATAAGTCTCAGGCTTTGTATCGATTATCAAAAGTTAAATCGGGTGATCATTAAGAAAAAATATCTTCTTTTCTTAAAATTAAATTCCTAGGTGTGGCCTTTTTGAACCCTCTACACAAGTAAAACCCCCTCCCCACGAATAGGTCACTATAGATAGATCCCCTTCTAGGAATGAGTCATAGCTAGCTGAGATGGAAGAGCATCCAAGAAGGGTGACATCCAAATCGACAATAGTTTGACACCAGTTAAGAACAAATATCCTTTGCCTAGAATTGATGATCTCTTTGATGATCTTAGAGGGGATCTTTGGTTTTCTAATATTGAATTGTGTTTAGGGTACCATCATTTGAGATTCTAAGATGAGGACATACACAAGACTACATTTTAGAATCGATATGGGCATTTTGGGTTTTTTATCATGCCATTCGGCCCCACTAACACTCATGAGGTATTTATGGCTTTGATGTGCTAGATCTTTCATCAGTTCTTGGACTCTTGTTTTTGTGCTCATCGATGATATTTTAGTGTAATCTAGGTCAAAGAAGAAGTATGTGGACCATTTGGATATCATTCTTCAAAACTTTAAATAACATCGTCCGTATGGTAATATTTCCAAGTGTAAGTTTTGGATCAAAGAGTTGAAGTTTCTAGGGCATGTGATGTCTGATAGGGGCATATCATTGGATCCTAAAATGGTATAGGTTGTTATATCCTAGGATTATCCAGGAAATGTGTTTGATATCTAGAGCTTCTTAGGTTTGACTGGTTATTATAGATGGTTTGTTCAGAACTTCTCCAAGATTGCATCTCTGATGACAGCTTTAACCTATAAGGGTGTAAATTTTGAGTGGGACAAAAAAATTCAAATATAATTTAAGGAGTTAAAAGTGAGGTTGAATTCAGCACCAGTTTTGATTCTCCTAGAACCAGGTTTGGGTTACAATGTTTTTTTCAATGCTTCAGGAATAGTTTTGAGATATGTATTGATGTTGGGTAAACAATTTGTGTCTTATGGATCACACTAGTTATTATATCATGAGAACAACTACCCTACCCATGATCTTGATTTGGCAGCGATTATGCACACTCTCAAGATTTTGTGTCACTATCTTTTTAGGGAGTGATTTATAGTGTATTCTGATCACAAAATCCTTAAGTATATTTTCACTCATAGAGATCTGAACTTGCAACAAAGACAATGGGTTGAGTATCTTTAGAATTTCTTTTTTTATATCATATATACCTACCGAAAAAAATGTGGTTGCTGATGCACCGAGTAGAAGAGTACCAATCTAAGTAGTGAAGGAATTGGTTTATGGTTGCTATCTGATGAGTTTGTTTACCAAGATGGGTTTGGAAGTGAAGGTGGTTGGTGCATAGGTGTTATTGGCTTAGATAAAGGTTGACTAATTTTTTAATGAGCACTTCATACTAGATCATATGATAGACACTGAGTGCTGACACTTAGGAGAAATCCTAAATGGTGAGGAGACCACTATGGAGTGGTCTCGATCTCCCAATGGACCTTTATACTTTTTTTAGAAGTTTGGTTATTCATTTTTTACTATGACCTGAGTTTTTAGATAGTGGAAACTGTTCATGTTGGATCATGTACCCTGGGGCTACAAAGATTTACCACTAATAGAGATTTCAGTATTGGTGGCCAAGGAGGCTACGGTCAATTGTGGATTTTGTATCACGATGTATCACTTGTCAGAAAGTTAAGGTAGAACACCAAAGACCTGCAAGTTTTTTGAAACCTTTACCCATTATAGTATGTAAGTGGGATGATATTTACATGGATTTGGTTTACCATTGACTCTTAGTGGTAAGGATGATACTTGGGTGATTATTGATAGACTCACTAAATCAGGGCATTTATTACCAATAAAGGAGATGATGAAAGTGGAATAGATTGAAGAAATATATGTATGAGAGATTATGAGGCTTCATGGGGTTCCCTCTGCGGTCATTTCTGATAGGGACTCTAGTTTCACATCTAGTTTCTTGAAAGGTTTTTCAGGAGGCAATGGGTTCCCAGATGAAATTGAGCACAAATTATCATTTGCAGATGGATGAACATATTGAGAGGGTTATCCGGGTTCTTGAGGATATGATTTGGGATTGTGTGGTTGATTTTAGTGGATTTTGGGATAGGAATTTTCCTTTGGTTGAGTTTTCCTATAACAATAGTTATCAGGATTTGATGAGGATGGATACATTTGAGGCTTTGTATGGGTCGCCATGTTGAACTCCCTCATGCTAGATAGAGTTGGGAGAGTGGTCCTTAGTTTGGCTGAGTCTGGTTAATGAGATGATGGAGATGGTGTATTTAATCCAGAGGTATTTGATCATGGCACATAGTTGTTAGAGATCTTATGTGGAATGCCAGTGGTGACAGTTGGAGTTTTTTGTTGGTGATTAGGTTTTTCTCAAAGTTTCACCTCACTTAGGACAACATTGGTTGGGTAATCATGTTAAGTTGGCATAAAGGTTTGTGGGACCCTTTTATATAATTGTAAAAATAGGTAGGGCGGCCTACCAGTTGAAATTTCTATCTATTTTGACTTCTATCCATGATGGGTTTCATGTTTACTAGTTGAGGAGATATATAGCATATCCTTCTCATGTGATTAGGTGGGAAGATGTTGATCTTGAGCCCGATATGACTTTGGATGAGCAACAAGTTTTGGTTATGGATTTCCAATATAAGGTAATGCATTATAAAAAAATCCCCCATATCTAGGTACTATGGAAGTGCGGACAATATTTCCATGAGACGTTGGAGTAGGATTCATTGATGAGCCAACGGTGACCTTCTCTTTTTTATGGATCTTGGATGTAGACCACTTTCTGGGGACATAAAGCTTTTATGGTGGGGAGATTGTAACACTCCATTACTAATCTATCAGGTATGGTATAATCTTTTCTTTTGGTTTCCTTTTTGATTGAGAAAGTATTATCGACCATGAATTAGGAGGATACCTATAATGGTGAATTCATGGATTTGTTTGAATTTTCAATATAAAAAATGCAATTTCTACTACTCTATGGGAACTTACACGTCGTGTAAGTTGCGTACACACCATGTAATGGATACTAGGAAGAATATATGAACTGGTTGCTTGTAATGAATTCTGTATGTGCTGTATAAGTATAAAAATATTGTTTTTAATAAAAAATTGTGGGTGTTTCAGTGTATATGGACCCTGAGGATTAGACGATGTGTAAATGGATTATAAGCCATATAAATGTCATGGTGTTGGTTTTTAGGGTGTTATATGAGTGATGTGTTTTATTCATCCTCTATACAGTACTCCTCTCTCAACCTAGAAAGATTCCTATGTGATTTTGGGTGAGTTCCTTCCATCCATGTCAATTTATTTAGTGATTGATCGACATTAGGGTCGGATTTCTCTTCTTTGGGTAAGAGTTCCTCTTGGTTATTCTTTGGTTTTGGTTATGGAAATTTTTTGGATTTGTTTTTTTGATCAAATCATGTTTCATATCAATCCTTTTTAGTATGTTTTTGTGCCTTGTCTTCCGAAGGCAGATCTTGTGGTTCCTAATCCACATTATCAATGGAAGTTAGGTTTTCTACATCTTTGAGGTAGGTGAATCTATTCAAGTATTATAGTTTATTTAATTTTCTATTTTTATTCTTTATTTTTTCATATTTTAAATGGAATTTCATGTGTTGAAATTGAAAAGGGCATGGGTTCATGTTTTAAAGGGTTTTTTCTTTGAAAACGAAATTTCCTTGATTTGAAAAAATGGACTCTCAAACCCTAAAGTAGATTAGATTAGATTTTAAATGGTTTTATAAAAATGTAAGCATGGTTTTTAAAATAGAAATTGATAAACATTGCATAATGGGAACCTTGGGTGAATCAAGAAAGAGACATAGGTAGCCTTAGTTTGTGTGACACCACTAGGAGGTAACCTCGTGTATATCGATGGACTGTGGTAGGACTCAATATTAGTTGGATCCAACCTTATTCATTTTTGTCTAGTGAGTGTCTAGTACGTATCGTCTCATATTCTAGATCCCAATTAGAAGTTTCATTTTAGTTTCTATTTATTTTGTGATAGATTATTTCATGGATGTTGGCTCACATGTATATTTATATTTTGGTATGTTTACCTGCTTTATTTTATAACTAGCATGTTTTTAGCTTTGGAAAACATGATATGAAATTTGTGAAAAACCCAATGATTTTTTTAGAAATGTTTTCAAATTTTTTTATTGATAAAAAGTCTTGTAAAACTATTTTGTTTTAAATATTGGACTTGTGCATTATTGATATTATAACTTGTATATATTCTTTGGTGGTATCCTACCGGGATCCGTGGATCACACCCTAATTCTACATTTGGGTTTCTATATACCTTATTTTACATGGCACGAGTATAGTTAAGGGAATTATATAGCATGTTAGTTTCTCTTTATGTCATTATTTTAGTTTGGGATGGTTTGGAGGTGACGTTTGGTCACATAGAGTCTTGCTAGACTAGACTTGTCATTCTTCCTGGTTTAGCCTATTCGGCTTAGTTGTATCTCCATTTGTTTCTACTTTGTGCTTTAGTTTTATGTATTTCTTTTCTTATATACGAGACATTTTATGTTACATTGTTTGCACCTCACCCCTTAATGGGCTGACTTGGGTGACTGATCTGGTTGACCTGGGTTGGTCTATTACACTGGTGTAGGGATCATCTTTAAAAATGTTGGGTATATGAACCTTACTTTAAAATTTTGGTTTGTTTCTAGAATATAGATTATTTTTACAAACATTGGGTTGGTTACACCAATGTTGGGTTCATCAACCTAATGTTTAACTCAAATATAGGGTTCCCAAAACCAATGTAAGGATTAAAATATTCAGAAAGATGAACAGCTTCCCTTCATAAATTTATATGAGTTTTTAGAGGATTTTAACATCTGATTCAGAATATGACCTAGAATAATTATATTTAGGAAATTTTTATCCGTTCCAACATATTAATAATTACATTAATCCAACTTCCATAGCTCCTGATATCATCAAAATTCAAAAGAAACAAAATCTGGGAAAAATAGCTACAACTCATTAAAGACATTACAGAACTTCAGATATTTTTTTGACCACCAAAACTACATTTTCATCCTTCTATGTAAACAAATGAAATCAATATAAATTCCTTATCTTTACATCTCATCATTTTTCATGAAGTTTGAAAATTTTTAGTTCATTAAAACAATGAAATTACAGTAGCCACCCAACAATGTAGATTAGAGAAACCAACTGCTTCAGATAATTTTTTCCTCATAAAAACAACTGAATTAGCTTTCAAAATAAATATAATCTTCTTATATTTCTAATGTAACAAATGGTGTAGTAATCTGATCAATATCATGTTAGATATAAAATAAATTTTGATACATTTTAAATCTAAAATCACTTAAAAAACTTTTTAGTAAAAAAAGAGGGTTGATGTAATTATCAAAATCAAGATTAGAATGACAAAGATCCACTCAACAGCTATGCATTTTGGGGGTCATGAACCATTTACTCAAGCTCCTCCTTTCATGTGTTTGTCTCAACTTTCATGCCTTCCACAATCATTTCCTCACTACTTGCTATGAATTTAATGTCTTGGCTCTCATTTCTTCATTAGGGGAGTCTAATCTCTAGAGTTTCTAGATATATCTATTTGATTGTGTGATCCTTAGGTCTTCCATTTGACATCCCTTTCATATAGAAACACCATCATCCTTTGGTGCCTTCCTTCGACAAACTCACAGCCCTTCCCTTGTTCTAGTGTATCCCTATGGTAGAGAGTTTATCGTTGGTGAGCTCCTTTAACGACCGCAACCCTTTTCAAAAGATCAACCCTGACATTGTCGATCATACCTTATAAAGATACCCCCCCCCCAAGTTATTGGTCTAGGTATAGGATTGTAAGCCTTCTTTCATTTATTTTTTTATTCAGTGTTTCATTGTATCTTCTTTTTCTTTTTCAATCTGTGTTGGGGATGGCATGTGTGAGTCGGTCCTTCTTGGAGGTGAATGTTACCATCATCATCTTGGGTTCACTGTGAGTCTTGGAGTGAAAATTATATCATGAAAGAATAGTTTTTTTGTTCTGTGTGTGTTTCTATGTTTTTTTTTCGTAAAAATAAAATAATGGTGGTGATCTCATGCACGGATAGTTTCTTTTGTGTGTTTCTATATTTACTGCTTTCTCGTATCTTTTTTTATCTTATATCTAAAAGAACCATGTGAGGTCCCCACATGAGGATGACCCTAACAAACTACCCCTACAACTCATCTGAGCATCATAACCAACTCTATAATCAATCAGAAAGTCTCAAATTTACCTTTGGGTAAACTCTTGGTCAACATGTATGACCCATTTTCATTAGTGTGGATCTTCTCAATCTCTAACTATCTCTAATCAATGATGTCATGGTTACTTTGATACTGGGATCTAATAACAGATGTTAGGAAATATGGCATATAGCGACCCTTTCTTTAAAACATTAACATTGCATAACTTTTGCGGAATACTTAAACATTATACAAACAGACGCCCAAAGAACGTAGTTGGTATAGTGCCTTTGGAAACATGGAAACATAAACACCAGTACATATGTGAGATACATCATCTCCCACTTGGTTATTCTTGACTAGCACCCTTTTTAGACATATCAAACATAGTACCTATCATCATAAACTGGGGGAAAGGAAACATAAAAGGGGTGATCTCAAATGCTTAGTAAGGGTAAACAAGGGAGACATGAAAGCATAAACATGATCATAAGGGTATGAGAATGTGATCATGAAAATAGAATATCATACCATGCATATCGAAGATCATAACAGATATCATGGAATAAATATTGGTAGTTCATAAGACATGAATCATAATGAAATAGAGAGCATAAGCCATTAAATCATAACGTATGAATAAAACGTGGAATTGTGGGAAACACATAAGTATATAATTATTTCCATAGTAGTCAAGGAATCACTGCCAAGACCATCTTAGTGGAAAAAGACTTTTACTAAACTAGGTAACCCCCGTTCCAACCCTGTATTAATGAACTGAGTGACCCACATTCCAACCCTGTAGTACCGAACTGAGTAACCCTCATTCCATCCATGTATTACTGAACTGAGTAACCCTCATTCCAGCCCTGTATTTCTAAACTGAGTAACCCTCATTATAGAACTGTATTACTGAACCGAGTAACACTCGTTCCATCCCTTCATTACTGAACTGAGTAACCCTCATTCTAGCCCTGTATTACTGAATCGAGTAACCAATGTTCTAGCCCTGTTTAATCTCATGAGATATAAATATTTACCCAATGCATTAGAGGGAGATATAGATCCCACCCATCAAATAATTAAATCATTATACATGTTCCACAAAACATATCATAACCCATGAAATGAAATGGGTATCATAAACATGTAAACATATCATAACCTGTGGAAAGAGTTATAGGTTTTGTAATCATTTCATCAAAGGAATAACTTGTAAAAGAGAAACAGATTTCATATACGTATAACCCATTAAGGGGAAATGAGTTTCATAAATACCATGACATTAAGTATAACTCATTCATAGAAAAGATATGAAATGAACCTTTAGATCATTTCCTAGAAGGTATGAGTAACATCAATAGATTCCATCTTAGATGGAAAATAATTTTGAAATATCCTCTAAAAAGGTTTCTTGAGGAAAAAATCATTTCTTGTTTGAAAAAAACTTTTTAATACATAAAACCATTTGAAAATAATTTTCTTAGAAAATGCCTTGGAAACTTATAAAGAAGACATGAAATCATTTTGAAAACCTTTTTTAAAACTTTTAAAATAAGCTTTAAAAACATTTTAAAAAACTTTTTCTTTGAAAATACTTGAAAACTTTTAAAGAAAGCTTGAAAATTTGTTGAAAAACATTTCATTGAAAATACTTTGAAAACTTACAATGAAATCTTGAAATCATTTTGAAAATAATTTTTTTTAATTATAAAAGAAGCTTGAAAACGTTTTGAATTCCATTTCTTTGAAATCACTTTGAAAACTTGTAAATAAGACTTGAAAAAATTTTGAAAATATTTTTCCATGAAAACATATAAAAGAAGTTTGAAAGAATTTTGAAAATAATTTTCCTTGAAAATTACTTTTAAAAACATTTTCTTAAAAATTATTCTTTTAACAATGCAAAGGGAGCTTTGAAGAAATAATGGTGGGTAAATCCATACTTGTTATGCAAGGTCAAAAGAACATTCCTTTTACATGGTAAAAGAATAGAGAAGTGTCTTGTTTAGAAAGAAACAAGAATATTCCATTGAAGAGATTGGTAAAATACAATATGGTAAAATTTTATTTTAGATATTATATGAAAATGGTTTAATATTCTTGGAAACCCTTTTTAGAGAACATAGATTTCTGACTGAAGAGAGGGTAAAGTCGGGCTTTCCTAAAAACACTTTCTTAACTAACTTATGTACCAAAGAGTAGAAAATGGTACCAATACATGAGTATATCATGAAATAATAGAGGATAAGGAAACTCATGAATATTCTTGAGAGATGGATAATAATATTTTATCAAAGGAAGCATAAACATAGACAATCTTGAAAAGTAATGAGATTATCTCAGTAAACTCTTATAACTTGGTATCTTGGGATCATGCTCTCCATGTAAGGAAAGGAAATTACATGAAGCATAGAATATAATGAAAAGATTTAGATTCATGATATGGCATGTAAAATGAAATTATATTCACCTTGAAAAAAAGTTTAGGTGCATAACTAAACATGAGTCTCAAAGAAGGAAAATTGAGACAAAACATTTTTACCGATTTGGTAACTTTTGAAAATTAAACACCATGAAATAAGGGTCATGGAATGGATATGTGAATACCCATAAATTTAAATATAAGATACATATAATTTAATCATGGTTAGTACATACACCACACAAAATGAAAGAGTAGTGAACATATCTTGTATCTCACGGAAATTAAAAGTGAGATGAAATCCTCTTACCTTATGTCTTGACTCTCTCCGTACTCATACAAGCTTCCTATATAATAAATATAAGTTTATTATACATATTTTATAGAATAATATTATTATATTTATTACCATATATTCTTCTATTATGACCATATATTACCCAATTGTTAACGATCCTATGTTAAGGTTTCACTTCGGGTAATATTCACTTTGTTCGTCACATGGGTCTTAATTTGTTATATAGTTGATCCTTATACTTATATCATGATTCCAGAATGTAGAACATGATATAAACATTAGGTATATAAATTATATTCATATTATAATAATCTATATAATATAGGAGTACGAAATAGAATACACCGTTCATAGAGACGGTAAACCGTACATATGCATGAACATTGTTTCCGTCTTTATTGTCGTATTGAAAGAAAGTATGTAAATTACATATATATATATATGTATGTATGTATGTATGCAAGCATGTATGTATGTATATATATAATTATTCCATTATCATTACTATATAATATATATCATATAAGTTCATTAAAATCATCCTTAATACATTCTATGTGGTGTGTGAACGAATCACGTTGCTTTGAGGGGGCGATAGTCCACACTTCCTCAAACGAGATTATCGTATTAACACCAAATGGAAAGTAAAGAGATATGTGTTGTAAAAGGAATAAAGAAGCTTAAATACATAGGAAATATAATATATGACATATATAAACAGAGTTTCCATCATAATGACCACCATGATTGGTGGTAAAGAAGAAATGAGCAATCATTGCTTTGCGAGGCAATAGTTTGTCGTACACAGAAACAATATGTTCAATATCTATTATATGGGGGTGTGTGTAAGTGTAGGTCAGACCCTTTTCATAACAACTCCCTAGTATATGGAGGATACTGTTTTTGTCACACAAGAATGGAATAAAGGGAGTTAAGGGTTGAAGAAGGGAACTTGAGGAAAGGAGCTTGAGAGAAGACGTTACCTCTAAATCAGGTAACTCCTTTTGGTTTGTGCCAAAAGGCTTCCTTAAGAAGCTTTCTTCCCAAAGGGAGGCTTCAAGGTAGAATGGAGTATTGTTGGGAGGCTACTTGGGAAAAGTATGGACGAGATTAAAAGGTTTGAGAGGTTCGAGAAATTGGTAGAGGTGGTGGCCTTTTATAGGGAAGGAAATGGACTCACTTGGAATTTCTAGAAACAAGTTAGGTGTGAACATGTTCTTACTTAACAAAAGTCTTTCAAAATTAACAAAACTCAATAATAGATGATGTATGGCCGAACTATGTACAACAAATGGCTGTTGGACAAGTGTCTAGGTCATTTGGACCCTTAATTTTAAGGTTTGGTCCCTAATTAAGCTTAATTTGGTCTTAACAGTTGTGATTAATTTTAATCACTTTTACTAATCATTTTGGTAAAATTTAACATGGTCTTATTAGACTCTAAATATTAGATTGAATAAAATAGTGTGTGTAAAATTTTTTAAATTCTAATCATAGAAATGGAGAAATTAAAATTAGTGCTAATCCCATAGACAGAACGAAATAACGGGGTTTTAAAGTAGGAAAAAGTTCAAAATTTTGTTAAGATTTTATATTCAGTTTCAAAGTAAAAAAAAATTGATTATAATGAATTAAATAATATTAATAATTTTAATATTTATATAATGTGACCTTAAATAATATTTATAATATCATTTAGGATTAATAATTAATTAGAAAAAAGGCAGTTTTTAACTAAAAAGCAGTATTTTCACTATTCATCAAAAAAGTGAAGTTTCTCATAAAAATCTCAAAAATTTATCCTAGGCTAATTTTGATGTTATGAATTCAAAAATGAAGTTTATTTTATCAAATCCAGTTTCTAAATGTGTCCAAAATTAATTTTATTATTAAAAACGGTCCATTCAAGAAAATGTTATTTTTAACAAAGGACTTTACCAAAAATCATATCTTCCGATATCAATATGTTTTATTTATATAAAACAATTATAAACAATATTTGGAAAGTAGTAATTTCTATTCCTATTACTATGTTTAACGGTTAGGTTATAATTATCTCATTAAATTAATTATATATATATAAAGATATTTCATAGAAAATCGGTGTTGTGTGCATCGTACATCAAGTCGATGTTGCTTGTAGTGCAAGCCAAGTTGGTATTCTGTGTAGCGCAAGCCTTGTTGGTATTGCATGTGAAAAAGAATGCTTGACTTAGTATTTTAATATAAACATATATTTATATATATATATATAAAGAACTATTTCCAGTGTCATGTGGGATGAAAAATATTGAAAAGATAAATTAATTCAAAAAAAATATTCGGATGTTACATGGAAATTGAGGAACATGCAAATAACACCAAAGCGAACACGTTGTGGAAATATTTTTCTTTCCATTAAACAAGCCTGAAAAATAAGCAGATGCACGACGAGCAAATAATATGTGCACGAAAAATAAATGTTGAAACCAAAATTTTTAATGTGGAAAACTCAAAAAACAAA
Source organism: Viscum album (assembly GCA_963277665.1). NCBI lineage: Eukaryota > Viridiplantae > Streptophyta > Magnoliopsida > Santalales > Viscaceae > Viscum > Viscum album. The sequence continues at coordinate 360,150,317 of OY728156.1, read as the reverse complement.
AAACCACGGGACCTAGTTCAGAAAGAGGGATCCACTAATAATCAAAAGTACAAAGAAAAGACTCCCAAAGATGAACAGGATCTCAAAAATAATAATAAGATAAAATAGTGGATCAAAGGCGGAGAGAAGATGCAGTTTGAAACTAGCCTGAATCGAAGAACGCGGCCTGATAAAGAAACTCAAATAGACTTGACCGTGAAAGAAGGAGATCACTGTCCGAACAAAAGGTGGTGATGAAAAATCATCGGAATTGGATCAAAATCCCCCGCAGATGAAAGCCGATCAGATTAGAATAGTTCCACCGGTTGCAGATCTGAAAAAACCGCCCCTGAAATCACAACTGCAGTGCCCCCAAAAATTGAAGACCCGCATGTATGTTATATAAAGGAGAGTCGCCACATGATATCTCATTTATCTCCTATTCATATCTCATATGTACTCTTCAAATCTATTTTTTTATATATATCTTTTATCTAAAAGTGCCACATGAGGTCCCAAGTGAGGTGGACCCCAACACATAGGACTAGTGCTGATCTGCTCCAAGTGACTCGTTTTATTGGTATTTAAATGACCCACAAATTCGTTATATTTTTAATGACCATTACGTGGTCCATTTTTTACTGTAAGTCCATTTTTTTTGTGGTCCGTAGGGGACCCCAGCTCGCACAGGGTACCAACATCACAGCATCCCTCATGGATGATGTTTCATGTCGCATGCATGCCATCCAGCCGTATGATGCATCTCATGCGGAATGTGTTGCCCCCCATCCCGCCTCTTCTGGCGAGAAACTTGGGCACCATAACTCGCATTCCCCACTTCTGTAAACTCCGTTCACTCTCCCACTTCATCCAAGAAGTGTAATCCTTCATCCCCGATACAAGGCGTGAAACGCGTTCACACCTCCTGTTTGCGGTTTTTTTTACATTTTTTGAAAAAAATATTTTCCAGAAAACACTTATGGCAAAAAAAAAATTAAAAATTCACCTCATAGGCGGCATCCCGAATGCCGCCTTTGCATTTTGGGGGCAAGACGGCATCTGCGATGTCGCCTTTGCGCTGCGGGTGAAAGGCGGAATCCGCGATGCCGCCTTTCTCCTAAAAAAATCTTTTTTTGAAATTTTTGAAATTTTTTTTGTTTATATATATATATATATATATAAAACAAAAAATTTCAGCAGAATTTCTCTGCTATTAAAGATCCAACGCTACAACCATTACAGCAGTCTGGATTCTGACAGAAACTCTTACCCAGGCCTCCCTTTTATAAGAGGACTTGCCCTGAAAATCATTCTGTATTTTCGATGTGGGATTCAGGTTCTACCTTTACTGCGTAGTACATTCTGCATTTCTGATGTGGGATTCTGTTTCAAGTACGTGACTTTGAAATACAATAAAATATAAACTATAAGGCCAATATAAATGAAATTTTAAACATTGATTAAACATATAATAAATAGTTGAAAACAAAAAAAAATTCCTCAAAAATGTTGATGAAAAATAATCTATAACCTTTCAAAACCGCCTACTTGAAACTTAAAAATGTTTCAAATACGTGAATTTAAAAGACTGTAAAATATAAACTATAAAAAAAATATAATTTAAACTTTAAACATTGATTAAACATATAATAAATAGTTGAAAACAAAAGAAATTTCCAAAAAAATGTTGATGAAAAGTAATTTATAAGCTTTCAAAACCGCATACTTGAAACTTAAAATTTTTCAAGTGTGCGAATTGGAAAGACCATAAAACATAAAATAGAAGACCAATATAAATGAAACGTTAAAAATTGATTAAACATATAAGAAATAGTTGAAAACAAAAGCAATTTCCAAAAAAAATGTTAATGAAAAATAATTTATAAACTTTCAAAACCGCCTACTTGAAACTTATGAATGTTTCAAGTACGTGACTTTGAAAGATTATAATTATATTACTAATTAACTAATTAATTATTATATAATTAATAGTTATATTAATAATTAAATAATTAATTATTATATAAGTAATAATTAATGAGTAATAATTAATAATTAATAATTTAATGAATAGTTATAATTAATATTTATATTACTAATTAACTAATTACTAATTACTAATTACTTATTAATAATTATTAATTACTAATTATTAATTATAATGAATAATTATAATAAATATTTATATTACTAATTAATAATTAATAATTAATAATTACTTATTACTAATTAATTAGTTATAATTATTAATTGTATTTCTAATTAACTAAATATTTATTATATATGTAATAATTATATTACTAATTAATTATTATATAATTAATGATAAAATTACTAATTAACTAATTAATTATGACATATTTAATTATTAATAATTACTAATTAATAATTAAAAATTATAATGAATAAATGTAATTAAAAATTATATTACTAATTTACTAATTAATTGTTATATAATTAATAATTATATAACTAATGAACTAACTAACTATTATATAATTAATTGTTAATAATTAATAATTAATAATTATAATGACTAATTATAATTAATATTTATATTACTAATTAACTAATTAATAATTAATAATTACTAATTACTAATTAATAATTAATAATTATAATGAATAAATGTAATTAAAAATTATATTACTATTTTAGTAATTTATTATTATATAATTAATAATAATATTACAAATTAACTAAATAATTTTTATATAATTAATTATTATTAATTACTAATTAATAATTATAATGAGTAATTATAATTAAAAATCATATTACAAATTTACTAATTGATTATTATAATGAATAATTATAATTAAAAATCATATTACAAATTTACTAATTAATTATTATATAATTAATAATAATATTACTAATTAACTAATTAATTTTTACATAATTATCTATTAATAATTACTAATTAATAATTATAATTACTTATTATAATTAATTATCTTATTTATAATTAACTAATTAATTATTATATAATTAATAATGATATTACTAATTAAATAATTATTTATTATATAGTTAATAATTATATAATTAATCATTATATTACAAATTAAGTATTATATAAATAATAATTAATAATTAATAGTTATAATGAATAATTATAATGAATAAATATATTACTAATTAACTACTTATTTATTATATAATAATTTTTAATAATTACTAATGAATAATTATAATTAATAATTATATTACTAATTAACTATTATACAATTAATTATATAATAATTAATTAGTTAATTAGCAATATAATTATAATCTTTCAAAGTTATGTACTTGAAACATTTTTAAGTTTCAAGTAGGCGGTTTTGAAAGCTTATAAATTATTTTTCATTAACATTTTTTTGGAAATTGCTTTTTTTTCAACTATTTCTTATATTTTTAATCAATGTTTAACGTTTTATTTATATTGGTCTTCTATTTTATGTTTTATGGTCTTTCCAATTCACACACTTGAAAAATTTTAAGTTTCAAGTAGGCGGTTTTGAAAGCTTATAAATTACTTTTCATCAACATTTTTTTAGAAATTTCTTTTGTTTTAAACTATTTATTATATGTTTAATCAATCTTTAAAGTTTCAATTATATTCGTTTTATAGTTTATATTTTACAGTCTTTCAAATTCACGTATTTGAAACATTTTTCAGTTTCAAGTAGGCGGTTTTGAAAGGTTGTAGATTATTTTTCATCAACATTTTTGAGGAAATTCTTTTTGTTTTCAACTATTTATTATATGTTTAATCAATGTTTAAAATTTCATTTATATTGGCCTTATAGTTTATATTTTATTGTATTTCAAAGTCACGTACTTGAAACAGAATCCCACATCGGAAATGCAGAATGTACTGCGCAGTAAAGGTAAAACCTGAATCCCACATCGAAAATGCAGAATGATTTTCAGGGAAAGCCCTCTTATAAAAGGGGGGTCTGGGTAAGAGTTTCTGTCAGAATCCAGACTGCTGTAATGGTTGTAGCGCTGGATCTTTAATAGCAGAGAAATTCTGCTGAAATTTTTTGTTTTATTTATATATATATATATAAACAAAACAAAACAAAAAATAAAAATAAAAATTTTCAAAAAAAAGATTTTTTTAGGAGAAAGGCGGCATCGCAGATGCCACCTTTCACCCGCAGCGCAAAGGCGGCATCGCGGATGCCGCCTTGCCCCCGAAATGCAAAGGCGGCATCCGGGATGCCGCCTTTGAGGTGCATTTTTTAAAAAAAAATTGCCCTAAGCGTTTTCTGGAAAATATTTTTTTTAAAAAACGTAAAAAAAAAATCCCCTGTTTGCAGGTTGCAATGTAATCGTGCATGCGGTTCAAGCTTCCTATTTTTATATTTTTCATATTTTGTTTTGTTTTATTATCACGGTTATTACTATAATTACTCACTACTACATATATGCCGCATTAAAGACTTTAACATCATTAAAAAACCATTGTTATTCTCACCACTGTTAAAAGGGGTTTCCTTTATCACCACTACCACAGGTCAACACAAAATCAGCGTCGACTTTTACCAGAGTTACCTCTCAACCCCTGTGTAAAAGTGGAATTTCTTGTCTTAATAAAAAATTGAGTGTTTTATCTCTACGTGTTTAAAAAAATATAGGATTATAAATAAATATATACATAATTAAATAAATATAAAATTATAATAATTTTTTTAAATAATAAATATATTTATTATATTTATAATTATCTATTTATAATTATCTATTTATAATTATATATTTACAATTATCTATTTATAGTTATATATTTAAAATTATATATAAATAATTTTTAAATATATTTATTGATAATTATAAATATAAATAAATTAATATATATCTCTAATGAATTGGGTCAATAAAATATATATAACATGAGATAATGATGATATTCATGGACATGATTGTCGCTGTCTATGTTCATATATTAATATGTGAGTATAATTGATGCTATATGATCATAAGTTTATTTGTGGATATGATTATGGGTTGTTATGTTTCAAATGATAATATTACCTATATTATAATGACACATGCATATGTTATGTATTCATGAATCATGAATGTTCATTTATACATTGACACCCTTATTTTTCATGTTTTCCATACACGTGGTGACTCATTTTTTATGATCTATATCGAAACATGTTTAGAACCAACCTCTTTATTAAAAAAATAAAAATAAAAACATCAACCCCTTTTGAAATGGGATAAGGTAGAATCCATTACATGCCTGAAGGCCAGATGCATTTAGCCTTAGATATGATTGGCAAGAACCCATTGATATAGATCCCATTATAAGTGAGCCTAATAAAAAATGTCCAAACTGGCCTCACAGGCCCAACACACTCCAAGATCACTGAAAAACCCTAGTGGCCACCACGATTTGCCTTCCTCTCTAGAGAACCTGCTCACCGGTCCACTCTGCCACTGACGATGAACCAACACACACAAAATGGCTTTTAACAGCACCAAAAAGCGCTGTTAATTAGTAGTTGATAAAGGGGGTCCTTTATCCGCGCTAAAAAAAGCACTAATAAAGGCCCCCCTTTATTAGTTCTTTAAATAGGGCTGATAAAGGGGAGCCTTATATCAGCGCTTGAAATAACGCTGATAAATGTCTAGCTGGTAGCAATGTGTTAATATAACAGCACACCCAACAAAAAACTGTAATTTCAAACAATACTATGTACATTTAATTGACATCATGAATACAAAAATGTTTGCCCATGATATATACAAAAAAACACCACTATATACATTTTCAAACTATGTTTTATATAATTACATTTAAAATTATCCAACAAACATTCAAAACCATTAATGTTTCATCTTTTGACGCCCGTCCGCTCTAAAAAATGTCCTCCCATGGTATCAGTTTCCGACCAAATCATCTCATCCTGAGAAAATATTTCGCCTATATAAAAAAAATATTATATTAGTAATACTATAAAGAAATAAATTTAACATTAATATGAAAGAGTACATTAATAAAATGCCAATTTTTAATAAAAAAATGACACATTTTGAATTATACCAGTCACACCGTACGTCATATTGGGGTTGGGTGGGGTGAAACCTACACGTCAAAAATGAGTTATGAATCATTGTCCTAAAATATCAAAACAATCCAAATGTGTTTTCTCGGTTTTGAGTATGTAAATTGTTCTTTTACTAAAATTAATGTCAATTTTAAGTAATGACACATTTGAAGTTATATCGGTCACACCGTGTGTCAAATTGAGATGCAGCTGAATTCCTACACGTCACAAATTACTGATAGATTGTTTTCCTAAAGTATCAAAATAATCCAAATGTGTTTTCTTTGATTTCAGTATGACATTTTTTTACTAAAATGTCTTTTCAAACTGGAAACATGCATTTTGAGTCATACCTACCACATCATGCATTAGTTTGATTTGAGACTGCTTCATACACATCACAAATGACTTATGAATCACTGTCCATAATACGAATGTGTTTTCTCAGTTTTCAATATGTCACTTCTTCTATTTAGTAAAATTAATTTCAATTTTAAATAAAAAAGTGACACTTTTTCGAACTAGAAACACTACAGTGTTGACATTTATCACTTTCCTTCAAGTTACCTCCACTAACATTGAAGAAAAGTGATAAATGTGGACATTGTAGGAGTGATAAGGTTTTGAGAGAGAATAAATCTATGGAGGACATTGTCTGTATGAGTAGTAAAACATTTAATTTAGATTATGCTAATAAAGTAGAGAATAAATAATATTATGAGGGAAAACATATTATATTAAAAAAAATTACCATCTCATTGAATTTTGAGTTTTAGCCTCAAAGTCTTATCTCTCACGAACATGAGAATCTTCAAACAAACCACCCCAACTCGAACAAAGTAATCCACCTATATAAGAAAACAATTCTTATGTGAGTAATAATAAAAATAAGAAAATTAAACATAAATATAAAATAATCCACTAATTCTATGGAAGTCACATCTTCATTCTATTTGGGTACATTATTCCAACAAGTATGTTGCTCATTATTTTCGAAGAAAATCTATATCGTTTTGTGAATATGAGTATTTTTGAAGGCCATAGTAGTACTAGAAAAAAAATACATGAAGTATTAAAAAAAATTAAATGAAATAGTAATTATCTTTGAAAATACCTCTTTAGGGATACTAGTTTGTTCATGAAATATGATCACTCTCATAAATTTACAAATATAATAACCACAATATTTTCCATTTTTTTGTTTCAAACACCAAAAAATCATTGAGGAAAATAAGTAATTTGTTTTGATATGTGTTTGGATAGTGAAATATTATTATATATACCCTGATACTTGTCCAGCCATAGAACTTTTCAGGGTCCTCATGCTTAGCCTCTGGCATCATCCCTTGTTTTTCATGATGTTTATTCACCACCCTATAATAATATAATCCTTATTAGAAGATAATATAATTTATATAATTTGATGTTTAGTTCTAAAATGTCGGATGTAGTGTATTAAAAATTAAAAAACGCCATCATTTGTGGGTGGTTTGTTGGGTATCCATGAATTGAATCCAGAAAATAAATCTTTGTAGTATCCAAATTGACCACAATGTGCATCCAATGTTGCCTAAAAACAAAAAAAAAATATAAGTAATGAAATAAATAAAAAAATAATTGATATGATTAAATTGTAGAGTCTTACCCATGCATCATTGGTATTAAGAAGAGTCTATAATACATAAGTTTTATTTCAAACTATTTGACCAGTCCTACTGCTATTTTATATATTTTTGGATTATATTTTTTGGTTTTTCAATAGAGGTGGTGTGAGGAAAACGAGTCCATTTTTTCAGGGGGAAATCCCTTCAATTTTTTTTAAAATATACACCTTCCAAAAATTTGAAATGTATTTCGTCATAATTAACATAGTATATCAGCTTTTGGAAAATCAAATCATGAAAACATACTAGATGTATAAATTTACAAATTAGGTGACTAGCCAATCATATTCAAGGATTTCATTTATATTCTCAACACCAATGTAGTCTTCACCTTTCTCTCCGTACATATTTTCTTCAAAATCAATTATTTGACTAAAACCATTTTTTAACTTTGTATCCACATGAACCTTTAATGTTAGTAAATGAGGATATAGAACAGGATAGGTAAACGTGCTTTTGGTAGATATTTTTGATCTGTTGGTTGGTCCTTTAGATGGTTTTGAGCTAGTTTCTTATTTCACCCCTTCCCTTTGTCCGTCTATAATAACATTCATCAGTTCAGACCTTTTTTCATTAATTGTTAAAGGTTTAGCTTGAAAAATAAATTAGAAATGAATACCATCTTGTAGACATGTTTTTTTACAAGATGTTAGAGCCATGTGATTAATGTTCTAATATCTCGGTCGACCATATAAATATTGTCGTTATCAAGTGGAACAGGTAGCTCGACACTCGACTCATGAGCTACATTAATTGCCACTCTCACATGACCTATTGGAAGTGGTCTATTATGTAGACTGACACCTTGGATATTGAACACTGAAGCCCTCAATATATGGTGATGGGTTGGTATTGATAGATATAAATCACATTCATTTTTAACCTGTAGAATATCAGTACAGGAAAGGTATCAGTGTCTGTTTGATTCACATTTCATTGTGTTGGGCAAAAATCCTTCAAGGTAACATTGCATCATTTTTGGGTTGATTGTGTTTCTTGACAAATCAGGCTTCCATGGTGAATTTTCAAGTTCTAGAGATGTTGTTGACAATCCATGTTGACAAAGAACCATGACAAAGGAATGGACGATCTGGAGGCGGTACAAAAAGAGCAGTACAAAGTGGCACCGTTTTCCAGTGTTTGCCAAATTTTTGGGGTCCAAAATTTAGAGTTTGGTGAGCATCGTGAAAATAGGATTTACTTGGAGATCTTATTTTAATATGGAAAAGGCATGATTTTCAAAAAGATAGGTTTCATGGATTTGATTTCACAAAGACCATAAGAATGTTGATGGTGATGCTTCGCAATTACGACAAGCTTCACGAATGACATAGGTTGAAGTGCATCACGGTGGTGAAGGGCTTTGTGAGGGAGATTTTTTGTGAAGGTGTGAAGGAAATGACGGAACACTCTATGATTACAACAATCTCCACGATCGCAAATTTTCCGTGGTGCTTTGCAATTTTGATAAAATTTTGGCGGGAACTTCAGAGCTTCGCGATTTGAGATGACGTGGTGTTGAATTCACATGGAAAGTTTGAGAGTCAGTGGAATCACCTATAAATAGACCTCAACCCCATCGAGAGAAATAGATAATTTTCAGAGAAAATCTTTTTCTCTCATTTCGCGAAGGTGGTTTGCGAAGGCAGCGTGCTTTGTGAAAGAAGAGCTTCACGGTGGCTAATTTAGCTCTGCAAAAGTTGTGAGCTCCGCGTTGGCTCAGTGAGCTTCATGAGAGAAGTTTCTCTGTGAAAAATTGAGCTTCACGATAGTGCTTTGTGAAAAGGCAGAAGATTCGTGAAGGCTTTTTTGAGCTTCACAAAATTGGGAGCCTTGCGAAGTAGGGTTCTTTGCGAAGGTATTTCCAAAAGGAATTTCCCAGTGTTCATTGGCAAAAGGGGTATTCATCAGTGGATGAAATTTGGACTTAAATAGGTCATCTACATACAGTGGTTAATGCATTCATTAGTGATAATGAAGAGACCTATAGGTCTATAAATTGTGAGTAGATCCCTTACAAGTGTAGTGAGCAAAGGAAGAGGAAGAAGGTTATCCTTTCTAGCGGCAGTGAGCCAGATAGAGAGAGGAACATGGAGTGACCCTTGGGAAAGTAGTGAGATAACCCTAAAAATTGTAAAGGTAGTGAGCCTGGGCATAAAAGTGATCTAGCCCGAACATTATTGGTAGTGTGATTTAGTGGATTTGGTACAACGGCACATCGTCGTTGTATGCTCATTGGACGTAGCCTAGTGAGGGTGAACCAAGTAAAAATATCTATGTTTGCCTGCTTGCTTCCCTGCATTGCATTCAAAGCATCATCATCAGATAAAGAAGAAAAGAAGTGATCATAATAAACACACAAGTGAAAACAAAGTTACCCTTGTAATAAAGAGGTCAAGATCTAGTGGGGTAGGAAGAATTTAGAAAAATAATATCCATACCCCGATTCACCCCCCCCCCCCTCTCAGGGTATATAGGCCACTTTTGGTCCTAACACATTGAAACAATTATTAGAATATTGATTACCATGACTAAGACATATCTTTGAGGGGAATGGTTCATATCAAATCTGGTGGGGGGGATCTTCATGTGATGGTTGTTTTTGAGTTTTTTCTTCTCTTTGCTTACCATTATAAAATTTTCAACCAACTCTATCTACCATTAGAATTGTTCTTTAAGGGTATCTAGTATTTCTCTAAATTGTTTTATTTCTTCACGTTTATCATCCTCCTATTTTTTTCTCAAAATATGTTTGTAGGAACAGATTCATATTTCATGTATCGAGAAGAACCACACTTTGGTCATTCTATAAGTGATTTTTGGTCCTTGTAAAATAGTATATAGTAATTTGGGCAGATGTATATTCTTTCAGTGATCATACCCATCAAGTATAGAATTAATTTTTTGTCATGTGTTCGGCTCGGGAGATCATTATCTTATAGGAGAATGTCATTCAAGAGAGAAAGTAGTTCCTTAGAAAAGGATTCACTCCATCCATTGGTTAATTAATTTAAAATTATACAGCTTCAGTACGGATAAAAATACTGTATATTTAGTGCAACCAGTATACAATGACATCTTTTCACAACTCATTAACTTCTCAAACAATTTTGGGAAATCATGAAGTTCATCTTCAACCGTCCTTGTCATTTTCTCAATATGATCTTCATCGTCATTCACATATGTAATCACATCCTCGATACAGTATTCTTCATTTTTTTCACGCCTGTAATCAAATCAGATGATCCATAAAACAAAGTGATATCATATCCACAAGATACATTCATTTTTACCCATGTTTATTCCATCATTTATAACTTCGATCTATTATGTGATAGATCAAGTGTTATTCCAACACCTATGGACTAATTAGTCTTGAATACCAACAGAGTAAACACAGACAAAGGATTTGAGAAGGGTCATTGATGAAGCTTATATTTTCATATATTTTATTATGTAATTCAATGTTAATAATCCCACCATAGTGTTATTTTATGGGTAATTGTCACATTATTATATTTTAGTGGTATTACGAGTTTAAATGCAAAAAATGGTCAATTCTAGGATCTTAACTATTTTTAATCACTTCTGTATTTCAAATATATATTTTTCAATATTGATCCAAATTGAGTGATTCATTTTTTTAGGATAACCATATTAATTTTATACTTATTTTTAAACTGGGACAAGTCTTTATTTAGATATATGGAGGCCCCAATAAATCATTCCTTGTGGAAAGTTATTTTGTCCAATAAAGTGGACCCCACCTCTATAATTGAGGCATAAATCAGGATAAATGTGTCCAAATTCATTTATTCTAGTTGGAGATGAAATAGGATTCAATGAGTCACGTCCTTGATGAGTTTCAAGTAAAATTTCTCTCATTAAGGCATTCTTTGGATGGTTCAAACATGTAGAATATGAAAGGTCTCGTTAGGAAGAAACAGTTCCATTCATTAATTAATTCATACCATCTAAAACATGGGTCTAAAAAATCTGAAACTTTGTTAAGTGATGAACAAGAAATTATGTAAAAACTTTTATTAAGAATTTAATGCGTTTATTGACCAGTTACAAGGTCATAATGGAATGGGAATGTGAAGATGTGGAATATGATGAGGCACATAGACAAAATTAATTTCTCAAAGTAAATCGGCCATATATCTTACATATTGTGGCCAATAAATCTCAAATTTTTAGGGTGAACGAATGATGCATTATGGAAAAAATGTCATTAAGAAACCTGTTACATATTTGGTCATTTAATGTGACATCCACACAAAAATATTTGGAGGATACTTTTGGAGATAATTATTTCACCCCTCTCCCTATAAATATGCATATCTTCTCCCATTTCAAGATGTATTCATTCAAAAGGGGGAAAGTTTCAGTTTTGTTGTTTTTATAGTTATATATATTTTTTTAATATATATTAGTGTAGATTTTTCTTACTCTTTGAATTCCTTACTTCTTTCACTTCCTTTTAATTTTGTGTTTCTCACACTGTGCTTCTTTTAACCCAATGTTTTTGGAGAACTAACCCTCCCTATTTTTCGAGGGTGGAAGTGGTGGAATTTGAGTTTATTTATCTTTAATGATTTATCATATTTTATTATAAGGATTCATTGGAAGTTAAAATGATGGTGGTGAGTGGTTTCCCCATTTTATCTATTATTGTTTTCTTCCTCCTCATTTAATCATTTTCCTTCCCATTGATATCAAATTCATTCAAACAATGGAGTTTGTCTTAGGTGTTGATGTGGAAAAGATTACTCCAGTATAAGGAGGTCTAGGTGTAGGGTAATACCATCCAAATTAGAGGGTGTAAAGTGAGAGGTTTGGATCTCTACATTGAGTAAAATAATGAGGAAATATTTTGAATAACAATGATAACACCACTATGAAACCCCAAGAACAACATTTTTATTCCACTAACCTATTTGTGTCTTTTATTAATTTTATTTGTGTTATGTATTTTCATGTATTTATATATTTTTATTATATTTACATTTCAGGCATTTCAAATCCCCCCAATCTATATTAGTTTAACAGTATTATATTAGATAGAAAATAATAGTTATAATAGGAAGACCATGTGTGTAAGCGGCATCCTTATGATCGACCCTAGGTTGTGCCACTATGGTGAATTTTTTAGTAAATAAAATATTTAATAAAGTAAAATTACTAAAATCCCTATCATCAATTTGGAACCATTTTCAGGGAGGCCAAGTGCTTACGCACAATATATTTCCTAAAATACAAAAAAAATCATATATTTAAAAAAACTTAAAAAAATAATTTCATTGCATATATTCATTTTCTTTGGACAAGATGGATTTTATAATGATTACTATAATTATTGGACTGTTGAAAATAATTATAGTGAGAATATAATAGAATAAATATTAAAGATTCAAATGGAACATAATGCCTTGATGCTTCAATAGAATTACGAAGTTCTCAAAGAAGCAAGCAAGATGGTTTTATCGCTGGATGCTGAAGTTGAAGAAGTTATATGGATGGAATGCCAAAAGGAAAAGCTTAGTAAAATGAAATTCCCATTACACCTACCTTTTAGGAAAAAAAATGGCGAGTTTGATTAGATACTTGAAGATCTATTTCCCTCTCCACCAAATTAATTACTAGTTTCCCTACTTAAGAAAAAAATAGTTTAAAGCTGAATGTTTTGAGAGAGATTTAATTTTTGAGCCTTATTTTTTTTAACCAATTTAATTAATTAATAATTGAAATATAATCTCCCTTATTCTGATTTTGTATATTTTTGACCATTACTACAGGCCCTGGATGAAGAACATGAATAAGATATTTGTGTTGAGGATAAAATAGTGGAGCTGGTTGAATTGTACACTAGTGAAAATAAGGATGGGGCATAAAAGAATAAATCCTTGAGGAATTAGTTGATGAAACTGAACTAGGTGAGAAGATTCATCCTATTATACTAATTTAACCACTATTGGACACCAATACTCCAGATGAACAAAATAGGGAGCACCCCTATATTCTTTTCCTCCCCCTCTTGATCTAAAATTTTATTTTTCATCTCTTTTAGGGGTCAGGGATATTTTCCTTTTTTTTGGGTTCTCAATTATCTCATTTACTGATGGATGTTGGGATAAATAAAATTTTGTGGTTTCTAATAAATAAACCCTATCCACCATTAGATTGGGGTTAACTACTACAACTTCCTGACTAGGGGCAATAAAATCCTATCACCCACACGGGGGGTCCAAACCATGTTCTGTCCTCTTTTCCCTTATTCTTTATTTTTCCTTATTTTTTTATGTTTTTATTTATTTCATGATTTATAGGTCACCAATAAGTTTCTATGTTCTTAACTCATGGCTTCCATTTTAAAATAATGCCAGGTTGTATCTTTCCTTCTCTTTAGTTTTTATGTCCTTATATATTTTTTATTGATCTAAAATGAGGGGTTGTTGAATCTAAGTGTGGGGGGAGAATCAACCTACTAGTTGCCTTTATATTTTATTTTATATTTTTATGATTATTTATCTTCAATGAATATTCTTTTCATTTTTCACAAATTAATTTTTTTGAGAAAATTGACACAGTTTTTGAAAAAATGGACTTTAAATGATTGTTGACGTGAAAACATTTTTCCATGAATTTGATTTTCAATCATTTTTATAAGTTTGATTGATTTTTTAAATTCATGCCCATGAAACACTAACTCAAAACATTTTTTTCATCCTGTGAGTTATTTTGAACCATTTTTAAATATTATTTATAATACCCACACTTTCTTGAGGGAAACATAGATTTTTTGTGAGAACCAGAATTTTTGATTTTTCTGCTTCAAAGATTTGGATTTCATGGAATGTTTTTGATATGATTAAAGTACTAATTTGGATAGAAACATATTAAACTGAGACCTACCCTTAAATATATCCTTAATTATCTCCTATATTCCATGAATTTCCATATAGGTTTAAGCCACATTACAAGATGATTTATCCTTACCTACCCACACTCTTATAATTTTTGCATAGATATTTGATGTCTGAGTTTGGGGGAAGGGTATTTCATGTGCTTTATTTGGAATGTGTTTAATTTTTGGGTTATGTAAGGTGTATGTAAAAATTTTGTGTTGTTGATAATGATTAAATTGGTCTTGAGTCATCATTTTATTATGCTTCATTCATTTCATCTGGTTCTCCTTCAAAAAACATTTGAAACATATGAAGGTGACCTTGAATTCCTCATTGTATTTTTTTATGAATAATGTACCTATTCAAAATAAAGGGTATAATTTTCATTAATTTATTTTATTCAATTTTCATCTCATTATCTATGAAAAAAATTAAATTAAAGTTGTGTTTTTGTAGAGTTTTACAAAAAAAATGAAAAAAAATAAAAAAAGAAAATAATATTGTTCCTTTCTAGAGATTTATAAAAAAGAAAAATTGGGAGAACATAGATGATATTATTTATTTTAATAATTATTTGTATCATTTAACATGTCATAAAAAGGGTGTGGTCTTGTTTTTCACACTGGTAAGGGTATTTTAGTGAGGTTAATCTTGTGTTTTCACTTGATTATTCATGTATTGTATTCAAGAGTCAAACCTCCTCTTTTTTCCTTAAAAATTTTCAATTATTTTCCCACCAACCCTAAGAAATAGGATTTACATTAAAAAATTCCTCATTATTGAATTTATTTTCATGTTTCATGCGATGGAGAAATGAGAATTGTAACAAGCCTATAATTATACGTATAACTTCCAAGTATGATCATGACTCCACATTCAATTTCCCTTGACTGAAGAGTGACATAAAATTCAATGTGAGGTAGGTTGTGATTGGTCCATGGAAGGATTTATGAAGTTGAAAAAAATTTAAATATGAGTAATGAAAAGGAAATGGATTTTTTTTAATATAAGACACGCAATGGAATCCTGTTTTGGAAAATATCATTGATGTTTTCTCATTTTTGATTATTGTGTAGATTTTGATTTAAATATATGATGACTGCCTGGGAGTTCAATGCTTAAGTGTGGGGGAGAGATTAAGAAAATATTTTCATATATTTTTTTATGTAATTAAATGTTAATACTCCAACCATAGTGTTATTTTATGGTTAATTGTCATGTTTTTAGATTTTAGTGGTATTTTGAGCTTAAATGCAAAAAATTGTCAATTATGGAATTTTAACTATTTTCAATCACTTCTGTATTTGAGAATATATTTTTCAATATTTATCCAAATAAATTTATTTTTTTAGGATACCCATGTTCATTGGATACATATTTTTAAACTGTGACAAGTCTTGATTTGGACATCTAGGGGCCCAAATAAATCATTATTTGGGAAAGTTGTTCTATCTAATAGAGTGGACCCTACATTTTTAATTGAGGCATAAATAAGGATAAACATGTCCAAATTCATTTATTAGAGATATATATGAAATACTATTCAATTAGGTGTGTCCTTCTTGAGTTTGAAGTCAAAATACTCGCATTAATGTATTCTTTGAATGGTTTAAACATGTTGAATATGAAAGGTCTCATCCAGTAGAAACAATTCCATTCAGTAATGAATTTATACTATCTGAACAACATGTCCAACATGTATGAAATTTTGTTAATTGTTGCGAAATAAAGTATGGAACAACTTTTATTAAGGATGTAATGTGTCAATAGACTGGTTCAAAGGTCATAATGGCATGGGAATGTGAATATGTGGAATATGATGAGGCACACATACAAAATTAATTTCTCAAAGTAAATAGACCATAATTCCTACAAAAATTGACTAATAAAGGTAAAATTTTTAGGGATAAAGAATAAAAAAATGTGGAATAATTTTCATAAAGAAACTTGTTACAAATTCATCCATTTACTATGACATTCATGTGGAAACATTTGGAGTATACTTTTGGAGAGAATTCCTTCACACATCTCCATATAAATATATATATATTCTTGAAATTCAAGATGTATCCATTCCCAAGGGGTAAAGTTTCAGTTTTTTTGCTATAATTTTTCTTAATATTTTGAATATATATTACTGTATATTGATTTTTCTTTTGTTAATTCTTTCCTTATTCCATTTATTTTTAATTTTATGTTTATCTCACCATTCTTATTTTAACTCGATGTTTGTGGAGAACTAACCATTGTTGTTGTTTGAGGTGGGAAGTGGTGGTATTTGAGTTTATTTAGCTATAATTATTTCTCATATTTTATTCTAAGTATGCATTGGTGGTTAAAATGGTTGTGGTGAGTAGTCGCCCCAATTTATCTACTATTGTTTTCTTCCTCCTTATTTAATCATTTTTTTCTCATTGATATCAAAGTCATTCAAACGATGGAGTTTGGATTAGGTGTTTATATTGAAGAGATTTCTCCTACATTCATAGGTATCAGTGTAGGGTAATACCATCTAAATGAGAGGGTGTATATTGATAGGTTTGGATCTCTACATTGAGTAAAATAATGAGGAAATATTTTGAATAACAATGATAACACCACCATAAAACCCTGAGAACAACGGTTTTCCACCACTAACCTCTTTGTGTCATTTATCCATTTTCTTTGTGTTTTTTATTTTCATTTATTTATATATTTTTGTTATATTTATATTTCATTCATTTCAAATACCCCCAATATTTATTAGTTTAATATTATTATATTAGTTATAAAATAATAGTGACAATAGGAAGAAAGTGCATGTAAGTGACCTCCTTGTGATCGACCCTAGAGTGTGCCACTATGGTGCGTTATTAGGTAAATAAAATATTGAATTGGGTAAAACAACTAAAACCCCCATCCTTAGTCATATGGATGATCTTTTGCAAACTTTATGAACTCTTTCACTTCATCTTCATACTCTTTTGTTAGAAGATTAACATCCATCCATTCATTTTTAATATCCATCCTATTTGATTTGGTAATATTAATATATATAAAATAAAAAACACAAACTATATTCTACTAGGGTCATAATCCAACTATATATGCCTGTAAGAAGATCCAGAGGAAGCGAAACATCCTAGAAGAAACCTGAACCTATAAAATATAGGCATGATCTAAAAGTTCAGTAGGTCACCACAACCTACCAAATCTAAAAGATCACTTGTTTAGTACATCCTAAAAAATATAGTTTGAAATAAATTAGAAAAATAAAAAATTTCAATACAGTTTTAACAAATAATTAGTAACACATAAAAGTGTGTTAAAACCCTTTTTTTAACATTTTCATTAAATGAAAACAATAACTTGGAAAACATTTTTCCTCGACCAATACATCTTTTTCAAATCATGTTTTTAAAATTCAACTTTAAAATATTTCATAAACACCCATTTTTAAAATACACATTTCTAAACTCAAAGAGGTTTTCAACTATCTTACAGTTTTCTAAAACATGTTTAAAAACTAACCATTTCCATAAAACTAGGCAAGGTGGCCTAAAAACTCATTTTCAAAACTCACACATTCATGGAGTTTCAAATACAAACCATTCTAAGTTTTCTCATTTGAGAACAATTTTTATACTCATTATTAAATTTTTTTGATAACACGTCAAAATCACACTTTTCTTTTTTCCTTATTTAAAAACCATTCACAACCCCTTTTCAAAAAATCTAAAAAGAAAACCATACAAAGAAGGAAGAAAGCACATGATTGAGCACCACTATGTTAATTCACACAAACTAGGTCATCAATAATAAACATCTCTACATTGGATAATAAGATACAATGGTAATAAAATAATCAAAGGGGATTAATAGGGTAACACGACTTTTATGAGAACTTATTTTTAATAAAATTTAAAATGGGTCTTCTTGTAAGAACTTGGTTCTTATTCTGGAGGCCCGAGTTTCTTCTTTTCCTCTTTTCTTAAGTGTTTTTTGAGAAAATAAAGAAAATGGGAAAAAATACCAAATTTTGTGGGTACACGCCATGTACTTTTCCACACGCTGTATACTTTGGCCATGTGGGATGAGTACACAGGGCGTGTAGGCCTGTCGGTGATGAAGGGTGTAAAAACTGACTACACACCGTGTACTTGGTATTTACACGCCGTGTAATCAGTCGGCAGGTGAATAGTAAGGTGGTGGGAGTAGCCACCAGTGGAGCGACAGTACACGCCGTGTATTCAGAAATACACGCCGTGTACTCATGTTGACAGATGAACAGTGTGGCGGTGAAAAGTAGCCGCCATAGGGACAGTTAAAAAAAATAAAAAGTACACGTCGTGTACTTGAGAGTACATGCCGTGTATTTTGTTTTTTTCGCTTAAAATGGGCAATAGCCTCCTCTTTTGACAGTGGAATCTTAGAACATCGGAGGAGCACCGGGAGAGAAGGCCGAAGCTTGGAGGAGCTCCCGACCGTACACCAGAACTCAGATTCCTTCACCGATAGTCTCGTTTGAACCACGCGGGTGAGTTCTTCACTCTTTTGGAACCCTTAATTCCAATTCCTTCCCAAGGGGAATTTATTTGAGTTTGAATGAGTAGTTTTTAATCCTAGATCTATGCCATTCTCGGGTGTTTCGGGATGTATCATTCCTATATATTGATTAGAGGAGATCGAGGTAGGTGGTCTGGTGTTTAATTCCAACTGTCAAGTTGTTTTTGAGTACCATTGTGCTATGCACCCATGATTGGGGTGCCGTATGGATGAGGCCTTGATTAATTAAATACCTAGAATTGCATAGGTAATTTAATTAATATGTGTAACTACTGTTTGGGATCATTGCTTGGATCCAGGGCCACCCCGGGGGTGTGTTTCCCTTATTTAGCCAGTTATCCAGGATACTCGAGGGTATGCCATGTTGTTTTTAGCATGCTTTGAGTTTTCTTGAGAGAAAATGTATATATAATTACTTGATTATGTGTTGGGCTTGGCCTAGTTACTTCCTTAGCCTGAGGGCAGTGTTTTGCTTAGCCTGAGGGTAGTGTTCTGATTAGCCAAAGGGAAAGGTTCTGTTTGGCCTGAGGGCAAGGTATTGATTCACTGGAGGGCAAGGTATTGATTTTCCTAAGGTAAATGTACTGATTATCCTGAGGGAAAGGTATTGATTCACCTGAGGGCAAGGTACTGATTCACCTGAGGTAAAGGCATTGATTCTCCTGAGGATGTGGGAAACGTTTCTTATGCCTAAGGGCAGTAGCTTCTGTGCCTGAGGGAAATATCTGGTATGCCTGAGGGAAAGGTTATGATTAGCCTGAGGGCAAGGTACTGTTTAGCCTGAGGGCATGGTTGTAACAACCCAAACTTCTTAAATAGTATATTAACTTACTCTTATCAATTTAATAGAGATTTTAATGGTTAATGCAGAAAGAGGAGTTGATGGATTCATCCAGTAGACTCAAACCTTATGAAGCCCACTTATCAGAGCTTGGGAAGGAGGTGGCATCTTTGGGCTTCGCTTTGGACCAAGCCCAAGCCGAACTCCAGTGTTTCAATCTTGAACGGAAATGCCTATGGGAGAAGTTCAAGTTAGTAGATATTACTACTAGGGCAATGTTATCTGATCCTCCCTCAGATTCTCTCACCATAGCACACCTTACACTTAGGTCATATGCCGGTGTTATAAGGGGCTATGTGATGAGACCCTAGCTTCTTTGTGTAATCCTTTGGGATGAATGAATTGAGATTTCTTCCTTTAGTGATGTTTGTGAAATTTCAAATGTCCGGATAATTTTAGGATGTATTTTATTGATGAATTTTGAAAAAAGGATATTTTAAAATATTTATGTAAACCCTAAATAATTAATGATGTGTAATGATTTACAAAAAATAGTCTTCTACAAAAGTGTTTAGTAAGGAATTTGGAGTCTAATAAGATCAACTTAATTTTTGATGAATAGCAAATTATGAATAGTGATTTTACGCTTAGGATTAGTAATGTGACCAAATGGATTAGTAATTTCACTCAAAGAAAGTTTTAATATAATTTAGACACCTAGATTAAGTAATGTGATTCAATAAAATGGGTAAATAATGGTTTCATAAATTATTAGTCAAGTATTAGTTTTTTCGGGTGAATAGTGTTTTTTAATTAAAAATTTAATTAAAAATAATTAGAAAATTATTTTTATAAAAAGGGCTTTATTTTTGAACTCAGAGCATCGATATTATGTCATGGTAATTTTTGGGGATTTTTCTGAAAAAAATGAATTCTCAATGAATACTGCTTTTATTTAAAAATTAAATTAAAAATATTTAGAAAATTATTTTTATAAAATGGTGTTCATAAATTTAATTAGAGCATAAATTTTTGGTTAAGGTGAAATTTTGGGATTTTTCTGAGAAAGTTGAATTTTTAGTGAATAGTAAAAATACAGTTTTAGGGTTTCGGTATGTTTAATGACATCATAACGGTGTCATGATGATGTCATGAGATATTTTAAGGGTTGGCCGGCCAAGGGTGATGAATTATTGTATTGGGGGCCCCATGTGGCCTAACTCCATGGTAAATTCCATGGGAGAGCACATGGTTTTGAGAAAAGCACTTGTGAGGTGTCCCTTGGCCATTAATGCCTTGTCCCCTCACTTTCCCTATAAATACCCACCGTTTCCTCCTTTAGTTTTCACTCCCAACCCTCCCCCAACGACGTTCTGGTCTCCTTACCTCCCAAGGAGTTCTCTCAAGGTGCCCCCAAGCCCTCAAGGTCCAAACCTTTGAGTTTTAAGAGTTACATTTTAAGGTAAGGGATCCAACCTCTCTCTTTCTTTTCATGTAATCTCTTTTATGTCATTCCTCTTATGATCCATGTTCTTATGTGAGAGGATGTTATTTTATATTCCTCTTACTTCCCTTTTCATGTTAATATGATGAGAGATCCCCTCTTACTCTCATCATTTCTCTTTATGAAAGTTTAAGTGACGCCGTTAGGCTACCGAATTTTTAAGGGATTCTTTCACCCTTCTCATTTTTCAAGTTCGATTTTCATGTCAAGTCTTTCAAGTTCCTTTTTATTATGTTGGGGTATGATTTCTATATCTATCATACTTATCTCTTATGATCATATGATGAGAGACCCTATTTTATCTTGTCAAATCATTTTTATTGAAGTTTAAGTGACGCCGTTAGGCTGCTGAATTTTTATATGAGAAATCTTATTTTTGTCTTACTTCCATGTTTTTCATTTCAAATGGTATGTCCTTAAAATTTCATTACCATGATTCATATACCTTTTATTATGTCCCTATACTATTTTTATAGATCATTTATTAGTGGGTGACCCATGTCCCCTCTCTTTTCAATGTTTTCTAAAACCCTGTAACGTAGCCGTTATGCTGCAGAATTTTCGTCTCAAAATGCCTCTCTTTTTCTCAAAATTATTTTATGTTATTAATTGAATACTCAAAGATCCTATTTCTATAGGGGTATTCACATATATATCAAAATTTTCTATTTTAAATTCTGGGATTTACATACATGAAACCCGCTTTCCCTTTCCGTGGGTTTAAAGTGACATAAAGATCATGTCTTTAAAGCAGTTTTTAAAACGTTATGATTATGAAATGAAACCCATTTATTTTATGCCATATGGGTTATTTATGAAATAATTGATGTTGATATATGTGTCTCACATGATAATAAAGACATGTCAAGGGTGCACCCAGATAGCGCTCCAATGCATTGGGTAAAGACTTAATCTCTAGAGATGACTTTTTAGACTGATACCTTGGTGAATAACCTTGGTAATTTTTAATGACACCTTGGGGATGGACCTTGGTGAAACGAAATGATTGTCAATATTAAATGTTGCAGCCACATCTTCAAGTTATGAAAAATGTTATTTTTATTATGATGTATCTCGTGATTTCATTCTCATGCCTTAAAGTTCTTTTCATGTCCTTATTGAAGTATCTCAAGTTCACATGTAAAATGTTTCTCTTGTTTCCCTTACTGGGCCTTCTGCTCACCCTTTCTTTTGATGTATGTCCCCAGGTTATGAGATGTAGTAATGAACCTAGGATGAAGTTAAGGAGAAGCCTTTCAAGTGTTTAAGAAGAATGTTTTATGTTGTTTTCATGTATTATGTTCCTTGTTTCCAAGACACTAAACCTTAAAGATCCTCAGTTCCGTGTAATGAAATGAAAGTTTATGTTATAAAAAGACGGGATACTATAGTTGGTATCAAAGTATGGTATAGTTATTTGTGGAAATTAGGATATAAAAACTTTTGTAATAACCCTATAGAAAAGTTTAAATATAGGAAAACTTCCTGGTATTTTGGTAAGTATTGAGTAAGTGGTTTATCAAACAAATACATCCCTGTCTGGATACGAGCAGGTAGAGGCGGCTCTGGCACAGATGTACATAGGGGTAAAACCTGAAAACACCGCTTTGAGCTAGACTCAAACGGGAACTAGTGCACGATAATGGTTCTTGCTGCACTCTTGGTTACGACACTCCCGGGGGATATGTTTGGTTAATCACAAGCTTTTTATGAATCATTATGAAGTAATTATAGAGAAGTGTAATTGTCTAAGCATGAAGTCTTAGTTAAATGATTCATAAATGAAATAAGTTTCTCACTAAGGTTTTATTCTTTTAGAAAATGGCGGGCAATAGGAGGAACCGTGCCGATGGTGACCGCAATGCACCATGTGCTGACAGCCCTCTGATGGAAGCCGAAATGGAAACATTCATGCGAATGATGAACCAACTAACTCAAGTTATGAGTAATAACTTGAATCAAGCTGAGAGGCCGACCTCACCACGAAGGGAACAACACTCTGTTGAGTCCTTCATGCGTCAACGACCACCATCATTCAGTGGATCTACTGACCCTTTGGTTGTGGAACAATGGATAAGCTCCATTGAAAAGATATTTTCTGTACTACTTTGTTCGGAACAAGAAAAAGTCACCCTTGCTGTTTATCGCCTAGAGGGAGAAGCTGATCAGTGGTGGTCACTGGTCAAAAACATGAAGCCTATAGGAGAGATGGAAGCTATGGAGGGGGAAGAATTTTGGGGAATATTCTTTAACAAGTATTTCCCTCGTTCCATGAGAATGAGAATGGAGAAAGAGTTTCTTGAGCTAAAGCAGAAGGAGAACTAATCTATCGGAAGCTATGAGATGAACTTCACCTGACTTTCATGATATACCTCTAGCTTTTTCATGGATCCATGTGGGAAGGTTGATAGATTTTTCGGTGGACTAAGACCTCATCTGCGGAAGAATTTAGCCAACTGGGACTACGATAGCTACGAGGAGATCGTGTGGAGTGCAATGAAAGTTGAGCTAGAGTTTGGTGAGACACAATGGTCTCATAAATCAAATGACAAGAAGAGATCGTTGGAGCCCAGTTTAGGGAAGACTTTTGATCAGGTAAGAGGTGGAAAGCAAATGCAACTTACCACATGCAATAAATGTGGGAAGAAGCATCCGGGGAACTGCTTGGTCAGAAGTGGAAAGTGCTACAAGTGTGGAAGAGGAGGCCATATTGCTCGGAATTGTCGTAGTGAGGTGAATCCTCGACTCCCCAACACTAACGACAGAGGAAAGATGGTTCTGGCCTTACCTAAAGTCCATTTCTTCAAGTGTGGACAGCTTGGGCACTATGCTAATCTCTGTCCAAATCCAAGGGCAGTGGAGGGGAATCACCATCAACCTCAGCAAAGGACAGGGGAGCAAGGTCATGCTTTTGCTATCACAACAACTGAAGTTGAAGCTTCGAATGACGTGGTAGCAGGTACTCTTGTTGTCCTCTCAAAACTAGCAACTACTTTGTTTGATTCTGGTTCTACGCATTCTTTTATTTCCTCTAAGTTTTCAAAGAATATAGAATCAATCCCGGAACTGCTTGAGGTAGAGTTGTCAGTCAAGACTCCAAGTGGGATTATCCATGCATCAATAGTGTTTAGAGACTCTAGTGTTTACTTTAGTGAGCACAATCTTATCTCAAATCTAGTAGTCATTCCCATGTTGGAATTCGACGTTATACTAGGGATGGACTGGCTCTCAAAGTATAATTCTAAGATCAAATGCAGAAGTAAGGAAATCTCAGTAGTCTTGAATAAACAACCTACAGTTATCTTCCAAGGAGAGATATCCTGAACCGATCCCTATCTATAAGCACCTCCTATAGCTTTGTTTATGGAGTTAATCGGTGATGATGAAGAAGGAAAAAGGAGCATACCAATAGAAGATGTTCCAATTGTTCAGGAATACATGGATGTATTTCCTGAGGAGTTACCTGGACCTCCCCTAGAAAGAGGTAGAGTTCTCCATTGAACTCGTACCTGGATCACAACCGATATCAAAGACCCCATATAGAATGACAAATGTGGAGCTAGAAGAGTTAAAGAAACAACTCCAAGACTTATTGGAGAAGGGGTTTATCTGACCGAGTATGTCTCCTTGGGGGGCACCAGTTCTCTTTGTGAAGAAGAAGGATGGATCAATGCAGCTATGCATTGATTATAGAGAACTGAACGAGATCACAGTGAAGAACAGATATCCTCTTCCAAGAATTGATGATTTATTTGACCAACTTCTTGGGGATCAATTCTTCTCTAAGATTGAACTTCGATCTGGTTATCATCAACTGAGGGTGAAGAAGGAAGATATTCCAAAGACTGCCTTCCGATCAAGATATGGGCATTATGAGTTTACTGTTATGACCTTCGGCTTGACTAATGCTCCTGCTATTTTCATAGATTTGATGAATAGAGTCTTTAAGGACTACCTTGATAACTTTTTGGTAGTTTTTATTGATGATATTTTGATATATTTAAAAAGTAGTTAGGAGCATGAAGATCATCTGAGGGTTATTTTAAAAACTCTACGGAAGGAGAGGCTCTTTGGAAAGTTCAGTAAGTGTGAGTTTTGGTTACAAAAAGTGGATTTCTTGGGGCACATCGTAACCAATGAAGGAATCTCGGTTGACCCTGCAAAGACAATGGTTGTGGAGGAGTGGCCTCAACCCACAACAGTAACTGAGATTCGTAGTTTCCTTGGTTTAACGGGATATTATAGGAGGTTTGTGAAAAACTTTTCACGGCTTTCTAATCCACTAACCAAGTTGACTCAAAAAGGGGTTAAGTTCATCTGGACAAAGGAATTTGAGGAAAGTTTCCAAGAGCTGAAGAAGAGATTGGTTACTGCACCTGTGTTAACACTACCCTCTATCAGAGAAGGATTCTTTATTTTTAGCGATGCATCTCTGAAAGGGCTTGGGTGAATCCTCATGAAAAATGACAAGGTAATTGCTTATGCATCTCGACAGTTGAAGATTCATGAGCAGAATTATCCTACGCATGATCTAGATCTGGCGGCAGTTGTTTTTTCTCTAAAGATATGGAGGCACTATCTTTATGGGGAGAAATGTGATATATACACTGACCACCAAAGTCTAAAGTATATTTTCACATAGAAAGAATTGAACATGAGACAAAGGAGATTGTTGGAGCTTATTAAAGACTATGATTGTTCAATTCATTATCACCCTGGAAGAGAAAATAAATTCGCGGATGCGTTAAGCTGGAAAGACCCTGTTGTTCTAGCAACAATGAGGATCCTAGGAGATCCCTTGATTAAAGATCTAGTAAAACTGGACAAGGGAATTATAAGTAAAGGGACATCATCAACCCTATCCCAAATGATTTCTCAACCTTCATTACTAGAGAAGATCAAGAAGGCTCAAAAAGAAGATCCTTTGCTGCAGGAGAAGTTGGAGGCTGTAAAAGATGGGAAGTTCCCTGATTTCAATATTGATCAAGAAGGTGTATTGAAATTTCGTACAAGACTATGTGTTCCATCTATTCCAGAGATAAAGAAAGAACTGATGGATAAAGCTCATAGCTCTACTTTCTCTATACATCCGGGAAGCACTAAAATGTATAGAGACCTTCGTGATCATTATTGGTGGGATAACATGAAGAGGGAGATTGATGATTACACTACAAGGTGCCTGGTGTGTCAGCAAGTAAAGGCAGAACGACAACTTCCTAAGGGGGTATTACAACCGCTACCCATACCAGTATGGAAGTGGGATAATATCACTATGGACTTTGTAACTGGTCTCCTGAAAACATCCAAAGGAAACAATGCGATATGGGTTATTGTGGACCGTCTCACCAAGACATCCCATTTTATCTCTATTCGGGAAGATTTCTATCTGGATCAGCTTGCCAAGATATACGTGAAGGAAGTGGTAAGGCTGCATGGGGTACCACTATCCATCGTGTCTGATCGTGATCCAAGATTCACATCAAAATTCTGGAGAAGTCTTCAACATGATCTGAATACTAAATTGAATTTTAGTACGGCCTATCATCCTCAAACTGATGTCCAATCTGAAAGGACTATTCAGACACTCGAAGACATGCTGATATTATGCTCAATGTAATTTAAAGGTGGATGGGATCAACACCTCTCATTAGTTGAGTTCTCCTATAACAACAGCTTCCATTCGAGTATTCAGATGGAACCCTATGAAGCTCTGTATGGAAAATGATGTAGAACTTCTACTTGTTGGGATGAAACTGGTGAGAGAAATCTTCTTGGGCCTGATCTTGTGCAAGAGATGACAGAACAGGTTCATACCATCCAACAACACATAAAGGCTGCTCAGAGTCGGCAGAAGAGCTATGCTGACAATCGTCGAAGGGACTTGGAGTTTGGTGTTGGTGACAAAGTCTTCCTTCGAATTTCTCCATGGAAAAGAGTCATGCGGTTTGGGAAGAAAGGGAAGCTCAGCCCTAGGTACATTGGCCCCTATGAAATCCTTGATCGCATAGGAGTAGTGGCCTATCATCTATCACTTCCACCAAACCTATCTCATGTTCACAATGTCTTCCATGTATCTCTATTGAGGAAGTACATACCCAACCCTTCGCATGTACTGAACCCAGAGGTGGTACAACTGGAACATGACCTCTCTTATGAGGAGCGACCAGTGGAGATCTTAGACCGTAGAGACAAGGTTCTACGAAACAAGACTACCCACCTTGTGAAAGTGTTGTGGAGGAATCATAAATATGAAGAAGCGACTTGGGAGCCTGAGGAAATGATGAAGCAAAAGTACCCTCACCTTTTAGACTAGGCCTCAAGTATACATTTCGGGGACGAAATTTCTTAAGGGGGAAAGAATGTAACGACCCAAACTTTTTAAATAGTATATTAACTTACTCTTATCGATTTAATAGAGATGTTAATGGTTAATGCAGAAAGAGGAGTTGATGGCTTCATCCAGTAGACTCGAACCTTATAAAGCCCACTTATCAGAGATTGGGAAGGAGGTGGCATCTTTGGGCTTCACTTTGGACTAAGCCCAAGCCGAACTCCAGTGTGTCAAGCTTGAACGTAAACGCCTACGGGAGAAGTTCAAGTCAGTAGAGATTACTACTAGGGTAATTTTATCTGAGCCTCCCTCAGATTCTCTCACTATAGCACACCTTACACTTAGGTCATATGCCGGTGTTATAAGGGGCTATGTGATGAGACCCTAGCTTCTTTGTGTAATCCTTTGGGATGGATAAATTGAGATTTCTTCCTTTAGTGATGTTTGTGAAATTTCAAATGTCCGGATAATTTTAGGATGTATTTTATTGATGAATTTTGAAAAAAGGATATTTTAAAATATTTATGTAAACCCTAAATAATTAATGATGTGTAATGATTTTCAAAAAATGGTCTTCTACAAAAGTGTTCAGTAAGAAATTTGGAGTCTAATAAGATCAACTTAATTTTTGATGAATAGTAAATTATGAATAGTGATTTTACACTTAAGATTATTAATGTGACCAAATGGATTAGTAATTTTACTCAAAGAAAGTTTTAATATAATTTAGACACCTAGATTAAGTAATGTGATTCAATAAAATGGGTAAATAACGGTTTCATAAATTATTAGTCAAGTATTAGTTTTTTCGGGTGAATAGTGTTTTTTAATTAAAAATTTAATTAAAAATTATTAGAAAATTATTTTTATAAAAAGGCCATTATTTTTGAACTCAGAGCATCGATATTATGTTATGGTAATTTTTGGGGATTTTTCTGAAAAAAATGAATTCTCGATGAATAGTGCTTTTATTTAAAAATTAAATTAAAAATATTTAGAAAATTATTTTTATAAAATGGAGTTCATAAATTTAATTAGAGCATTGATTTTTGGTTAAGGTGAAATTTTGGGATTTTTCTGAGAAAGTTGAATTTTCAGTGAATAGTAAAAATACAGTTTTAGGGTTTCGGTATGTTTAATGACATCATAACTGTGTCATGATGATGTCATGAGATATTTTAAGGTTTGGCCGGCCAAGGGTGATGAATTATTGTATTGGGGGCCCCATGTGGCCTAACTCCATGGTAAATTCCATGGGAGAGCACATGGTTTTGAGAAAAGCACTTGTGAGGTGTCCCTTGGCCATTAATGCCTTGTCCCCTCACTTTCCCTATAAATACCCACCCTTTCCTCCTTTAGTTTTCACTCCCAACTCTCCCCCAACGATGTTCTAGTCTCCTTACCTCCCAAGGAGTCCTCTCAAGGTGCCCCCAATCCCTCAAGGTCCAAACCTTTGAGTTTTAAGAGTTACGTTTTAAGGTAAGGGATCCGACCTCTCTCTTTCTTTTCATGTAATCTCTTTTATGTCATTCCTTTTATGCTCCATGTTCTTATGTGAGAGGATGTTCTTTTATATTCCTCTTACTGCCATTTTAATGTTTATATGATGAGATATCCCCTCTTACTCTCATCATTTCGTTTTATGAAAGTTTAAGTGACGCCGTTAGGCTGCCGAATTTTTAAGGGATTCTTTCACCCTTCTCATTTTTCAAGTTCAATTTTCATGTCAAGTCTTTAAAGTTCCTTTTTATTATGTTGGGGTATGATCTCTATATCTATAATACTGATCTCTTATTATCATATGATGAGAGACCCTATTTTATCTTGTCAAATCATTTTTATTGAAGTTTAAGTGACGCCGTTAGGCTGCCGAATTTTTATAAGAGAAATCTTATTTTTGTCTTACTTCCATATTTTTCATTTCAAATGTTATGTCCTTAAAATTTCATTACCATGATTCATATCCCTTGTATTATGTCCCTATACTATTTTTATAGATCATTTATGAGTGTTTGACCCATGTCCCCTCTCTTTTCAATGTTTTCTAAAACCCTGTAACGTAGCCGTTATGCTGCAGAATTTTCGTCTCAAAATGCCTCTCTCTTTTTCTCAAAATTATTTTATGTTATTAAGTGAATACTAAAATCTCATATTTCTATAGGGTTATTCACATATATATCATAATTTTCTATTTTAAATTCTGTTATTTACATACATGAAACCCGTTTTCCCTTTCTATGGGTTTAAAGTGACATAAAGATCATGTCTTTAAAGCAGTTTTTAAAACGTTATGATTATGAAATGAAACCCATTTATTTTATGCCATATGGGTTGTTTATGAAATTATTGATGATAATATATATGGCTCACATGATAATAAAGACATGTCAAGGGTGCGCCCAGATAGCGCTCCAATGCATTGGGTAAAGACTTAATCTCTAGAGATGACTTTTTAGACTGATACCTTGGTGAATAACCTTGGTAATTTTTAATAACACCTTGGGGATGGACCTTGGTGAAATGAAATGATTGTCAATATTAAATGTTGCAGCCACATCTTCAAGTTATGAAAAATGTTATTTTTATTATGATGTATCTCGTCATTTCATTCTCATGCCTTAAAGTTATTTTAATGTCCTTATTGAAGTATATCAAGTTCACATGTAAAATGTTTCTCTTGTTTCCCTTACTGGGCCTTCTACTCACCCTTTCTTTTCATGTATGTCCCCAGGTTATGAGATGCAGTAATGAACCTAGGATTAAGTTAAGGAGAAGCCTTTCAAGTGTTTAAGAAGAATGTTTTATGTTGTTTTCATGTATTATGTTCCTTGTTTCCAAGACACTAAACCTTAAAGATTCTCAATTCTGTGTAATGAAATGAAAGTTTATGTTATAAAAAGATGGGATGCTATAATGGTTCACTTGAATATTCAGTGTGGTGTTTTCTTATGTTATACCTTCCAAGATAAAGCACAAGATTGGTATCATTATTACCTTCTTTCATTAGTTATCCTGTTTTAGTTTTTGTTGTGGCACTGTACAGGAGATTGTTGGCTGAGGCCGGGTCTCGGTGTAATGCCCCGACCCCAGTTACCCAGAGTCGGTTCATTATTGCGTAACATTGGCATGATCACAAAAGATCAAGTCTCGAAAGACCAATTATTTTAGTAGCCTTGGAAACACTAGATACATTCATAAATGTTACATTACATCATAAAGTGAAAAATCACAATAACATAGTCTCTATAGTCCACACTTCTATCCCCTTCAGACTATCCATATAGGTCAGTAATAAAATATTTCTTCACATCCTGGGAAAAATAAAACATTGAAAGGGGTGAGCTCAGATGCTCAGTAAGGATAACAATATAGCGGAAGATTTCATAAATAAACATAAACATTTAATGCAATGTATAACTAAAACAAAATCCTTTTAAACTTGAACTTCAACATAATATGGAAAAAGTAAAATGAGATAATGCCATTTACTTATTCACATGGATATTCTACTGGTCGAATAATCACATGCAATATCAATAACCACTTTCATAATGATGGAATGCATAATGCCATACTATTATAACCACGTAGCCAAGGCCTCGTTCCCAGACTACAAATAAGATTTTGTCAGGGCATCGTTCCAAGACACTAGTTTGTCTCATGAGACCTACTGATGCATCGAGGAGCTATAGCAGGCTCCACCCATCACTTATTAAGTCCAATGCATTCCTCATATGAACAGGTTTAAACATATCATAAACCATAACATAATCGTATCACAAAAAACATGCATAAAGGAAACATAAAATTTCCACATTTCAATCACAAGATATCAATACAACACATTGATATAATAAAAACATTATCAAAACCATTTTCAATACCAAAATAAAAGAAAAATAAAACTTGGTATTTATTTTTCATTTAAAAAATGCTATGGCTTGTAGAGGAAGTCGAAACTCAAATAATGGTCACGGCAGCAGAGAAGTCGTTGTTTCTGCATACGTATGATAAAAAAACATTCCATTTTGTCGTTTAGTAAAACGCTTCATATAAAAAGGATTTCTTTTGAATAAACCTAAAATTCAAAGGGTTTATACACCGTATAAAAGAAAGTTGTGTATAAAATAAAATATGCCTCAATGAAAGGATATTGAGACGAAGTCCCTTACAAATATCATTTTTTAAATAAAATAGATCTATTATGTGTATTCACTATATGTACACATAAATAAAGTATAAATACAAGATAGGACATAATAATATCATGACATAATTTTAAAGTAGGAGATTAACCCAAAGAATGGAAATTGGGTTAAGAAGTTCTCTTACCTCGTGTCCGACTTGACTCGACCGTTATTTAACCTCCTGAATAATAAACTAGAGTTAATTTATAATTTCTTAAGAACATTTTTAAAGTATATTATTCCTTTTATATCACTTATTACCATGTTATTAACATTATATAATTATTTTTTGTTAATAACGGACGTTTTTTCGATCTTTTGTACTTGAGTCAAAAATAAACTTCTTATAATTACAAGTTGTTCATGTGGTAAAGTATCCATTATATCCAGAATTATATTCATGATTTAGATATCATATATATCATATATATCCAGTATATACATTCATTCATAATATTACGTAACATTTAGAGGTAAGAAATGAAATGCACCATTCATGGAGACGGTAAGTTGTACGTACGCATGAACGCTACTTTCATTTCTATTTCATATTTAATGGAATGAAATCATAATGATATAAAGGTTTATTATAATTCCAGTATAATATAATATATAATATCAGTTACTCCATCCTTTATATGTTCCACATATGGCATTAACGATTCAAATCACTTTGAGGGGGCGGTAGTCCGCACTTCCTAAAATGAAATTATCGCGTTTACCCATAATGGAAATCATAAAGGTATGACATAAATGAGAAATACAGAATCATAAGAAAAACATACATATAATATATATCATATATAGAAATAGTTTCATCATAATGTCCACCATTAGAGGTGTTAAAAGAATATTGAACAATCATCATTTCGTGAGGCAGTATTTCGCCACCCACAGAAACAGTATGTTCTTTAACCATTAGACGGAGGTGTGTGTAAGTGTAAATCAAATCCTTATCATAACGACATCCTAGTATATTTTAGATACTTTTTTTGTTACAAAATAAAGTAATAAAAATAATTTAAGGGGTTAGAGAATCAAAATAAAACAAAAGAACATAAGAGAAGACATTACCTTAAAATTGGGTAACTCTTTTAGATTTGAGCCAAAGGCTTCCTTGGGAAGACTTCTTCCCAAAGTGACGCTTCTAGGAGTAATATAGGGAAGTTGAGAGAGTATTTGGGCAGAGTTTTGATGAGCCAAATAGCTTTTATGGTGTGAATAAGATGGTAGAGGTGGGGGCCTTTTATAAGAGGAGAGGAGGGGCACTCTTGGAAAGTCATGAAATGTTACATTATTATGAAATGCTTTTCGGATTTTAAAGGTCCCACAATGATATATTTCGAGGATAAGGTGATAAGGGTTCTAAATATACTCATCCAATAGGTTTTTGACAAGTGTATGTCTTATATTTTACATTATGTTTTCATTTTATTTAAATTGTTAATTAATGAGGTAATCGCTTCATCATCATGGTGTCATAAATATTTTAATTTATTTAATGTATACAAATTATATAAAAAATATCATGATGTAAGAAATCATTTTATCTTTCCAATGAATATTTATAGTCTAAATGTTAACTTATATAACCCCATGTAATAATTTTTTTAGTAAAACAACACATGTTTGTGACAATTTTATTTTTACTTTAAATAAAAAGTTATTAATGTCATTTCCTTACCCAAGTGTCTCCATGGGGTCCCCAAGTTGACCCATGGATTTTCTTGGTCGGTCATGACTCATCCAATAAGTGTAGGATAAGTGTAAAGGTAATTTAATATTATTATATCATTATATTTACCTTAAATTACACTAATTACCTTTAATCGCGATTAATAAAACTTAAAAGTTACTATTCACCAAAAAATTATTTTAATCCCATTGAACCACATTTTAATTAATAATGACAACCATGTATGTTAGATTTTTGAAAATCAAATCACATAAGTGTTAATGTTTCATTTACACGAAAAATTAGTTTTTAAACTGCCACTTAGTGGTTTCACTATTCATCAAAAATTGAAGTTTTTTAGAAAAATACCAAAAATTTACCCTAAGCTATAATTGATATTCCTAATTCAAAAATTATTTCTATTTTAGAAAATTCAAAACATATAAGTTTAATTAATTAATTTAATAATTAATTCCCGGTGTCACAAAAAATAGCGTGTTTTTAAGAAAGAATATCAATCAAAAGATTGACAATTGTTTATGAACAATTTCAAAGTGAAATTAATTCTAATGACCACCATTGGATAAAATGGTAAAAATATATTCTAATTATAATTTAAAACCACTCAATTGTATAATTTATTACTATAAATTATTTTGATTAAAAAAGTTGTTTTTAAGTATTTTTCACTATTCATCAAAAATTGGAAGTTCTCATAAAAATACCAAAAACTCAACATAGGCTAATTTCGATATTCTGATTCCAAAAATGAAGTCCATTTTGAAATATAAAATTTATATAATTTCAAAAATTTGGTTTTACTATTCATAATGGCTACTTTTATTGGTCGTGGTGTGTTAGAACTCGAGGTTGCGTACAACACACACTGCTCTATTATTCAAAGAGAAGCGTACCATGGAAGCTTGGGGTGTTACATTCTCCCCTCCTTCAATAAATTGTGTCATCACAATTTGAAATTTTTCTTTGAAAATAAAAGGTTGAAAATATAAAATACCATTTGTGGAAAACCCACATCAGAAATAAGGTTAATAAAAATATAACTTTAAAAGAAAGAAAGAGAAGTAAAAAGGTCACCCGAGATAGACAATAATAGGATTCTATGAAAACATGGATATGAAGGAAAAACAAACCATCAAGGTTTGAGGGAGAGTTGTATAAAACAGAATTAGGATAAAGTTAACTACAAGAAAATCAAAAACTTGTGATTAGTTAAACGATCATTGATTCCTCTGTAGGAAAAGTTAACCGACAACGTTTTTGTTTTAAGTTAACTTTCATAAAGTTTAAGAAT
This sequence comes from Viscum album, assembly GCA_963277665.1. Taxonomy (NCBI): domain Eukaryota; kingdom Viridiplantae; phylum Streptophyta; class Magnoliopsida; order Santalales; family Viscaceae; genus Viscum; species Viscum album. Next base: position 360,115,381 of record OY728156.1, on the reverse strand, counting down.
TTATTAATGAGATTTACTAATAACGTAAGGAAATATACTTACTTGTCATGTAGACATTCATTCCTCACTAAATTTTTACCACAAACCCATCTTTCACTCCAAAAGGTAATATAACTCAAAAATATTATATTTATCCTAATCGTACAAGGTTAAAAATATTAACACATACCATTTAGATTATAAAAACTATTTTGTAATAGCTAGGGACTTCCTGTAGGCTAGTGGTAGGTAATAAAGGCCTGTCGCACTAAGGTTGTGGGTTCGATTCTTACGGCTTTGTCCAACGCGATGGGTTATCCCCCGACCTGCAGGTTGTCCTTTTCCTAAAACTATAGTATTATAATATTCCAAAAATAATCTTCAGAAATGTTTTAACCTTAAACAATACTATCCAAAGTTAAACTTAATCCATTCCAACCTTTATTGTTATCCAAAATACCTATGTCCAGACTTTCTCTAAAAGGTCTCTAAATTCCAAAATCAATTGTAACATCAGATTCCCCAAACAAAGTAAAGTTTATCTTATTGTCAAATACTAAAAATATGATTACCTTCATCATATTAAAACCTTAATGAAAACAACAAGTACTGCAGTACAATATATCACATTATTCTTATGACCAGAATATAATCCTTGAGTCCAAAAGCACCAATACATTAATTATTACTCTTCAACTGTAGTAACAACATAAGATTGACCTTTATCCCTTGGCCTTTTCTGAGTTAAGTTTCTTTGGCGCTTAGGACATTCATTTGCATAATGCCCCATTTCTCTACAATTGTAGCATTCAACATTGATAGCCTCTTTCTTTCCCTTGCAATCACGAGCCTGGTGACCTTTTTCTCCACATTTATAAAAAACTCCCATTCCTTTTAGGCAAGTACTGGGGTGATTCTTCCCACAATTATTGCATAATAGAAAATACTTCTTTCCCTTTTTACCTTTATCTGTCTCTTGTTCCACCGTTCTCTTCTTCTCTTGCTTTACTTTGTTGTGATAAGACTTAGAGAATTCTTTTTCTGTCTTGATAGCACACGAGACTATATCTTCGTATGTTGAGAAAGATTGTGATACTAAAGCTCGATGGAGAAATGGTTTTAACCCATAAAAGAAACGATCAATCTTACTTCTTGGGTTACATATATATTCTGCAGCATGTCTTGCTAACCTTGTAAAGTTGGCCTCATACTTTGCGACATTCTCATCCTCCTTCTGCCTCAGACTCAAAAATTTCCTTTCCATATCTGCTCGATGGTCATGCGAAAAGTATTTTTCTAAGAAAATTTCCTTAAAATCCATCCATTCCATACTTGATACTTCTTCATCTTCCTTTTTGTTTTGAATCAGCGACCACCATTAATCGGCATCTCTAGTGAGGCGGTAAACTGCCATGACAACTTTCTCCCTTTCGCTACTCCCCAAGGCGTGGAATATTTTCTCTAAAGATTTTATCCATTACTCAACTACAAATGTATTTGTACCCCCATTAAATGTTGGTGGTTGTTGCCTATACAGGTACTTGACTGTTGCTGAGGAGTAGGAGGGCATGGGACCGAGCCTAGGCTTGTGATGCCGCAGCCAGCTGTTTTGCTTGTTTTGCTGCACTCTGTTTTCTACTGTACTGTATTGATGTATAACATGTTCTGGCTGTTTTCTAAGAACTTGAAACATGTATCATCATCACTTATATACGGTTGGTTATATCCACTACTGTAGTTATTTCAGTTGTGTATGTTACTGATTCTGCTGCTTGTTGTATGTTTATTTTGGTATTCCGCTGCACTACACTTTGACAAATGAGGGCATAGTTTCCCCACTATCAGACCTGGGCACTCGCTGGTAGTCGGCAGCCTCTGGCGTTTGGGGAAATGCGCTTGAGGTCCCGTGGCGAACCGGGCTCGGGGCACCCGTTGCGTGGTACCCGGGTCCAGGACGTTACAAAGTGGTATCAAAGGAGTTTCTTTTCTTTGACTTACTATTTGGAGCTGTAGTCAGGGATAGGAAAGAACGGTAGTTGGTAATAAGCTGTGCCTGGGCATAGCTAACCTGTGTACAGGGAAAATCCAGTCTACCTCGTCTTTTTCATTATTTTGATTTTGCAATTTTACGGTTGATATGTTTTCACCATTGGGTGACGCACTTGGATTGTTCTGTTTATATTTTATCTGTGGGTTCTATTTAGTTGCAACCCGATGAGATGAGGGTATGTCGTCTCATGCATCATATAGGCACATGCTAGATATCACATGCCATGCATAGTTTCCATGCCATGTAGGTGCATTATAATTTGCATGTTGTTGTGATAGTTGATGTGCTAAGAAAGCATGTTGTAGTGATAACTGCTTGATAAATACCTGCCTTGTGATATGGTGTTTTTGTTTGAGCTTGTTTATAAAATGGATGCCAAACTTCGGTTTTTGGGGAGTATGGGCCCCCATTGACTGGATTTTGGTGGATCATTTACTTTTTTTGGTTATAACACAAATAAGATGTCAAACTTTGGTTCGTGGGGTGTATGGGCCCCCACGGGCCAGAATTTGACACTTAGGTGTTGTTTTTCAGTATTTTCTGGGTTCCGGGGAAGTTTCTGAGGCATACTGTCTGGAATCCCAGTATACACGCCATGTAGTATTTTTATACATGCCATGTATGTTCTTCTGTTCGGGAAGAAAAATGAACTTTTTGAGTACACGCCGTGTACACGGAGTACACGCCGTGTAGTCTCTTCCTGTGTCACAAACCGTGTGGGCGGCGACACGGGGTAGGGAAGGGCTTGGGTAAAACACGTCATGTAGTTTTTTTTATGCACGCCGTGTAGTGTGACCCAGGGTCCGGCCGTGTAATTAAAAACACGGGTCGGTAAACTCCTTGACAGAAAACGTCGTGTCAGTTATAGACACGCCGTGTAGTGTGACCTGGGGACTCGGCCGTGTAACTAACAACACGGGCTGGTGTCACCTCTCCCGGAACACGCCGTGTACCTTTGGGACATGTCGTGTAGTCTTGTCTGAGGACAAACCGTGTGGAGTTAGCCGTGTTGCTGGGAAACGGGATGGTGTACACGCCGTGTGCGGGTGTAACATGTCATGTAGAGTAAAGCCGAGTAGTCGGCCGTATCACAGACGACACAGGAAGTTGGAAAATAACACAGTACACGCCGTGTGGATATTATACACGTCATGTAGTCTTGTTGAATGGAAGCCGTGTGGCTTAGCCATGTGGAAGGACCCGGGTAGGGGAAGGGAAGTCAAGTACACATCGTGTAGTAATTGTACACACCATGTAGTCTTGTTTTGCCAATTTTGAATACCTTCTTCCTCTTTTTCCCTTTGTGGTTCCTTCGCTTTCAGTCTTAATAATCTTGAATCTGAGGCGTTCTTTTGACCTTGTAGAGTCATGCCGCCTAGACGACCGCGATTTGTTCGCCAGGAGAGCGGCGACGATTACACTCCGGAGATGGTGGGCCATGGGCTACCAGTTCATCTACCAGCAGAGCCAGATGCGGCACCAGCTGTTATACCGGACACAGGCGCAGAGGCGCAGTTCTGCGAAGGCTTATTGCGGTTCATGCAGACCTTTTAGGGAGCATCGCACGCTACCACATCTATGGCCGAGCTGACACGTATATTTCAGCAGCAGCATCTGCCTACGTTTTCAGGGGATGGCGGACCGTAGGATGCAGAGTCTTGGCTAGGATCGATGCAGACTATTTTCGAGCATCTGGAGACGCCTCCAGGGCGGAGGGTCAAGCTCGCGACTTACATGCTGCGTGATTCTGCCAAGAGGTGGTGGGATGTTACCACCCAGTCAGAGCATCACAAGGACATGGCGTGTGAAGATTTTCAGGAAGTCTTCTATGACTTCTTATTTCCCGAGACGTTGAGGGAAGATAGAGCTTGAGAGTTCATGAATCTATAGTAGGGCGCTATGTCGGTGATGGACTATTCTGCTCGTTTTATGGAGCTTCAGCGTTTTGCACCTGTGATGGTGGGTGATGAGACGTTGAGAGCCAGACGTTTTGAGGATGGTCTTTGGTATGACATCCGAGCGCTGGTGAATGTTTTCAGGTTGCCTACTATACACGCAATTGTGAATCAAGCACTGATTATAGAGAGGAACCTACGGGAATCGAGTGGTGTGGTCCAGGGCGGTTCAGCACCAGTTACTGGTACTATTTCAGCTAGCAAGAGAAAGAGACATATGGACTTCTCTCAGGGCGGTAGTACCAGCTAGGTAGCTTCTTTAGGTGGACCAGTCAGGTGCTACCAGTGTGGCAGAGAGGGGCACAAGAGGCCGCAGTGTCCACGAGACCCAGTGGAGTGCCGAGCTTGCGGCAAGATGGGTCATCTGCAGCGATTTTGCAGGGCGTTTCTACCAGTGGCTAGTGAGAGGGGTTCAGTGCAGGCTCCGCATGCGGGAGCAGGACCAGTGGATTCTTACCAGTCAGGGAACTGGAATACGTCAGGGCGAGCAGGCAGAGACGGTGGTCGTGACCATGGTATCCAGACACCAGGATCGCAGAGGCAGCAGGGCGGGACAGCTCGGGGTAGCCAGGCTGTGTCATAGGGTTGCGGCACTGGGCAGGCATATGTGGTGCAACAGACCCAGCAGGAGCAGGATCCTGAACCGTCTACAGTCAGAGGTACTATCCTAGTAGCTTCTGTCTTGTCTTTAGTACATTTTGATATGGGTGCTACACATAGTTTTATATTTTTACCCATTGTGGAGAGCCTTGGGATCGGTGTTTCTACTTCTTCTGATATCTTGATGCTAGACACTCCGTTGGGGACTAGGACGGTTGGTGTGCATCAGTGCAAGGAGTTCCCCTTTGAGGTTGGTGGGTGCCACTTCCTTTGGGACCTCTATGTCCTGGAGATGACGAGCTATGACGTCATTCTCGGGATGGACTGGTTGGTTCCCTCTCGAGCCTTTGTAGACTGCTATCGTCGTAGGGTGCGTTTCACATCACCAGAGGGCGGAGAGTTTCTATACAAGGGTGAATGGGATGTTCAGGCGAGTCGAGCTGGACCAGAGCATCATGGGTGAGGTGGAGTCACATCCCAAATTGAGAGATTATATCTGGATGATCAGGGGACTTGTTAGACGGATTTCCCTCCAGTTGTCGATCGTTTCAGGTATGTCTTCCCGGACGACTTTTCAGGTCTACCTCCGGTGCGTGAGGTGGATTTTTCTATCAATCTTGTTCCAGGAGCAGCACAAGTGTCTATTCCTCCTTATAGGATGGCCACGCCTGAGTTGCAGGAGCTCAAGAGGCAGTTAGAGGAGTTACAGACAAAGGGTATTATCTGACCTAGTACATCTCCTTGGGGTTCTCCGGTCCTTTTTGCGAAGAAGGCGGATGGTACCCTCAGAATTTGTGTGGATTATCGGAAGCTGAACCAGTTGATGGTTAAGAACCGATATCCCTTGCCGAGGATAGATGATCTCTTTGATCAGCTTTGTGGAGAACAAGTGTTCTCGAATATTGACTTGAGATCCAGATATCATCAGCTGCGTGTTAGACTATCAGATATACCGCTTACAGCTTTTCGGAGTAGGTATGGTCTATATGAGTATACTGTTATGTCGTTCGGACTCACGAACGTGCCAGCAGTTTTTATGGCTCTGATGAGTCGTGTGTTCCATTCGTATCTTGATTCATTTGTGGTAGTATTCGTGGACGACATCTTGGTGTACTCTCACACTCGACACAACCATGCCACCCATCTTGAGATCATATTGAGTACACTGAGAGAGAATCGCCTATATGCTAAGCTCTCGAAGTGCTACTTTTGGATAGACCAGATTCACTTCCTGGGTCATATCATCTCAGAGGCAGGAGTTGCAGTAGACCCAGAGAAGGTGAGAGCAGTAGTTTTCTGGGATCATCCCAAGAATGTGTTTGAGATACTGAGTTTCTTAGGGCTGGTTGGTTACTACAGATGCTTCATACAGGACTTCTCCCACTTAGCAGTACCGTTGATAGGTCTGACTAAGAAGGGTGTGAAGTTCGTTTGGTCAGAAGCTTGTGAGACAGCTTTTCAGGACCTGAAGGGAAGGCTGACATCAGCACCGATCCTGATACTCCCAGAATAGGGGAAGAGTTATACAGTTTACTGTGATGCATCAAGGATTGGGCTAGGAGCCGTTTTGATGCAGGGCGACCGAGTTGTGGCGTACGGGTCTCGGCAGTTGAGGCCACATGAGAGGAATTACCCGACGCATGATCTCGAGTTGGCTGCAGTTGTGCATGCTTTGTGCTATTGGAGACATTATCTGTTGGGAGAGAATTTTGTGGTTTTCACCGACCACAAAAGCCTCAAGTATATCTTTACTCAGCGTGACCTGAATCTGAGGCAGAGAAGGTGGGTCGAGTACCTACAGTCCTTCAATTTCGAGCTTGCATATACACCTGGTAAAGGTAATGCAGTAGTTGATGCACTGAGCCGGAAGACTCAGATACAGGCAGTGCAGGAAGCCAGTGGTGAGTGGCAGCTTATGGATTTGTTCTCTGAGATGCATCTGGAGGTGCATGATAGTCAGGGGCAGACTTATCTTTCCTCGTTAGCTGTGACGTCTACCCTCCTGGACATAGTGAGGATGATGCAGCAATCAGATTCAAAAGACCTAGTTCTACGGGAGTCAGTGGCAAGTGAGGACCCTCCTCCCGGTTGGACGATAGGTGATGATGAGGTTTTGCGTTTCCATGGACGCGTATGGGTTCCAGGGGATATACGCGAGGAGTTGATGCGGGAGTTTCATGCTTTAGCTTGGTCAGTTCATCCCGGGGTTACCAAGATGTATCGTGACTTGAGGCGTCAGTAATGGTGGCCGGGTATGAAGAGAGTGATAGTTGGTTTTGTTACGAGGTGTTCCACCTGTCAGTAGGTGAAGGCAGAGCATCAGAGACCAGATGGGCTGTTACAGTAGTTACCCATTCCAGAGTGGAAATGGGATGATTTCGCGATGGATCTCGTGACGGGTTTTTCGAGGTCACCTAATGGCAATGACGTCGTGTGGGTTGTTGTGGACAGACTCACAAAGGTAGCTCACTTTTTGCCGATCAAGGAGACCTTCGGTGTGAACGATCTCGGAAGGATGCATATCCGAGAGATCGTACGTCTTCATGGGGTCTCTCGTTCTATTGTTTCAGATAGGGACGCCCGCTTCATGTCTCGTTTCTGGCAGAGTTTTCAGAGGGCGCTGGGTACACAGGTGCTTCTGAGCACAGCATACCACCCTCAAACAGATGGCCAGTTAGAGCGGACGATACAGGTGCTAGAGGACATGTTGCGCGCATGCGTCCTGGACTTTGGGGGCTCTTGGGAGAAGCATATACCCTTAGTTGAGTTTTCCTATAATAATAGTTTTCATGAAACTATTGAGATGGCACCATATGAGGCTTTATATGGTAGGTCATGTCGATCACCTTTGTGCTTGTTAGAGGCAGGTGAGGAAGCTTTACTGGGGCCACAGCTCGTGCAGGAGACATCTGAGCAGGTCCAGTTGATTCGAAGGCAGATGGCTACCGCGCAGTCTCGTCAGAAGTCTTATGCTAATCGCCGCAGACGACCTTTGGAGTTCGTGGTTGGGGATCAAGTTTTCTTGCGTGTTTCGCCGAAGCTGGGACACAAACAGATCAGGAGACAGGGTAAGCTTTCACTGAGGTATGTGAGACCATTTGAGAGTCTGGAGAGAGTCGGGCTAGTTGCCTATCGGTTGCAGTTACCGCAGCGGTACCGAGCCATGCACGACGTCTTCCACGTGTCTCAGTTGCGTCGCTACCATTCAGACGCGCCTCACACCTTTTAGCCAGAGGAGGTTGAGCTTCAGCATGATGCATCCTTTGAGGAGCATCCGATCCGTATCGTTGACAGGAGCACGAAGGTTCTCCAAGGCCGGTCAGTTCCTCTCGTACGGGTGCTATGGCAGTATGGCCGAGTGCAGGACGAGACCTAGGAGCGGGAGGCCGACGTATGTGCTCAGTGGCCAGAGTTGTTCTGAGCTTTTCTTCACCACCCTTAGAAGGGCAATTCGGGGACGAATTGCTATAAGTGGGGAAGTTTGTAAGAACCCGGTTCTTATTTTAGAGGTACGGGCTTCTTCTTTTCCTTTTCCTTAAGTGTTTTTGAGAAAATATGGAAAATGGGGGAAAATCCTAAATTTTGGAACTACACGCCGTGTACTTTTGGCCGTGTTGGGATGAGTACACGGGGCATGTAGCCATGCCGACGACGAAGGGTGTAGAAACGGACTACACGCCGTGTAGTGGTACCTTACACGCCGTGTAGTTAGTCGGTAGGCTTAAACAGTAAGGCGGTGGCGTCGCCGCCAGCTGGGCGACAATACACGCCGTGTACTCGAGAGTACATGCCTTGTACTCATGTCGACGGATGAACAGTGTGGTGGTGCCGCCAAATGAACAGTTAAATGAAAGAAGTACACGCCGTGTACTCAGAAGTACATGCCGTGTACTTTGTTTTTCGGCTTAAAACAGGCAGTAGCCTCCTCATTTGGCAGAGGAGGCACTTGATCCATTTTGGAGCCAAAGGAGGAGGCCGGATCTTTGAAGATCCACCGGGCGTTCGTCTGGAATCTGATTCGGCTTCGGATGATTTCGTTGGAACCGCACAGGTAAGCCCTCTCCCCTCCTGGTATCGTTCTTTCCAATTCTTCTCCTAACGTAAGTTATTTACATTTGAATGAGTTTTGTTCTTCGTCAGATTTACGTCGTTCTTGGGCGTTTCTGGAGTCGGCGTTCGGGTATAACGTTCGTTGGCATATAAGGTAGGTGGCTTTGTGTTTAGTTTTCCAGCTGTTGTGTGTTTTGTGCGTTTTTGTGCCACGAACCCATGTTGGGGTGTCGTGTGGCTGAGGCTGTTGCTATATTTAATACCTAGAATTGATTAGGTATTTAATTATGATAATAAAATACTGGTTGGGATCGTTGCTTGGATCTGGAACCACCCCCGGGGTGTGTTTCTCTGTTTAGCCGTTTGGCCAGGATACCCGAGGGTATGCCATCAAAGTAGTAATTGTAGAATTACCTTGAGATGAATTTCATGTTACTGCTTATTTACCCGTTGGGCATGGCCCGGTTACCTGTTTAGCCAGAGGGCATTTTTGTATTTAGCCTGAGGGCATTGTTGTGATGAGCCTGAGGGCACTGCACTATTTAGCCTGAGGGCTGTAGTTATTTCCACCTGAGGGAAACCTTCCGTGCCTGAGGGTTTGACTTCTGTGCCTGAGGGAGACACTTCCTACGCCTGAGGGCAATTTCTGTTATGCCTGAGGGCTATACCTGCGGGTTAGATTCTGCTTACCTGAGGGTAAGGTTTTGTTTGTCTGACGACGTGGACTGTTTACTAGAAATGCACTGTGGTGGTTTCTAATATTTAAATGGATTAAATGGATAAGGAAATGACAATATAACTGGTAATTAGTTACTTTTGAGTACTGCTTACTTTATTGCATTTTACTACTACACACTGTTATTGCATGCTTACACGCAGTTGGGCACGGGCCTTTGGTGGGTGCCTACTGAGATATATTTCTCACACCCTATTTGGGTCATGCTTTTCGGCCCAAACAGATTACGTTGTTGCAGGTGTAGATAAGGGCAAGACTTCCTATACAGGTACTTGACTATTGTTGAGGAGTAGGAGAGCATGGGACCGAGCCTAGGCTCGCGATGCCACTGCCAGCTGTTTTGCTTGTTTTGCTACACTCTGTTTTCTGCTGTACTGTATTGATGTATAACATGTTCTGGCTGTTTTCTTAGAACTTGAAACATGTAGCATCATCACTTATATATTGTTGGTTATATCCACTACTGTAGTTATTTCAGTTGTGTATGTTACTGATTCCGCTGCTTGTTGTATGTTTATTTTGGTATTCCGCTGCGCTACACTTTGACAAATGAGGGAATAGTTTCCCCACTATCAGACCTGGGCCCTCGCTGCTAGTCGGCAGCCTCTGGCGTTTGGGGAAATGCGCTTGAGGTCCCGTGGCGAACCGGGCTCGGGGCACCCGTTGCGTGGCACTCGGGTCCGGGACGTTACAAAGATCACAATTGTTATAAATATCATCAAGTAGGATGAAAATGATGAAAATATAGAGGCAAAGACATCACTAAATAGAAAATGTAGTAGGCTAGAAACCAATGATAAAAAACTTATCTGCGATGGTGATGAGAGAGATGACGATAAGGTAGGGAGAAACAGTGATGACAATGATAAAGGGGAAGGAGGGCGTTGGGGCAGGGAGAGAGGGTGGTGGGGCAGGGAGAGATGGCGGCAGGGTGACATTGTGGTGGAGCGACGATGCAAAGGCAGTGGGGAAGGGGGGGAACAATGCACGATGACTGCGGGGTTCGGCAACACTGACAATGTGGCGGGACTGTGGTAGTGCGGTTGGGTGAGAGTAAAGGAGTGATAGCAGCGGGGTTCTACAAGAGCGGCAGCGCGACAACAGTCAGCTTCCGTGAGAGCTTAAAGTGTATGAGAGAAGAAGTTGACTATTAGGGTTCATTTATAAAAGAGGGTAACACTTTTATCAGTGCTACTTAAAAAGCGTTGATAAAGGTATGTTTCATCAACGTTAAAATAGAAATCGCTGGTAAAACATACCTTTATCAGCGCTTTTTTAGTGCCAATAAATGATGTCTTTATTAGTGCTAATATTATAGCCTTGATAAATATATAATGTTAATAATTTATTTGTATTATTATATATATTTATAAAATTATATATAATATATATATTTATTTATAATTATAATTATAAATAAATAAATAAATATTTATATTTATATATACAATAAAAAATATATAATTATATATATTAGTAAGATTATAAACATTACAAATAAATATTTATTTAGTTATAATTATAAAGTTATAATAAATATATTTATTATATTTATAATTATATATAATAAATATATATAATTAATATATTTATTATAAATAATTTTAAATATATATTTATTTATATTTATAACTATAAACTTATATATATTTATTTAAATAATTATACAATTATAATAACGGTATTTCTTATATTTCTATATTTATTTTTATTTATAACTATAAATAAATATATATTTATTTGTTTAAATAATTATAAAATAAAGTTGAGGGCTTACCTAAGTGCTAAATACTCCCCATAATCATGTATCAAACTCAGGTTTAAATCTGGGTGGGAGCGAATTTCCACTGGCAAGCAGTGATGCAGGCATGACGCGGGCAGGCGGTGACACATGCGATGATGTAGGCGAAGACACAGACATGACACAGAAAAATGGCGACAGAGGTATGATGTAGGCATGTCTCTACACTGGGTCTTCGAGCCATTTTGTTGGCCTTTGGTCCTTATAATGAGTTTAATGCCTACTAGACCTTCAGGCCACTGAATAAATAAGGTTTGGCGGGTGATCTATCCCTTAGGGGCAATGACATTCCTTTTCGACCTATGTTTGTGGTGTGTATGTATTTATTGTAATTGTACCCTCAATCACCTTATATATATAAATAATTATAAAATTATAATAATTGTATTTGTTATACTTATACTTTTATAAATATATATAATTAATACATTTATTATAATTTTAAAATTATTTAAATATCTATATTTAGTTATAATTATAGTTAGAAATAATTGTATTTATTTATAAATATTTGTATTTATTTATAAATATATTTATATCATTATAAGTATAATAAATATATTTATTATAATTATATATATATATATTAGAGAAGATGTCGATCAGGGCTTGGGAGCTCTCGGCTGGTGATGGCGATTTTGGTTTTCTCCTGTGATGAAATTGAGCTTAGACGTGCCCCTCGATCCGGGGAAGGTCCTTGTTGGATCTCCTTTGAAGATTATCGCTAGATTTGTTGATGCGGCTCCGACCTCCTAAGAGGCGGATCAGGATTTGCAGGTCAACTCCCCGTTGCTGAAAGATCTAGAAAATACGGAAGTTGGATTGAAGATGATTGTTGGATCTGTCGATGCGGCTCCATCCTACATGGATCAGGATCTACAACTAAACTCCCCACTACCGGTAGATGTGAGAAAGATAGGATCTGCACACAATTTGTTTTCGAGGGAGGGGGTTGCTGGATCTGTCCTGAAAACAGTTCCGATTTCAGATGCTCCTATCTCTACGAAGGAGGGTTTGGAAAATTTAGTTGTTTCCTTTCTCTACTCCGATTGATATGATGCTTTTTAGGGAGTTTTTTTCCTTATCCTGTCTTTAGACACTGGATATGGGATTGAGAGGTGCTGCATTATTGATGAAGTTGGCTGATGATTTTCTCAAATTGAAGGTAATTCTAAGGGTTTTGGACCGGATGGCCGGGACACTGTTCAGGTGGTAAACCCCATGCCAGTTGTCAAGAATGAAACATCAAAAAAAAAATCTACTGCTGTCTCCAATTGTGTTTGTGACACCCTGTCTGGCCCTAGGTCTTTGACCAAAAGGGCTTTTGATGGGATTCGTGGTCACACTATGCTTTTACCACATAAGATTATGAGAAAAGGAGATACGACATTTGTTGAAGCTACATCAGGTATTCTATCAGAATGGATCCATAAATTTAAGCAATCGATTATAGCTCATCTTTCTCTATCAGGGAAGTATTTTTTGAATTTGGCTGCACTTAGGAAGCGACTTATTGAATATTGGGGCTTTGATGAATGGAAAATGACCTCTCTTGGTAGAGGCTACATTCACATTGTCTTTGCATCAGATCTTCTAAATTACAAATCATGGGGATATGGATTCATTAATCTTAACCCCATGACTGAGATCCACATTTTGATCCCTCAAACGTCAAGAAATATATCACCCAAATTTGGATATGTATTCATGGTATGAGTTGGTTTCTATGGAATCCTCAAATACATTGCGAAAATACATAGTTGTGGGGGTTCCCATTAGAATGGATAAAGAAACTGAGAAAGAAAGGTATGGTCAGTTTTCCAGGCTAGAGGTTGAAGTTAGTATCTACTCCTTTTTGGTTAATTCCATTTTGTTGACAGTGGATGGAAAAGGATTTGATCTATTGGTTGAATAAGAAAAATCTCCTAACTTCTGTAAAGGATGTAATAACTTAGGACACACTTATGATAAGTATCATAGAATGATGGTTTGTAGTTTTTGTGGGAGAAAAGGATACTCCGTTGATTTTTGAAAAAAGAAACTCAGCTCTAAAGCAGAGGCGAGGCAGGATATTGAAGCCAATCCTTTGGTATATCCTATTTCTAGGGGTTATAAGGAAGAACATGTCATTGTTGCAGGTAATACCTCTTTTGCTGATGTGGTCAAGTAGGCTGCTAGCTTTACTCCTACTGGTGGTTCTATGGTTTCATGGGCTAAGATGACTATTAATGAAAAGGAGAAGCAGGCTGATAATAATGTCGTTTTAGTTCCAATGGAAACTTCCTATGATTTCAATGCATTGGAGCAGCATGAAAATGATATTCAAACTGATGTGTACAGGGAATTAATCCTAGAATAGGATTTGACTACCCCTAACAGAAAGGGTAAGTACAAGTTGTTCCCTCTTCCTTCTAAGAAGATTGTGGTGAATAACCCTGACTCTGACCCTAAACCTCTGCAGTGCAGGGATATGGTGTAGGCTACCACCTCAAATACTCTTGATATGCTTGATCCAGTGCAGGCAACAACTATTTCTGATAGCTCCAATGAGGTATTTGTCCCCTTTGTGGACATTGAGACTCTCAATGGTAATGAGCAGTCACTCTTAGATGAATGTATTTTTGATTTGTTGAGGGAAGATCCAGAAGAGGCTTGGCAACAACCCCAGTCCTGGAGGCGGGGTCATCATCCAAAAAATCATGGCCAAGGACATGGTTGGGAGGACTATGTTGCCTCACGAGGGCATGGTTGAAGTATGTCTTCCAAGACTCAGCTCACCACAGAGAAAGATAAGATTAAGGAGAAGTATATTGCGCGCTTCAATCAAAAGGAATCCCAATTAGAGTGGGATTATGTTGATGATGTTGGAGATCCTAGTCATGATTCTGATCATGATTATGTTGACTTTTGACATGTTGTTTCTTTCCATGAATGAGGGCTTGTCCGTGTGTTTGACCCCATCCTTTCTTGTGTTTGCATTATTTTTATTTAAATTTAATAAATGGTTAGGAGCTTCTACTTCTGGATAGACCTCTTTCGATATATATAAATATATTGTACTTGAGGTTTGACTTAGTGTTAAGCACCCCATAATACTACATCGAGGTTGGGGGTTCAAAACCCATGGAGCGCATGTATTGTAGCACCATTGTAGTAGTACTATAGTTGCGACAAAACTATAGCAACGATGACACTGTAGTGGTGGTGGGAACTGTAGCAGGTATTGTAGCAGTAAAAACATTGTAGTGAGTGTTGTAGTAGCCCGAGTATTGTATCAGTACTATTAATCGATGGGCCTTTGGGTCAAAATTATGGGCCTACGGGCTTTGTAATGGGCTTGATTCCCACTAATCATATGGGCTATGTGTTGAATTAATAAGGATTGATGGGTGAGATATCCCCTTGGGTGGTCTATGGCCTACCTTTTTGGCCTATGTGTGAGGTGTGTGTCTGTTTAATTGTAATTGTACCAACAAACACCTGATATATATATATATATATATATATATATATATATATATATATATATTAAAATAATTACAAAATTATAAGAAATATATTTATTATATTTATAATTTTATTAATATATATAATTAATATATTTATAATAATTTTATAATTATTTAAAAATATCTATATTTATTTATATTTATAATTATAATTTTTATTTATTTATTTATAAATAGTTGTATATATTTATAAATATATATATTTAATTATATATATTTCCAACATTATAAGTATAATAAATATATTTTATATAATTTTATAATTATTTAAATAAATATTTATTTATTTATAATTATAACTATAAATAAATATATATTTATTTGTAATTAAAAAATGATAATAAATATATATTTATTTATAGTTATAATTATAAAAAAAATATATGGAGCAACCTCTTAAACTTTTGGAACCAGAAGGGGATTGGCCACAAACGAAGACTTGGAAATGTGGTCGGCATTCGAAAAGTCGTGGACGCGGATGTGGTGACTGGGCTAAACATGGGGGTGGTCAGTCTGATTGGTCTTCTTCCAAGGGTCTTACTCAGGATCTGGTGAAACTAAGGGAAAAGTACTCTCTGCCTTTCAATCATCAGAATTCATAGTCTGAATGGGAGTCTGCTGATGACACAATAGATTAGGATTGTGGGTATGATCCCGGTTCTTCCTTTTTGTAGGTTTTTTTGATTTAGGTTTTTTTCTTTTTTTGTTCCTATCCTCCCTCCCCTTATGTACTATCTTTTATTTTCAATATATTTTGGTAGGAGCGGGTTCGCCTGCCTCGTGAACCCTTTTGATATAATTATAATTAGAAATAATTATATTTAAAAAGTATTTATATATAATTAAAATTTTATATTTATAAATATAACAAATATATTTATTATTTAAATATATTTATCATATTTTTATAAGTATTTATGAGAAAATAATAGATTCATGTATATAACATCGTAGAGGACATGACAGAGGACGGGGATAGGATGATTGGGTTGTGGTACGAGCACGTGACAAAATTGTGTCTAACAGGTATTCTTCCAAGCTCACTCCAAAGCAGGAGAAGATGAGAGAGAAACACATGATGATCTTTAATCAAAGAAACTCACAGTGAGAGTGGGAGACTGCTGCTGATGACTCTGACCATGATTATGGGAATGATCCTGACTTAGATTGACTCTGTCTAGGGTGACAATGTTTCCAACCCTTCTGGTTTTGTAGGGCTTTTTCCACCGCATGTTTTATTGTGTTTTGCTGTACTTTTGTTTTCTTTAATAAATTTTAGGACCGAGCTCGCTCGAGTCCTAAAATTTCCATGTAAAATTTATTATAATATTGTAATTATATATATATATAATTATAATATTATAAATTCTTTTTTTAAAAGATTATATATATATTTGAATTATTAAAAATATATATTAATTTTAAACACGAGTTTTTTTATTTAATGTTTATAAATATTTTTTTTGAATATAAATATAATAATTTTATATGAATTAATAATGTTTTTTTGTTAAAAATCTTTATTAGTGGTAATAATAGCACTGATAAATCTACCATGTATCAACAATATCAAAAGCACTGATAAAGGGTACACCTTTATCAGTACTTTTTTAGTGCTGATAAAGAGTAGATTTATCAGTTTTTTTAGCTAGCACTGATAAAGCCCCCCTTTTATCAGTGCATTTTTCTTAGCGTTGATAAAGGTTGGTGCTGCCTTTACACCGATTTGTGGTACTGATACATTTTTAATTATATATCAATACTTTTGAAATATATTTATTTATAATTATAATTATAAATATATATATATATATAGATTTAAATAATTATAAAAATATAATAAATATATTTAAATAATAAATATAATTATTATATTTATAATTATGTATATTTATATATACTTGGTATTTAGGGGCACAAGTACAATAAAACACACACACACACATCTCAACCTCTGATGGGCAGGTCATAACCCCCCTAAGGGATAGCTCACCCATTAACCATCCGAAGACCCATACTAGTAATTCCCCGAAAGGCCCGTAATTATAGTCACCACCCACCCTGCTTCCAATACAAGCCATTCTCTGATAAATCTCCTTGTGTATTGCCAAAATAAATGAGCCTCCCCTACAAGCCAATGACGGATAGCTCCATCGTCTCGCTGGAACGTCGTGTCAGCGACATAGATGCTCGTCGTACCACCACCCCTGCCACGAAGCGGGTGTTCACCTACCTCATTCACAATTCCTTCGTTGTACCATCCATCTGCACCCCTTCCTACATGCCAACTCCACCACATACGATGCCAGAACATGCCTCTCCTTCACCAGTCATCACACCATTTCCCTACATGCAGAAGCCTTTATTGGAGCCTTCATTCATCGTCACCTGTCATGCCAGGAAACATGCTACCACCCATAATCGAAGAGAACCACGGTTGTTCATCTCGTTGTTGTCGGTAGTTGCTGGAGAAAGGACCGCCGATTTGTGTTGCCCATCCATCGTCCACTTTGATCTTGCAACCCGCCGTTGCCACTTTACAGTGGCACCACTGAGATCATACTTCCCTGCCATCACTACTTAACAATAGCACTATAACCAATAACCTTCCACTGCCCCCTCCCGCCCACTAAGGGTACTCGTCAGTCTACAACACCAATTCTGAACATGCCAGCACCACCATCCCCTTGAACGAATCTATTGCCCTATGCCACCTAAGGGCTCTGCCCTGTATTTCGCTGCACTCACGTGGAGTGATCTTTTCATCCACAACACCGCCTAATCCATGACACTTGTGAAACAACCTTGCCTCGAATTTTCTTTTAAAATACGTTTAAATTTTCTTATAAATAATGGTTAGGTTATTTTTTTAAAAAATAATCTCTAAAGGCGGCAGGGTAGTTTCCACCTTTAGGTTTCGGGTGAAAGGTGGCAGTGGTGCTACCGCCTTTCGGGTTAAGTGGAAAGGCAGCAACCCCGTTGCCGCCTTTCCAGTAAAACAAAAAAAAATATATTTTTTTTGTTTTAAATTTTTTTATTTTTTTATTTTGTTTTGATTATATATATATAACCAAAACAATTCAAAAATAAAAATAAAAATAAAATTTTCAGCAGAATTTATCCGCTATTTAAAATCCAGCAGTACTGCCATTACAACAGACTGGATTCTAACAGATGCTCTCACCCAGGGCTCCCTTTTATAAGAGATGTTACCCTGAAAATCATTCTGCATTTCCGATGTGGGATTCTGGTTCTCCATTTCATGCGCAGAACATTTTACATTTCCGATGTGGGATTCTGTTTCAAATACGTGACTTTAAAAGACTATAAAATATAAACTATAAGACCAATATAAATGAAATTTAAAACATGGATTAAACATATACAAAATAGCTGAAAAAAAATAATTTCATAAAAAATGATAAAAAATAATTTATAATCTTTCAAAACAACATACTTGAAACTTAAAATGTTTCAAGTACATGTCTTTAAAATCTTATAAAATATAAACTACACGGCCAATATAAATGAAACTTAATACATAGATTAAACATATAACAAATTGTTGAAAATAAAAATAATTTTGTAAAAAATATTGATGGAAAATAATTTATAAGTTTTCAAAGACACCTACATGAAACTTAAAAATGTTTCAAGCACCTGACTTTGAAATCATATAAAATATAAACTATAAGACCGATATAAATGAAACGTAAAACACGGATTAAACATATAAAAAGTAGTTGAAAATAAAAATAATTTTGTAAAAAATGTTCATGAAAAACAATTTATAACCTTTCAAAACCACCTACTTGAAACTTAAAAATGATTCAAGTATGTGGCTTTGAAATACTATAAAATATAAACTATAAGACCAATATAATTTAAAGTAAAAACATGGATTAAACATATAATAAATTATTAAATCAACATTATTAATAATTAATTATATAATAATTAATTAGTTAACTAGTAATTATTAATAATTAATTATATAATAATTAACCAATTAATTAGTAATATAATTATTCAGTATATAATAGTTAATTAGTTAATTAGTAATATAATTATAAATTATATTTATTCATTATACTTAATTATTAGTAATTATTAAAAATTATTATATGATTATTAATTAGTTAGTTGGTAATATAATTATTAAATATATAATAGTTAATTAGTTAAATTGTAATATAATTATAAATTATCATTATTCATTATAATTATTAATTCTAATTATTAATTATAATTACTAATTATAATTATTCATTATAATCACTAATTATAATTATTAATTATTAATTAATAATATAATTATTAATCATATAACTATTATTTGTATAATAATTAGTTACATAATTAGTAATTATTAATAATTAATTATATAATAATTAATTAATTAAATATTAATATAATTAGTTAATTAGTAATATAGTTATTAATTATTTAATAATTAATTAGTTACTTAGTAATATAATTATTAATTATATAATAATTAATTAGTTAATTAGTAATAGAATTATTAATTATATAATTTGTATTAAGGTAATTACTAATTATTAATCATATATTATATAGTAACTAATTACTTAATTAGTAGTATAATTATTAATTATATAATAGTTAATTAGTTAATTTTTTGAGAAAGATAGAGCCGAGACCCTTTTTATACTTAATTAATTAGTGATATAATTATAAATTATAATTATTTGTTATAATTATGAATTAGTATTTATTAAAAATTATTATATAATAATTAATTAGTATATTGGTAATACAATTATTAATTATATAATAGTTAATTAGTAATAAAATTATTCAGTATAATTATTAATTAGTAATTATTAAAAATTATTATATAATAATTAATTAGTTAATTAGTAATATAATTATTCTTTATAATTATTCATTATAATTATTCATTATAATTATTAATTATTAATTATTAATTAATAATATAATTAATAGTTATATAACTATTAATTATATAATAATTAGTTAGTTAATTAGTAATTATTAATGATTAATTATATAATAATTAATTAGTTAATTAGTAATATAATTATTAATTATAT
Source organism: Viscum album (assembly GCA_963277665.1). Taxonomy (NCBI): domain Eukaryota; kingdom Viridiplantae; phylum Streptophyta; class Magnoliopsida; order Santalales; family Viscaceae; genus Viscum; species Viscum album. Next base: position 360,095,626 of record OY728156.1, on the reverse strand, counting down.
AATTTGTAATTAGTTAATTAGTAATTATTAATCATTAATTATTTAATAAATAATTAGTTAATTAGTAATATAATTATTAAATATATAATAGTTAATTAGTTAATTTTTTGAGAAAGATAGAGCTTGGGCCCTTTTTATAATTAGTTAATTAGTAATATAATTATAAATTATAATTATTCAATATAATTATTAATTAGTATTTATTAAAAATTATTATATAATAATTAATTAGTTAATTGGTAATATAATTATTAATTATATAATAGTTAAGTAGGTAATTAGTAATATAATTATTCATTATAATTATTAATTAGAAATTATTAATTTTTTTTATAATAATTAATTAGTTAATTAGTAATATAATTATTCATTATAATTATTCATTATAATTATTCATTATAAGTATTCATTATAACTATTAATTATTAATTAATATTTATTAATTAGTTAATTAATAATATAATTATCAATTATATAACTATTAATTGTATAATAATTAGTTAGTTAATTAGTAATTATTAATAATTAATTATATTATAATTAATTAGTAATTTAATTAGTTAATTAGTAATATAATTATTAATTATTTAATAATTAATTAGTTGCTTAGTAATATAATTATTAATTATATAAAAATTAATTAGTTAATTAGTAATATAATTATTAATTATATAATTTGTAGTGAGTTAATCAGTAATTATTAATCATTAATTATATAACAATTAATTAGTTAATTAGTAATATAATTATTAAATATATAATAGTTAATTAGTTAATTTTTTGAGAAAGATAGATTCAAGGCTCTTTTTATAATTAGTTAATTAGTAATATAATTATAAATTATAATTATTCATTATAATTATTAATTAGTATTTATTAAAAATTATTATATAATAATTAATTAGTTAATAGGTAAATATAATTATTAATTATATAATAGTTAATTAGTTAATTAATAATATAGTTATAAATTATAAATTTTCATTATAATTATTAAATTGTAATTATTAATGTCATTATATTACTAATTAATTAGTTAATTATTATATAATTAATTATTAATAATTACTAATTAACTAATTAATTATTATATAATTAATTATTAATAATATTAATTTAATAATTTAATAATTTATTATATTTTTAATCCATGTTTTAACTTTAAATTATATCGGTCTTATAGTTTATATTTTATAGTATTTCAATGCCACATACTTGAGTCATTTTTAAGTTTCAAGTAGGTGGTTTTGAAAGCTTATAAATTATTTTTAATGAACATTTTTTATGAAATTATTTTTATTTTCAACTATTTGTTATATGTTTAATCCATTTTTAGGTTTAATTTATATTGGTCTTATAGTTTATATTTTATAGGCTTTCAAAGTCACGTGCTTGAAACATTTTTAAGTTTCATGTATGTGTCTTTGAAAACTTATAAATTATTTTCCATCAACATTTTTTATGATTTTTTTTTATTTTCAACTATTTTTTATATGTTTAATCCATGTATTAAGTTTCATTTATATTGGTCTTGTAGTTTATATTTTATAGGCTTTTAAAGTCACGTACTTGAAACTTTTTAAGTTTCAAGTAGGTGGTTTTGAAAGCTTATAAATTATTTTTTATCATAATTTTTTATGATTTTTTTTATTTTCAACTATTTTTATATGTTTAATCCATGTTTTAAGTTTTATTTATATTGTTCTTGTAGTTTATATTTTATAGTCTTTCAAAGTCACGTACTTGAAATAGAATCCCACATCAAAAATGCAGAATGTTCTGCGCAGGAAATGGAGAACTAGATTCTCACATCGGAAATGCAGAATGATTTTCAGGGTAAGCTCTCTTATAAAAGGGATCTCTGTGTGAGAGCTTCTGTCAGAATCCAGATTACTATAATGGTAGTACTGCTAGATTTTAAACAGCGAATATATTTTGCTGATTTTTTTCTGTATATATATATATAAAGAAAACAAAACAAAAAATAATTTTTTTTAAAGAAATTAATTTTTTTTGGGTTTTAGTGGAAAGGCGGCATCGCAGATGCCGCCTTTGAGGCACAGTTTTAAAAATATTTTAGACCCAGGCGTTTTCAAAAAACAATTTATTTTAAAAACATATTAAAATAAAAAACTCACCTTGCCTCCCTGGACCACCTGATGTGGACCATTTTCCCATATGATACCTATCTTAGAAATCCCTTGAAATTAGGGCCATCTGGGTATTGTACCCTAGACTTGAGGTAGTGTCACAGGTTTTCCAAATAACTTGACCAACACCCTAGCTGCATTATATATAATTTTATATTGACATATATATAATTATATAAATATGCCAAAAGTAGTGCATCCCATGAGTTATAATTATATAAATATATTTATAATTATATAGAATTTTTTTAAATATATTTATTTATAATTATATAAATATATTTATAATTATAAAAAAATATTTTTAAATATATATATATATATACATATATTTATTATTATTATTATATATATATATAATTATAAAATTAAAATAAATACATTTATTATAATTTTTTTTAAAAAAATATATTTATAATTATATACAAGTATTTATAATTATATACAAATATTTATAAATATATAAAAATAATTATAATTATAATTATAAATATATATATATATATGTGTGTGTGTGTGTGTGTGTGTGTGTGAAAGATTGGGGCTCAAAGACCCCTTTATTGAAAATAAAAGTAAAACATTGGTAAAACGGAGGAACATACAAGACCAAGAAAGTCCACAAAAAATAGATACACAAGAAGACATCAATGAACTCGAGAGCGAGTTATCATAATATGGTGATAGAGATGAACACCCCTATCATGTGAATGTCATTCCCTCCTCCATGTCTTGACTAGCATCCATGGCCCACCACCATCATCCGAGCTCTTAGTAGCCTCATCATCTTTCATGATTTTAGCTCTAGCCTGATCATCATTTGATTTCCCATCATCATCACTACTGGAAGAATCAAGTATTTCAAAATAATTATGATTACTCACATTTTTACTGACCTTTTGATTCAAAGTTGGAGGTGGAACACATCTTTAACAGAACAAAAGACGGTCTAATCACTTTTTCATTTTTAGTACCACCAGAGTCCAAAACATCAACCTACATTTCCTATTCATCTACTTTTGAGACATGGTCAGGTTCCAAATGAGATACATTATAGATCAAACTGGCCTCTCCAACAACCACTTTGATATGAGGAGAGGAAGAGGATGTTGCAAGCAAATCCGAAGAGCTTAAAAGGATTCCCATACCAGAAGATGCACAACTAGAGGTCCTGGATTCTTTAGCATCCAACAAACATAGAGAAGTTTCTATGGAAGGGAAATTCCAGCCTTGGTAGGCATCACATGAACTAGGAGTTTTTTGTATCCATTGGAAGAAACCTTAGTAGGTGTATTAGAAATACATTTCATAGAAGCAGTATCTCCATTAGGGGATGAGGAAGTATCATATTCAAAAGCTATCGCCCTATCCGTTGAAACCAAATGAAAAATAGTATGCTCTGAAGAACAAGAGTGAGGAGGAGGAGTCACCTTCTTATTTCCTTTCTTAGGTACATATTTTCAAGAATCATTCACATCTCTTTTGTCCTGATATGGAAACATCCATTTAATACTTACCCTTTATACTTTTGGAATTAACCATAATATTCTCCTACTATAAACTAAAATCAACATCCTCCTAAGTAGAGTGTTCCAAGACTGTTTGGATATCAATTAATTTATCACCCTCTTACTTAATGTACACCTGGACAACACATCTTGAAAGGAGATCCCATTTAAAACATCATTACTAGAAGTACCATCAGTAGGCAGGTGACTATCTTTAACAATATCAACCCAAGATAAAGGGGCCTTACCATTATTTTGAATAGGATAAACATGCCTAGTGGCATCACATGCAATGCATCCATCTCTTACATAAGGATCATCAACATCATGTATTTTAGTTTCTACATCAGACTCAACATCATTGGCTTGGGTTTGTCCTAAATTTAAATTAATTTTCATATTAATAGGGACAATACCATCCATGTTTTCAGCATTGTTCTTGCATTGATCAATGCTTTAGACCATTTTATTGGCCTCTAATAATGATTCAAATTGAGAATTTTAATCTGATAGTCGGAGCAAAAAAGTTCTCTTCTATAAGTAGAAGATGAGTTTCCAGTAATTTGACAAAAAATAGAAAATGGTAGTGTTTTTTCAAACTCAATTCTAAGGAAAATTTCATCATGCATTGCAAATAAGACCACCATATTAATCAGTGTAGCACTTAAATCAACTTCCACCAAAACACATGCGTAATGATCATAACTAACTACTTAATTATCATAATCCATTATAATTGGAATTCCAATCTCAGGGGTGATGTAAAAAAAATCTCAGCATTCCATAGTACCCAATTAAGACCAAGTATATTAATCCACATCCAAGTGCATATTTCTTGGAAATCATTCAGATTGAATTTTAACTTCTTTTCAGGAAGCTGAAGCATTATTTTCCAAATTTCGATGAGTCAAATAATCCAAGAATGTCCTTTAAGCTCCGATGAAGGAAATAGAACGTGGAAGAGTATTTGGATGATGGATACACACTTGAAGTTGATAAATCCCCAAACAACAGCTAAACATGAAGTAAGATCAAAAAATTTCCAGGGTTTCATACCTTTCATCAGATAAATACGAGTGATAATATTATTATTTACACAAATAAATTCTAGATAAGATTACATCGTCCAAGGCTGATATTTGTGAAGTTGATCCTTTCTATATGATTCAATGCGGAGCATGATTCACAAGCGAGATAAAAGACCCCCCAAGAAATAAACGAAGGAGGAGATATCTTTTAAAACATGCGTTTTAGGATCCTTCTTTCTTTCAGATAAAGTTTATCCCTATCGATTAACATAGTGATTCGAATCAAATGAATGAAGATTCACACTTTATGGGGGAGTTAGGGCAATCGGGTCGTTGGGAGGCGACACATCTCACCTCTCCAGTTCCTCCATCTCATATATATATATTGTTATAATTATAAATAAGCAAATATATATTTATTATATACATAAATTTATAAATCTATATAATAATAAAAATAAATTATTAATATTTGATCTTTATCAATTCTAAAAATGAGTTGATAATATATCTCTTTAACAGTGCTAAAATTTTAGCATTGATAAAGTTGCTATTTATCAGTACTTTTTTGAAAGCACTGATAAAAGCCTTATGAGTTCATAATAGAGGGGTGGCGCCGCTCACACCATAAAGCATTCAGGGAACCAGTGCCCAACCATCACATCCAACATCGTCTCTAGACCCTGCTATTGATGTTGGTCAATATTCTCGACAAATCAAACACTCTGAATATAAGGTATGCACATGATTTATCTTGTCAGTGCATCAGACCACACTATTTCTTCAATCGCACATCATCGAACCCCAATGCGTTTACTTATTCTTGATGAACCAAAAAAATATCCCCTACCATACTCCTTTCTTAGATAGACTATACCCACCAAGGGAGCTCCACTCCCTCCTCCCTACTTCGATTTTGAGCTCCTCTATGTTGATTTCAATAGTTTTTCCATCTAGTAAGACCTATTCTTTCTTATTATTCAATCCTCATTCCTCTCCCTTCCTTTTATACATGATTATATGTATCCCATGAACCCTAACATGCTTTTTTGGCTGTGTATATGGTTTGGGGTTTGTTCAAATACTGGGTTTTATTTTCTAAGGCTTACCTATAGAATTTTCTTTCCTATATCACCATTCTCCACTATAAGCGATTATTTTTTGCATGGTTTTGAATTTTTTTTTAAATGGATCTACCTAATTTAAGGTAGGTGTTTTTTGTTCCTTTTAAATTTCATATCATTGAATTTATTATGGTTTAAATTCATTATTTTGATTGGATAATCCTATACGTAATAGTTTCCAGGGATTTAGAAATTTTTTTAAAGGTGGGATCACTTCACATAAAGGCTTTAAATGGTTTTACATAGGTTATAAATGGTAGTTTTAATGAAAAGTGTTTTTAAATAACTAATAATCATGTTATTTAAGTGTAAAGGTTAATTTAATGCATTTACCCCATTTGGGTCATGAATTTGGTGAATGTGTATTTTCCCTTTTGAAATGTCTTAAGTTGGTGAAATTATGTTAGTTTTTAATTTTTTTAATATATTTTTGGTTTTTATGTGGATTGAGTTTAAAGTGCCATTTAAAATGTTATTTCAATATAAAATTGAGTGGAGTGGCTTAGCATCCCATGCTAAATTTTTTAGAAGCCCTATTTGGAACCTTTTATGATTTTATGACTAGTTGGTGTGTGAGACCCTCTCGATGCCCCTTTTACTATTTCCCTTTTTGGTTGGGGCTTTATGTATGTGGTTATTAAGTGATGGATCTAATTAGGGATATTTTTATAGGAGTATAAGAGTTTAGATGATATTTATTCTTACTATTTTATTTTTGAAATTGATGATTTTTTAAATATAGTCTACGAACACTCCTTCTCCTTCTCTATCCTCTCCTTCTCTTGTCTTACCCTTTCTACACACACAATTAGCCAAAATATAGGGTGAAGGAAGTGTTTAATTTAAAAATGTGTTTTGGTCATCAAAAATATTCTTCAATTAGTTCTTAGTTTTTACATAGAATTTTAAGTAATGCTTGAAATTCAAAGTGTTGATAATGTGATTCAAGTTCAGTTTTGAATAAAAAATGCATGGTATGGAAATTTCTTTTGACATATTAAAATTGTTTCAAGTTAATAGTTTTATAGTTTTATAAGATTTAAAATTTATATACTTTTATAAATTTTATAGTATATTATATTATACTAATATAATTTAATAATAACTTTTTATTAAATATTTATAATTTTATAGTTTTATTCAATTATAAATTTATATATTTTTATAAATTTTTTTGTATATCATATTTACATATATAGTTTATATATAAAATTTTATTAATTATTTATAACTTTATTTTTTTTAAAACTATATAATTCTATAATTTATGCATACTTTTATAAATTTTTATAAAAAATGAGGGAGGTCAATGAATGAAGGAGGTATTAAATTTATCACCTTTAATCTCATGTTGATTTATCTCAATATATAATGATATAAAATCATTTAATAATGATATAAAAATCTTAAAATTTACCAATAAAAAATGTAAATTCAATCAAAGATGCATTAGGGTAATAAATGGGTGTTTAAGGATGAGAGAGGGGGTTTAAAATTGATAACACATAACAAAAATGTTTCAATTTAGTTTTCATGTATTAAATAAAAATTGTCTCATATAGTTAACACACATGGATAACTAATCATGGTTTGAATTGTGTAATGATACATTACCTATTCCCTAACCATACATGGTTTGAAAATCATGCTCATAAATTGTTCTTGATCTAAACACTATTCTAAATTTCTATTGCAAGGTAAACCTCTATTTCAAATTCAATGGAATAATCAATATTTTAGTCTGATATCATTATAATTTCCATCATAAACATTTAAATTTCAAATGACTGATAAGTCATTGTACATACAAATTATTTATTTATAGACCTACATTATACTATTATAGTGATAGAGTAGGTTTGAACCAAAGGGGAGGTGAGGAAAGAGTTGGTGTCCATCAGCTAGCTCCTTATTTTAAAGAATCCTCCACTGAATAAAATCCACTACCTCAAATCTAATCAAATTCCAAAAATTCCATTACTACCATGTTCACTGGCATTGACTCCAAGAAAAAAGAATGTGAATGTATATGTAATTTTAATTCAACTTTTAAGTGGATTCCAAGCTTCTTCCATATAGCCTCTATTTTTTCTCAATAGATTTTATTAAATTATTTAAATTCTAGAATTCTAAAATCCATGTGTCAGTATGTTTTCTTCCTTCCACTCTTTCTGGTTTCAACCTACAGTCAAATTATCTACATCATTGCTCAACATGAATCATTTGTAACCCAATAAACCTACTTAATTTTTTTTCCAAAACTAGAAAACATTTTCCATTCCTCGTGATTCATCATACTCACATAAATCCCTTATTGATATGATCCAGCTCATGTGACCATAACCCAACACAATAAACCTTAGCCTTATCTTAGAACTATATTCACCTTCTACATAATATAGATTAATAATGACACCATGGTAAGGGAATGTCAATAACTACATCCAACCCATAGTATATCCATCATGACCTCACTCCTGTAAAAGTTTAATTAATGTTTAACCCCATTTCAAATCCTAAAACTACATTGCATCCAACATCACCTACAAATTTTAAATTAGGGGAGTCCTCCCCAACTAAATTTTCTCTCTAATTTAGTGTTAGATTCTAATGGGATGAGTCCTAGGAAAATAATGCAATAATAACTATCATCCTCATCAACTTAATATACTAAATAATTATTATTTCAAATCATGATTTTTTTTTGAAACATTAAAATTTTGGGTTCCCCTTATTTGAAAGGCCCCTTTTGTGTATTTATTTTGATAAATATTAATATTATTGAATAAAATTTTATGTATATGTATAGATAATGGATGGATGCCAATCATACGACAAAAGAGTATGAAGATGGGGTGAACGAGCTCATCAATTTTTCAAAATATCATGCATATGACCCTTCTCAAATCCTTTATCCATGTTTATGCTGTTATTATTCAAGAGTAATTATTCCAGAGGAGTTAGAAGAACACTTGATCTGTCATGGAATATATCGAAGTTATAAATGTTGGAATAAATAAGGGGAAAATGGAATATAGCCAATGACTGGGACAACACAACATTTTATGGATCATCTGATATGATTACAATTGTGGACAATGAAGAATACCATATTGGGGATATGATTACAAGTGTGAATGATTATGACTATTTTATTGAGGAAATAAAACTAATAGTGAAAGATGAACTTTGTGATTGTCTAAAATTGTTTGAGAAATTAAAAAGTTATTCAAAGATTCCATTGTATTCTTGTTGTACTAAATATATAGCATTTTTATCCATACTGAAGTTGTATAATTTAAAAGATGGAAATGTATGGAGTGATGCTAGTTTTAATGAACTACTTTCTCTCTTGAATAATATGATACTAGAAGATAATTAGCTTCGTATCTAAACATATTATGTGAAATGAATTTTACATTTGATGGGTATAATCTTTGAAGGAATACATTCTTGTACAAATTATTGTATAATATTTCTCAAGGACCACAAATCAGTTAAATAATGCCCAAAGTGTGGTGCTTTTTGATACACTAAAGATGAATTGGGTCCTATGAAATTTGTATGGTACTTTGAAATCATTCAAATGTTTAGGCACCTATATAAAAGTGAGGAGACTACATGGAAGTTGACATGGAACACTGATACAAGAAATAAATATGGGAAACTTCATCACCCAATAGACAATCCTCAGGGTAAGAGAATTGATCATGAGTATCTAGAATTAGGAAACAAGTAGAGAAACCTTTGTATTGAGTTATGAACAAACAGAGTAAATCCTTTTGGTTTTCAAATAAGAAATCATAGTACATGGTTGGTTATTTTAGTAAATTATAACTTTCCACCATGGTTATACATGAAACAAAAATATATTATGTTTTCTATGATTTATCAGGACCCAAATAATTAGGAAATGATATTGATGTTTATTTGATTCTATTGATATAAGATTTAAATTTATTGTGGGATTTAGGTGTTACATTGTATGATGCATACAAAAATAATGATTTAAAATTGAAAGACATGTTATATAGGATGATACATGAATTCCCTGCTTATGGAAAATTTTCAAGATATAGAATTAAAGGAACTCAAGGGTGTCTCATTTGTGAAAAAGGTACACAGTTAATTATTTTGAAACATTAATTGAAAGCTATGTTTCTAAGACATTTCAGATTTCTACCCAGATTAAATAAGTAATGATCTTGACCAAAACAATTTGATCGTTTAGAAGAATGCAAAACATTGTCTCTACTAATAAGTGATAAAATATTTGAGAAAGTAAAAGATATGGAAATTGATTTTGGTAAACCTTTTTTTGAAAAACCTTATGAAAACCGATTGAAAAAAGAGATCAGTTTTTTTTGAATTACCATACTGGAATTATTTGTACATTATAAATTTTCTTGATGTTATGCATGTTGAAAAAAATCCATGTGATAATGTCATTGACACGTTACTAGATACACCCAACAAAGAAAAGTATGGAATTAAGGCAAGGTTGGACATGATTGACATGTGAATATAGGAAGTGTTGTTGCCAATAAAGGGTCAAAAATGAACTTGTCTTCCTTCAGCTGCTTACACTCTTTCTAGGCAGAAGATATACATTTTTTAAACTACTTGAATGATGTAAAATTTCTAGAGGGGTATTCATAGAATATCAAGAATATCATGTCAATGATTTATTTGAAGTTAAAGGGTCTGAAATAACATGAATATCATGTTTTTATGCAAGAACTAATTGATATAGATTTATGTTAATTTTTCCCAAGAATTTTAATCATACAATAACCAATCTCTATTCCTTTTTCAATGTAATATGCAGAAAAGTTATAGACTTGGGGAAATTTCCAACTATGTTAAAGGAAATTTCAATCATATAATGTGGATTGAAAATGTTCTTACCACCAGTATTATTTGATATGATGGTTCACTTGATGGTTCACTTGGTGAGAGATATTTGACTATGTGGTCATGCATATTATAGATGGATGTACCCTATTGAATGATATATTAATATTTTGAAAGGGTATGTCAAAAATATAAGTTTCTTAGATGGTTGCATTTTGGAGATATATATTGTTGAGGAACCTGTTGAATTTTGCAATGAATAACTATCGGGTGTGGAAATAATTAGTCTACAAATATCTCATCATACCAGGTGGCATGTGGGTGAAGGAATTTCTGGAAGAGATGTTATCAAAATCAATATTACAGATCAGGAGCCTGCATACCTTTACATTTTTCATAACATTTTAGAGGTTTCCCCATATGTTAAAACCCAAAAATAAATTATTAGTCATTTGAATACATCAAGGGATAAAATATGGACATCAAATACACATAGTCAGTGGTTTATAGAATGGTTTTGAGACTATATTTTTAAGGATTTTGATGAAAATCTAGATTCAATTTTAGAAAGACTTTGATGGCAAGCTAGAGGACCAAGTGTGTATGTATTATCTTACAATGTTTATATAATTAATGGTTATACATTCTATAAAAATGAACATAATGAAGGCAGTAAGATGAAAAATAGAGAAGTTACACTTGTGGTTGAAGCAATGCATGTTTTTGGTACTAAAGACATAAATGAAATCTATGTAAATATTTAATACTTTGGAATTATCAAATAAATATGGGAGTTGGATTATAAAACATTCCAAGTGCCAATTTTTCAATGCAAGTGGGTTAATAACAAGAATTCTATTAAAATAGATGAATTGAGATTTGTGAAAGTGGATTTTAGTGAAGAAGGTTACAAATAATAACCATTTATAATGGAATCATAGGAATTATAAGTATTTTTTTTATCCCAGATCATGAAAACCAAAAGTGTTCAATTATTCTATTATCAACCAAAACTACTGAAGGTTCAGATGAAAATTCAACTGTGGATGACCCTTTCATTGAGACATTGCAATCATTTCACACTGGTCCCAATATATATGGAGTTTTTATGCCATAGGAGACTACAATAGAGGGATTTGGATACTCGATAGAGGGGTCAAATCTCTTCAACATTTATAAAAGAGAGTACAATAATCAAATTATATATATATATATTTAATATAAATTACATTAACTCATGTTATTGTCTTTTTAAATCTACATTTATGTAATCTAAATTAAATGTTAAACCACTTCTATAGATAATGACTTCTTTATGAGCTAATGCTCCCAATCCTGAGGAATAATAGGTTTCTCAACCTGCTGTTACTCCCAGTGCAAAGGAATAATGCCATTCTACACATGCTGATGATATCAATATATAGGAACAAAATATTTATGATGTTGATTATGATGAAATGGTAGATGTTAAAGAAACAATGATGCAGAAAAATCAATAGTGTCATAGCGTGATGGTGTTAGCCAAAATTATTAAGGTGGAAAGAAAAGGCGTCAAATTAAAGCTCAGATGGAATGCGTGTGACCAAATTGTTAACCCCAATAAGGATATATGTGGTAGTTAAATTAGGATCCCCGCCTATAAATGTGTTCTGATTGATGTAGATTTATGGAACCATATTGTTCACATGCTTAAGACATTGAATTGGGAAGATATTATAGTAACATTTTGATATCCTTTATTTATTTTACTAAAAAATAAAATAATGAATAATTGATTTACGCTTTATTATCCCTTTTAGAGTGAATTTATATTAGATAAATCACATAAGAAATATGTATTAATTATTTATTGAAGGATTAATAAAGAATTTTACATAATTCTAATGAGATTTCATCTTAAAGATGCTAAAGGGAAAATAAACCTGCACCTAATGCTTATGTATGAACACCTGATAAGCTAAACAACATGGGATACGTTTACTGGCCATTGTGTGAGGATATATTTTTAGGTAAATTGTGGCTGGTAATACATTTTTTTACAATAAATGTATTAATCACTTTGATTGAGAATTTTATATTTATGAAATAACAACTGAGTGCTGAAAATAAGGAATGGGTAGTAAAACCAACATACCCCTATCATTAAGTAAGGATGAGGTATTCTTAACTTGAAAAAATGGTATAAATTTTAAATCAGATGTAATACTTTTATGTGACCTGAAACAACAACATAATTATGTTCCTATATTTATATGAAAATTAATGAATCCAAATCCAAATCCAATTCCATCCCACATAATATAATATGGAAGGAGGCATGTGTAAATAAACATGGGATACTAATAGATGAAAACACACACAAATTTTGTTAAACATGTGTAAGTATGATGTAATAAAAAACATGTTTTTCTTTAAATCACTATTATATAACAATGATTACTTATTTTCCTATATTTTCTATCTAACTTAGACAGAAGAATCATCAACACTTGTAATAGATGAACACCTACTATCAATGGCCTTGAAGTGGCTATAATATTATGGTCGCATCAGTGGTTCAGGTTTTTGGGTGGAACCCAAGAAATATTTTGAGAAAAGAAAACAACATGAGGATAAAGATAAAGAAATGGAAGAGATGAATGCAACATTAAATTCCATTGCATAAAAACTTCATTGGAATCTGATTTTATAAAAAATGTTATGTGGGGGGGGGGGTAAAGAAAAGAGAATAAACAACTTAAGAACAACCATTATGTGAAGATCCATCCCACCACCCCCACCAGCTTTGAGGTGAGCCATTCCCCTCAAATATATGTCTTAGATGAGGTAATTGATATTCTAATAATTATTTCTATGAAATGTGAATTAGATAGACATGAAACCTTTCATATACTGATATTATAAAAGGTAAAAATGACTATGATTTATATCTATCAACACCCACCCATTTCTTTGTTGTAAGAGACATTGTGTTCAATATCCAAGAATACACTCTACCCAAACCACCACTTCCAAAATGTCATGTTAGAGTGACGATCAACATAGCTCATGAGTTGAGTGATAAGATACCTATTCCATTTGATGACGTAGATATTCATATGTTCGACCAATCTATTGGAACATTCGTATCATGGCCATTAGGTCTTGTAAAAAAACATATCGTCAAGGTGGTATTCATTTCTAATTTATTTTTCATGCTAAAACTTTAAAAATTAATGAAAAAAGGAATGAACCGATGAATGATACTATACATGGAAAATGGGAAGGGATGAACTAAAATGTTGAATAAAAACCATCAAAATATTAACCAGCTGATCAAAAAGATATTCATAAAGCACCTTTACCCCACCCATTCAATATCCACATTTACAAACATTAGAGGTTCATGCGAATACAAAGTTACAAAGTGGTAGTAATGCCATAGTTGATTTTAAGGAAAAAATGAATGGAAAGGCCATTACATACTATATTTCTCTTGAGAATGTAAATGAAATTCTAAAGTATGGTTGGCTAGGAGTCACAATTGTAAATATATACATGAGGTGTGTTTTAATGATTTTTTCCAATAACTGATATACTATGTTAATTATGACTAAATATATTTCATATTTTTTATAGGTGTATATATGAAAAAAATTTGAAGGGATTACCCCATGAAAATAAATTTGGGCATTCTAGTCCTTATGCCAATTCAAAACAAAAAAAATAGAATAAAAGAAATGGATGAAATAGTGTAAGAACTGGCCAAATTGTTTAAAAGAAGGGTTAAAACTATATAATTTAATCAATGAAGGGTTAAAACTATATAATTTAATCATATCTAATACATTTACATTTTTTCATCACTTATTCCTTTTTGTGTTTTTAGGAGACATTGGATTCCCATTACAATCAATTTGGATACTCCAAAGATTTATTTCATGGATTCACTACATGGGTACCCAACAACCAACCATACATGAAGAAAATTTTCAATTTTTAAAACACTATATCCAATGTTTTTGAAATAAACTTTAAGTAATATATTTTATATTAGGTTTTAATGAGAATTATGTTGTGATAGGGAATTGTTTAAATATCATGAAAATAATGGCATGAGGATATTCCATGAACACAAGGAGCCTAAATATTTCTACAATTGGACAAGTATTAGGGTATACATAATAATATTTCACTATCTAAATACATAAAAAATTACTTATTTTTCTCAATGTTTTTAAGGACCAAAACAAAAAAAGGAAAATATTATGGTTTTTATGTTTTTAAATTTTGAGAGAGATAATATTCCATCAACAAACTAGCATCCCTGAAGAGGAATTTTTGAAGATAATTACTCTTTAATTTTAAAAATCTATCAATACATTGTGTATATATATTTTTCCATTACTACCATGAATATTGAAAATTATCATATTCACAAGATGATGTTAATTTGTTTAGAAACTAATGGGTATCATACCTAATGGAAGAATGTACACATATATCATTAAGATTTTAATTTCATGGAATGAATGGGTTGTTTCATATTTATGTTTAATTTATTTCTTTTTAATATTACTCACATATGAATTGTTTTCTTACACATGGGATTCTTCTATTTGAGTTGGGGTGGTTTGTTCAAAGCTTCTCATTCTCATGAGAGATTGGAATTAAAGGCTACAAATGGTATAATTAAAACAAGTAAATGGTTAAATAATGTACAAAAACATCATTAAAATGTGAGTTATTACCACTTAAAGTGTGTGTTTACAGTTTCAAAGTTTGTGTTTTTAGTTTCAAATGACATTTTAATAAAAAATAGAAGTGGAATAATCAAAAAAATAAAAAAATTATGATTGTTTCAATAATTTATGAAAGTGATACATAATTCATTTTTGATGTATAGAAATCAGACTAACCTTAATCCGATGCATAATGTGACCATTATAATTCCAAGTGTGTCTATATATTTAAAATTGACATTAATTTTAGTAAAGAGAACAAGTGATATACTAAAAACTAATAAAAAAAATTTAGATTATTTTTATATTCCATTATAAGATTCCATAAGTCATTTGTGACGTGTAAAAATCAAACACACCTAAATATGATGCATGGTGTGGCCAGTATAACTCAAAGTGTGTATTTTTATTTAAAATTGACATTAATTTTAGTAAAATGAAAAAGTGACATACTGAAAACCAAGAAAACACATTTTTAATATTTTTATACTTTTGTAAAATGATCCATGATTCATTTTTAACGTGTAGGAATTGACCTCACCTTAATCTGATGCACGGTGTGTCCAGTATGACTCAAAACATCTGTTATTATTTTAAAATTGACATTTTAGTTCAAAACATTTTCACACACTGAAATCCAAGAATATTCCTTTTTATTGTCTTAATAATTTATTAAAATTATTAAAAAGTAATTTTTATGTGTATAAATTAGTCTCATATTAAACTGACAGGCGATGTGCTCGGTATTACTCAAAGTGCAAGTTTCCAATTTAAAATGACATTTTAGTAAAAAACACAAGTGACATTATAAAAAACGAACAAATGAATTTATATTGATTTTATACTTTATAAAAATGATCCATAAGTAATTTTTGATATGTAGGAATCAGCCTAACCTTAATCCAATGCAAGGTGTGATTGATATAACTCTGAGTGTGTCAATTTATTTAAAATTGACATAATTTTTTGTAAAAAGATCAAGTGACATATTTAAAACCAAGAAAACACATTCATATTGTTCTAATACTTTAGGAAAATATATACATAAGTCATTTTTATATATAAGAATCAAACTTACCTAAATATGATGCACATAGTGACTGGTATAACTCCAAGTGTGTCTTTTTATTTAAAATTGACATTAATTTTATTAAAAAGAACAAGTACAATACTAAAAACTAAGAAAATGCATTCAGATTGTTTTGATACTTTATTAAAATGAGACATGAGTCATTTGTGATGTATAGGAATCAACCACATCTAAATCTGATGCATGGTGTGACTGATATGACTCAAAGATTCTATTATCAGTTTACAATTGACATTTTAGTTCCCAACATGTGTTACTTACTAAAAACCATGAAAATTAACTCTAATTGTCTTGATAATTTAGGAAATTGATTCATAAGTTATTTTTTGATGTGTAGGATACATTTTCATGTAAAAATGACACAATATGTGACCTTTATGACTCAAAGTACATGTTTCCCATTTGAAATGTCGTTTTAGTAAAAAAAAAAGTGACATACAAAAAACTAAGAAAACAAATTCAGAAAATTTTAATACTTTATAAAAATGATTCATAAGTAATTTTTGACATGTATGAATTAACTTCACCTCAATCCAATTCAAGGTGTAACTGGTATAACTCCAAGTGTGTCTATTTGTTTAAAATTGACAATAATTTTAGTAAAAATAAAAACTTAAAAAAAATCATTCATATTATTTTCATATATTAGAAAAATGATCCTTAAGTCCTTTGGGACATCTAAGATTTAAATATACCTTAATATGATGCACATTGTGATCGATATAACTCTAAGTGTTTCTTTTAATTTAAAATTGACATTAATTTTAGTAAAAAGAACAAGTGATATACTTAAAAGTAAGAAAACACATTTAGATTGTCTTCATACTTTAGAAAAATGATCCATGAGTTATTTCTAACATGTAGGAATAAACCTTACCGCAATCCGATGAATTATGTGATTGGTAAGACTCAAAGTGTCTCTTATCAGTTTAAAATTGACATTTTAGTTTAAAATGCATGTCACTCACTGAAAACCAAGAAAACACACTTCGATTGTCATGATAATTTAGGAAAGTGATTCATAAGTCATTTTTGATCCATATGAACTTGTAAAGTGTCAAACTAACACACAAAGTCACCAGAATGAATCAAAGTGTGTGTTTCCAGTTTGAAATGACATTTTAGTAAAAAACACAAGTGATATACTGAAAATCAAGAAAATGCATTCAGATTGTTTTGATACTTTAGGGAAATGATCCATATGTAATTTTTGACATGTAGGAATCAGATTAACATAAATCTGATGCACAGTGTGACCTGTATAACTCCATGTGTGTATTTAATTAAAATTGATATTAATTTTAGTAAAAAGAACAAGTAACATACTCAAAATTGAGCGAACACATTTTGATTATTTTGATACTTTAGGAAAATTATCCACAACTAATTTGTGATGTATAGGAATTAACCACTCCTCAATACAATGCACAATGTGATCAATATAACTCCAAGTGTGAATTATTTATTTAAAATAAAGATTTTATTAATGTATTCTTTCACATTAATGTTTAATTTATTTCTTTACCACATTACTAACATAATATTTTTTTCTTATATAGGTGGATTCTTTTGCTCGAGTTGAGGTGATTTGTTCCATAATTGATACCACATGTGTACTTTTTTGAGAGGGGGTTACATGTTTCAAAGATGATGAGGCATTAATGTTTTTAAATGTTTGTGGATAGTAATTTTAAATGTAATTATACAAAATATTATTTGAAATGTATATAGTAGTATTTTTTTTCTAATCATGATGTAAAATTTATTTTAATTAAATTATATATTTTTCATACAAGTTACTGGTATTTTCTGTAGTGTGTAATTATAAAAAAACACATTGTACCAAGTTGGGCCTTTATCAGCGTCAGTGAAAGCGCTGATAAAGAGGATCCTTTATCAGTACCTTTTTAGCATTAATAAATGGGACCCCCTGGTGCTAAGGACAACAATGCCTTTTTAGTGCTGTTACATGCCTTTTTGTGCACTGTTAAAGGAAATATCTATAGTAGTGTAGTGATAAAAGGTACTGATAAAGGGTTCCCTTTATCAAGATTAAAAAAATACTGATAAATTTTACCCCTTATCAGTGCTAGTTTAACACCGATAAAGGCCCCCATTACTAGTGCTAGAAATAGCACTGATAAAGGCCCAACTTGTTTTATTGTGTTGTTTGAATAACAGATCAATGCATCAAATACCTATAAACTATATAAAAATATATAATTTAATTGAAATAAATTTTATATCACGAATACAAAAAAACACTACTATATACATTTCAAAAAATGGTTTGTATAATTACATTTATAATTACTATCCATGAACATTTAAAAACATTAATGTTTCATCGTCTTTGGTACCCATGAAACCCTCTCTAAAAAATATTCCCATGTTATCAGTTTCTGAAAAAATAACCTCAAACTGATTAAAATAATCCACATATATAAGAAAACAAATCTTATATTAAAAATACTGTAAAGGAATAAATTAAAAATTAATATGAAAGAATACATTAATAAAATGTCAATTTTAAATAAAACGACACACTTGGATTTATACCGATCAAATTGTGCATCGTATTGAGGTGCAATTGATTCTCACACATTAAAAATGATTTATGGATCATTTTCCTAAAGTATTAAAACAATCTGAACATGTTTCCTTAGTTTTGAATATGTTAATTGTTCTTTTTACTAAAATTAATGTCAATTTTAAATAAAATGACACACAAAGAGTTATATCGATCACAATATGCATTGGATTGAGGTGAGGCTAATTCCTACATGTCACAAATTACATATGGATCATTATTTTAAAGTATCAAAACAATCCAAATATTTTTTATTGTTTTTTAGTATGTCACTTTTTTTAACTAAAATGTCATTTCAAACTGGAAACATACACTTTAAGTAATACTAGTCACATCATGTGTCGGTTTGATGTGAAACTACTTCCTACACATAAAAAATGACTTATAAATAGCTGTCCTAAATTACCAATACATTCATAGGTCATTTTCTTGATTTTTAGTGAGTGACACATGTATTGAACTAAAATGTCAATTTTCAACTGATAACAGACACTTTGAGTCATACCGGTCACACCGTACATTATATTGAGATGAGGATGACTCCTACACATATTAAATGACTTATGGATAATTTTTCTAAAGTATCAAAACAATTTGAATGCATTTTCTATGTTTTCAGTACGCCACTTGTTCTTTTTACTAAAGTTAATTTCATTTTTAAATAGAATACACACTTGGAGTCTTATCAATATCAATATTTTCTCTTGAATTTTAATATGTTACTTGTTCTTTTTACTAAAATCAATGTAAATTTTAAATAAAAAGACTTACTTGGAGTTATACCTGTCACACTTTACATCATATTGAGGTGTGATTGATTCCTACACTTCAAAAATGACTTGTAGATCATTGTGCTAAAGTATCAAAAAAACCCGAATGCGTTTTCTTAGTTTTAAGTATGTTAATTCTTCTTTTTACTAAAATTAATGTCAATTTAAAATAAATAAACACTATTGGGATTATACTAATCACACCATGAATCAGATTGAGGTGCGGATGATTCCTACATTTCAAAAATGATTTATGGATCATTTTCCTAAATTATAAAAATAATCTGAATATGTTTGTTCAGTTTTGAGTATATCACTTGTGTTTTTATTAAAATGTTATTTGAAACTAGAAACACACAATTTGAGTCATACTGGTCACATCATGTGTCAGTTTGATGTAAAACTTCTTCTTACATGTCAAAAATGACTTATGAATTGTTTCATAAATTATCAAAACAATTCGAGTGATTTTCTTAGTTTTCAATGAGTGACATGTATTGATCCAAAATGTCAATATTAAATTGATAATGGAAATTTGGAGTCATAATAATCACATAGTGTGTTGGATTGAGGTGTGGTTGATTTATACACATCAAAAATGACTTATTGATCATTTTCCTAAACTATTAAAACAATTGGAATGCATTTTCTTAGTTTTCAGTATGTTGATTGCTCTTTTTAATAAAATTAATGTGAATTTTAAATAAAAAGTGACACTTGGAATTATATCGATCATTCCATGAGTCGGATTAAGGAGGGGTTGATTCATACATGTCAGAAATGACTTATAGATCATTTTCCTAAAGTATTAAAATAATATGAATGCATTTTATTGGTTTTGAGTATTTCAATGATCTTTTTTATTAAAATAATGTCAATTTTAAATAAAAAGATACAGTTGGAGTTATACCGGTCACACCATATGTTATATTGAGGGGAATATGATTCCCTCACATCTCAAATGACTTATAAATCATTCTTCTAATGTATAAAAGCATTATAAACTACAAATGTTACCATGATTTCTATTTTCTTTCATTGTTGAACTGCTAACATAACATATTTATTCAATGTTCTTAGGTAAAACAACTTCCTCTACTCTTAGGGTTTTCAATAACGAGGAATGTTTTTTTGGAGAAGAACATCGACTCAATATTCATTGTTGAAATTTCAAAAAATAAAGACAATGGAAAGCATGGTAACATTGGAAAAAAAGGAACATGTTATCTCTTTTTTGGATTTTTGCTGATAGTTGAATGAAAAATATGACTTCCCAAAAGATCTATGAAAAAAATATAAATAAGTATGAGATAAAAATGATAAGGAGATTAACATAAAATATTAGATAAAATTATGAAAAAATTAATTAAATAATTTGTGGGAATTCACCTTTTCATAATGGTTGTATACAGTCTCGACCCATTTTATTATTGTCATTATCTCATTTGTTACCTCAATATCCAATCTCACATGAGTTAATTTCTTTATGATCTCTCTAAAAATTTAAAAAATAAATATCAAATATAAATTGTGAGGAAATAAACTAAAAAATATATAAAATGATGAGAAAATAAACTAAATAAGAAGTAGGGAGTCATATCTTCATGATATATGTGTACATTCTACCATTATGTATGCTTCCCATTAATTTATAAACAAATCTATTTCATCTTGTGAATAAGAGGTTTTTAGAAAATCATAGTAGTACTAGAAAAATATAAATTCCCAAAGGATTAATAAATATTTTAAATGAAATAATAATTATCTTTGAAAATACCTCTTCAGGGATGATATTTTTTTTGATGGTATATGATATCTCTCATAAATTTAAAAACATAATAACCACAATATTTTCCATTTGTTTGTTTTGGACTCTGCAGAAACATTGATAAAAATAACTAATTTGTTTTAATATGTGTTTGGATCATAAAATATTATTATATATACCCATGATAATTATCCAATTATAGAACTTGTTAGGCTCTTTATGTGTATGGACAGTACTCATTCTGTGATCTTCATGATATTTAAACACCACCCTATCATAAAAGAATTATCATTAAAAAATAATATAATATATATAATCTGATGTTTAATTATAAAAAATTTGATGTAGTCTATTAAAAATTTACCAATGTCATCACATGTGGTTGGTTTTTTGGGTATCAATGCAATGAATCTAGAAAATAAATCTTTAAAGTGTCCAAATTGATGGCATCAAGTACCCAAAACCTCCCAAAAAAAGAAAAAAGAATAAGCAATGAAAGGAATGAATATATTTTTTATATAATTACATTGTATAGTTTTACCCCTACATAGTTAGTATTAATAAGAGTATATCGTCTATAAGTTTGATTTCAAACGATTTGGCTAGTTTATCCACTATTTAATTCATTTTTTTATTCTATTTCAGTTTGTTCTGTAGAAGTGATGTGAGGACTAATGAGTCCATAGTTATTTTCATGGGGTAATCCCTTCAATTAGTATTTATACATACACCTATGAAAAATATGAAATGTATTTAGTCATAATTAACATAGTATACCCGCTATTGAAAAATAAAATCATGAAAACACACCTTATATATAGATTTACAACTAAGCCTCCTGACCATTCATACTTGAGAATTTGATTTACACTCTCAAGATAAATGTTGTCTATTAATGCCTATTTGTACATTATTTCATAAAAATCATCTATGTGAGTACTACCACTTAGAAACTATATATCTATATGAACACTCAATGTTAGTAAATATGGATATTGAATGGGAGGGTAAAAGTGCTTTTTGAAGATATTTTTGATCGGTTGGTTGATCTTTTAGATGGTTTTGGTTTTACCTTTCATTTCTCCCCTTCCCTTTGTCCATTTGTAATAACATTAATCCATTCAATCTTTTTTAATTAATTGTTAAATATTTTTCATGAAAAATAAATTAGAAATGAATAGATCATTGTGGACTTGTTTTTTTATAATATTTTACAACCATGCTTTGACTGTTATAATAGATTTATATATTGTATTAATATATTTGTCCTCAAGTGGAATGGGTAGGTTAGTTCTTGGATCATTAGCTACGGTAATCCACACTCTCACATGACCTATTAGAAGTGTTCTATTTTGTAGAATGTCTTCTTAGATATTAAACATGGTATCCCTCACAACAAGGTGATGGGTGGGTGTTGATTGATATAAATCATAAACATTTTCACCATGTAGAATATTAGTACAAGAAAGGTATTAGTGACTATTTGATTCAAATTTCAAAGAAATAATAATGAGAATATTGATTACCCCATCTAAGATAACTCTTTTAGGAGAATGGATCAACTCAAAGCTGGTGGGGGATGGGGAGAGATCTTTATGTAGTGGTTGTTCTTAAGTTATTTATTCTCTTTGCTTTCCCCCATAACATTTTATAGAAAACCAGACCACCAGTTAATTTTTTCTTCAAGGGCAGTTAATCTTGATTTAAACTCTTTCATTTCTTTATCTTTATCCCCTTATTCTTTTCTTTTCTCAAAATATGTTTGGGGTGTCACTCCAAAACCCACACCTCTGACGTGGCCATACTATTCTAGATGCGTCATGGCCATCAATAGTAGGTGTTCATACAATATAGGTGTGGACGATTCCTATGTCTAAGTTAGATATAAAATATAAGAAAACAAGTAATCATTGCTATGTAATCATTATTTAAAGAATTTTTTTATTATGTCATACTTACACATGATTACCACACTTTTTGTGTGTTTTTATCTATTAGTATCCCATATTTATTTATTGGTGCCTCCTTCCATAGCACATGACATGGGATGGAAGTGGAATTGGATTTCAATTTATCAATCTACATATAAATAGAGTAACATAATAATGTTGTTGTTTCATGTCATATAAAAGTATTACAGTATATTTAAAATACATACCAAATTTTTTTCAAGTGAATCATACCCCATCCTTTCTTTAAGGTCTGGGTGTGTTGGTTTTTTGACTATTCCTTATTTTTAGAACTTAGTTTATATTTCATAATTTAAAAATTATCAATCAAAGTGATTAATACATGTATTTTCAAAAAATGTTTTAACAGCCACAAAGTAACTAAAAAGATATATCCCCATTATGGTCAGTAAAACCATCCCTTATTACTGAGATTATAATGTGTTTATAAAAATGTAATGGGTGAGGGTTTATTCTCTCTTCAGCATCATTCAGATAAAATTTCATTAGAATTATGAAAAATCTTGTATGGGTCTTTCTAGCAAGAATTAATATAAATTTCTTATGTGAGTTATATATTATAAATGATCTCTATAAGGGATAATGAAGAGTAATTAAATGTTTATTTATTTATTAGTAAAATAAAGAAATAATATCATAATGTTACCATAATATCTTTAAAAATTAGCGTCTTAATAGTGGACACAACATGGTTCCATGAATCTACATCAATTGACATGCGTTGTCGAGTGATGATCCCAATGAAACTACTGAACATGGCCTTGTTGGGGTTAATAGGCTAGCCTGATTGTAAAGACCCGTAAATTCCAAGGTTTTTTTTTCTTTTCTTAATTTTCTTTGGAATTTTACAAGAACGCAGTTTCTGACGACACCTGATTCCGAGGCCCGGTGTGCCCAGAATCATTTTTTTTCCGAAGTTTGGCTCGGGTACGTTCAGTGAACGGACGAGCAGGTTTTTCTAACTTTTGAACCAGTGCTCGGAATCAAATTCTGAGGGAACCGATGGAATCACAACGCTGGTAATTACTTAGAAACTCCTCTTCCAGAGTTGCGGTTTCTCGGGTGTGATTTTTAATTTTTGGGATTAAAGTTAAGAAATAAAATAAATTGTACGACAAACTTTATTTTATTTCACTTAAGCCACTTGGAAGCCACTTGAAGCCACTTAAAACAGCTTAAGCTGAGTTGATGCGGTTAGGGTACTATCCAGAAATATCCTACCCTCTTGGTAGGATATTTGTGAGGTGGGACCCACACGAGCCCCACCGTTTATTTTCCGCTAAGTAACACACCCGCGAAAACCCGTCATTATGAAAGTCAACTGATGTGTTTTCTTAACTTCTTAACGCACCAATTAATTGTGTGGTTTTCTTTGTTGAATTAAATTGGGCGGTTTATTTCGTTGAATTAATTCTACGAATTAATGGGTCGTTACTTATATCTTTATTCATTTCTTAACCAGTTTGAAATCCGTTGGCATAGTAATAAAATAAGACCAACGCCACATCTTGAGGATTACACGTTGGGAGGCCTTTGACAAAATTATTTGTGCCTTCATCCTCCTTCACGAAGAACGCAAAGAACGCGAAGAACGCGAAGAATGCAAAGAATGCCGTCACCCTCGGAGATTGACGACGCTTCTTCCGAGACGTTCTTCCCCGCAACGATCTCCGATCACCAACTGCTTGAGGTAGGAGATTTCGGGTTTCTTTTAAATCTTCTTTGTGGTTTATAACAACACATGGATTTAATCGATGTAATTAAATCTTCATGTTCTTGAACCTCACAGTTCGTCGACGCGCCACCTTCCGCGACGACGCGACGCCTTTCCGCGACGCGACGATTGCCTCCTTCCGCGGCGATCAAATCCGTGAAGAACGCGCCTGCGACGACTTGGCGAGGTAGGGGTTGTTGTGAATAATTTATATTCCCGTGAACGTTTCTTTAAAATTAAAGAACCGGATTCATATGAACAATTTTAATTTATTAAAATTGTTGTTTCATGTGTTGAATAATTCTCCCGTTGTTATTAACTAACGCGGAGGGTGCGGGCCAACGAACACGGCCCGACAACCCTCCGCCGTTCTTCGTGGTTGTGCAGATTTGGCCGGCGATGACAAAATGTGACGTAAGGGCGATTTGATGATCCCGCAGTGAAGAACGGAACCCGGGAGGAACAACGGCGCAGACAGGAAGGAAAACAGACCACCAGAGCAACTCCGGCGGTGACCCGGCGCGCCGCCGGACAGGGCCGCCGCAGCTGAAGCCGCGGCGGCGGCGGCCAGCGGACCCGCGGCCGCGCGGGTCCGGCTCGCCCACACGGGACGCGGCGACATGCCGTGTCTTCTTGACAGCGCGACCCTTCGAGGGCCGCGTCACCTCCAAACCACGGGGGCAGCGCCCCGCGGTACCCGAGCGCTCGGCCGCTCGGCCGAGCCGAGCCAGGCCGGTCCGACCGGCCGGGCCGAGCTGATCCAGGCCGGTCCGTGCCCTGGCCGGGCCGGACCAGGTCCGGCCGGGTTGGACCGGGTCGGGTCGACCCGGTTCGGCCGACCCAGGGGGGGTCGGGCCGGGTCGGCCCGGCCCCGAACCCCCCGTCTTCGGACCGTTTTTGGTCTTTTGCCCGTAACATGAGCTACGAGCCTCAGAACGACGCGCTGTCAGAGGCAACGCGATCCTTGGATCGAGACGGTCGTTTAGGTATATCTCACTCAAGGTTTTGGAATACTTTGGGTTCGACCGGGTTGGTTCGTACACGAAACCAACCGGGCCCTCGGAGTAGAAATGCTCATATCTTGAGCTCCGGACGTCCGAGTGACGTGTCGTCGACTTTGTTGGATTCCTCTAAGTGAGACGGATCTTTTGGCTCACTCCGCCCGAGGTTTGGACGTAGGTGGAGTTCGGTCGGGTTGGTTTTTCCTTAAAAAACCAACCGGGCCCCTGGGATGAGAAAACCAATAACTCACAGACCAGGCGTCCGATTGACGCGCCATCTATCTCATTGTTTTCCTCTTGTTGAGATGGAACTTTTGGCATACTTCGCCCAAGTTTTGGATGCGGTTGAGATATGGCCGGGTTGGATTGTACCCGAAATCCAGCCGGGCCCCTGGAACGGAAAAGCTGATATCTTTCAGACCAGACGTCCGTTTGACGAACCGTCAGCAGCGTTGGTGATCACATTGAGAAACAGTCCCTATGATTATATCCTATGAGAGTTCGGGGTATAGTTGAGATACGGCCAGGTTGGTTCGCACACGAAACCAACCGGGCCCCTGGGACGAAAAGGCTAGTAACTCACAGACCGGGCGTCCGATTGACGTGCCATCTGTTGCATTGAGACCCCTATGACGAGGCAGTCCTTTGAGATACTTCTTCATGGGACTTAGAGATACTTGGAGTATCGACCAGTAGCTCATGGAGTGGACCCTCCCAGAGACGAGCGTACGGAGTACGAAGACCGTATAGCCGGCCGAGACCTGACAACTTCTTGACCGATCGACTCAGTGTGTACGGATAGCCAGTGGGGAGCGCTTGGTTGTAGCGGCAGACCCACGACAGAGGTGCGCTTGGTTGTAGTGGCATAGGGGTGCACTTGGTTGTAGCGGTAGACCCACGACAGAGGTGCGCTTGGTTGTAGCAGCACAAGGGAGCGCTTGGTTGTAGCGGCAGACCCACGACAGAGGTGCGCTTGGTTGTAGCGGCACAGGGGAGCGCTTGGTTGTAAAGGCAGACCCATGACAGAGGTGCACTTGGTTGTAGTGGCACATGGGAGCGCTTGGTTGTAGCGGCAGACCCACGACAGAGGTGCGCTTGGTTGTAGCGGCACTTGGGTGCGCTTGGGTGTAGCGGCACATGGGAGTGCTTGGTTGTAGCGGCAGACCCATGGTGGAAAGTGCTTGGTTGTAGCGGCAGGCCCACAGTACTCGACAGGAGGAGTACCTCAGCAGTCTTAGGTTAGTGAGCAGTACCTCGGAGTCGTGACAAGATCACTGTACACTCCAGAGACGGAGCTCTTCAGCAGTTACGATTTCTATAATGAAATCCTGGTTTGAGCTGAGACTTTTGACCTTTGTGTTTACCTCATGATTGATATGGGTCACTTGATAACTTAGGTATATGTATGGGCATATACCTGGGTAGTGGTTATCCGTTGATTTCACAATCCTTGTGTTTCCTCATGATTGAGATGGGTTACTTGATAACTTAGGCATATGTATGGGCATATACCTTAGTAGATGTTATCTGTTGAGATCTTCTTCATGGTTATCCTTTTTGGTTTAGTGAGACCTTGAGGGTCTCGGGGTTCCTACTAAGTATCGTTATACTCACCCCTGCACGGGCTATTCCCGCACCTCGTTGTGTTGGTTGCAGACGACAGGCAGTGCTGACGGAGGCCGAGTGTTCGAGGACTGGACGGTTCCCGAAGGTGGACTACACGACGAGTTAGTACCCGGAGGTGCACTACACGACGAGTCAGTACCCGGAGATGGACTACACGACGAGACGACACACGGAGGAGGTTGACGGATGAGAGCGTGGAGGAGGCTATCTGTACCTACCCTTCAGGTAGGATCCGTGGTGGACGACCAGGAGCTGCGCCATCTGTACCTACCCTTCAGGTAGGAACCAAGGAGGACGACCCAGGAGCCACTTCCGTCCTTCCAGTTGTTATCTTTTCTGTTGTACTTGTTCAGTTGTAGTTGTACTTTCTTTTGGGTTTGTATTCTGGCCCATTTACTTTTCAGCACTTCTCTTGTACTTAGTGTTTACTTTTTCTGCTTGCTCACTCTATGGTGCTTGTTTTCTTTTATAAAGGCAATGCCTTCCCAGTTATCGGGATTTACGCCTTTGGTGCTTGTCGCCAGCCCCTGGCCTATGGAAGGCGGGCTTGGGGTAGTCACGGCACGGGCCCCGAGGACGGGTCGTGACACTGATTTCATTTTATCAAACTTGAAATTTGATGCCTTTGAGTTAAGCGATAATAATTTTTGCTAACACCATCACTCTATGACACCCTTATTTTTTTGGCGACATTAGTTCTTCACTATCTGTTATTCCCTCAGGTTCAACATCATCAATATGTTGTTCCTCTGGATTAGTAGCATCGACATCTGTAGAAGGTCATTGTTCCTCTGCACTGGGAGCAATAGTATGTTGAGAAACCTATTGTTTCTTTGGATTGGTATCATGGGTATTTGCGTAAGGTCACTATTCCTCTTCACTAAGAGTAACAACAGGTTTATAAACCTATTGTTCCTCAGGATTAGAAGCATCTGCACATGCATAAGTAACTATCTATAAAAGTGGTTTAAAATTTAATTTAGATTACATAAATGGAGCTTCAAATAGATAATAATATGAGGTAACACAATGTGTATTACACAAAAAATATAACACGATTATTAAAGTCTCTTTTTTTAAAGGTTGAAGGGATTTGACCCCTCTATTGAGTTTCCAAATCTCTTAATTATGGTCTCCTATGACATAAAAAACCCCATATACATTGGGACCACTATGAAATGATTTTAATGTCCTAATGAAAGGTTCATCCTCATTTGAATTTTTATCTCACCCTTCAGTGGTTTTGGTTGATAACATAAAAATTGAGCCCTTTCAGTTTTTAGGATCTAGAATATAAAATATTTTTACTACCTACGATTCCATTATAAATGGTTCATCTTTGTACCATTCCTTAGTGAAATCAAATTTCATGAATCTCAATTCATCAATTTTAATAGAACTCCTGTTATCAACCAACTTGCAATGAAAAATTGGCACTTGGAATGTTGTATAATTGAACTCCCATATTTTTTGATGATTCCAAAGTATGAAACATTCTCATAAATTGGATTTCCGTCCTTAGTACCAGAATCATACATTGCTTCTGCCCCAAGTGTAACTCCACTATTTTTCTTAGTTCTTCCTTCATATTGTTCATTTTTATAGAACATATAACCTTTAATTATATAACCATTGTAAGATAATACATAAAAAATTGGTTCTCTGGCTTGACATCAAATTCATTTTGAAATTGAATCCATATTTTCTTCCAAATCCTTAAAATTTTTGTCTCGAAATCATCCTATAAACTTTTTATTATGTGTATTTTATATCTAGATTTCAGCCCTTAATGGACTTAAATTCCTAATAATTTCTTTGTGGGTTTCAATATATGGGGAAAACTCTAAAATTTGATGAAAAAAGTAAAGGTGGTCCTACTCTCGATCTTTAATACATATTGTGACAATATCTATTCTATAAATACCTTCACCCACAAGCTTCTCGGTGTGATGAAAATTTGTTAGAGTACTTTTTTTCACATCGGTAAGGTAGTCAATACAAAATTCAATGGCTTCCTCAACAATATATCACTCTTCAATACAACTCTATGGTTAAACTAAATTTTTGACATACCCTTTCAAAACATATATAGTTCAATGGTGTACAACCATCTATAATGTATAGAACCACATAGAAAATCTCTCTCACCAAGTGAAACATCAAGTGAACCATGATATCAAATAATTATAGAAGGAAGAACATTTCCTTTTCACATAATATGATGAGAATTTCCTTTTCCATTTTTGGTAATTTCTCCAAGTCTATAACTTTGCAGCATATAGCTTTGAAAAATATGCAGATCTTGGTTAATGTATGATAGAAATTCTTGGAAAAAATGAAACATAGAGATATAAGAATTATATATCACATCAAAACATGAGGTTCATGTGATTTTAGACCATTTAACTTTAAATCAGTCATTTACATGATATTATTGATATTTGATGAATACCCATATGAAATATTTACATAGTTTAAGAAGTTTCAAAATTGATATCTCTCCTGCCTGGAAAGAGTATAGGCAATTGGAGGAAGAAAAGTTTATTTTTCAACATTCATTGGTGCCAAATATTCCTGTATTCCCATGTCAATCATGTAAAACCTAGCCTTAATTCCATGATTTCTTTTCAGGTGTATTTAGTAATGTTCCAATGACACTATCACATACATTTTTTTCAACATGCATAACATCAAGAAAATTAATGACAAACATAAAATTCTAGGATGGTAATTAAAAAAATTGAACTCTTTTTATAATAGATTCTTATAAGGTTTTTCAAAAAATGTTTTCCAAAATCAATGCCCATATATTTTAATTTCTCAAATAGTTGATCACCTGTTTGTAGATATGGTGTTGTACATTCTTCTTTACTCCAAATGAATGTTGTTTTCCAAGATCAGTACTTATTTTGTCGAGATATAAACCTATGATGTCTTATAAACACAATATTTGATGAATGATTCAGCCTAATTAACTATGTACCATTGATGAAGTGTTGTCGTGCATGCTCTCAAAAATATTTATACTAAGTGCAGCACAGTGGCTGACCTAGGTCGATCTCTTGAGGAGCTTTCACAGTCAATCACTCACTATTTCTAATTCAAAATATGTATATATATATATGAAATAAAATGACCAGAAATAGATATTTGAAAAATGAGAATGAAATACTAAAATTAAATATGCAAATTCAATGCAAACATAATGAATGTAAACAGAATGATGTTAGACAGAAAGAAGATCCTCCCGGGAGATTATCCAGAGTGAACCTTCATCGTCTATTTTCTTAGTTTCAAATTTACTTAATGAACATGATCCATCGTATGCATGAACATCTCCTTCTGCCTATGGTTGTGAACGTACGATACACTCAACGATCTCCAGGAGACCATACATCCACCTCCTCGATCGAGGGAGAATGTGACAGAAGTGAAAGCTAAGCTTTGGGTGGCAAGTGGAGACACAAAGGCGCCTTACCCACTAAGATCCCCCTCGGTAAAAATCTAAGAAAATAAGAAACATTAAGACATTAATGTTCAAAGACATGGGTTCATCACTGGATTACTCCCCCAGGAACTTCCTCGAGTTAGCTACTCATGATCACGAGCATAAGAGTTCACAGTGATGGAGAAAACGGGGGGAGAAAAACAAGAGAGAAAGAATAAGAGTGAAAGGAGAACACTTGAATAAAAATATGAAATGATATTACATAATGAAAGTAAAATAAAATACAAATCTAAAATACATATAATGGACAACAAAGGCTATTCCTAAGTTGCCAACCCCTTGGAATGAAAAAGGGATACACTTTTATAGGGAAAGGGTGTGGAAATTTGGATCCAAAAATCATCCCCGAATGTATGCGCGTGGATGGCCTCCTTAATGACAGAATTTGGAACTTGGTCCTTCTTGAAAGTTATTCCAATACTTCTACTCTGTCTACCCAAGAAAGTTAATCTTTATTGGACATGTAATGAAGGAGTTATGGCCTCCTCACTCATAGTATTTAATTCTGCCAGGCAGACTGTTCGTATTCCAATACACAGAGTTCCAACGCATTAATTGCCTTGAAAATGAAATAATCATGCGCGGACTTCTTAATGAAAGTTCTTCCTCCGGATGTGTTTCAGATCCATGTAAAATTTCAGCTCTATTGGTTCGTCCATTTATGAGATACGGTCCCCACAATAAAATTATTCAGTTTTGTACACAGTTTTCAAGGCCTGGTTTTTGAACTAAATTTGAGCTTCCAAATGACTGATTGAGCTTTGGGTCCATAAGGATAAAATGAAGATCATTGAACATAGAAACCTGTAAAAGAAGAATACTTCAATTTGGATCAGTTTAGAAAATTTTATGGCCGAAACATTATAATAAATGAAAACTGTTTAAATCCAAAATAAGCTATTTTTCCAACTAAGCTCAAAAATACTTCTAAAACATAAATTGTGACAATTTACCCTTAAATAACACATTGGTGGGATTAAAAACATTGAAATTCAGGATAAAATAATTGAAAATATTTGTTCTATAAATTCCCCCACACTTAAACATTTCACTCCTGGGAAATCATCTTATACCAAGGTAAAAAAAAAACTTCTCAAAGCATAAATGGCAACATAGCTCAATTATCATATCAAGGAAAATATCATGCCTCCTACATGGATAAAAATTTCAGAAATCCTCAAAAATCATATGAATCTATTAAATCTCATGTTAATCCTCACATGCATGTCATACCTACCTCCCCGGAAAATTATTTCTCTCTTCACTCAAGGATATTTAATGTGGAGTTTTTCTCATTCCCAAGGACATGTGTGATTTCCATAGGCTTTCTATCCTCCTAGTATCTCCACTTCATAGAGTAAAAAATGTGTCGATCATGAGGTATTTTTCATGGGTTTTTCTGAAGCTAAGGGTTGGAAGGTTTTAAAATGTAAAAACATCTGAGGCAGAATGAGGAGTGTTAAGCTCTAAAGTGAAGTAAATGCATGAAAACAGTTTTGCTCAAGAATGGTGTGCTCCTCAATCAGCTCAAAAAATTAATCACCTCCCAAAACCTCTTCATTTGGGAAGTTCACACTTGGTATTTCAACATCAATTAATTTCATCCCTCTTTTCCCCATTTGTAGCATTATTTCAGCTTGAATTCAGATCTGGATTTCTCTTCAGAATCATGTTTTGGAGGAAAAGAGAGGCAGCTTTTGATCTTCAAAAATTGGTGAACACCCAGCCCATATGTGTAATGATATTTTGGACCACCCATCCATATTACCATCATGACATTTCTTCCACCCAAGCAACAATAAATATGTCAACACTTTCAATTCATCTCAAAAAGATTCTTCAGGAAAGCAAAATAAAGCTCATCTTCTCCCTCCCCCACACTTGAGTTCAACAATAATCATGCATTTAACTTCTAGAGAAGGTTGGAAAGGGATAAATGGCTTATAATGTGGCTTCCTAACAAGGTATTTCATGGCTACTAGGGTCTTAAAGAAGGTCAGATGAAAAGGTAGGCCAAAATAAGAGTTCAATACAAAAGGGTTTTCAAAGTGATGCCTCAATCATACTTAACACATTCCATGAACTCTAACAGCTTTGAAAAAGAGAAAAATAGAAAGTTCTGGATCACACAACATGTATCAAGACACTCAAGAAAAAGAGAAATGTAATAATATGTCAAATAGGTTTAGAAACCTCTTGGGTTGGGCAAGATTTTCAATTTGGACAACACTAGTGCACATGAGTTTCGCAATCAATCAAACGTCATCAAATGAAAAGATCAGAAATCAGAAACAAAATCCATTCAGAAATCATTTAAATCCTAAAATAATCAAATCAAGCAATGGTCCAAAAATACCAAGATGGTTTGAATTTTCCAAATTATTCGATTCAGCTCAAGATTCCTAAAAATACACAAAACAAAATGAAAAAGGAAAACAAGAAAATTTCAAAAAAAACATGAAAAATAGAATGAAAGCACAAACAAAAGAAATAACAAAACTTAAGAAAAATAAATAAAAAGAAAGAGAAAATGTATAGAAAAGAGATAATTCTTGGTTTGACCCCCCAAGCGGGTGCTAGGTTTTTACTGCCCCTAGTCAGGCAGTTGCAGCAAATTATCCCCAATCAGATGGTGGATGTGGTTTCTTTGAGATAAACCACCACATGTGACTTTTTCCAGTGTCCATCAGTAGACACTGAGATTGGAGAACCCCAAATAAAATAAGAAATTTCCCAACCCCCAAGAAGGAATAAAGATAGAATTTGAGATCCAGAGTGGGAGGGAATAGAATATAGGGGTGCTTTCTATGAACATCTGTGGTGTCCTCCTCCAAATGGTATGAAAGTTGTTGTAGAGGAGGAAGTCGCACCACCGCCAGCTTCTCTAGATATTCTTCCTTGATCACCACCACTTGAGTGGTATCTTTCATATCATCCAAGGTATGCTCCATTTTTACTGTATCATAAATTTTAGGAAAAGGGAAGTTAGAAAACAATTCAGTTTGAATAAGATTAAAACAAGATGAATCAATTAAGAAATATTCCCTTTCAAGTAAGTCAGCTAGGAAATTGATCTCTTTAGGAAAGACCATTGGAAACTCCATCTCAGCAGGTGCATCATCATCTTCATCTTCCAAATCAAGAGAGAGGTCAAAAGGTTCTGATTGTTCAATATCAATCATGGGAAGATCAAGTTTCAGGTTATCTTCAACAAAGTGATTCCAGGATTCATCCAAAAATTGTTGATCTCCCATAAGTGTATCAGCTGGAATGTATACATTAGGGACCTCCTTGAGAAATTGTTGAGTTTGGGATGATATAATTAAATCTTTTAGAAGCTCCTTCTCACCCTCCTCGGGTTCTTTGACATAAAAAATAATCGGTGTAATCTCTTCCACCACTCGTTTGGGTTTAGGTTCTGGTTCTGGTTCAGGTTCGGGTTGTTCCATCAGTGAACGAATATATTCATCAAACCTTTTTTCAGTTCTCTTCAGTTTTTGAATCTCTTCATGAAGTTCTTTCATTTTGGATTCATAATCATTTTGAACTTCTTCATGCACCTGTGATTGATCAGTCCATGCATAATAATTTGAATTGAAATTCATGATGAACAATTTTTTTTTTGTTTTTGAAATTTATGATTTTTTTGAGTTTTTTTTAATGAATGGAAGAAAAAGTAATTTACAATAAGTGAATAAAAATAATGAGTGAAGAACACTTGGCTCCCTGGAAACGGCGCCGATTTGATGAAGCGTTGTCGTGCGTTCTCTCAAAAATATTTATACTAAGTGCAGCACAGTGGCTGACCTAGGTCGATCTCTTGAGGAGCTTTCATAGTCAATCACTCACTATTTCTAATTCAAAATATGTATATATATATATGAAATAAAATGACCAGAAATAGATATTTGAAAAATGAGAATGAAATACTAAAATTAAATATGCAGATGCAATGCAAACACAATGAATGCAAACAGAATGATGTTAGACAGAAAGGAGATCCTCCTGGAAGATTATCCAGAGTGAACCTCCATCGTCTATTTTCTTAGTTTCCAATTTACTTAATGAACATGCTCCATCGTATTCATGAACATCCCCTTCTTCCTATGGTTGTGAACGTACGATACACTCAACGATCGCCGAGAGACCATACATCGACCTCCTCAATCGAGGGAGAATGTGACAGAAGTGAAAGCTAAGCTTTGGGTGGCAAGTGGAGACACAAAGGCGCCTTACCCACTAAGATCCCCCTCGGTATAACTATAAGAAAATAAGAAACATTAAGAAATTAATGTTCAAAGACTTGGGTTCATCACTGGATTACTCCCCCGGGAACTTCCTCGAGTTAGCTACTCATGATCACGAGCATAAGAGTTCACAGTGATGGAGAAAACGGGGGGAGAAAAACAAAAGAGAGAAAGAATAAGAGTGAAAGGAGAACACTTGAATAAAAATATTAAATGATATTACATAATGAAAGTAAAATAAAATACAAAGCTAAACTAAATATAATGGCTAACAAAGGCTATTACTAAGTTGCCAACCCCTTGGAATGAAAAAGGGATACACTTTTATAGGGAAAGGGTGTGGAAATTTGGCTCCAAAAATCATCCCCGAATGTAGGCGCGTGGATGGCCTCTTTAATGACAGCATTTGGAACTTTGTCCTTCTTGAATGTTGTTCCAATACTTCTCCTCTGTCTACCCACGAAATTTAATCTTTATTGGACATTTAATGAAGGCGTTATGTCCGCCTTACTCAAAGTATTTAATTCTACCAGGTAGACTGTTCGTATTCCAATACACTGAGTTCCAACGCATTAATGGCCTTGAAAATGAAAGAATAATGCGCGGACTTCTTAATGAAAGTTCTTCCTCCGGATGGCTTTCATCTCCATGTAAAATTTCAGCTCCATTGGTTCGTCCATTTATGAGATACAGTCCCTGCAATAAAATATGCAGTTCTGTACACAGTTTTTGAGGCCTGGTTTTTGAGCTGAATTTGAGATTCCAAATGATTGATTAATCTTTGGTTCCATAAGGATAAAATGAAGTTCATCGAACATAGAAACCTGAAAAAGAAGAATTTTGCAATTTGGATTAGTTTAGAAAATGTTATGGCTGAAACATTATAATAAATGAAAACTGTTTAAATCTAAAATAAGCCATTTTCCAACTAAGCTCAAAAATACTCCTAAAACATAAATTGTGACAATTGACCCTTAAATAACACATTGGTGGGATTAAAAACATTTAAATTCAGGATAAAATAATTGAAAATATTTGTTCTATCGACCATGTTAAAAAATGAGACACCCTTGAGTTATGTTAATGCTATATCGTGAAAAATTTCTATAGGAAAGTAATTTATCAACCTGTACAACATGGATATCAATATAAAAAAATTATTTTTGTAACCATCATACAACATAACACCTGAACCCCACAAAAATTTAAAATATTAAATCAATGAAGCCAAATAAACATCAATATCATTACCTGATTGTTTTTTCCATGATATAAGAATATATAACATATTGTATTTTTTTCATGCATAACCATGGTGTCAAGTTATAATTTACCTACCTAAACAACCATTTACTATGAGTGCTACTTTGAAAACCAAAAATATTCACTCCATCTATATATAACACAAGATGAAGGCTTCTTGGATCATTTACAAATTTAGGATACTAATGATCAATTGTCTTCTAATGAGGATATTCCACCAAATGATTAAGTTTCCAATTTTTATTTCTTTTCTCTATGTGCCATGTTAATTTTCATGTAGTCTCTTCACTTATATATAGGCACTTGAACTTTGGAATGATTACTAAGTACCATAAAAATTTTATAGGACCCAATTAATCTTTCTTGTGTCAAGAATCTCCACAATTTGGGAATTAATTAAGTGATTTGGGATCCTTATGAAATAGTATACAATCATTTAGACAAGCATGTTCTATTTTAAATACCATACCCATTGAATGTTGCATTAATTTAGCATCATATGTTTGTCTAGGGATTTCATTATATTTTGGGAGAATATCATTCAAGAGAGAAAGTTGTTCAGTAGACCTGGTGTCACTCCATCTGTTTCTAGCTTTTAAATTATTCAGCTTTAGTACAACTAGTAATTTTGTATATTTAGTGCAATGATGCACAACTCTTTAACTTATAAAACAATTTTGGACAATCATGAAGTTTATTTTCAAATATCATTGTAATTTACTCAATATGATCTTCATCATCATTCAAGCATGTAATCACATCCTCAATATGGTCTTATTCTTTTTCCATACTTGAAATCATATAAGATGATCCACAAAACACATTTCTACCCTAGCCACTAGATACATTCACCTTTTCCCCATGTTTATTCCAATAATTTTGAATTTGATTAATTTAGTGGTAGATCAAATGTTATTCTAACTCCTTTGGTCTAATTAATCTTGAATAATAATAGTGTAATCACAGAAAAAATATTTTTGAAGGGTCATATGCATATATTTTACAAACATTATGAACTCTTTCACCCCATCTTTATACTATTCTATCATGCGATTAACATCTATCCATTATATATTCAAATCCATCCCATTGATTCAGTAATATTAATATTTAATAAAATATATACACAAAAGGGTCCATTGAAATTAGGGGAACCCAATATTTGAATATTTGAAATAATTTCATCAATATTTGAAAGAAATGAGTAATTAAATTTATGAAAAGAATCACTCCACTGGTGGTAGTTGTTATTCTCTAAATTCATCCACTATGTTTACTGATACCTGGTATGGGATGACTAATACTCAGATTATTTCAATAGACATAAGTATATGTCTAGAATATATGTGGGATGAGTCTCAGGAAAGAAAATGAAATAATAACTATTCAGAAGATGAAGTTAATGAGGATGATTGTTATTATTTACTTTTGTTTCTGAGATTCATAACCTTAGAAGATAACACTAAATCAGAGAGAATATGTTGTTGTGGAGTAATCCTTTAATTTAAACCATGCAGGTGATGTTGTATGCAAAGTAGGTTTAGGAATTTCAATGTGGGTAAGCATTAATTCACCTTTTTCGATATGGATGTCTTAATGGATATCTTATGGGTTGGATAGAGTTAGAAAAATTACCTTTCCATGGTGTCATTATCAATCTATAGTATATAGAAGGTGTTATTATGTGTATCTAGGAGGTCTTTGAAAGTTATTATGATCACATAAATATAAATATCACCCTTTATAAGTAAATCATGTTTTATCAATTCAATTATAAAAAGTAATTGAATAAGTTCCCCCCTCAGATACAATATTGAACATGAAATCCAAAAAAAAACAAAGATCATTTTGAAACTCATTCAAAACTCATTTAAAAGAATACATCCAACTTCTATCCATTTTGATTTAAAACATAAAATATTTCATATAATAAAATAACTCTTAATTATCCAAATGAATTTGTTGAAAAAATAATTATCACATTACTAAATTATAAAAATATAAAAGTATAATATATAGAAATAAAATTTATGAAAGCATAAAAGTTTTAAACTATTGATAAATTGAGAAAAGTATACATGTATAAAAGTATAAATTACAAATTCATATACATTTATATCAGTATATAAATTTATAGATGTATATAAAATAATAAATTATATATAATTTATAAAAGAATATATATTTTAAAGATATATAAATAATTTATAAATGAATATAAATTTAAAAAACTATATAAAAGGATATATATGTCATAAAAGTATACATAATTTATAGAAGTATATAGTTTTACAAATTTTTAAAAGTATAAAATTATAATATATAAAAATAAAATTTATGAAATTATAAAAGTATAATTATTTATAACAAATAAAACTATAGTTGTATATTAATTTATAAATTTAGAAAACTATAAAATTATAAATAAATAATAAATTTTTATATTTAACCTATATATTTAAATATGATATAATATAAAAATTATAAAAGTATATAAATTTATAAATGAATAAAAATAACAAAATATGTAACCACATAAGGATATGTAAGTGTGAATCTGGAGTTCATATAAAGGTCATTCAGTGGTACATAAGATTCATTTCCACCATTAAGGGATGATACATAATTTTCATTTTCATGACTCAATGGATATGCATATGGTTTATTCCCTTAAATATTTGAGGTGAAGTGTCAGCCACACCTTGGATTGATGGCCATACCATGAAGGTAAAATGCAAAGGTTTATCAATCTTAAAATGTGATTGATATTTCAGAAAAAAGATCATGGAGGATCTAATTGAATTTGTGTTTACTAATTATTTTCATATATTAAGAAATATTAACTTGAATTTAGAAATCATTAATAATGTTTGTTTCAATTTTTTTAAGATATTCCTTTATAAATAAATTTTTAAGTAAAATAAATCAACATTTAATTTAGTAAGATATTCCTTTATCAATTAAAATTTTAAGATATTCCTTCCTTCAACTTACATCTTAATTTCATGACCCTATAAGGTTCATTAAATACCTATAAAAAATTATTTATAAATGAATAAATTTGATATTATTTTTAATAAAAAACAATATGAAATTACTAATAAGTTTTAATTATTGTTAACTAATGTGATATTAATTTATAATTAGTATTAAAAAAAATAAAAAATTAGCAATTAATCCTAATTATTATTACTAGGAACAACATGATCCATGGATTAAAATCCATGGCCTTGGAATATTTATTAAAAATTAAGAGAGAATAAAAATGAAACAATGGAGATGTAAAATAAAAAGTGGTACATATGTCACCATGATAATATAATAGGAACCTGAATAACAATCATTTTTTAAGTCAACCATGCCTTCCATGTGATATTCTCTAACCCTTTGGATGTATACCTCCCATCCATTGTGTTGGGGATTTCCATGTTTTTCCTTTGTTATCCATGTTTAATGGGTCATCCTTCTCCCCATATGAGTCTACATCTTGATCTTTATCCATGGTAGTTTTCAACAACAATGCTTAACATTATTTATTAGAAAAAATCATATCATGTTCTATTGTATCTTACTAGATATGCTTATCCCCAAGAAAGACTTGGTTAATGGAAATATCCCCAAATTAAGGATCCCTTAACTTAGAAGTAGAATCCACATGGAGATCCATATTTACAATCCACACTTTTAATAAAGAGGGAGAAAGAATACCATCAACGCTTGTAATGGACTATGGTTATCCTTCCATAATCTTCATTTTTTTGATTCCATTATTATCAATATTGTAATGATATAAGGCATAGAATTCTATGATATTAATTTATTCGATCATTATAAAGAAATTTGGTGTAGTAACACCCTCCTTTCCTCTTTTTCCTTTCTTGAGTAGAAAGGGAAGGCAGACCTTCTGTCTCTCCACACATTGGCACTGAGATCTCTTTTTTCCTTTTGACTACATTCCAATGATCCCCCATTTTTAGTGGAATCCCTGATATCATATGAAGATGTGGGATTCCTAGAACCCTCATTAATAGCACCTTTAAAATTAGCAACCTCCTTACTTCCCACAATAGCCTATGAGGTTACCAATCCAGTGGAAGTCTATGATGATTTTTACTATAGCTTCACCTAGGAAAGATTCATAATATTTACCTTACTATTAACATTCAAAATATAGTTATCAACCATATAAACCATATCATCATCATTTTATCCCTCAAGAGAATCCTCCTATTGTATACCTACTTGTTGTACATTAGCTTAAGAGGCTTGTCTATTTTTATCATCCTGAGCATCCATATCAATAGTTAAAATATCAGTATATTATTTAAAGGTAATAAATGTGTCCTCTATTTATTATACCACCTATGATCCCAAAAAATAAATAGTGCTCTCATTATTCCACTTCCTAGAATTACTAAGAACAGATGGCATCCCATCCCTCCCATCCTCAGAATCAGAAGACACTACCTAATGTGAGGCATGGTATGGTATTCCCAATTGGCCATCAATAATAGAATCCTTTCTACTA
The DNA here is from genome assembly GCA_963277665.1 of Viscum album. Lineage (NCBI taxonomy): Eukaryota > Viridiplantae > Streptophyta > Magnoliopsida > Santalales > Viscaceae > Viscum > Viscum album. The sequence goes on along the minus strand of OY728156.1, from coordinate 360,054,169 downwards.
TTATCAAGACCAATTGCATGTAAATGATATCCTTACCATGGTAAGAAACTTTAACACCTTTAGGATATGAGATAATGAAATTATGAGGGGGCAAAAAGGAACCATTACCTACTTTGGTGCCAGCCCCAACATCAGCAAATGAGAGAGAGGCTTGAATCGTAAGATTTACACTTTACCTCATAGGAATATAAAATCTGGAAACCTTTTTAGAAGGAAGATAAGAAGCCACATCCCCCCTACCATGCATCTTATCCTAAGCATCAAGCTTCCCAGATTTAGTCCCATTATCAACTGGCATCTTAAACTTGCAGATATCAACAAGGTGCCCAAATTTCATAAAATTCAAGCATCTCAAACCGCTACAACAATTATATCTAACATGTGAAATGCACAGGAAATTAAAGAAAATATTATTGACATAATCATAGTCAACATCAAGTTTGAATTTAAAGTCACAAGCGACCAAATACACCTTCTTAGCAAGTGCGGTACATAGATCAAATTCAACTAAATGTGGGCATAATGCCCATACCATGACATTTTAGAATCCTTTTCAAACTTTATTAGGAAATCAATAGGCAAATAAATATCCCAAAGATGCTTGGATGCCAAAAAAACAAATTCAATTCATTAACCCGAATCCAAGACTATGGAATAGTGTTCTTGGCCTGAAATGGATCATACTAAGGGACACAATCTAGAAATCGAAGGACCCCTGTATTAGTGTCCATACCATGAAGGAAAAACATAAAGGTTTATCAATCTAAATAAGGAAATTATGTCCATATATGACTATTTCATTATTCTTTCAAACTTTATTGGGTAACCATTATCCAAAAAAATATCACAAAGGATGATTGGATTCTAAAAAAACCAATTAAGTCCCTTAATGTGTATCCAAGACTGTGCACGGAGGGGTGGTGGGTGGTGGTCGACAGAAAGGGAGTGGTGGTGCACACCAACAAATGATCCCAAACCACTGTCACTTGTTAAGTCAGAACTTCTTCCACCAAAGGTCGAACAACCACTGCCTATTGAGGCTGAACTACCGCCTGACGAGGCCGAACTACCACATGCTGAGAAAGACATGGCCACCTACTAAGGCTGAACCGACACCGCTAAAGTCAAAAACCAATAAACAAGTTAAAAATGATACAATTAGTAATATAGATCCATGAAAAAAAAAATAAATCATTATATATACCTTTTATTTGGATAATATCAGTTCTTCGATAGTAGTGGCAACGACAGCGGTAATAACGATTAACTTTAGCAAGAGAAGAGGCGATGACAAAAGTAGGGTTCCGAAAGATATTTTGAGGCATGGGAGGAGACAAAAAATTATAGTTATTTTTATAGAAATTCTCAAAACTTTTAATAGAATATTAAAAAATGCATTGATAAATATTAATTTTATCAATGCTAAAAAATAAAATGATGAGAAATCTAATATTTATCAGCTCTTTTTTAGTGCTGATAAATAATTCCCTTTATCCGTGCTAAAAAAGTGCTGATAAAAAAAATATTTATAATATATATATATTTATTAATAATTATAATTATACTTATATATATATATAAATATTTGTATATATCTATATATCTATATATTGATATATATATATATCTATATATCTATATATCTATATATCTATATATATGTATATATATATATATATTTTTATATGAGGAGGATGGAGACGGGATACGAGATTCTCTTTCTAGTCTTCAATGGCGATCACATTTTATTCTTCTAATCCCTGGTCATGGAATCTATTTCCTCTCCCAAAGTTGTGGGTTCAGCTTCCCTACCTATGTTATTTAGAATCAATACACGACCTCCTAGTATGGGTGTCTATTTTTCCAAGATTTTATCAAGGAGGGTTAACAGTCATCTCAGAACCTCGTATCTGGTTGAAAATGAGCGGTGAATCTAAAAAAATGAGGATGGTAGGTTTTTTATCTCTATTGATCACGATTACTTGTGGGAATGACTTGATTTGTGTCAATTTTTACTAATTTAATGATTGATCATTTCTAAAGGAGAAAATCCAGTTAATGTTGATGAGTTGAAAAGAAGTTTGAATGAATCTGGGGCTTCAATGACTGGAAAATAATTCTGACTAGAAAGGGATACTTTCATATTATTTTTAAATTTGAATTTTATCATTAAACTGCTTGGAAATTTAGTTTCTAAAATTCCAATCTATGTTCCTATAGTATTTTTGAATGAGATATAATTACATCTTGTATAGGGGAACCTCTTAAGTTGGATGATAATACCATTGAAAGTAAATATGGGTATTATGAAAGAGTGTTGGTTGATCTTGACCTTCTTAATACAAGTCCAGGCAATGCTAATCTGATGGTTGATGGATTAATGATAAATTTTGATTTTTTAATGAAATTTTCCCTCATTTTATGTTTTCTGCAAAGTGGTTGGCCATCAAATTTTAGGATGTAGGAATGTTCTTAGGCTCCAAATAGAAAAATATGGTTCTTTCATGCATAATGAAGCTAGGAATTTACAAAGGGAAAAGATGGGAATAGGGGGTTCTTCTAAAATTAAAGAAGATGATGTGAGTACTATTGGTGGTGATACCAATGAGGGAAAGGGTAGGGAGTTGCACAATGATACCATGTATTGGGATGTTGTGGGGTAATACACTCCCATGTTGGGGGATTCCTAAGAAAGGCTTCTAGATCTCCTTACTAGGGATGAAACCATAATTGGTAAGGAGTGAAACTCCTTGGTTGATTATGAAGCTAGACATCACTATATTTCTAATAAGAAGGATCAATTTTTGAGATGGTATGTTGGAATAAGAGATCTAGGTGGCTAGAAGGACCAAGGAAATTGCACTGGAGATAGTCAGAACCCAGTTTTAACTCCCCTGAATGAAGATTGGATGGACAAGGGTGCTGGTAATTCTAAGGATCTTTTGGTCACATGCATTATTGGATATTTTGAAAGTAGTAATGATATCCAAAATTCCTCTACTGATATGTTTTTTTTTGGATCAGACCCTGAAACTTCCATAAAGTCACGGGTATATCTGGTTGGAATCAAATCTAACCATGATGAATCTGAGAAAGATCTTGCAGTGTAGGGTGAGATTGACATACAGTTGAGTCACGATAAAAATATAACATCCTCTTCTGATTGAAAAGGTAAGAAAAATCCTACTTATGATTCCATTTTTATATCCAAATATATAAAAAGCACTGTCAGTAATAGGGTGACCTTGGATGGAGATCTAGTATTGGTCGATGTACCTTCTAGTGTTAATCAATAGAATGATCCCACCACACTGCTCTAATTAGAGAGGGTTAGTGGCTCTGGACATCAAGGACAAAATTTTCCTTCTCATTTTTCTAGCATGATGAAATGTATATGTGATAGCTTCAGCAAGGATATGATTGAAAAATGTGAGAGGTAAAAGGAACTTAACATTGAAAGAAAAATTACTCAATAAGACCTTAAGGGTGAATGGTCACCATAAGGCCTCACAAAGGATAAAAAGGAATGGTTTAATCTACAAGTTGAGGTTATTTTTACATATTTGTATCAAGGTGGAATCAACATTCATGAATATTTTAAAATTATTGATTTACTTTGAATCAATATTGAAGAAGGAATTTGTTTTAACCCCAAAATTGAAATTCGAGACCTTTCATAGAAATATAGAGCATGCACTCAAAGTGTTGAATGTCAAAAGTCCACTTTATCCTTATATGAGGAACAAGTGCCTTGGCAGAGGTCAAAGACATGGAGGCGTCGCCATCACCTACATAACTGAGGTACTTATCATGGCTGAGGCGAATGATGATCACTCTAATCTATTTTTTCTATGCCCTTGTTGGGTGTCATGGTTTTGCAATGTATTTGAGTGCATTCTTGGTTTAAACCATCTTTCTTTTCAGGATTCATTTTCTTTTTTTTTATTTTTCTTAATAAAGGGGCATGTCCTGATCCTGTTTTCGTATATTTATATATATTTATTATAATTTAATATTTATTATATATATATACATATTAATTTACATTATAAATATAAATAAATATGGTTAAAAATATATCTATATAATTATAAATATATTTACATAATTATATATGTACTAGGTATTTAGGGGAACAATTACAATGAAACAGACAAACACAACACACACTCACAACCTCTTGGCACACATATATATATTAATCTATAAATATATATATTTATAAATTTATAATAAACATATTAATTATTTAAATATATTTGTTATAATTTTATAAATATTTTAAATATATATTAATTTATTTACATTTTAATTATAAATAAATGTATTTAAAAATATTTCTATATAATTATAAATATATTTAAATAATAAGGTATATTTATATAATTAGATGTATTTATTTATTAATATATATGTATATTTATAAAATTATAATCAACATATTTATTATTTAAATATATTTATTATTTTGAAAGTTGGGGCCGGAGACTCTTTTTATTTTGAAGCCAAAGATCTCTTTCAATCTGGGTAGAGGTAGACCCATTACATAGCTCATAGGCCCATGAAAAGTGGCCCATGAACATGGTCTGGAGACCCAGTGCAGCGTCAGGCCTCCATCATCCTGGCTGCGTCACCAGGTCTGCGTCATGTCCGCACTGCTTTGGTATATTTCTATAATTATATATATTTATATAAATATATATGTATATATAATTATAAATATAATAACTATATATATATTTATTTATATTTATATTTATAAATAAATATATTTAAAATGTATTTATATATAATTATAATTATATAATTACAAATATATAATTATAAATAATATATATATTCTTTATTTGTAGTTGGTGGCTTACCTGAGTGGTAAATGCTCTTCATAATCTTGCATCAGACCTGGGTTCAAATCATTGTGGGAGTGAATTTCGGATCGTAGACGGTGATGCAAGCATGATGCAGACATGCGGTGATGTAGACATGATGCAGGCAGGCGGTGACACAAACATGATGCAGATATGATTATGCACTGAGCCTTCTAGTCAATTTGTAGGCCTTCAAGCCATGTAATGGACTTCATACCCACTGACCCTTCGGGTCATGTACTGAATAAATAAGGCTTGATGGGTGGGTTATACTAGTCATTCCGACCTTTGTGTATGGTGTGTGTGTGTTTCATGTAATTGTACCCCCAAGCACCTAATATATATGTTATTTAAATATATTTACTATAATTTTATAATTATTTAAATATGTATCTATATATTTATAATTATAATTATAAATAAATATATTTAGATAGTATTTATATATAAAATTATGAAAATAAATTTTATTTTTTATTATAAGTTATATGATTAATATTTATATATTACTTTAAAATATATACATTCTAATTGTAATAAAAATCTTATTTCAAAATATATAAATATATAAATATTTATATTTTAATTAAAATTATAAATAAATATATTTATAAATATTTATAAATATATTTATATAATTATATAGTTATTTAAATAAATTAATATATATATATATATAATTCTAATTATAAAGAAATATATTTATAAATATTTGTATATAAATATAAATATATTTATATACCTATATAAAGTTGTATAATTATATATAATTATATAATTATATATGTGTATAATTATATATATTTATATAATTATATATAATTATATAATTATATATATATATATTTATTAATATATAAATATATATAATTATAATTATAATTTTTTTATTCAAATATATTTATTAAAATTTTCTAATTATTAAAATATATATTTATTATAATTTTATAACTATTATATATATATATATATATAATTTTATAAATATATTTTTTAAAACATTATATATATATTTTAATTATTAAAAAATATATATTAATAAATTATATTTATATTAATTATAAACATGCGTTTTTTAATTAATGTATATAAATAAACATTTTTTTGAATATAAATAATGTAATATTATTAAAAAATTTATCAGCATGTTTTTTAGCACTGATAAAAGACACCTTTATCAGCGTTTTTAGTTAGCACTGATAAAAGTTTCCCTTTTATCAGAGCTTTCTTTTTAGCACAGATAAATATAAGAGTTGCATTAGCATCGATCAATGGTAGTGACTACTACTAATGTTACTACCAACTCATGATTTATACCATCTTCAATTATTATTATGATTATTATTTTACCACCCACCTCATGGGTTAGTGGTAAGGATGTCGGGGGGGGGGGGGTGGATGCTGCTTGTCCAGGTTTAAGTTATGGGAGGATTTTATTTCCTGTGTTGTGTTTCACCATGACATATGTAACATTTAATTATTATTATTATTATTATTATTTTTTATTGTTTTGTTTTATTAGTTATGTAATATATATATATATAATTTTATTTTTCATTTTTCATAGGAGGCATGAAAAACACGTAACAATTTAATGGAGGAAAATATAAATTTTAACCTCAGCGAACAATCTTGATAAATGAATAGTTGATGATGCTCCTTTATCCATGTAAATCACAATGGTGATAGTTTTATGACTACTAAAGATTGTTATAATGTCAATTTTATCATTTTAAAAATAGTGGGTATTGAGATTTTCAACGACACTACCCACTAAAATTTCAATTCCACCTACTTTAAACATTTTCATGAGTAAATCACAAGAGTATCATTATTTGGTTCATTTGGAGATCCTAAGATCGAGTAATTGTTAGATAAAGTATCTTTATGGAAGTGTATGAATTGTAATATCCCAATATATTAAAAATAAATACTCTATTAGATGTCATACAAGATACACAACAACAAGTTTTATCAAAAAAACTAATTATTTTTTTGTAAATGTGACCATTATAACCTAGTCATTAAAGTAGTGGGAATAAATAGTATTAACCAAATTATGAAATATATAATTGTCCCAATAATTTCTAGTATATTAATTAATGATTTGTAAATAATCACTCAATTTTTAGTAAAGTCATTTTATTCTTTTAGAAAAAAATTCTTCAAAAATGAGTTTTACTTCTTTTAATGAATGAATATTATAACTAATTTTGGAAAATTTTAAAAAACGTGTTCAAAAAAAGAATTTCATTTTTGAATTTATCATATAAAAATTATCTTAGGATGAATTTATGAGAATTTTATGAAAATATAGATTTTCATTGAATAATGTAAACTACTGATTTTTATTAAAAATTGTATTATCATTTTATGTATTTAAAAATTCCAATTCTATTTTAGATTAATTTTAAAATTTCATTAGTTTATTTTTTATTTAAAATGATCTAATTATGGGATTTGAAATGGATTTGATAACTGAATTTATTATAAAAATGTAAAGACCTCGACTCTGGTAGCCGAGAGTTGGTGGTTACATTAGAACTATATATAAGCAACTACATCCCAAAGGACCGAATAGTTTAGTAGTCATAGATAACAAGATACATACTTTAATTACAATTCACATTAGAAAACATGAAATACAACATAACACCGTTTTTTTATTTAGCATATCCCTGAAATTAATTCATAAAAAATTTCCTAGAATCATGAGGAAAAAAACATAATAAAGTGGTGAGATCATATTCTCAATAAGGGTATACATACAACAGAAGCTAAATAAGGCATGAGTATGACATAAAATAAATGTAAATCAAATATTCCATATTAACATGTGTTAAAAATTATCCATGGATATAAAAAATAATCAAATAATCAAATGGGAACCAATAAATAATATCATAATGACATAATTCATAAGGCAAGACATCATAAACATACCTTCAAAGATTCAACCAAGACATCATACATAAACATGTATAGCCTTGGCTAGCACCTTATTTAGTTTGTCTCATTAGACTTATTGATGCATTGAGAGGATATAACAAGCCTTTCCCATCACTTACAAATTCCAATTCATTCCTCATATAAATTAGGTGAAGCATAATCAACATATACATTTGTATTGAAAGTAGAATATAAAATTTTAATAAATTTCCCCAATCAATAGACATAACAATAAACCATCCAAAGGAATGTGGTGAATGGTATCAAAATAGTTCATTCCCAGTCAACCTGATCATAAACCATTCAATAAAATATGGTAGGTGGTATCATAATAGTTCAACCTCAACGAAGCATAATATTCAACAATGGGTGTTGATATAGATGAAAATACTTTATTAATATCACTGAAAAATTCCTTATAAAAATAGCCTTTTTTTACTTTGAAATCACTTATGTTTAAAATGTTATAAAATTATAAAAGAATAAATTTTCTTTAAAAATTACCTTGTAAACTTGTAAATTAAGCTTTAAAACCTTAAGGTTTCATGAATATGGGAAAATCTGCTCATATCGTATAAGTCAAAAAGCATTCTTTCCATATTTTTTTAGAAAAGTCATAAAGCACCTCATTTGGAAAATGAAAAAAATATTCCTTTCAAACCATTTTGTAAAAAGTCAAAAATGGGTAAAAATGGATTTAGATATTCATAAGATAATATTAAAATCATTTTTGAAAATATTCTTAAATAATATGGACATGGAAGAGAAATATTCTCCACTAGAGACTTAACATAAAAATAATCCAGAATAATAATGAGATTATGGAATTAACTCTTACGTTAGGTTCGATTTCCTTTATACATGTCCAAAATTGATGTATAATAAATATATTTTTATTATAAATCTATTCCATAACTATTCTCATATATATCATATAATATATGATTTAATTATTTCTTTTTTATTACATATTTAAAACAAATATTTATTTAATTATTATCCTGGGTGATAACTGCTTCGTTTTTCATATATGTTTTTATTCAGGTGTCTCAATCCCTGTAAATTTATCAAGGTTAACTAAAATCTAAAATATTAATAATGATATTAATAACATATTTTTTTCATTATTTATATGCTTAGAATCATTCTTTAAGATTTTACATGAAAAAATAATTGCATCGCTTCATGGAGACGGTGGGCCATACATACGTGTGAGATACGATATCATTCCATTAACTAGTGAAAGGATAATAAAATGAGTGATATATTAATTTTATAGAATAATAATAATTTCATAATTTTTATATATATATATCCATTATTTCTATCATTAAAACCATTTGAACATAGTGATGAAAAAAAAATTACACCATTGCATGGAGATGGTTAGAAGTACTCACAAATGTGTAGTGGTTTTGTTTTTCATAGGATGGATAAAATATGGAATATGGTTGTCCCATAATCATAATAAAATATACACATATATATGACACTTTAGTTATTATTTTAGTACGAGAACAAAACAAGAATAGTAAGTAGAATACGAAATAAACTTGAATAATTCGGCAAAGATGATTACCTTTTCTTCAGTTGACTCCATTTAGATCTCTTTGTAAGGTATTTAAGGATGGTATTTTTGCGATACCAATACCACTAGAATTTTTCTAAGTATTTTTAGAATATAAATAGGATGGTATTGATTAATATAGATGGCTAAATGTGGTGTGAAGTGGTGAGAGAGGTTGTGCCCTTTTATAATATAGGTAAGGGGAACTTTTGGATTCTCTCAAAAGTGTAAATTATAATAAATTAAATTTTCATCTAAATACCACCATATCAAATACGTGATTTTATTTTGATGTATTATTTTGTATATTTTTGGTCTTGTATTTATCTCTTGGTTTCCCAAAGAATTTTTGGAGAAAATAGAGTTTTTGGTCTTGGTAGCAAGTGGCACATGGTTAGGGGAAGTCGTGCACCAGCTTAAGGAAAACTGTGTGCCCTGGATAATGGATCTATCAAGGACACATGGACATACACATATGTATATGCCATCCCCCATGAAATAATGTGGTCTCATTCCTCTTATACAGAGAGGTACGCACAATTGTCACATAGTTTGGAAAACCGTGTGGGCTAATCATGTGACCTGTCATGGTAATAAAAAATTGGAAATTTACTCATTTTACTGCTTCATATTTAACCCTAAATCACCCCTAATATAAGAAATACAGTATTTTCATCCCTATTAGCTTCCTCTAATCCTTCTTGGTCCCATTTAAGTCCAATATTTGTGTGGTTTTAGCCTTGGTTCTTCAAAAAATCACCAAGTCTCTTTTCTCTTGGTTTCTCCCTTTTTATAGGGGTTTTTGTTCCCTATTTCTGAGTTCCATGTTTCTTATTGGATTGGTTGATCTAATAAGGGTTCAATATTGTGTTTTTTGGGTAAAATAATGATGGTTTCGGTTTGATATTTCCTTTATAGGGTTCTCTTGTGGTGCAGTTGTGGTTTTCCACCGGATTATAGAAGTTTCCAAGCTTGAGGTAGGTGGTTCCATAATTTTACATTATTAAATAAATTTGGTGTGCTTTCTTGTTTCATAAATGTGTTTTATGAATTAAGTGTGTGGTGAGAAATGTGTTTCCAAAGTTATTTGAAGTGTGTATGGGATGGAAAATTGTTTTCTAAAAGAATTTGATTATGTTTCAAGTGTGCCTTTTTGTTGTGAATTATAAACGTGTTCAACGAATTTTTTGAAAGGTGTGAAATATGTTTTAAAAGGATTTTCCGATATATATGTGATGAAAGTTGGTTTTATAAAGGAAATGGTTTTTTGTTACATGTGATCTTCTTTATTATGTTCCTTAAATTTTTTCTATGAATTGTGTATTTGATAAAAATCATGTTTTAAAATGGATTTAGTGTGCGTATAGATTTAAAAGGGGTTTTGATTATGAAAAATGGTGGTTTCCATATGAGATTTGATTTTGGGAAGAACATTCTTATGAAAGAAATGTATTTTCACATGTGTTCATGAATCTTGGAATATGTATGTGACTGTGAAGATTTATGTGACATGTGAAAAAGAAATTGAGCACAAAGGGAATCTCAGGTATCTAGGTGTGTGAACTAAAACTGGTACTCTAGATTATTTGGTGGAGATGAGGCCCAATTTCTTCTATAAATATTGATACTACAATATTAACTCAAAATGTGATATGACCAGAGACCACTAGTCCTTGGGATGGGTTCCCCTCTAGTGGATCATGCATATGGACATTGTGGGTTTTGGCTTATATTTGGAGTCCACAAGACCATGGGATGCCTTCCACTCTAGTGGCTTATGCATGAGAACACTATGGGTTTTGGTTGGAGGATATTATAATTGAGGTATGAGGTTCATAGAGTCCCACTAGAGCTATATCCTATAGGGATTTTCTGTAATGTGGTGCTCTATTGTGATGTGCTATTTTTGTGAGGTGGTTCTCTCTTATGATGTGATGTTTTTGTAATGTGGTGCTCACTATTGGTATATGGTGGATCTTATGTACATTTTAATTTTAAATCAATTTTCTTTTTAGAAATATTTTCATATAATTGTTTTCCTAGAAATGTTTCATTTAAAAATGTTTCTATGTTCTATATTAAAACTTACATGGTGATTTTTCTTCTAATGTTATAGCATGGAATCTTTCTTTTGGTGGAATCCTTCTAGGATTTGGTACAAACCCTACATAAACCCTTGGGTGTATGTAGAATTTGTTATATATGACTGAGGTTAAGGAAATATATTTCTTGGTGGTCATGGTGGATCTGGTTTCTCGTGTTCCACTTATTTCAGATGTTTGTGGTGTTGGATTAAGGGTGATGGACCTCTCGTTGCATGTATATTTTTGATTTGTGATTTAATCATTTCATTTTTCATTGTGATATTTTGGTTTTTCTTAAATTTGTAAAACATTGAATTTAAAAATTGTTGTATCCCTTTTTATTCTTGTTTAACCATTATACTATGGTGTCTTATCATTTTTAGTTATTAATTGTTAAATAAATTGGTAAAATCATTTACAAAAGTTTATTTTTGATACACATGCACTGGTTCCTAGCCTATGAGGATTGGTAATGCCCTTTGGGACATGTCTTGAGCTAGGTCGGGTGTCGAGTTGGATGAAACCATGGCTTGGTTCATGAAAAAAATGGTATCAGAGTAGGTTTCACTTTTTTTGGGTCAAGTTAGTTGGGAAGTGTCCAGATAGTCATAAGCTAGGATTTTCGAGGCTTGAGGTTTGGTTGCCAGTGGGATTTCCGGCCAACACACATCATAACGGGCCTTGAGTAACCATGGGATTTTGGAGATTAGTTTGTCTTATCCTCAAAGTGAGATGTGCAGACTGTAGACTATATATGGACACCGAGTGGGGGTGGAGTAGTTTGGTTTGTATTGTTATTGTTATGGATTTGGAATTGTTATGATTAATGTAAGTGTTTAGAATATGTTATTATTGATGATTTTTTTCAAATTATGTATTTATGGTTCTCCCAGTATTTGTTACTTGATGTAGAAAGATACCTTCCCATAGACTACTTGTGTAGCCACGAGAAGAGGCTGGAGAGATTTATCCCTCACCAATTGATCAGAGAATAGTGGAATTGGTGGTTTGGTATGACTAAGATTTGGGTCACGGAGGAAGATCAAATATTTCTTAGGTTAGAGAAGCTGTACCAAGTCCTAGAAAGGAAAAAGATCAAGAGTTACTCAAGAGAAATCTACCTTCCTTCGAGGGTATCACAGATCCCCAGGAAGCTATGGATTAACTAAAAAATATTGAGAGTATGTTTGAGTTTCTTGCCACTCTAGAGGCATTTAGGTTAAAGTGTTCTTTTTTCATGTTGGAAGGTCTAAATAAAAAGTGGTGGGACTCATTAGTGCAAGATTGGAATAATGATTATATGGGGTAGAAGGATTTCAAGTTCATCTTCAATGAGTATTATTTACTTGAGAACTCAACCTTCACCAAGTCTTGGGAGTTTTTGGATCTTTTACCAGGGAGATTGGAATGTGATAGAGTTTTATAACCACTTTGAACAACTAGTTCATTTCACACCCAAGGTAGTTTCCATTGAGTATACGATGGCTAAAAAATTAGAGATGGGGCTGAAACCATAGATCCAATACTAAGTATTTTTTTCTAAAATTAAAGAATTATGCTGAGGTAGTTGATCTTGGATTGATGGTAGAGATTGATCATAGAGGAAAGTCTAGTTTATTTGGATCAATTTTAGTAGTGGACTATGTAATAGGAATCCCATATGAGAATAAGAATAAGTGGTATGAGCAAGAGAAGAGAGGAGGTAGTAGTTCCAACCATCCTTCCTAACTATTTTTTTTGTGGCTTCTGATGCTGGATATTTTGTGTACCATTAGTGTGGGAAGGTGGTCACATGCAATCTACATGTTCAGATCCACCCTGAAAAATGATATGTATGTGGATATTTGAGGAACTTGTGACCTTTTTAAAAGGTGGAACAACCGTATCAGAGTGGTGTAGGATCTCTAACTTTTAAAGGGATGTCAGCCCGGTCAGAACCATCCAAGATAGTGGGTTATTGATTCGAAGGTCATGGAAGAAGGGATGAATCTTCTTCTAGATATAATTAGTTTAGGGAAGATCCATAGGTCAATAGTCATTCTTAGGGTTAGAATAAGACAAGGAATCTTTATGATATGAATCGAGCGCCAATAGAGTCAAATTCAGGGTCTGCGACGGTTTTAGGTACCATTATTATTACATCATCGTTAGCTATTATTCTATTTTATATGAGTGCCTCTCTTTAGGAAAATGTCTCCCTTCTCTCCCAGTTCTCCTCTCATCCATGGATCCTCCTAGGGTTTATTCTGAACCCCTTCAATTTGGAGTTTCCGGTGCGTCTTGCACTGTTCTTCTTCCTCTTCTTTTTTCCTACCCTACTCTCGCCTCCTCCTACCTTCTTTCTTCTGCGTGACTTCTTTGGTCTTTCAGGTCGATGTGTTTTTCTTATCATGCTCCTGGGATCCTGATGATGGTTGTATGCTATTGTTTCTCTCAAATTCTCTTTCCATGGATCTTCCCTCATGTTCCTCAGCACCTCTCCAGGTCAGATTTTGAGCTGTGGTACAAATAGGTTTTGGGTTTCACAATTTGGCGGTTGATGAGCCTCATGGAACTACCTGGGTTGGTCTTCTCCTACTTTCTTCGCTATCAGTTTCAGGGTTGGCAGCCATGGACGTGCTTTTCTGTCGAGACCGTAGTCCGTTTTCAATGTTGCTATGGCTTCCTATTCCTTCTTTTCTCTCTGAGTTGGTCAGCGGTGGTGGTTTCATAGAGGCTTTAGGAAGTGCGTATGATCAGTCGACGGTGTTCCAGGGGGATCATCCACTACTATCTTCACTATGAGATGTGGTGGTTTCCGTATGATGTCTGTTGTGTCTGATGAATCCCGGGTTCAATGTTTCTTGGTTCTAGTTTGGCTTTGCTAGCACAGGTCGTCTCAGCAGCTCAAATCCCTACTATGACCCCAAGTGCCTTTTCTCCTCTCCCAGTCGGATCTGAAGAATTGGTAAATAAGTGGTTTTGGTATGTGGTATTTGGTAGCCGATGGTGTTTCTTTCATGATAGGGGCCATTTTTCTCCATTGAATCCATCGATGGTGAATTTTAGTGGTGGATACAACAATATTATTGAAGTTGTTTCATTTTTTTTTCAGATTCTATTCGGTGTTATGCGGTGAAGTTTGTGATTTTCTAGTTTGATACTTTACAGCAGCAATGATGGAGTTCTCAGGCGGCGTTGTATGATGGTTTCTTTCTCAATGACAGAGGTGTTGACGATTGAAGGTTTCTTTTTCATTTTGAATGCTCTGGTGGTTATGTATGCCGGTGGTGAGGGGTGGCCGATGATGGTGGTGTACCGATGCCTGACAAGGGTGCCCCCAGATCAAGGCCTAGGGTTCAGTGTTGGAGAGTTAATCTTGTCAAGGTGTGAAACTCAAGGCACCTCTTCAAATGAGGCTGTATGATGGTGTTTATTTGATGTTCGAATTTTGAAACTTTTAATTCATGTTGTTCTTTAGTGGGTGATTTTGGTTGCAGATGGCGATGTAATGATGACAATATGGGTTGAACGACATTATGTTTTTTGATTTGGTGGTAAACGATTATGGGATGTCTACTACCAGGTTACTTTTTTTTAGAATCTGGTTTTTGTATTTTACATCTGGTGATGTTTGGAATTTTGATGTGTTTGAATTATGTACAATGCGGTTACCACTAACCTACAAAGTGGATTTTAGAAAATTAAAAAAAAGATTTGGTTGGAGTGACTCTCTTTCATTAATTTCTTCCCATTTCATGAATGTGTTAAATTTTTCAATCAATATTATTCCATGTGAGATGGAGTTAGTGACAACACTTGGTAGGAAGAGAGATCACGATTTTTTAGGCCACAAATCTGCATGGATCAACTCTTTTTAGGTTTTTGAAGACCAAGGTGCCTGGAGGAAGTCCAGAGGGACTTTACTGCTAAAAGATGTAAGCATGGAGATTTCACATCATGAATGAAAATTACACAATGTGAATATGGGTTTCATGAAATTAATATTTTAGGGTTTAAAAAATAAATAAAATAAAGAGGTGATGGTTTTTTTGGGTGGAAACCAACCTCGAGGCATTACACAACGTGAAAAAGGATTACACATCATTTAATCATCCACTGCTATATGTTTTAAAACATTTTCTAGCCACTCAGGTTGTCAAACCCTAAAGCTACAGCGGATATCTTTCGACTCCAAGAGACCCGACGACCAACTCTTCAATGTTTTGAGGATTCCTTCATCAATGATTGATTCCTAGCTTCCCTCCTTCAATCTATAACAATACGCCTTCAATATAAGGTGCGTTCTTCCTCCATTCTTGAAGTTTCTCCCAATTTGATCACTTTTTCCTCTAGTTCTTCTTTCCATGCAATGGAATATGATCTCCCATGGTTCTAATGGGATTTCTCTTGGTTGTTGTTGGTGCGGTGGTATCGCGGTGTCCCCATATGGATGTAGATCTTGTGGGAGGGGTGATTAGAGATCCATTGCATGGTCCATTCTTATATGAAGAATGTCGATGACCTTTTGATATATAGTATTCATTGATTATCTATTTATTTAGGTGAAATCATAGAGATAGCATGATTTATCCCCTTGGATCACAATGAAATTTACATAATAATTATTTGAACCAAATTAAAGAACTGGAAATGATCACATACATATATTTTTACTTTGTACTGTGATAATGGTTTGCCTCTTGATTTTATATATAGTGTGATATATATGCCTTGCTTGGATTAACATGTTTTTCTTGATAGAAATTATTAAAAAATGTAAATCTAGAATTAATTGATAATTAATTGGATAGAGGAATTTAAGAGGCATGTTTACTGAATCCGGTTGTTGTTGTTTCAATTTTATGATAATCAAATTGATGCAAATATTCATGTTTAATTGAATTGGTTAATGAACCTAAATCGTGTTGATTTTTGTTGATAAAAGAATTTATGTAATTTTAAATTAATTTTTTATTTAATTTGTGATAACTTGTTGCTTAGGTTTCTCATTGTTTGAACTTTTGAATAATGAATATGTTAATTCAAGATAGAATAAGAACTAGTTGTGTGATAAAAGATAATTCCTTTATAGTTTTTAATTTTTCCTCTTTCTTGTAAGTCCAAGTGCCTTACGATTTAGAGATACAATAGATCATTGTGTGTGAAGGATGAATTCCTTAATTTAAGTCCCAGTGCCCAGTTTCTATGTTTGATTCCTGCTGCTTGTGATATAGATGAGCCTGGAGGATTGTTGTAGTTTGTGGGGGTAGGGAGGCCTGAATGTGATGTGAACCTATAATGTCTGAGCTTGGAGTGTTATTATGGTATGTGGGGTAAGGATGCCTGGTTTTTGTGGCAGTAGTTGACATTTGGAGTGGTGAGATGCATGGGTTGATGCATGTGGGTGTCGAGGAGGACACTGTGGTTGACAGAACAGGTTGAAACTAGGATTACCCCTTGATATGAAAGTTATATTCTTGTTTGAATATGTGGTTTACTTATTTTTTATCCTTTCCCCACTTCTTGAGGTAGATGTTTTTGGTTACTCTCCTTCCTAGAGAGGCAAATATGCATGGGGTATGCCCTGTGATTTCTGTGTTTATCTTCTCAAGGTTGGATGAGTCTATGCTCCTAATATAGGTGGTGAATACTAGATTAGTATTTAATCTACTCACCACATCGATCCCCATGTGTTTTGTAGCATATAATATTTTTCTAGAATACCTGGAAATATGGAAACTGGTAATGTTGTAAAATAAATGAATAAATGTTTAAACCATGGGGTTGGAGCTTTTTGGGATGCAATTTTGAGGTTATAATTCTGAGAAGCCGTGGAATCAGTTTCCTTATTCCTAGAGGACATGAAACTTTGTTGTGATGCTAATGAAATGTAATGTGGAGATGATAATGGTTAAAGAATTAATTAATTTAAATTGAAACTAATAAAAAGGGGCAAAGTAATTTAATATATCCATTTCAATGGTTCTATGAGTATAGGTTATTTGGTCTTAGTAGTGGCAGCTCAGAGTCTGAGAGACATTAGCTACAATTGAGTATAAGAGTAGGTTATGCTTGTAGTGTGGTTGTGAGATATATTATATCATGTATATTTTGTGTTTCTTTATGCTACTCCAACCCTTCGGTTAGGTAAACTGACACCCCAGATATTCTAAGCCCTAGGGGGGGGGGGTGTTTCCACTAATATCTCAATGGAAGGATGGATGGATGACTACCCCCTTTGGCCCCACTCTCTTCTCTTGGTAGTTACTTGTGCTGGTATACATGGCGGTTAGTTTTCCCCATATATGTGTCTATAGGGATATAATGGCTTGTAGATATTTCACACCCATATATTCAAGATATTGTTTCCTAAGGGATACTATAGGTATAACATGTATGGTTTATGATGGATTAAGGATCCCTACTCTGCGTATGGGCTGTAATGTCTTGAGGTATAATACCCAATGTATGATACACATTATGCAAGATGTGGTGGATCCTAGAAACTACCTTGTTACTTTTGGATATGTGGACGTGGTGGTGTCTATCACACAAGGTGCATATTGTGGTGCTTTTCCTAGGTGTTTACATGCTAGATTTTTTGGTGAGAGATGCTCAGAATGTGTGATGTTAGGGAAAAGTGGAAAAATAATGGATAAATGGTAGAACGGTACTATTTCTGATGCTTTTGTTGGGGAGTGCGTTTCCATATCGTTTGAGGATGAAAGGCACAGTTTTGTTGCCCCACATTTCCACTTTCCAAAGGTGGGTGAAATCCGTCACTTTTTTCGGGACGTTTTCTCCTTGATCGAAACTGGATGATGGGAGATTGATTCTTCCTTCCACGGATTCCTCCTCGAAACTCGTCACCTAGTCCGAGTCTCCCTTATAGATTTAAGTTGTTGTTCGTGAAACTCTTCATAGTGCCATATCTTCATGGACACCAGTTAGTTACACTGCTTCTGTCGGGACATTCCAGGGGGTCCAGTCAGGACAACAATCTTCAATCAGAGGAGTAGTCACATTGGATATCACTGGCATGTCTGGGCACTGGGACACTGGCGCGTCTGTCTTCTGTCCCTTATTATAGGGCTTCTCGAGGGAATGGAAGCCCGAGGCATCCCACGTAGAATGAGAGGAATTATATTCCATAGGCATGTATATGAGGTTTTCCTCAGCTTCTCATATTTAACACGGGGTATGACGCAAGTTTAACATCCAGCAGAGATGGATCAGACTGATTATAACACCGACTAGAGTGGATCAGATGAGTGTAATCCCTAGAGGACACTCTGATGTAGGTGGGTGGACATGACCTCACCAGGATGTGGTGGCCTGGGTAAGAATCAAGATGGATGATAGGGTGCTGAGTGAAATGGGTGGTGAATGGGATGGAACCGCCATGAGGATAACAATAATGTTGGGCTTGAGTCTCAAGGAGACTTCCAACGTATCCCCATGGCAGGGAATCAAAGTCCGCATAGTTCAGGAGGACGATGGGATGCCTGAGGAGGCGGCCCATCAGAATTGATGCATGGATGGGACCTAGAGGAAGTGGAACCTCTGGTTTGGGGCATGAACATACCGATACACATAGGCTCGAGGGAAAGATCAGGCAATGAGCTTGAACTGGGGTGAACACATAGGACAATAACCCGATGATGTGTATGCGGATTACGCGTGGTTAGCAGCCTGGGTTGGTCTGACGCCACTAGGACATACCAAATATGTGGGTCCTAGTAAAGGGGATTACAATAGCTTTCCATTAAACAAGGGATGCAGTGGCTTACTGCTGACCAGGATACAACGAATTACCACTGATTGAGGGACACAATAGCTTACCACTGCATGTGGTATATAGTTTAACGTCATGTGGGATGAAGGTGAACCAACATTGGGGGGGGGGGGGGAGGGGGGTCAAAATGACTAGGTGTTGGGGTTGAACCTTTGGGAGGCTTCCTACATACCTTTCCTTGGCAAGGATCAAAGACCACGTAGTTCAGGATGTGGGTTTGGTGCATCGACGTGAAGGGGGTCAGAACGACCAATGGTTTTTGGGCTTGAACCTCAGGGAGGCTTCCTACGTACCTTGCCTTGGCAAGGATCAAAGACCACATAGTTCAGGTATGGGTGTGGGGCTTACATTATAGGCTACCCAAGGTGTTGGTTAACTGATGTGAAGATGGTTGGAATGACCGGGGTGGTGGGCTTGACCCTCAGGGAGGCTTCCTACGTACCTTTCCTTAGCAAGGATCAAAGTCCACATAGTTCAGGATGGGGTGCGAGGCTTACACTCTAGGTTGCCCAAGGTGTTGGTGAACCAACGTGAAGATGGATGAAACAACCGGGATGGTGGGATTGAACCTTAGGGAGGCTTCCTTTGTACATTTCCTTAACAAGGATCAAAGTCCACATAGTTCAGGATGGGGTGTGGGGCTTACACTCTAGGATTCCCAAAGAGTATGTCATGGTCAGTGCTTGCTCTAAGCCCACGTGAGTCATGCTCGGTGTGAGAAACAAGAGACAACAAAGACCTGATGATCACGTCGTGAAAGGTGCATCCGTGGGAAATGGAGTGGGGCTTACATGTGATCATAGATCAAAGAGGAAACAGGGGCTTATGCATGGTTAACAGTCCAAAGAGGTTGGGACTTACTCTAGGATGGAGGCCTAGTGGTGACAAAGCCCAGCGAGAGAGGGGTTTGGAACTGAAGAGAGGAGGGGAAGGGATGATTCCTCTTGCAAGAAAAGCTAAAGGATTACACTATAGTGGTTTCCCTTCCCCCGCGTAGAATGCATGGGGGAAGCCATAGTTTAACGTCATGTGCTGAGGACAATGGTGCTTGGAAGTTTAACGTCCTGCAGCTCGGACAAGGCGGGTTTGCTCGGCACCCCTAGGACTTACATAACCGGTACCCTCTACACCTTATTTAAGAAAGGGGACAGGCAATGACATGAATAGGGGGTGTTATGGAGCGATCCATTGGGGGGTACACATTTGTGTGGCTATGCGAAGAAGCAATAGTCGTTAGCATGCCTATGCGAAGAAGCATGAGGTGAAGTAACATAATGGGAAGTGGTGTCTAGGGGACTTTGAAGTTGCTTTGTGTGAACCTAGGAGGTTGCACGGGAGAGGGAGTTGTAGAGAAAATGGGTTTACGAGTAGAGGCCTCATAGAGCTTTGGTGCTCCATGTAAGGGAAGGGCTTCATGAAGGTGCGGGCTTCACAAAGTGAAGTGGACTAGCCTAGACATAGGGCATAGGTTCATAGAAGAGGTGCTTCGTAAAGTGGAAGAGAATTCACGAAGAAAATACATAGAAGCATGGGTGCCGCATGAAGCAAGGTCTTGTGAAGCAATGTTCTTCACGAGGCACAATGACTCAGGCTTAGCATTTGAGTCGCATGTGCATGGGGGGTGCTTCACAAAGCATGAACGCTCCGCGATGACCCAATTTCCCATGAAGATATCCTTCCTTTGCAAAGGCCTGTGGGATTTGCGAAAGGCATCACTCTCGAAAGAGGGGGTGAAGACAAGGCAAAGGGGAGACACTTTACGAAGAAAAAGTACCTTGAGTAGCTCATGGTTTGCAGAGCAGAAAGTGATTCATGATTTGAGAGCCGAGAAGAGGAAAGGTTGGATGATCTATCCTTTGGGCATGGGGGGAGGCCGGTATTTATAGGCAAGAGGCACCGTAGAGCAGCGCTCGCTCGGTGCGAAGATGGATTCCACTCTGCGGCAGGCTTGTGAACATCAAAGGGGATCGTGGAGCATCCCGCCTCCTGGCTTCGTGGTGGACTCGCGGAGCCAAGGTGCTCTGCGAAATGTCTTTACGAGGCATCTTTGGGCACTTTCTTATTATCCTCGTCCCTTCTGATTTTTGGCACCAACAAATGCCCCCCCTCAGACTTGGAGCCAAGGATAAATCAAGGGTCTAAGTATGAGGGTCAATCACCAAAATTACTCGGCTATTTTGTGAAGTTGGCTCATGAAGGATGATTGCCGAGCGGGATAACGATGGGTCGGCTCGGCGTGCTGCGAAGCTCACCGCGGTCGAGATGTGCCACGAAGCGGCGAGGGTCGTCACCTATTAATAGAGGGGTTGACTTCTCTTTGGTTATTTATCTCCTTTTTTATTTTGGATTATAGTGATCTCGATTCACTAAGATCCATGTACTCTGCGATTGCTCTCCACGAATTAGGCCTTTAGCTTTGCGGCGCATAACGAGTCTTTGACTTCGCATATGTGTGCTTCGTGACTCCACGTTTGGAGGCCGAGGAAGGGCGCTTGCGAACAGGCTCTTTGAACGCGCTCTGCGAATGAGTTTTGTGACCGAACCAAAACACTTTCCGCACCCTAAAAGACCGCATGGCTCATCTAGAAGCTGCCCAGGGGGTCCTTGTAGATGCTGCCCAAAGGGACGAGATGGAGAATGACCTGGGTTTAGGAGAGCTAGTTCAGAGCCACTCTGACCATCGTTCTTTGGTGGAGCTGCTATCAGAGATCCATAGGAACTACCCATTATGCAAGAGGTTGCCTTTGTATGGATTTGGGTTGAGGGAAGACATCTTCATCCCAGAAGGGAGTCGGGATGAACCGACTTACTGGTTCAGGAGCACACCGTGACAGTGCTGATGGTTCAGAGTGGATAATGGTCATTCCCGGTAGGAATTCACACTCTTCATTGCTGAATTCTTATACAACCACCTGAATAACATTGATGGAAAAGAGTTACAGCTGAAGTCGTCTCCCCCCCATGCATCAGACGATATTTAAGGCGGCTCTGGGGAACCCAAAGAAGGGGTGGTATGAGGAGTGAGACATGCGCCAGGGCGGAAACTTCATAGACGATTGGGCCTAGGCCTACTGGGTAGGCGCCTCGTGTGAGGAGTTTGGGGAGAAGCTGAGAATAGTGGGCCTATATGAGGCAGCTTGGGCCTCCCATTTTCACATATACCAGCCGAATCAGCTAATGCCAGAGCTGTTGATTGGTTGTCATTGAGGACCAAAAAATTCCATTTTCACCATGGGGAAGTCAGCATTAGCTTGTGGGATGTCCACCAGATCTAGGGGGTCCTGATACTGGGGGCTATTTATGATGAATTCCTCCCCATCATGAGTGTGTGGGAGGACCTAGAGCAAATGTCGCCACTGGCGATGGATTTAATGGAGCTTGTGCCAGGAGAGGACAAGGAGGTGGTGAGGGACGTCCATTTCAAGTGGTGGTTTAAACAGTTCCTGAGCTCCCCAGAGAACAGATAGTTTCCAGTGAGGCCTCGGACTTTCCTGAAGTGGGCCCAAAGTAAGGAGCACTCATATTGGCGACTTTTGGAGGATAGCCAGTGGAAGAAGTGGGGATTTAACTTCATCACCGAACAACAACCGATAGTTAGGATGGAAATGTTCATCGTGGCTCTCATCTATGGTTGGATCCTACCAGTGAGGGACACCAACATGGGACTGCGGCCAAGAAAATTCATTATAGAATCCTTGTTGGCGATAGGAGGGTGGGTCAACCTTGGGATACTGATTCTTTCCAAGCTGTATAAGATGCTGCGGCATATCTGTGAGGGGAAGATGCCCCGGATAATATGTGGCCCATTCTACCTTCTATATGGGTGGATAACAGCACACATCAGGGGGTTTATGAATACCCAAACCCCATTTCCACTCCAAGATCGAACTTCCGCCCATCTATCCTGAACGCTGTCGGGAGCTTTCCAGCCAAGATGACTGCACCATTGGTTCTGAACTGAGTGTAGAAGGTAGAGGAGTTCAATTTCCACCCATTTCCATTACCGAAGGGGGTATTCACTGATTATGGCCGGGGAAAGGAGGATCACTGTGCCTATATCTTGTCCTTTCAAGGTGGAGTTTCTATGGAAAGGGTGGATCATGAGCTTCTCTGTGAGCCGTACGCCCCACACCGATTTCCTTGGAAATTCTGGTGCATGCAGCGACTGACCCTGTAGGTCTATCTGGGGGTGTGCTATGAGGATCACTTGTGTGTGATGAGGCAGATGTGGCTTATTTTCACAAGAGAATATGGGAAGATGTGGAACTATCTGCACCCACCGACTGCTGTCGTTAGGTTAGTGAAGAAATATGTCCAGAGTTGGGAGGTGGCCTACCCGGGGGAAATGATAAAGAAACCAACCATTTAATTTGATGATGGTGTGCCTTCCAAACCACGAGGTCGAGGTCGAAAGGTAGTATGAGTATATTGCATTGGAAGGGCTACCGTATCGGTGGGGCCCGCACCATTTGAGGGAGAGGCAGCAGTGGTAACGGACCCGGAGGTCCCAGAAGAGCAGAGCCATCCTAAGGGGAGGCCACCTAGAGGGTTCCGTAAAATATCCACTCAGGCTCTAGGAAAGCGGTTGTGCCCCAATGATATGCCAGAAAATGCTGTCTTCCCAAAGTCTTGGGACATCTAGGAAGTTAACCGGCCATTCCTCGACCCGTCAGAGATGTGGAAACATCTGAACCATTTCAGGATAGATTTTCCGGGGATAGGCCCTATCAAGGCTAGCTTTTTGGTATCTCAAGCGGAGGCGGAGCAATACCTGACAGATATAGAGGACTTTATGCACTCCTGAGGTACCCTGTGTCTAATGAAGGATTAGGTCAAGGTGTTGCTCAACCACACCAATACCCCACAGTTGTCAGCTTCTGACTTAAGGGAACGGTTCCCTATGTCAGAAGAATCAAATAAATCCTCCTAGGGAGACGAGGCCGGGAGAGGGAGCCCGTTGGAGGAAGGTGAAGTTGGGGATCAAGACTTGGATCTTGAAGAGTTCGCCAAGGCCCTTGAGGTAAAGACTCTGATACCCTTCTTTAGGGGACACTTTCAGGTCATTCTGGACTCCTTGATAACATCTAAATTGTGCAATAAGTCCTTGTGCATAGAGCTCGTTCTCGACCTTCAAGAGATACATACACGAGAACTTCGGGGTCCATGCCTACTGCTAGGGAGATCAACATGTCTAGAGGGACCAAGATACCCAAAGAGGCTCTTGAATCTTTATACCTCCCAACAATATATGGAGGGACACACTTTGGGGTCCTGACGACATCAACCCAAGAATGATACCAAGAATTCAATCTCTGTAAGTCTCCTCTACCAAATTAATGACAGTCATCCATTGACCATGTTAACTGACGTGCATGTTTCTTTTTTGATACGCACAGTCCTCCAAATGGCGTGGGTTTCCTTGGTGAGGTCATTCGGTATCCCTGGAAGTGCCTTTCCCTGGGGAATGTTGGTGACTGTGGAGGTGGAGGTCCAAATTAATCAAATAGTGGTGCTCCCGATCACCAGTGGGACCGTTAGAGAGGCTGAGCCTGAGATCATCGAGGTGGGGTCTAATGATGAGGATTGGTCGGACAACCCAAGTCCCACCATGCCTGATCAAACACCAGATGCGGATCCGGCTGATGAGTTCCTAGGGGCATTCCCTGCATATGAGCCTGCCGACCGTGCTGACTGGGACAAGATGACCTCTGATGAAGAGGACTGCAGAATAGTCTGTCACCGATCATGGAAGCGGATCAAGCACTTCATTGATGACACCCCCAAGCACTATTTCTAGATGATATGGACAAACTTCACTCACAACTACACTAACTGTGTGTTGGGGGAGTGGATGCCTAACGTCCTCACATGCTCATCCAAGATCTTATGGAGGAGAAGATTCAGGAGAATGACCGTGGTCTCAGTGTGGGTTGGTAGCAGAGGAAATCAGTGAACATCAAGAGGCTCCAAAAGACTGAAGATGAGGTCTAGAGGCTACAGAGTTGGGCAGATGAGCACTCAGCCTTCCTGAACATGCAATCTGAGCTAATATTACGATTAAAGGACCAATTGGATGAGGATGAATAGGGCATGAAGCGAGCCTCTGATGAAATGATCGTCATCCGGACCAGCGTGGAGTGGGCCTAGATTGTGGCTGATGAATTACACCCCATCACTACCAAGGAGGAGCAGGAACTGAATAGGTGACAACAAATCCTGGATGCCACCAACCAGAGGGTGGTAGAGCTGCTATGCTCTTTTGAAGAGGTCAACCCGTCCATGGGAGGGGTCGATCCTAAGGTGCTGTGATGCCTGTAACCATTGAATGCAATTTCATGATTTGATTATTTTATGCCAACTGCATGCATGAGTTCCATTATTTGTGTTGGTTAATTTCATTCTCGTGACATTCATGGTGCGTCCAATGGTCAATCCCTAAGCTCATATGGGTCGGGCTCGATGTGAGAAATAAGGGATGACCACCTTACTGTCCTGTTCAAATGTTGGAGTTCAACCCAGGATTTAGGAATCTGGGGGTTTGAGCAACCAATCTGAATTCCTGAGAAGAGAAGGGAGATACCTGACTGAAGAATGAAGCTCTCAGAATAGCTGAATTACCATTTTCCCAGCGTGCTCTTATGAACGAGCGGGGTAACGCCAGGGGTTCTGGAATAAATCCGAACATAAGGGAATGAAAAGTGTGAATTAAAATACCCAAAATTCTGAACACTGTGGGGATGGCGTGACAATAAAAGATAACTATTGACCATGTTCGAAACACAGAATCTATATTATGTTAGACTGAAATGGGGATGAAAAATGAGGGCTGACCACTAACCATATTCGAAACATGGGGCCTAACTCAAAATGTCATCGATTAGCCTTCCAGAACATTGGACCAGGATAGTAGGTGAGCCATAGGCCGAGAATCCATACTGTTAAGGGGTTTCTTTAGACGTGAGAGAGGATGGGGGTCCGAATAATGGGCACGTAAAGCGTGGAGAGTGGAGTGATGGGTTGTTCAATTAGAGTCCAACACTCTTGAAATTATGCCACTGTGGTAGAAACACATTAGTTGGATACACCGACCTGATCAGGGATCAAACACACTTTTTAAAATGACCTCTATGATGGATAAACTTTTGCCTCCCAACGTTTATCATGGGGCATCCCGAACTTGTTTAGGGTAAAGCCGCAATTTCGTGGTTCCCCAAAGAGATCAGGTCAAGGAACCAAAAAAGGAGGGGGAAACATGAATTATGGTTCCTGAGGATGGACCCAGAGGTAGAATGTCAGGGGTTCCTACGTATCCCATGAGAATGGGAATCAAGACGAATGTAGTTCTGAGAGCGCAGTTTAACGTCATGCGGGATGAGGAAAAGCATGTGTGGCGATGGCTACACTAGAACATGTACTACCAGAATTACTAAGCCCATGTGAGTCGTGATCGATGTGGGAAACATTAATTAGTGATGAGACTTTTCCAGAATAGGTAGGGACACATTAGAGACGATGGGGCATTAGATGAATGATGTCCCAGTGATGCTGACCCACCTAAATAACGCACCAAGATGCACTGAAGAGTAAATCCGAGTATGTTGGAATTCCACTTGAACATAAGGGAGTGGAAACATATGAATCAGGATGCTCGAAATCTAGACTGCAATGATGGTGGTATGATGATAGGGGATAGCTGTTTACCATGTTCAAAACACAGCATCCATATCGCATTATCCTGGAATGGGGACAGACAAATGAGGGTCGACTGTTGACCATATTCGCAATGCATGACCCGTCACACATGTCGTCCAAGATATTTAGGGATGTTGGCATGAAAAGGTAGGTGAGATAAGGTTCCATGAGACCAGGACGTGAATGGGGTCCCTTTAGATGTGGAAGAGGATGAGGATCCAAATAATGGGCTCATGAATCTTGGAAATGGAACAAGGGGAATGTCCCCGTGAAATTTCCACACTTCAGGCTCTCTGCCTAAACGCATCTAAGTATGACAATGAGATGCATCAGATAGAGGGAGTCAAGTCCCTTCCCAAGGAGAAGGGTCTTGGGGTCGCACACTTTGAACCTAAGGTCCTGGGGTGGACCATTAAGGGGGTGCTTGATCTAATAGGCTGTGCACAGGGTGGCGAAATAGCCAAACGTGACGCGCAGTTCCCATAAGGAGATCTTAGTTTAAGTTCATAAAGCTCAGACCATGCTGGGAATAAGATGCAAGAGGCACATGGTATGGTGTTTTCAAAAACCTGACGTGAATGAGGACCCATTAGATACTCGCTTCACTACATGTTCCTCAGAGA
Source organism: Viscum album (assembly GCA_963277665.1). Taxonomy (NCBI): domain Eukaryota; kingdom Viridiplantae; phylum Streptophyta; class Magnoliopsida; order Santalales; family Viscaceae; genus Viscum; species Viscum album. The sequence goes on along the minus strand of OY728156.1, from coordinate 360,026,609 downwards.
GTTTGGGCCGAGGGGCTGAAAGAGAGTGGACAAGATTTTGGATTCCTGGGGCTGGTCCCAGAGACAAGATGCTTGGGAATTCTTATGTATCCCATTAGAATTGGAATCAATCCATACATAGTTCTGAGGTGTGGCACGGTAAGGTATCAATGCTAGGGACATAAAGGGTGTGCGGGTCTAGCCCTTGCACCAATAGAAGCGACATTTGATAAGTCTTGTTTATCCTTTAGGGTGAATGGATGTGTTTTTTTGAGGCTATGGGACTAGAATATTCAATCCATACATTGCAACAAGAATCAAGCCAAATAAAGGCATTGAAAAATGGTAAGGTGTTTGACCGATACCAAACATGATGTTCCTTGAGCAAGGGAACCACAATGCTGCGCCGTTTTTCATCGTGCAGCCAGGACGATAATATCACAGTTTAAGGTCATGTGATAGGACCGACCATGCACTTTAACGTTTTATGACATAGAAGTAGTAGAGATGAGGCTAAAGGGGGAATGTGCACGGTGCAATAAATCATACCCGACATGAATGAGGATGAGGTCCACACCATACCATGCGCGATTCTGAGAAAGAAACCTCGGGCTAAGGGGCCAAAAAGAGGTAAGAGGGTGGAAAGTAGGAGATACTGACTCTCAATTAAGATGGACCCATAGATGAGGTTTCTGAGTGTTCTTACATTTCCCATGGAAAGGGAGTCAAGCTGTATGTAGTTCTACAAAGGGTCAATACAAAAATATCTTAGTTTAAGGTCTTAGAACTTAGACCATGGAGAAGTGGGACTATTCCAAGTAAGTGAGGACCTTAACCTGATCCCTAAGCCTACGTGAGTCAAAATCAATGTAGGAAAGAAGGGTAGATAAGGTATTTGAAATACATGAAATACATGCAAAGGGGAAATCAGTGGTGCACCTAATGATTGCCTTATCGTATATTTTTCCTTCTAACGTGCAGATGCGCACTGAGGAATAGTACCAAGAGTCTTGAAATTATACTTGGACATGATGAGGTAGAGAAGGGTGTGAATAATGTAACCGACATTTTGGTCTTAACAGGGTTGGCGCGATGATAGAGGATAACTGTTGATCGTGTTCGAAACACAACGTCCATATCGCGTTAGCCTGGAATGGGAACAAAAAATGAGCGTTGACCGCTGACCATATTCACAACGTGGGACTTGTATCAATTTATTACTTAGAGCCCTTGAGGTCATTAACCCATAATAGTAGGAGGGCCCTTGGACTGAACATCCATGCCATTCGGGGGTCCCTTTGGATGTGAAAGGTGATGGAAGCCCTAATGAAGGGGAACAAAAATCCTAAGAAATGGGTGAAAGCATGTTCGAGTAGAGTCCGACATTCCAGGTACTAAACCAGAGTAACCTTGGGCACATTGGTGAATCTCCAAAGAAAACCAGGGGGCCAACTAGATGGTGGAAAATTTGAAAATACGAGTATAGAACAAGGAGATAGAGAACTCTCAGGAGGGAGAAGCACATGGCATGGTCATTACAAACCCGACGTGAATGAGGACATAGTCCAATGCCACATCATATACTCCCCTCCCTAAGAAAGGTTTGGACAAGGGGACAAGGGGAAAGGGATATCTTCAAGAGATGGGGCTGGAACCAAAGTCTAGGCATTAAGGCGGTCCTACGTATCCTTTGAGGATGAGAATCAATCCACACGTAGTTCTTGAGAGAAATAGGAGTAATGTGCAGTTTTTCGTCACACAGTAAGGACACAAATGGGTAAGATACCTCACGCACAGGAGGTGTATGGAACAACAAGTAACCCGACATGAATTAGGACATAATACCCTACCACACCATACAATCCCGTAAGAGAGAACCTGGGCCAGGGGCCCGAAAAGGCTGGGGGTCCTGAGGTTGGGCCTCAGACAGAAAGGCCCGACCAGTTTTCAGTTTAACATCTTGTAGTGAGGGAAAAGAAAGGGGTAAGATAACCCAAACAAGGGAGGTGTACGACACGGTGAGTAACCTGATGTGAATGAGGACATAATTCCCCACCACAACGTAAAATCCCATAAGAGTTTTAGACTTGGGTCGGGGGCCCGAGATTGGGAACGCAAAGCACGGTAGGGCCTGTGCTCGCAACATAGATGATACATGATAGGAGGGATGTCTCAAGAGGATCCATGTGGCAGGGCGAAATAGCCCGATGTGAATGAGGACATAAGTACGCTTCACACCACACAAGCCTAAACGAGAACTTGAGCCAGGGGCCAGAAAAGGCCAAGGGGCCAGAAAAGGCCAAGGGGCCAGAAAAGGCCAAGGGGCCAAAAAAGGCCAAGGGGCCTGAGGCTGGGCATCCTGGACAATGGTAGCCATACGACCTCTTGTGCAGTTAATGCCTCATCACAACTCTTAATCCCATGTGATCAGTGGTCGGTGTGGGAAACAAGGATCTATACTTGACTCTCTCTATCATATAGGGGTCTAATAGCTGGCATTGCCCAAAGGGAGTTCATCGCTTGGGGATACACCAGGGTAGAATGAACCACTACACTCAATGTTTGGGACATCTTGGGGTGGCTCTAACAATAAAGGATAGTTATTGAACATGTTCAAAACACCGCATCCCTATAGTGATCTGTACTGGGAACAAAAAATGAGCATTGACTGCTAACCATATTTGAAACGTGGGACTTGTATCAATTTGTTGCTCAACATCCTTGAGGGAATTGGCCCGAAGTGGTAGGAGAGCCCTTGGGCCTAGAATCTCTACCGTTCAGGGTCCATTCTGGATGGAAGAGATGATGGAGTCCCAATCAAAGGAGTGGGTGAAGCATAGCTGTGCCCATCTGTGAAAGAGGTGGACACCTCTGGGTAGTGGGACGTATGGTGGGATCGAGATGAGCTCAATGTGAATTGGGGAAAAGCCTACACCACACCAAATGTTTTGACCCGAGGGGAGATTCTGGCATTTGGGCTGGGCCAACAGACAAAATGTCCGGGTGTTCCTATGTATCCCATGAGGATGGGAATCAAGCCGTACATAGTTCTTGAAGGCCATGCAGTTTAGAATCGTGTGGTAAGAACATGAGAGGATAGAAGAACGGGGAGTGGGAACATGGTGCGACCGTTGTAATCTTGGCATGAGTGGGGCTAAGGAAGCCTACACTGTATCATCCAAGGATCCTCTGAGAGAACTATACTAAGGGTGGATAGTCAAAGAGAAGAGTTTGGGGTTGGGATCAAGACAAAATATTTGAGAATTCCTACGTATCCCATTCGAATGGGAATCAAGCCACACATAGTTCTAAGGGTGCAGTTTAACGTCTTGCAGGACGACATACATTTTATCGTCATGCAGGACAAAGTAGTTTAGGGTCATGCGGGACTGAACCGTTTAAGGTCATGCAAGACTATCATGCAGTTTAGGGTCCTACAGGACCATCATACAGTTTAAGGTCATGCAGGACCAGGAGGCTTACACAATGTATTTCTTGAGGAACTTGGCATTGGTGGGAGGAGTTATACTATTAGCATCCATGGTCACCAGGGAGTATACATCATTAGGGTAAACCCTGTGAATTATGTAAGGTCCTTCCCACTTGGGCTCCAACATGGGTGGTTTCCTTCCAAGGATCATCGGTGTCCGGAGGGCCAATACCAAGTCTCCTTTCAGAAAAGAGCAGAGGAGAACCTTCATGTTGAAGGCTCTATCCATATTATTATGGTGTCTTTCCAGATTGTGCATGGCACAAAGCATGTTCTCGTCAAGTGCTTCCAGTTCAGCCAGATGAATTTCAACTACCTTATCTGGCACCTGCTGGTCATAGACCACAGTGCGTAACGAAGGTAGCTGGATCTCGATGGGCATGACGGCCTCAACTCTGTACACCAGGGAATATGGGGTCACCTGGGTGGATTTATGAGGAGTCGTCTGATAAGACCAAAGGGTGTTGGGGAGCTTGTTTGGCCAACTCTTCTTGTTCTGACCAACCATTTTTTGAAAACTGTTAATGAGGGTTTTATTGAATTCCTCGATCTGTCCACTTGCCTGTGCGTGGTAGCAGGAGGTATGGTTCGAACAGATGTTGTACTTAGCATACAATTTCTTCAGCTTGGCTACTTGAATTTTCATGCCATTATCAGTGAGGACGGCATGAGGGACTCCAAACTGATAGATGATATTAGAGCTCACGAAGTCAATGATAGAATGGGCCTTGACATCCTTGAGTGGAACTGCTTTTGTCCACTTGGAAAAAAAATCTGTGGCGATCAGGATGAACTTGTACTGGCGAGCTGTCGCTGGTGGATATGGTCCTACGATATCGAGTCCCCATACCACAAATGATCAAGAGTACTTGGTAGAGTGGAGAGTTTCTGGTAGCCAATGCATGAAGTTATCATGAATTTGTTATGCGTGACATCTCTTGGCGAACTCGATGCAATCATGGATCAGGGAGGGCCAAAAGTATCCCAGTCTCTGGATCTGGTGAGATAGCTTCAGCCCAGTCTGGTGGGCGCTGCAGGAACCAGTATGAACCTCTTTCATGACCTGATAAATCTCAACTCCTTGGATGCAACAGAGTAGAATGCCATCAAACCCATGCTTGTAGAGGGCCTGCTCAAGACTAGGACCACTCTGGAGGGTGAAATGCAGCGCGCAACATCGGATTCACTCGCGCTCAGCCCAATCAACTGGGAGATAACCATTTTGGAGATACTCGACAAAGGGGGATCTCTAGTCAGGGGTCACTTCAACCATTTCATATGAGGAACTTGGGGGTCAATAGGTGGAGGCCCCAGTGGTAAGATGGATTAACCATGGGTTTTTGTCATCATATGGGGTGATGGGAGAAATGACTCTCTGATGTGCCACGTGGATAATCAGATCATCTTGCTCGGGTTCTGCAAGTGATGAAGCCAGGCCGGCTAGGGCATCCGCTCAACCGTTCTGAGATTGAGGGACATGAGTAACCTCTAACCAAGATGGAAACTGTGCCATTAGCTAGAGGGTGTGCTCCAAAAATGGTACGAGCTCTGGATTTCTGACCACGTAGTCACTATTTATTTTCTTGATGACTAGTTCAGAGTCCCCTTTCACATGTAAATTGGGCACATCAATATTGAGGGCCATCTTGAGGCCAGTGATGAGGGTCTGATACTCTACTTCATTGTTGGTGTAGCCTTATGACAACAATAATGTGTACGACAGAATGGATTGTGCAGGGGTAATAAAGACAATACCCAGGCCTACTCTGTTGAGTCTGGGATCATTGATCCTCCTGCTGGTGGGGCTCCGGGAGGCACCATCAAAGTGCATCTGCCAATACGAGATGACATGATCTACTGAGAGGATTGACTCTTCAGGAAAATCGAGGTCCAGTGACTAGTCCACAGGGGTTGGATGGGCAGCAAGAAAATCTTCCAATGCTTGTCCCATGATAGATTTTTGAGGAATGAACCTGATGTAGAACTACTGAAGAATTACTGCCCACTGTGCTAGACAGCCGATCAACATGGGGCAGTTCAGAATGTACTTCAGCGGGTCTACCTGAGACACCAGCTGTACCTCATGGTGCTGCAAGTTGTGTCACAATTTCTATACTGTGAATACCAGTGCAAGGCAGCTTTTTTTGATGGGGGAGTATCTGGTCTCCGTATCGATGAGTATACGACTGAGGTATTAGAGATTGTTTTTTGTCCCCTTATTGTTCTTCTGGGCAGGGAGGGCGTCGATAGATTGTTCAAGGGAAGTCATGTACAGGATCAGTGGAATTTTAGAGATGGGTGGCATCAAGACCGGAGGTTGGAGAAGATACTTCTTGATTTCCTCAAATGCGGTCTGGCACTCTTCGTCCCATTCGTAGGCGAAGCCTTTCTTCATGAGCTGAGAAAAGGGCTTACACTTACCAGCCAGATTCGCAATGAATCAGTGTATGTAGGATAAGTGGCCTTAAAAACCTCAAATCTCCCAAATATTGATTGGGGGAGGAATCTAGCTGATGGCCTTGATCTTCTATGGGTCGATCTTGATACCCTGGTACATGACAACAAATCCAAGGAACTTCCCAGAGGTGACCCTGTAGACACATTTCAGCGGGTTCATCTTCAGGTGGCGAGAACGGAGGAAGCTAAACACTTTCTCAAGGTCCTTGAAATAGCCCTAGCTCTAGTGAGATATGACCACCAGATCATCCACATAGCATCCCACCAATGTCCCGAGGATTGGCTTGAATAAGCGATGCATGGCCCGCTGATAGGTGGCACCTACATTCTTTAAGTTGAAGGGCATAACCTGGTAATAAAACGTACCTTGTGGTGCCCTGAAATCTGTGGAATCCTCATCCTCTAGGCCATCTAGGTCTGATTATATCCAGAGTAACTGTCCATTAAGGAAAGGTCTTGAAACCTAGTCATAGCATCGATCAACAATTCTGTCACTAGAAGGGGAAAATCATCTTTTGGGCAGTGACGGTTGAGACCGCGGATGTCGATGCAGAATATGATATTTCTGTTATTCTTCCTGACTGACACAAAGTTGTATAGAAACTTGGGGTACTGGAACTTCTTGAAGAAGTTGGCTCTGATGATATTGTCAACTTCGACCTTGACCATGGCACCGTGATAAGGGTGCATCCTTTTGGGAGGCTACTTGAACCTGTGATGATTTGCAGGAAGACCGAGACAGTGGAAGAATACCTGAAGATCTAGCACTGGCATCTCATCGTTGCTCTAGGAGAATACATCATGATGCTATTTCAGGAAATCCACATACCACTGTTGCTCCTCAGGGGTTATGGCGACACTGATCAATGTGGGTCTCAGATCTGTCTTGCTACCAAGGTTCACCTATACCAGTTCATCGATCGTGGTGGAGATGGCTTCTTCAAAGGTAGGGAGAGTGTCCTCCAGATCCTCTTCTTCGCTTGTGGAGGAGGTATCCCTAGCAGGAGAAGCTTCCTCTGGGTTGGAAGATTCTGATGGGAGGCTGGTACCAGCCTGAGCAGCAGTGGTCACTACATCGGGAGATTCCGGTACTGTTGAAACCATAACAATGAAAGCTGTTGACCCAATCCTGTATAGTCTTCAGCCCAAGGGGCCACACTTGATGATATCAAAGAAATAGTGTCACGTCATCTTGATCCAAATTATAGCCCAGAAAAACAGACATGTATGCCATACTACTATTACTATGGGGCGGACATCCCGATACCTTATGGGGGTAGGAGGCTCTGGGATCACCTGAGCCTGATTTGTGTAGGAGTACAAGGTGATCTTCCACCATTGCATAGACTTGGGAATATGCTTGCCCCTCATACCAGAGACAAAAAAACATTTCCACACATCGGGGGTTGTGGCCTCCAATCGATGGATTGGGAAGACTTAGGTGTCATCCAGACCTACCCAGGGGTCATTTGCGACCGTGATGGGCTCAACCTCACTTACCTGAATCTATTTATCCTTTCTCTTATAATAGTCATCATCCAGATAGTGGGCTTCAAAAGAGGCGAAAGGAGATGCGTCACCTTGGAGTATGCCTACTCTACCATTGAGGAAGTACTTGAGGCATTGGTGATACGATGAGGGGACCGCCTCTTGCAGGTAGAGCCATGGTCCGCCCATCAATGCATTGTATGTAGTGTCTTGAGAGACAACCATAAACTCGGTGGTGGCAACTAGGCCATCGAACTGGGTATTCAAATGGATCTTACCAACTGGGGTCTGATCTATCCTATTATATCCCTGGATTCTTAAATCGGAGGGAGTAAAGTAATCTTTGGATAACCCTAGCTTCCGCAACTGGGTTTGGATTAAGTTGATCCCAGAGCCCATGTCAACAAGACAACGACGAACCTCCATGCCATTAAATTGGACGATGATATACAGTGGGCAGATGTTCCCCTATATGGGAGAGCCTTAATATTCTCCAGAGAAAGAAATGATGGCCTAAAATTCAGAATTCTTGACCACTTCAACATGAAAGGATTCAGCAGCTGATACCTCCGTCTCAAACTAGAGGGGGATTCTTAAAGCCTCAGTGAGGGCCTCACGCATATCTGACGATAGGAGAAGGTCCTTGAAGATGGAAAGCCTCACTGGGATGACAAAAAGCTTCTTAATAACATCATACTTTCGCGCCAGGTGCGAACTGCTTGCAGGAGGCCACTCCGTGACAGGAGGCATGGAGTGCCCTACCGGCTAGGCCGGTGGCAGATTGGTGCTGGGCATATCATGCCACTCACTAGTCAAAACCCATAGAGTATCTACTGGATGTGGGATGGATGACTGAGACTGGCCTATAGCAGGGTGAGGCTGGCCGTGACATGGTCGAAGTGGCTCTTCCTGATCCAGCAATACAAACGGCGGTGGAGGCGGACCTGATGACACTGGATGAAGAGGCTGTGCGTGCTGAGCTCTGCGTTGGGCTTGTTTTCTAGTCTTAGTAGCATACATGGCCTGGCTGGAGGTTCCAAATGATGTGCCTCAATGACCCATATGGTCGTGGCTCCACCGATGTTGGCGTCATTTGGGGACATTGGGGACGTTTTCCTGGCGCTCCCCATCGTCGGGAGTCATATAGGGATTTACCAACTCCACGGTATTAACCAAAGCCTACCCTTGAATATCACTTGAAGAGTCATCCATTATTGGGCGGATTCTGGGAGGAATCCCCATATCTGGAGGCATGAAGTCACCGAGAGTGCAGGACGATGGTGCCATTGGGAGGGCACATTTCTTTCCCTTGTGCAGTCGATGCTTGCTCTACTGGGAAGAGGCCGACTGAGATGATGATGTAGAAGTAGTAGCTGCAGCTTCTGAAGGCTCTGTCTAATTTAGACGTGCACAAATTATACCATGGGCACGATAAACCATTTTGCGATCCATATAGTCGTTATAATTTTGGGACTCACGGTTAGAAACCAGCTGCCACTCACCCTCACTATCACTGCTAATGTCTGGCCTTACGGCGATGCATTCCACTTGTACCGGAGCTGGGCCCAGCCTGACTATGTTGTTATCAACCTGGTCCTGAATCCAATATTAGAACACATATCATTACTTGAGGGTGTGCCCTAGGATCCGATGATAGGGGCAGTAGTTGGGGTGATCAGTCAGGTTTGCCTCTTCTGGCCTTTTGCACTCTGGAAAATACACAATCCCCTGTTCAAAGGAACTTTGGAAATAACTAGGGACTTGATTCTCATTGAATGAGTAGTTCCGATTTCTTCTATCCGGAAAGGGGGGCCTTGGACCTTGGCCCTGAAGAGAGGATGGAGGATCTTGTCAAGGAGATGGAGCCTGGTTATCCCGCCTAGGAGGTGGCAGTGCATTTCACGGGGGCACCTACTGATTCTGAGGAAACCATTGCTGGCCTGGAGGCTGTGCCGGTGGTAGAGGGCCTCTGTGAGGTTGGGGAGGTGGCTTCGTCGATAATAATTTCATCTATCTATGGGACTCTATTTGGGCCACCACGGTGGGATTGACTTTAGCATCCCTACTTGTAGGAATTATAGGGGAAACAGACATGCTTGGCTAGCCTGTTTCAGGGCTTCTTCTAGGTGTTGGGCCGTATCGGAGAAGTCTCGAAATCCACTAGGGTAGTTCTGGGTGATCAAAGAGGGAACCAGTTCGGGTATTGACGTTCCCGAAACACATCATCAGTAATTTCTCCCGAGTCAGTGGCATGTCAAGGGAATATGTAAGTCCTTTCCACTAGGTGATAAAGCCCGCGACACGCTCATCAGACCTCTGTTTGAACTTGAAGAGGTCTGTGATGCTTGTCTTCTGTGTGTTGGAGCTGAATTGGTAAAGAAATTGCCTCCATAGGTCCTCCTAGCTGGTTACCGATCTGGTGGGGAGCTGGATATACTAGAAAAATGCAGGCCCCTCCAATGTCTGCACAAAGAATCAGAGTTTGGTGGCCTCCTACTGTGCTGGAGTCCCAAACATGGACCCAAACCTTGAGTTGAAGTGGTCCAGGTGCTGCGGAGGGTCCCCCATCCTATTAAACGGGTATAAGGTGGGATTACTGAAGCCCGGAGTTGCCAGTATATCATCCACCCATGCTGGATATGGCTTTCCATCAGGCGGTTCGCCACCTATCATGTTTCGAATGCCTCTAGGTGGGCAATGAGCACCGCCATTGGATCATCTGGGTGGTGGTACATATCTTGATGGGGATCCCTAACCATGAGCATGTTATTGGGTTCTTCAACACGGTAAGCAGGCCCAGCAACTCGTGGAGCGACTAGAGGCACGACCCTCAGGGTGGCTGGGGGAGCTCGAGCTGGGTCCCTTGGATTGTCACGCTATTCTAGAGGTTTTGGTGAGACATACCATTCCTTCTTTCCATAAGTTCCAGCCTCAACCCTGTCTGTAGGGGCAGGATGGTCAGGGTCACCTAGAGGCAGCTCGTCGAGGGGAATTTGTTCTTGCCCCTACTGCCCTGGCCTAGGATCACTGTAGTTCGACCGTCGCTCTGCATCATGTTCATCCAGGATTTCATCGAACAACTTCTTCTGCTCGGTAAGTTATTGGCGCAATGTGGCCTTCTCAGGGTATTCCTCTATCTTCTTCACTAAGGTGGACGAGCCAGAGTTCTTGGCAGTTTTGACATGCTCTTTTCCCTTACCGGAATTCCGGATGATTATTAATGCCTCGGTGGGTGCATGGAGACCTAGTAGGCTCCTCTACCGGAGAGTGACCCTCCCTGATGGGTCCAACAGTGGTGGAATGCCCTTAGGGGGTAATCCCCCATCAAGAATCTCCAACTCATCCTCTTTGTCTACTATGTTAGCCATATTGACTGCGACCCTTCCTGAGGGCATGTCCTCGATATCACCTAACAGGCCGGGCTGCCGCCGGATAGGACTGAAGAGGAGGGCACCATACTTACCCTTTCCATGGACTTGCATGTGGGGGGAATACTCCTTGATGATCTTGCAAAGTATCTTGAAACTTTGAATTCATTGCTCTTGGAGGGCCTTATGGCGGCCTGGTGACTCGGGGCGCTGGGCCACTGGGAGTGCAGCCAGATCGACTATATGTCATTGCTTGATAATGTTTTCAAAATGTGCTTGGATCCTGGGATAAACCACTCATTGATGATGAAGATGAAATTGCATCGCCCAGAGGGTTTGGCGGAAAAATTATAACTCCTCTAGGGTGAGGGATTCTGATGTGTGAAAATTCAGCACTGCCACGGGCCAAAAAATCTCAAGGAAGTGGTCCACTACGAGGATGTTTCATAAGATCCTCATCTTAGATTTAGGGTCTGTCCCTTGATTTCCCTACTCATCAACTGGAGGTTGATGAGGAACTGGAAATGGTACTGAGGCAGACCATTGGGACGCCAGGCTGGCCGGTGGGGAGTATGGCGAGCGGGCTGACTGGCCGCCAAATCTCGGGCTGTCTTCCGAAGAGTGCAGTGACCTGGCCGCTACGTCACAATAAGATGGGACAACGACCATAGTTCCTAGATTGGGGGATAGGGCTACTGGTGATAGGCCGTGCTACTGATCGCCCTCTATCGGTCCCCAAAATAGCTCTCCGTGATCTCTTGTCGAGATAGAGAGCGCTTCTGGTGACAACAGTGGTGATTGCACGACCGTGAACTGCGGGGTTTCCAGACTTTCATCCTTTTAGATATACCTGTGGTGGGAGGCGGTAATTCCATGGACCTTGCATTCTGGGAGTATTAGGCTGATGTGCCTTATCCTTTCCCCATCCCTTGACTTATATGAGCGAGGAAAGGGTTCCCGAGCTGAGTCGTATTCTGCTTCAGAGTCTAAGAAGCGGACTGGTTTGATCTCTATCTGAACCTTCCCAGAACTCTTCTTATGGTGGTGGTAGCCCGCCTTACTAACCCTGGGTGGATCCTCAGGACAAGTCTGATTTCTGACACAAGGTCCTTCGGCTGCACTGGTGCTGAGGCGGAGAGGGTTTCCACCTGAGTAAACTGGGGTGTGAGGAGCAGCGGGACATATGTCAAAGGGGACATGGGGAGGACCTCCATTGGTAGCATTGGAGCGGGAAAGACTTCTGATAGAACTGGAAGAAGCATGGGGGGGACCTCCATGCTTGTTTCCTCTGGTGTCCTCTATATGAGGAGGGTCCTTGTACTGTGTTAGCTGAACACGGGTAGGACGTCCATGCTGGGTGCTAGTGAGGCGAGGCTGGCCTTCACCTCTCTGGTTGCCGAGGCGAGGAGGACCTTCACCAGCTGCTAAGAGGACACAGGGAGGATCGCCACATTGAAGAGAGACTAGATGTTCAATGTACCTACACCGACGGTTGGGGTCAGGAGGAATGACTCCATACCCAGTGTAATGGGAACATGAGAGAATTCCCGTACCGAGTGTCACTGCCACGGGGAAGTCCCTCATTGGGATTGAGGGTGGCATAGGGCAGACCTCCATGCCAAGCCACGAAGTGGGGAAGGCCTGCGCTTTCTATGTTAGTGGTATGGGGAGGACCTCAATACTGAGTGGCATCACTACGGGTTAGCTCGCAACGACCACTGTTCGTGCCGGCGACCAAGAGAGTCGACCCAGCCCACCCGTGGGACGGTTGAGGCCTTGATCCTGGTTGGACGTATAAGTGCCCCTGCTCAGTGTATGCATGGAACTAATGATATGCCTCGACGGTGGCTCGGGCCATAATAGTCATCGATGTTGACGCCCCTTGGCGGGCATCCTCCTCAGCTTGTGCTCAAAACTAGCATCGGGTCGGACGAACTGGGGCCAGTGGTGCAGGTATGTGGCTTACCTGCTCTTCATATAGCAAGACCAGGAGGTGGCGCTGATGTGGCTGGGTGAGAGACCTCATTGGGAGCCCCTATAATGGGACTCTTACCAAGATGGGTTGGACGTCACCTACCTCGTCAGTGTAAGGTAGGGAGTCGTCAAGGCGTTTTGGGGAGAGGCTCTCGAAACATTTATATGTCAGCGTGGGGAGCAGTGACTCCCTACGCGACCCTCGAGGGCAGCTTTGGAGATGAGGCATAGATGCTTCCAGATCTAGGCAGGCCATATATCAGGTTGGGATTATGCCCTCTTCCTTGTAACGGCACATGAGGTCGTTGATCACCCTTAGTTGGATGACCTCAAATGGGGAGATGGGTCGTGGGATCCCCATGGTTGCAGGTGTAGAGGCTGTTGCAGAAGAGGCAGAGCTATGTGGGACTGCCGCGTTGGTACTGATTCTGCCCCTGCGTCGATGTGAAGGTGGTGATCGCATTCCGAGTGTAGCAACATGATTCCTAAGGATCAAATAGATTAACTCGTCATTGCTGAAATAAAAACTGAATCAAATACCAATTCCCCAACACCATTCCGTCTTCCATGACCGTTAAGAGTGATCCACGCTGGTAACATCACAGAACGGGATTTCCAACGTTCTACTGCCCCAAATTCTGGTGAGTTTCATGCCAGGATGGATATTTTCTTGGCGGGAACCGACACTGGATAACTGAATCCAATGACACGTTAATCCATTGATGCCTCGGGCTCTAATAATCTCCATACTAAGGAGAATAATTTCATGTCAGGTTCACCATTTTTGTTTCCGACGCCTTCGCCAGGGTGCGCGTGTTTGTCTCGTTTGAGGATGAAAGGCGCGATTTTGTTGCCCCGCATTCCCACTTTCCAAAGGCGAGAAACATCTTCCACTTTTTTAGGGATGTTTTCTCCTTGATCAAAATGGGATGATGGGATGCCGGTTCTTTTTTCTGTGGATTCCTCCTCAGAACTCATCACCCAGTCCGGGCCTCCCTTATAGATTTAATATTTTGTTCATAGAACTCTTCATAGCACCATATCTTCATGGACACCAGTTAATTACACTACTTCTGTCGGGACATTCCAAGAGGTCCGGTCATGATAGCAACCTTTAGTCAGGGGAGTAGTCACGTTGGACATCACTAGCGTGTCTGGGTGCTGGGACACTGGCACGTCTGTCTTCTGTCCCTTATTATAGGGCTTCTCGAGGGTGCGGAAGCCCAAGACATCCCGTGTCGAATACAAGTAATTATATGACATAGGCATGAATATGAGGTTTTCCTCAGCTTCCCATGTTTAACACGGGGTATGCCGCAAGTTTAACGTCTAGAGGAGATAAATTAGACTGATCAAAACACTGACTAGAGTGGATCATATGAGTGTAACCCCTGGAGGACACTCTAATGTAGGTGGGTTGACATGATCTCACTGGGATGTGGAGGCCTGGGTAAGAATCAAAATGGATGATGGGGTGCTAAGTGAAACGGGTGGTGAATGGGATGGAACCGCCATGAGGATGCCGATAATATTGGGCTCAAGTATCAGGGAGACTTCCTACATATCCCCGTGGAAGGGAATCAAAGTCTGTATAGTTCAGGAGGATGATGGGACGACTAAGGAGGTGGCCTGTGATAATTGACGCATGGATGGGACCTGGAGGAAGTGGAACCTCTGGGTTGGGGAAAGACCTTCCCGAGACATATAGGCTTGAGGGAAATATCAGGAAATAATCTTGAACTAGGGAGTACACATAGGAAAAAAACCCGATGATGTGTATGGGTCTTACGTGTGGTTAGCAGCCTGGGATAGTCTGACACCACTAGGACAGACCAAAGATGTGGGTCCTAGTGAAGGGCATTACAATGTCTTTCCGTTGAATAGGGGATGTAGCGGCTTACCAATGGTTAGGATACAATGGCTTACCACTGATTGAGGGACACAACGGCTTACCACTGCGTGTGGTTTACATTTTAACGTCATGTGAGAAGAAGGTGAACCGATGTGAAGGGGAGTCAGAATGATTGGGTGTTGGGCTTGAACCACTGGGATTCTTCCAATGTACCTTTCCTTAGCAAGGATCAATGTCCACGTAGTTCAGGATGGGGGCTTGGTGCACCGATGTGAAGGAGGTCAGAGCGACCGATGGTTTCTGGTATTGAACCTCAAGGAGGCTTCCTACATACCTTGCCTTGGCAAGAATCAAAGACCATGTAGTTCAGGTATGGGTGTGGGGATTACACTCTAGGCTGCCCAAGGTGTTGGTGAACCAATGTGAAGATGGTCAGAACGACCGGGGTGGTGGGATTGAACCTCAGGAAGGATTCCTATGTACCTTAGCTTGGCAAGTATCAAAGTCCACGTAGTTTGGGATGGGGTGTGGGGCTTTCACTCTAGGCTTCCCAAGGTGTTGGTGAACTGACGTGAAGATGGTTGGAACAACCGGGGCGGTGGGATTGAACCTCAGGGAGGCTTCTTATGTACCTTGCCTTTACAAGGATCAAAGTCCATGCAGTTCGGGATGGGGTGTGGGGCTTACACTCTAGGCTTCCCAAAGAGGATGTCATAGTCGATGCTTTCTCTAAGACCACGTGAGTCATGCTCGGTGCGAGAAACAAGAGACAACAAAGACCTAAAGTTCACATCGTGAAAGGTGCATCTGTGGGAAATAGTGTGGGGCTTACACGTGATCGCATCCCAAAGAGGAAACATGGGCTTATGCGTGGTTAGAAGCCCGATGAGGTTGGGACTTACTCCAGGATAGAGTCCTAGTGGTGAAAAATCCCATCAAGAGGGGGATTTGGCACCGAAGAGAGGAGGGGTAGGGATGCTTCCTCCTATAAGAAAAGCTTGGGGCTTACACCAGAGTGGTTTCCCTTCCCCCATGTAGGATGCATGGGGAGAAGTCACAGTTTAATGTCTTGTTCTAAGGACGATGGTGCTTTCCAGTTTAACGTCCTACAGCTTAGATGAGGCGGGTTCACTCCACACCCCTTGGACTTACATAACCGGTACCCTCTTCACCTTGGGGAAGAGAGGGGATAAGAAACACCATGGCTAGGGGGTGTTATGGAGCGAACCATTGGGGGGGGGGGGTCCACATTAGTGTGACAATGTGATGAAGCAATAGCCGTTAGTGTTCCCATGCGAAGAAGCATGAGGCGAAGCAACGCAATGGGAACTGGTGTTCAGGGGACTATGAAGTTGCTTCGTGTGAACCTAGGAGGTTTCACATGAGAGGGAGTTAGAGAGAAGAGAGGTTTATGAGTATAGGCCTCGTAGAGCTCTAGTGCTCCATTCAAGGGAAGATATTCATGAAGGTGCAAGATTTGCAAAGTGAAGTGTCCTATCCTAGACATAGGGCATAGGTTCATAGAAGAGGTGCTTCGTGAAGTGGAAGGGCATTCGTGAAGAAAATCCCTACGAAGCATGTGTTCCTCATGAAGCAAGGTCCTGTGAAGCAATGTGCTTCACGAGGCACAGTGACTCGGCCTTAGCATTTGGGTCATGTGTGCATGGGGTGTGCTTCACGAATCATGAACGTTCTACGATGACCTGAGTCCCCGTGAGGATCTCTTTCTTTCGCGAAGGCCTGTGGGATTTGCGAAAGGCATCTCTCTCAAAAGAGGGGGTGAAAACAAGCCAAAGGAGAGGAACTTTGTAGAAAAAAAGTACCTTAAGCAGCTCATGGTTCGTAGAGAAGAAAGTGATTCTGGATTTGAGAGCCAAGAATAGGAAAGGTCGGATGATCCGTCCTTTGGGCCTAAGGAGAGGCCGGTATTTATAGGCAAGAGGTGCCGCGGAGCAGCGCTCGCTCGACATGAAGATGGATTCCACTCTGTGGAGGGCTTGCAAACGTCAAAGGGGATCGCAGAGCATCCCGTCTCATGGATTCACAGTAGGATCGCGAGCGTCAAAGGGGCTCACAGAGTATACCGCCTCTTGGATTCATGACGAGCTCACGAACATTAAAGGGGATCATGAAGAATCCAACCTCCGGGATTCACAGCAGGCTCGCTGGGCTAAGGCGCTCCACGAAAGGTCTTCACAAGGCAGCTGTGGGCAATTTCTTATTATCCTTATCCCTTCTTATTTTTGGTGCCAACAGGTACCCTCCATATTATTTACTATATTATTTGATCTTATATGTGATACGTGGTGATAATATCCATGGTGTGGTTGGGAACTTATTATACCTATTTATTTGATGAGTTAGTTTCACTTATTATTCACTGTGCTCTAGTATGCTTTCTTTAATTTTTCACGAGAGTCTCCGGGGAGGATCATACTGAGTATAATTTTATACTCACCCCATGTTATATAAAATATTTTTAGATCATTTTATGTAGATTGGAGATCAGGTTGGTTACTACTAGATTGTGGGTTATATGATATATTTCGTATTCATGGTCACTGTCGTCTTTTCTTTTCTTTTTGTACTTACACTTTCCCCTTTCATTTCTAGTATTTCTTTCAATACATTACATATCTGTACTTTGGTTTTTATTTTTTATTGTATTCTGAGCAGGATTTTTTTGGTGTATATCTTATCTTCCTCTCCCACATGTGTTTCTCTTAGAGGGTAATTCCTCCCATCTGCATGTTTTTTATACCCTCAGTTCTAGTCACTTACTCGGGGCCTACTGGAGGTGGGACTCGGGGGTTCAATATATCTATTCTCACATTTTTGGCTGAAGAGGGGTACACTTTGTGGGGAGGGTGTCATGATAGAGTGATATCAGAGGTTTGGTTAAGGGATATGATAGAGTTTGGAGTTAGGAACCGATGAGGTTGCATGGGTTGGTTTGGAAACAGTGTCAGCTAATATTAGTAAGCACTGTAAAGATGGGAGATCGAAAGTGACATGGGTATTTAGTCCCCCCTAGGATCTAATGAATAGAAATTTAAGCTTATAGTGGCTAATAAACAAGATGATACTAGTTAAAAGGTAGATACCTAGGAAAGGATCACACATCATTCTTCTTTGTCCCTATTTTTAAATGGGTAGACCATGGGGTAGGTTAACCTAAGATGAATAATATAAATAAAATTAATTAATATTAAATGCTTCCATATTTCTGGTTTAGGATATATAAATATTTGTTCCTTTTTAGTTATGGATCTAGGTCGACGTCCTCATCAGGTTTATGCAGAATATTTTCAGAAGATTGCACCAGTAGATCACCATAGAGTAGTGGTTGATGATGATGACACTTAGAGGAGGAAAATCCAAGAGTTTTATAACCATATTCTATAGAGGTATGAGGGATCCATTTCATATGTTGTCAAATAATACTAGTTAGAGGAGCTTGAGATAGCCTTCAGTTCGATCCGTACTCATAAGGAGAACTAGGTATTGTTGGCTGTGATGATGCTACGTGGGGCAACGAGTTAGTGGTGGTTCTTGTTCCTCAGAGATTGTGAGGAGTTGACAGTCTCATGGGAGGAGTTGTTAGAATTGTTCAAAGTCAAGTTTACTTCTTCTACCATGAAGTCATCCAGTCTCTAGGAGCTGTTTACCCATCGATAGAGGAGATCTAGTGTGAGAGAGTTTGAGATCCATTTTAGGAACCTTTTGTGGTATGATTCAGACCTATTTCTAGACGAGGGGGACATGTAGATGTATTTCGAGGAGGCTTTACATCAAGATATCCAACACCAGGTCACCCTATTTATTCTGAAGATGTATCTCAAAGTGCTGGCAAGAGAAGAGGTCATTAAGAGGGCGTTAGCTAGAACTAGATCGCTATGAGCGGGGATTCATCAGGATTCCTCAGGAATCCTCATGAAGTATAGCTATGTTCCAGGGTTCAGAGTTTTCAAGATAGAAGAGATTCCAATCAATCAAGGGTAGGTCCCATCCTTATATTCCTCATTTCTTTGAGTGAAACGGATCTTAGGCCAATTCCATTGGATCAGATGCATGTTTTTGTTATAAAGGACAAGGTCATTAGGGATGAGGGTGCCCTAAATTTCTGAGTAGTTAGTGTGTACCAGGTGTTCCACTTTAGGTTCATCCATTAAGGTAGTTCCAGGAAAGGCAGCTGTAGTAGGTTTCACTAGTTTTGGATATGTAGAGAATAGATGGGGTAGGCAGAGGATAGCCTAGGGATGCTTCCTGTCCTCATAGAAAAAGTGCGGTTGTGGAGGTGGTCGTTATCATGGTTAGAGAGGATATGAAGCATCTCATGGTCAACTTCATTCTTTAGAGTTACGATCACCAGGTGAGACATACATCGTTCAAGGTACTCTTTTTTTGTTTTATACTTGGGTGCGTGCCTTGTTTGATTTAGGCATGATACACTCCTTCATATCACCGCCCCTTGTCCATGCTTTGGGAGTTGAGGTAGAGAGACTTCCAGATCCCTTGGATATGACTATGCTAGTTGGAGGTCGAGCTGAATTGTTTGAATATGTAGAGACTGTGAGCTAGTTCTAGGGAAATACCACTCTTGGGGAGATTTCCTATTTTTATAGATACAAACATATGACATCATCCTCAACATGGATTGGTTGTATTTGGTGTAGGATATTGGGGACTGCTTTAGGAGTTAGGTTGTGTTCATTGATGCTGATGGATAACCAATAATGTTTGTTCATGAGTGAGACCCTTGAATGGGTCAAAGGTGTATTCCATCCTAGTAATCCTTGATGGATGAGCTGATTCTGAGTTCATCATAGGTTCAACAATTGGTGTTTCCTAGGTTTATGGAAGAGTACCCCGATGCCTTTCCAGAGGAGGTTATAGCGTTACCCCCTCAATGGGAGATCAATATGGGATCAAAATATATCCAGAAGTGTCTCCTATCATGATGTATCCATATAAGATGAAGAATTCTGAGTTGAAAGAGATGTGTATACAACTCGATGGTTTGATATGATTTGGGTTTGTTCAGACATGTGTGTCACTGTGAGGTACACTGGTTTTGTTCATGGAGAAGGGTGATGAAAATTTGTGGTTGTGTATCGATAATCATCACTTGAACTAATTAATAGTGATGAAATGTTATCCTATCTGTGGATTTATTATTTTTTTGATCAATTGAAGGGTGAAATTTTGTTATCAAAGATCAATTTGCAGTCAGGGTATCATTATATGTGTGTAAAGGATGAGGATATTTCGAAGACTTCTTTCCATTATCGTTATGGGCATTATGAGTTTGTTGTGATTCCATTAATTATGAAAAATACTCTAGCTATGTTCATGGGGTTGATGAATTCTATGTTTTGTGAGTTCTTAGATAAGTTCACGGTGGTTTTCATCAATGAAATCCTTATGTACTAAACATGCAAGGCGGAGAATGCAGAGTATCTGCATAGAGTTTTGGGTGTTCTTCCCCACGAGAAGTTGTTTATAGAGTTTCCAAAGTGTGACTTTTGGGATTTAGAAGTCCGTTTCTTAGGGAACATTGTGTCCCAATAGAGAATAGCTGTAGGTCCATCAAAGATATAAGCATTTTTGTCTTAGAAATCCCCCAAGACAGTGACAGAGGTGAAAAGTTTCCTTAGTCTTCTAAGTTATTATTGGAGGTTCATAGGCAATTTATCAGAGGCTATAAGTCCTCTAAAAGTATTGACTAGAAAGGTTCACGAATTCTTGTGGGCTGATCAGTTTCAGGTAGATTTTGAGCATCTGAAGGAGAATTTGGTATGTGCTCCAATTTATTTTCTGCCTACAAAAGAAGTTTAGTTTGGGGTTTTCTTTGACACTTAGCATCTTGGGTTGGGTTGCATTTGGATGCAACAGAGATAATTCATTTATTATGGGTCTAGGTAATTTCATTCCCATGAATGAAACTATGCCACCCACAATATCGATTTGGTGGAAGTGGTGTTTTCTCTAAAGTTGTGGAGATATTACCTCATTAGAGATATTTTTTTATTGTAGTCACCGATCATAAAATCCTGAAGTATGTCTTCTCCCAGTGTGACTTGAACCCTATTAGCATTGGTGGATGGAGTTCTTACAAGATTAAGACATTGAGATTTCTTATAAACCTATAAATGGGAATGTTATGGCTGATGAGTTGAGAAGGAAGTCGTGTAGTGATGTAGTGTGTGAATTAGGTGATTCTTAGAGGGTGATGTAAAAACTTTTAGCATTACATCTAGATATGGGAGATGTTAGGGGTAGAGGTTGTCTTTTTTAGATGATGGTGCAGTAATATCTAGCGCAATAGATGGAAGAGTCCTAGTTGGAAGGATATTGAGGTGGAGGTATGGAGAGACCGAGTTTTTTGTGGTGAGGTCCCTGATGGTTGGTCAGAGGATGAACAACCCTAAGTGTTGTTTTAGGGAAGGATTTTTGTTCCTTTTTTGATGAATGAGATGATTCTCAAAGATTTCCATAGTTTTTATTTGGCAGTACATCCTTGCATAAAAAAGATGTACTAACCTTTGAGGAGTCAATTTTGGTGGTCAGGGTTGAAGCATGCAGTTGTAGTGTTTGTGTCTCGATGTTTGGTCTGTCAGAAGGTGAAGACTAAACATCGTGTTCCTAGTGCTTTGCTCCAGCTATTAGATGTTCCTCAATGGAAGTGTAAGGATATATTGATGGACTTTGTTACTGATTTACTTTAAGATCAGAGAGACTATGATGTTGTATGGGTGGTAGTGGATTGTTTGATGAAATCAGCCCAATTTATAGTGATCAAGGAGTCAAGTTCAGTGGAGGGTCTATCGAGGTAGTATCTAAAGGAGGTAGTGAGACTCCACAGGGTACCAAGGAATATCATTTCCAATTGAGATCATCGTTTTAACTCTAGGGTGTTGAGAGGTCTCTAGAATTCTTTTGGTTATCAGTTATGCCTTAACACTACTTTTCATTTGAAAATGGACGTTCATATAGAGTGGACCATCCGGACTCTTGAAGACATGTTGTACTCTTATGTCCTAGATTTTGGAGGTTCAGGATGAGGCACCTTCCATTGGTCGAGTTCACTTACAATAATATTTTTCACTCCACCATCGACAAGGCACTGTTTGAAGCCTTCTATGGACAACCTTTCAATTTTCCATTATGCTATACTGGGGTTTGAGAGTCAGAAATTATCATACCGAAGCTGGTATAGAAAATGGAATATATGTTTCAAGTGATTTTCAAGAGGACGAAGGGAGTGTAGGATCATCATAAATCCCTTGTCGATCATAGGAGGATACCTCTGGTATTTTATGTTGGGGATCATGTGTTCTTGAAGGTGAATCCCCATCATGGGTAGTGAAAGTTTGGTTATGTGAGTAAGATTTCTCCCCAATTTGTTAGGACATTCAGGTTTTTAGCTCATGTTGGAGCCGTGGTGTATCAGATAGTTCTTCCCTCATAGATGAGATGGATACAAGATGTTTTAAATGTGTTTTAGCTCCATCATTATCTTCATGACAACTCTCACATCATCGATTGGGGTGAGATCAATATATGAGGATACAAACTTTGAGAAGTGGCTTATAGAGATCCAATACCACCAGGAGAAGGTGTTGCATGGGTGTGAAATCCCCTTAGTTCATGTCTTGTGGGGGAACAATGGAATGGAGGAGAGTACCTAGGAATGTGAGTCACAAATATGTGTTCAGTGCCCTAAGCTGTTTGATGTTTATCTCCGCTCTTGTAATGTTGTTTGTTTTATGGTTGTAGACATTTCCTAGTTGTGAGATGAATTTATCTTGTTTCTTGTTGTGAATTACTCTCTTTTGAGAGGTATATCTCCCAAGAGAGTATATAGGAGATGGTTGTGGTTGTTTCATGGTTTTATGTTATTCTTTTAATGAAGTGGTTGAGCTCATGGGGTGGTGAGAGCCTTGAGAGGTATCTCACGGAGTGGCTATTTGGATAAAACCTTTTCTATTTTCTATCTGGTTTTGGATTCTTGAGTACAATAATGTTTTAAGTGGTATTTGATGTAAGGTACTAGATTTATATGGATCAACCCTTTTCATGTTTATGAAGACCAAGGTTCTTGGAGGAGGCTCAGAGGATGTCTGGAGGGATTTGGATGATAATAGATGGAAGCAGGGATATTTAACACCATGAAAGAAAATTACACAATGTGAATATAGGTTTCACAATGTGTAATATTTTGGGGTTCAAAAAATAAATAAAATTAATAGGTAACAATTTTTTTTGGAGGAATCTGACCTCGAGGCATTATATGATGTGAAAGTGGATTACACATCATGTAATCCCCCATTGCTGTATGTTTTAAAACATTTTCCAGCCGCTTGTGTTGTCAAACCCTATTGCTGTAGTGGATCTCTCTCAAATATAGCTAACCTAGAGACCCCCTATTTGATGTTTTTGGGACGCCTTCATCAAGGATCGATTCATAGCTTCCCTCCTTTGATCTGTAATGATCCACCTTATATCTAAGGTGCGTTCTTCCTCCGTTCTTATGATTTCTTTCTGTTTGATTTCATTTTCCTCTCATTATTTTTTACATTCAATGGATGATGATTTACCATGGTTCTAATGGGTTTTCTCTCAATTTTTGTTGGTGTGGTGGTGCCATGGTGTTCCCAGATGGATGTAGATATTATGGGAGGGGTGATTAGAGATCTGTTGTGTTTTCCATTCTCATGCAAAGAATTTCAAAAACCTTTTGAGGTAGGGGATTCTTTTTTTCTCTATTTATTAATATGTAATCATAGATATATCATGATTTATACCATTATATCATAATGAAATTGACCTGATAATTATTTGAACTGGATTAATGAATTGGTATCGATTGCATAACGATGTTGTTTCCTTGTATTTTGATAATGGTTTGCCTCTTGATTTTCTAGATAGTGTGATATCTATTCTTTGTTAGGTTTAGCATGTTGTTCATGATTTAAATTAGTAAATAACATAAAGTCAGAATTAATTGATAAATAATTTGATAAAGGAATTTAAGAGTCATGTTTAATGAATCCGGATGTTGTTGTTGCAATTTGATGATAATCAAATTGATGAATATATACATCTTTAATTGAATTGGTTAATGAACCTAAAGAATGTTCATGATTGTTGATAAAATAATTAAAGGCATGTTAAATTAATTATTAAATTAATTTTTGATTGGTTGTGATATATTTTTTCTTAGGTTTCCCGTAGTTAGAACCTATGAATATAGAATCTATTAATTCAGGATGAAATAAGAACCAATTGTGTGATAAAAAATAATGCCTTTGTAGGGCATGGGATTCTTGATTTCTTGTAATTCCATGTTTATTATGCCTTGGAGCTATGAGAGATCGTTACGTGTGAAGGATGAATGCCTTGATTTAGGGAAAAGAGACCGATTACTATTTTTGTTTCCTGTTGCTTGTGATATGGGTGTGTCTAAAGGGATGTTGTGGTTTATGGGGCCAGGGAGGCCCAGATGTGATGTGAGCCTGGGATAGATGATTCTAGATGGCTGTTGTGGTATGTGGGGTAGGGAGGCCTAGTTTTTGTGGCATTAGTGGATGCCTAGAGCAGTGAGATACATCTGTTTATACATGTGGGTGTGGGGGAGGACACTGGGGTTTATGGAATGGGTTAAATCTAGGCTTACCCATTGACATGAAATTTGGATGCTTGTTTGAATATGTTATTTGTTTATTGGCTATCCTTTCCCCAATTCTAGAGGTATATGGTTTTAGTTACTCTTATTCCAAGAGAGGCAAAGAGGTACGGGGTATTCCATATGATTTTTCTGTTTAGATTCCTATGGTTGGATGAGTCTATGCTCCTGATATAGGTGGTGAAGACTCGATGGGTAGTTCATCTACTCTCTCTGTTGAGCCCCTTGTGTTTGGTAGCTTAGAATATTTTTTTGAATACCTATAAATATGGAAAGTGTTAATGTTGTTAAATAAGTCAATAAATGTTTAACCCATGGGGTTGGAGCTTACTAGGATTCAGTGTTGAGGTTATAATTCTTAGAATCCATGGACTCATTTTGGATATTCCTGGAGGCAAATAAACTTTGTTGTGATGTTAATTAAATTTAATATGGAAATGATAATGGTTAATTAATGGTTAAAGAATTAATTAATGTAAAGTGAATCTGATAAAAAGGGATCAAGTAATTTAATGCATCCCATTAAATGGTTGTGTGCTTATAGGATATCTGGTCTTAACAGTGGCAGTTTAGAGTCCAAGGGACATTAGATGTAGGTGATTTTAAGACTTCGTTATTCCCGTAGTGTGGTTGTGATCCATATTATATCATATACATTTTTTGTTTCAATACACTACTCCACCCTATCAGTTAGTGAAACTGACACCCTAGGGATTCTAAGCCCTAGGGGGGGGGGGGGGTGTTTTCTCCAACATCTTGGTGGGAGGATGGATGGATGACTACTCACATTTACCCTTCTCTCTTCTCATGGTTGTTACTTGTGATGGTATGACCGATAGTTAGTTTTTCCCATATATGTGTGTAAAGGGTTGTAATGGTTTGGGGTTATTTCACACACATATATTCTAGATATATTTTTCTAAGGGATACTATCAGTATAATGTGTATGGGTAATAATGGATTAAGGATCCTTACCTAGTGTGTGGGATGTAATGGCTTGAAGTATAATACCCAATGCATGATACACATTATTCGGGCCATGGTGGCTCAAAAAAACCACCTAGTTACTTTTGGATATGTGGATGTGGTGGTGTGTGTTACACAAGGTGTATGTTTTGGTGCTTTTACCAAGTGTCTGTGGGCTAGCCTTTTTGAAGAGAGATGCTCAAGACGTGTGGCATTGGAGAAATGCAGCAAACTAGTGGGGAAGTAGTAGAGGGGTCCCCTTGATATTCTTTATTATATTATATTATCTTGTATGAAATACTTGGTGAGAATATCCATGGTGTGGTTGGGAACTTAGTACACCTATTTAGGTGAAGATTTAGTTTCACCTATTGTTCACTGTGATTTAGAATGCTTTCTTTTACTTTTTTCACAAGAGGCTTAGGGGAGGATCCTACTAAGTATACGGTCATACTCAACAAATGTTATATAATTTTTAGGTCATTTGGAGAAGTTTTGAGATCAATATGGCTACTACTAGCTTGCGAGTGGTAGGAGCTATTTGGGATTCGTGGTCACTACCATATTTACTTTTCTTTTGGTACTTATAGTATACCCATTCATTTTTAGTAGTTCTTGCTTGGAATTACACATCTAAACTTTGTCTTTTCTTTTATATTGTAGTCTAAGCGGGAGTTGGTTGGTGTCTATGTTTTCTCTCTCTTACCCATGTGTTTCTCTTAGAGGGTAATGCCACCCATCTGCATGTTTATTATACCCTCAGTGCTAGTCACCAATGCAGAGCCTACTCGAGGCAGGACTCTGGGGTCACTATCACTCTTCTTGCATTTCTGGTCTCAGAGGGATACACTTTGTTGGGAGGGGATTGTGATAGGGTTTCGGGTGTCCATCTTGAGTTCTCACCATGTCAGGGGTTTATTTGGAATGTGATTTATTGGTTTTGGAAATGAAACTTTTTAATGTGATCATCAGTATGGATTGTATGGTTCATTTCTAGGTGCACATAGATTTCCATCAGTGGTGTGTAATTTTAGTAGCACCTGATGGATATACCATGGGTTTTGAAGGTGAATGAGATCCTTAGTGGAGACGTGCTGGACCTCCACTTTTGGAATTGGGAAATCTCTATTTTTAGTTTTCATTTCTCATTTTAGAGGATGATAATGGTGTTTATGAGGGTGGATTACCCTCTATGGTGGATGAGTTTCCTGATGTATTTCTAGAAGACTTTTCAGGTTTGCCTCCGAAGTGGGATATAGAGTTCCCAATATATCTGGTAACAAGAGCATAGGTGATATATCTTCCCTCATACCGTATAGACCCCACTGAGTTGATGGAATTAAAGGTACAACTGGATGATTTGGAATCCAAAGGATTACTTTTCCTGAGCATATCACACTGGGAAGCCCTAGTTTTGTTTATGAAAAAGGATGATGGATCTCTCTATTTATGTATTGATTATTGGCTACTAAACAAGGTGAAAATCAAGATCAATTACCCTTTTCCCCATATTGATGACCTTTTTGATCAGCTTAAGGGGGAAATGTGGTTCTCTAACGATAATTTTCATTATAGGTATCACCAAGTTAGAGTTAGAGAGGAAGATGTGCCAGAAACAGCCTTTTAGAGTAGGTACAAACTTTTTTTTATTATTTGGTCATGTCTTTTGGGTTGAAAAATTCTCCAGCAGTCATTATAGAACTAGAATAGGGTCTTCCACCGGTATCTCAATTTTTTTTTCATAGTATTTTTAGTTGAAATCCTAAACTATTCTAGGATTGAGGAGGAGTCTGAGTAGCATTTGAGGATTGTGTTTTGCAAAATTTGGGATCGTTTCCTCTATGAAATTTTTTCTAAGTTCACCTTTTTGGATTAGGGAGGTGAAGTATCTAGGTCACGTGATCTATGAATGAGGTGTTTTTGTGGACCCCAAAAATATTAGTGTAGTGATTTAATGGGAAAAGTCAAAGAATGTTTTTGAAATTAGGATATTTTTGGTCCTTGAAGGGTATTATAGGTTTTTTTAGGATTTGTCTTGGCTTTCTTCATCCATGATCATGATTTCCTGAAAAAGGTTATAGTTTAAATAAATCCCAGAGTGTCAAGCATCCTTTTAGGAGCTTAAGAAACAATTGGACACTACCCTTGTTTTGATCTTCCTGAAATATAAAAAAGGTACATGGTCTATTACGATGCTTCATGTATGGGTCTTGGGTGTGTACTAATTCCAGATGAGCATGTGGTGGTGTATGGTTCACAAAAACTATAACTACTTGAAAATAATTACCCAACTCATGAAATAGAATTAGAATCAGTGATTCATGCCTTGAAGTCAGGGAGTCATTAAATTTTTAGCGAGAAGTTTGTGGTTTATTTAGATCATAAGATTTTGGATTACATATTATCATAGAGAGATCTGAATTTGAGGTATCATAATTGGGTTTAATACCTTAAATGGTTCAATTTAAATATCGTAAATACCCCAAGAAAAGGAAACTTGGTTTTAGATTCCTTGAGTAGGAAAGTGATAGTTATCGATTTGAAAGAGTCTAGTGATGAGTGGATTTTGATGAGTCTTTTTCCCTAATTGAGTTTTAAAACCAATGAACATAACAAAGGTGTGTTCTTGGTCAGTTTTCAACTGAAACCTTCATTTATAGAGTTGATTCAGCAAGAGAAGCTGAGTGATGAGTTATTTCAACACCCTATGCAGTTTATAAATGGTGTGGAGGTTCCTTGTGAGCGGTTATTTTCTCCTGAGGGAGTTTCATGCTACAAGGGTCACTTTGTGATATTGTTTTCGTGATGGAAGTTGGTGATCCAAGATAGACACTAGTCTTAATGGGCCATTTATCCTGATACCACCAAGATGTTGTAGGATGTGTGTTGGAAGTTCTGGTGGCTAGGTAGGAGGTAGGATATATCTAACTTTGTATCACGGTGTTATACATGTCAGCAGGTTAAAGAAGAGCACCAATTGACCTCCTATTTGCTTCATCCATGTAACACCCCAAGCTTCCATAGTACATTTCTCTTTGAATAATACAGTAGCGTGTGCTGTACGTAAATTCAAGTTCTAACACACCACAACCAATCAAACTATCCGTTATGAATAGTAATACCCACTTTTTGAAATTTTATGTATTTTATCTTTCAAAATGGACTTTATTTTTAGATTTGGAATATCAAAATTAGCTTAGGGTGATTTTTTGGTATTTTTCTGAAAACTTTCAAGTTTTGATGAATAGTGAAAAACACTCACTTATAGTTTAAAACCAAATTTTTATTTAAATAATTATTTATTTTATATAAATTTATTTTAGGTCAAAATAGATACATAATACCTATATATATTCAATGTAATTCATTGGAGTCAGTTTATAATAATTTTAGATATAAAAACATTTTATTGAACTTTTTACAGTCTTTTACCCACCTCCTAGGAGCATTTGCAAATTTACATAAAACTTAATTTTACCACTTCTGTGAGTTTAATTTCAAAAATTTGAGAGACATGGATGACATCAGTAAGTAAAATGTGGCTCAATAAGATGAAAATAATTTTTGGTGAATTTAACTTTTTACTTTTATTTACCACGGTTAAAAGTAAATAGAGTAATTAAGGGTAAAAATGATATTATTATTACCATAACACATGTCCTAATTCTATTAGATATGTTTAATTCAACCAAAAACAACCTAAGTAATAAAATATTATCCTTTAGGTCCACTTGGATTAGATTAGGACATTTATTATTATTTAATTCAAAGAAGAGTTAAAAGTGTTAAATTCAAAGTTTAATAACTAAAGCATTTTTAAAATAGGGTTACACATAAGATAAGTTAGACTATAAATATTAATTATAAAGATAAAGATATTTACTACATAATGGTATTTTATTTATAATTTTTAGACGTTAAATAATTAAATTTATTTATGACACAATGATGATGCAGTAATTACCTAATTAATGAAAAATTAAAAAATTGATATTAGAAACATCCAAATAAATTTAATTTGAGACTTTTTATGAATTAAATTAAATTTCTAGGTTAATATGACATGTTAGAGTTGTTTAGATGAATTGTTTTCTAAGTAATAATGATGTTAAGAATTTAGAAAAAACAAAATACCCAATTGTGTCAAAATTTCCATAAAGGAGTTTTTAAAACAAATATTATATTATTAATTTATATTCTATTCCTAAAAATATAAGGTTCATCCAAAAGACTTATATAATGATAGGTGTATCATTAATTAACCCCTTGGGGTTCTCTTGGAAGTTTATAGTAAGTTTATTAACTATATAATATAAAATTACAAAGAGACATGGTAAATGTCAAACTATTTAACTAAGAGTTAAATCTAAAAGATAAAGTTAATATAGTGACTCAAACCTGTATAAAACCTATTAGTTGAGTGGTTTTTTACCCATACCCACCTTATCCTTTAAATAATTTATTTTGGAGCAATTAGAAACCGAAAATGATTTTATTATAAAATAATATTTCTAGATTTTCCTAAGGTGCCCCTCACCCCTCTTATAAAAGGTCACTCCCCATTCTCTCCAATTCACACCTTCAAAGCCATTTGGATCGGCCTAATCCAGAAAAAATACCCTATAAACTGTCCTAACTTCATCATAGAGGACTTACTTTAGTCATAGAGACAACCTAAGGATCCCTTTTGATCAAATCAAAAATAAGAACCCGAAGAAGAGGTAAATATTTCACCACCTCTTTCCGGTTCCTTTCTTCTTTCACTTCCTCTTTCTTTGTTGTTTCCATTATAAAATAATAACTCCAGTATATTCTATATAATATGATGTTATTATAAATATGTTTCAACCATATTCATTATTCTATCCATCCATTTAATGACATGTCACCATATGTGCGTACGTATGGCTTACCATCTCCACGTCGTGGTGTAATTGTTATTCAATACATTATTATTTGGATGGGTATAATAATGATGTGTAATTGATCTAAATAATAAATATAACATGATAATGATTCTTTATATATGATATAACATCCAATTATATATTATTTTAATATCAAAAGAATGATATTTTTGCTCATGCGTACGTACGGATTACCGTCTCCATGAACGCGATGAGATTCATTCCCCATCGTATCCATTCAAGACTAATTTTCAATATATGACTAAAAATAATGTTTAAATACTTAATATCATTATTAATATGAATAAGATACATACTATTCATAAAAAACATTACTTACGTAACAAATCATATAAATAAAAATGTATCAGTTAACACCCAAAACAACGATAATACTAAGATATTATTAACAAAGCAATGTTAAATGATCATATATGATATAATATTAATGTATATGATTCTTGTATAATTTAATAACAATCATTTAACCACTATACAGGAGGTTAACCTACCCTCGACCAATGAGATGTACAAGTTAAGGCTTAATTTCACAATCTCTTTATTATCCGAGGTTGTTTTTACGTAAGTATCTACTGGGACCTCTTTATCATACACATACATGTTTCTTAAAAATGTATTCCAATTTTTTTTACTATTTAATAGACTATGGGTTAAAGTCATTTATACCATTTTTTGACTTTTTATAAAATGTTTTGAAAGGAATATTTCTGTCATTTTCCAAACAAGGTACCTTATGACCTTTTCTACAAAATTAAGGTAAGAATGTTTTTTTAACTTATACGGCAGGTGCAGCTATTTTCCGCCATTATAAAACCATAAAATCTTCCCTTACAATATTATAAGAATATTTTAAAATATAAATGTTTCTTTTTATAATTATGTTACTTTTAAATGATTTCAAAATAGAAAGAGATATTTTTCTAAAAAGGTTTTGATTTCATGGATTTTAAGTTTGTTTGAAGTTGATTTATTATGATACAAAACTTCCATATTGTATTGAAGGTTTTATGATATGTTTTACTATGGATGTGTTATTTCATACCATTCATGGTTTATGGATAAAGTATTGAAATTTTGTATTCCAGTTTTAATACGAATGTTTATGTAATGTTTAAACCTTTTTATATGAGAAATGCATTGGACTTAGTAAGTGATGGGTGGAGCCCGCTATAGCTCTTCGATGCATCGGTAGGTATCATGAGACAAACTAGCATCTTGGAATAAGGCCTTGAAAAAATCTTATTTGTAGTCTTGGCACAAGGCCTTGACTATGTGGTTATGAAAGTCTGGCATTATGCATTCCATCATTATGAAAGTGGCTATTGATATTGCATGTGAATGTTCGACTAGTAGAATATCAATGTGAGTAAGTAAATGGAATTATTTTGATTTATATTTTCCCTATTATGATGATGTTTATGTTGAAAAGGATTTTGTTTTAGTTCCATACATTTCCTTAAATGTTTATGCTTATTTATGAAAGTTTCCACTATATTGTTATCCTTACTGAGCATCTGAGATCACCCCTTTCTATGTTTTATTTTTCCTAGGATGTGAAGAAGTATATTATTACTGACCTATAGGGATAGTCTATGGGATCTCAGTTTTGTCTATGGAAATAATGTTGTTGTAGTTTTCTATTTTATGATGTAATGTAAACCTTATGAATGTATCTAGTACTTACAAGGCTACAAAACTAATCGGTATTTTAAGACATGATCTTTTATGATCATGCCAATGTTATGTAATAATGAACCAACTCTGGGTAACTAGGGTCAGAGCGTTATAGTTGGTATCAGAGTAAGTTTAGTACAATCCTTGGAAACTAGATTTAGATAAACTTTGATTAAAGCACATAGCCCTAAGATATACTTTGAGGATTAGTATATAAAACTTCCTAGAATTTTGGTATTGTAGAGATTTTTTGAGTTTTCCATGCAATACATCCCTATCTAGATACGAGTATGTAGAGGCAGCTCTAGCACAGATATACCTAGGGGTAAAACCCGAAAACACCTCTTTGAGCTAGACTCGAACAGGAACTGGTGCACGACAACGGGACTTGTTGCACTATTGGTTACAACACTCCAGGGGAAAATGATTAGGATAATTCTCATTTTCATTAAAAAACACTATGAAGGGTTTATGAGTATATACTTCCTCAAAGAAAACATTTTTATGATTATGTATTATATCCATAAAATGTTCAATTTATGTCAAGTGTTTTACAAGTTTGGATTTATGTATTGTGATTCATAAACTAATCTAGTGTATGCCATTGTTTAGAAATGGCGCCTAGTGGAAGGAATGAAAACCGTATCAATGAACGCACTCCATGTAGGTATTTCCCTCCTTCTCAAGATAATTATAGTGGAGCTGGTGATACAACTGGTGCTGATTATCTTATCACTATACTGGGACAACTCACTCAGGTTATGAATAATAACCTTACCATATGAAGCTCCCTGATCTGCAGCATGGATGATTAATGTTATATTGCTTCATGAGGAAACAACCACCAACATTCAATGGGGGTACAAATCCACTAGTATTTGATCAATGGATAAATTCCTTAGAGAAAATATTCCACACCATGGGGAGTAGCAAAAGGGGAAAAGTTGTCATGGCAGTTTACTGCCTCACTGGAGATGCTGATCAATGGTGGTCATTGATTCAAAACACAAAGGAAGATGATGAAGTATCAAATATGGAATGGAGGGAGTTTAAAGAAATTTTCTTAGAAAAATACATTCCTCATGACCATCGATCAGATATGGAAAGGCAATTTCTGAGTCTGAGGAAAAAGGAGGTTAAGAATGTCGCAAAGTATGAATCTAAATTTACAAGGTTAACAAGGCATGATGTAGATTATATACATAAAACAAGAAGTAATATTGATCATTTCTTTGATGGGTTAAAACCATTTCTCCATTGAGAATTAGTCTCACAATCCTTCTAATTGTACGAAGATATTGTCTCATGTGCTATCAAGATAGAAAAATAATTCTATAAGTCTTACGACTTTAAAGAAAAGAAAGAGATGAAGAGATCTTCTGAACACTCTGGAAATGGAAATAAGAGGAAGAAGGGAAAATTTAAATAACCATCCTGTATTAACTGTGGGAAGAAACACCCTGGTACTTTCCTAAAGGAAATAGGAGTCTGTTACAAGTGTGGTGAAAAAGGCCACTAAGCTCGTGATTGCAAGTGGAAGAAAGAGGCTATTGATGTTGAATGAAACAATTGTAGATAAAGGGGGAATTATTCAAATTAATTTACTAAGTGTTAGAGGAACTTACCTCAAAAAAGGCCAAGGGATCAAGGCCAAGTTTATGCTATGACTACTGCTGAGGTTGAAGCTTCAAAAGACATAGTGGCAGGTAATTTAATGGATTCCTCAAGTTTATCCGATGCTTTATTTTACTCTGGATCATCACATTGTTTCATATCTTCCTAGTTTTCTATGAAAATTAGATATTTCCAATTTCATTTAACAATGGAGTTGTCAATCAAAACTCCTAAGGGAAGTATCATTGCAACAAAGTTTTGTGAATCAGTTCCCATTAAGGAATATAAACATTATTTATCTTCCTATCTCATCATCATACCCATGATTGAATTTGATATAATCCTTGGTATATATTGGCTTTCAGACCATGATGCGAAAATTTGTTGTAAGAAGAAGGTGGTTAAAATTTTTGATGATGATAAGGAGTACCTTATCTTTAGAGCAGAAACATCACCACTTAATTCTTATCTAGATCCACCCCTAGTAGCGCAACTAAATTCAATTATTGGGGAAGAAGAGAATAAAATAAATGTGGGTGAAAAAAGGAATGTTCAAACAGAGTATGTACCTATTATGAAAGAATATGTTGATGTGTTTTTAGAAGATTTACCTGGACATCCTCCCGAATGAGAAATTGAGTTTTCCATTGATTTAATTCCTAGATCAAGGCCCATATCAAAGACCCCTTATAGAATGGCCACTGTGGAATTATTGGAACTAAATATACAACTAGAGGAATTATTAATAAGGGATTTATTCACCCTAGTGTTTCTCCATGGGGAGCCTCTATCCTTTTTGTTAAGAATAAAGATGGATCTATGAGGTTGTGCATTGACTACAGGGAGATCAATACTATAACAATAAAGAAAAAGTATCCCCTACCTCACAATGATGATTTATTTGACCAAATTCATGGAGCTCAATAAATTTCAAATATTGAACTTCGATCTAGATATCATTAATTGTGTGTGAAGAAGGAAGTCATTCTGAAAATAGCATTTCCAACTAGGTATGGGCATTACGAGTTTACAGTAATGCCTTTTGGATTGACTAATAAACCCTTTGTCTTCATGGATCTAATGAATATATTTTTCAAGGAATATCTTGATGACTTTGTAGTGGTATTTATTGATGATATCTTGGTATACTATAAAATCTAATAATATCATTAAAATCACTTGCACGTTATCCTGAAGACTCATAGAAAACACGAATTATATGGGAATTTTAGCAAGTGTGAATTCTAGATTCAAGAGATTTATTTTCTTGGACATATTGTCTCTAAGGATGGAATATATGTTGATCCTTTTAAGACCAAGGAAATCCAAGAATGGCCAGCACTGATGAGTATAACTGAGGTACACAGTTTTATTGGTTTAGTAGGTTATTATCGACGTTTCGTCCAGAATTTTGCCTGGTTGGCTAACCCATTAACAAATCTCATACGAAAAGGGGTTAAATTTGTTGGGACAAAAGAGTGTGAAAATGTTTTAAATAATTGAAGATAAGAATAGTCAAAGATCCTATCTTGACTCTACCATCGGGGAATGATGAGTTTTTTTATTTATAGTGATGCTTCAAAGAAAGGACTTGATTGTGTCCTTATGCAGAATGATAGGGTTATTGCCTATGCATCATGACAGCTAAAAAATCATGAGAAAAACTATCCTACTCATGATCTTGAGTTATCAATTATAATCTTTTCTTTGAATATTTGGAGACACTATCTCTATGGTGAAAAATGTGAGATATATACTGATGACAAGAGTTTGAAGTATATTTTCTCACATAAATAACTCAACATGAGGTGAAGGAGATGGATTGAACTACTTAAGTATTATAATTTCACTATACACTACCACCCGAGGAAGGAAAATAAGGTGTAAGATGTTTTAAGTAGAAAGGATCATGGAGTTTTGAACAAGATGGGAGCTGAAAAGGATCCTATATACATGGATCTAATAAAGATGGATATGGGAATCACCATGGAAGGTGAAACATCAATACGTTTTCCAATGGTTTCCAAACCATCTTTACTAGAAAAGATAAAGAGTTCTCAGACCGAGGACGAAGAGTTTAAAAAGAAAATTAAAGCTGTGAATGATGGGAGATTGAGTGACTTTGTGTATGAAGATGGAATTTTGAAATTTGGGAAGAGACTTTGTGTTCCCGATATACCTGATCTAAAAAGGGAATTTTTGGATGATTCTCATAGTTCCAATTTTCCTATACACACTGGGAGTACAAAAACGTATAGAGATTTGAAGGAACATTTTTGGTGGGACAACATGAAAAGGGAGATTGCTGATTTTGTTTCAAGATGTATGGTTTATAAATAAGTGAAATCTGGAAGGAAACAACCTGGAGGAGTCATGCAACCTCTTCCCATACCTGATTGGAAATTGGATAATATTACGATGGACTTTGTCATAGGACTACCAAAGACTCCTAGATGGAACGATGCAATATAGGTCATTGTTGATCGTCTTACCAATTTAGCACATTTTTTTTCTATAAGGGAAGATTTACCACTTGAAAGTTTAGAAAGACTATATATTAATGAAGTTCTAAGACTTCACGGAGTAACACTATCAATTTTTTTTGATCTTGATCCCCATTTTACATCAAGATTTTGGAAAAGTATTTAGAAATCCATGGATACTAAACTTTGTTTGAGCACTGCCTACCACCCCCAAACTGATAGAAAATCAGAACAGACTATTCAAACCATAGAAGACATGTTGAGATAATGATCACTTTACTTTCAAGGTATGTGGGATCAATATTTACCTCTGGTAGAATTTTCATATAACAATAGCTTCCATTCAAGTATTTAGATGGCACCATATGAAGCGTTATATGGAAAGAGATGTCACACACCAACCTGTTGGGATGATGTTGGCGAAAGAAAACTCATAGGGCCATAATTTATGGAGGAAACGATGGAAAAAGTGAAGTTAATCCAAACCCACATCAAAGCTGCTCAAAGTAGGAAGAAGAGCTATGCTGATAACCGAAGGAAAGATTTGGAATTTCAGGTAGGAGATCATGTTTTCTTGAAGGTATCTACATGGAAGGGTGTTATACATTTCAGTAAGAAGGGAAAATTGAGTCCCATGTACATCAGACCTTTCAAAATTCTAGAACAAATTGGGGCTATAACTTACTGTTTGGAAATGCCTCCAAGTCTTTCAAAAGTTCATGATGTATTCCACATATCACTGTTGAGAAAATACGTGCTTGACCCAATGCATGTACTCACCTATAAGGAATTAGAACTGGAACACGATCTATCTTATTGCGAAGAGCCTGTCAAGGTTCTTGATTAAAGAGAACAACTTTTGAGAAACCAAACAACTCCTCTGGTAAAAGTACTATGGAGAAACAATAAGATGAAAGAGGCAACATGGGAAACTGAGGAACTTATGATGAAGAACCAACAGAGTCTTTTTACGCAGTAATACTATAGAAATTTTGAGGATGAAATTATTTGAAGGAGTGGAGAATGCAACACCCCAAGCTTCCACTGTATGCTTCTCTTTGAATAATACAGTAGCATGTGTTGTACGCAATTTCAAGTTCTAACACACCACAACCAATCAAACTAGCCGCTATGAATAGTAACACCCACTTTTTGAAATTCTATAAATTTTATCTTTCAAAATGGACTTCATTTTTGGATTTGGAATATTGAAATTATCTTAGGGTGATTTTTTGGTATTTTTCTGAAAAATTTCAATTTTTGATGAATAGTTAAAAACACTGAGTTATAGTTTAAAACCAAATTTTTATTTAAATAATTATTTATTTTATTTAAATTTATTTTAGGTCAAAATAGATACATAATACCTATATAAGTTCAATGTAATTAATTGGAGTTAGTTTATTATAATCTTAGATATATAAAAATTTTATTGAACTTTTTACCGTCTTTTACCCACCTCATAGGAGCATTTGCAAATTTACATAAAACTTAATTTTACCACTTCTTTGAGTTGAATTTAAAAAATACAAGAGGAAAATTTGATATCATTAAGTAAAATGTGGTTCAATAAGATGAAAATAATTTTTAGTGAATAGTAACTTTTTACTTTTATTACCACGGTTAAAAGTAAATAGGGTAATTAAGGGTAAAAATGATATTATTATTACCATAAAACATGTACTAATTCTATTATATAAGTTTAATTCGACCAAAAACAACCTTAGGAATAATATATTATCCTTTAGGTCCACTTGGATTATATTAGGACATTTATTATTATTTAATTCAAAGAAGAGTTAAAAGTGTTAAATTCAAAGTTTTATAACTAAACCACTTTTAATATAGGGTTACACATAAGATAAGTTAGACTATAAATATTTATTAGAAATATAAAAATATTCCCTACATAATGGTATTTTATTTATTATTTTTAGACATTAAATAATTAAATTTATTTATGACACAATGATGATGCAGTAATTACGTAATTAATGAAATATTAAAATAATTGATATTATAAATATGAAAATAAATTTAATTTGATAATTTTAATGAATTACACTAATTTTATAGGTTAATATGACATGTTATGGTTAGTTAGATGAATTTGTTTCAAAGTAATAATGCTGTTATGAATTTAGAAAAAACAAAATACCAAATAGTGTCAAAATTGACATAAAAGAGATTTAAAAAAAAATATTATATTATTAATTGATATTCTATTCCTAAAAATATAATATTCATTCAAAATACTTATATAATTATATTTGTATCATTAATGAACCATTTGGGGTTCTCTTGAAAGATTATAGTAATTTTATTAACCATATAATATAAAATTACAAAGAGACATGATAAATGTCAAACTATTTAACTAAGAGTTAAATCTAAAAGATAAAGTTAATATAGTGACCCAAACCTGTCTAAAACCTATTGGATGAGTGTTTTTCGACCCATACCCACCTTAGAATTTAAATTATTCATTTTGGATCCATTATAAACCGAAAATGATTTTATTATAAAATAATATTTCTAGCTTTTCCTAAGGTGCCCCTCACCCCTCTTATAAAAGGGCACTCCCCATTCTCTCTAATTCACACATTAAAATCCATTTGGATCGGCCAAAACCTTTCCAAATTCCCTCTCAAATGTCCTAACTTAATTTTAGAGGCATTACTTTAGTCATAAATCCATCCTATGGAGCCCTTTTTGATCAAATCAAAAGGAAGAACCCGAAGAATATGTAAATATTTCATCACCTCTTTCTAGTTACTTTCTTCTTCCACTTCCTCTTTCTTTGTTGTTTCCATTCTAAAATAATGAATCTAGTATCTTCTATATACTATGATGTTATTATAAATATGGTACAACCATATTCATTATTCTATCCATCCTTTGAATGACATGTCACCATACGTGCGTACGTACGACTTACCGTCTCCACGTTTTGGTGTAATTGTTATTCAATACATTATTATTTGGATGGGTATAATAATGAAGTGTAATTTATGTAATTAATAAATATAACATGATAACTATTCTGTATATATTACATAACATCCAATTATATATTATTTTAATATCAAAATAATGATATTGTCGCTCGTGTGTACGTATGAAATACCATCTCCATGAACGCGATGAGATTCATTCCCCATCGAATCCATTCAAGAATAATTTTCATTAGATAACTAACAATAATGTTTAAATACTTAATATAATTTTGAATATGAATAAGATACATCCTATCCATAACAAACATGACTTACGTAACAAATCATATAAAGGAAAATGAATCATTTAACACCCGAAACGATGATAATACTAAGATATTATTAACAAAGAAATGTTAAAAGATCATATATGATATAATATTAATGTATATGATTGTTGTATAATTTAATAAAAATTATTTCACCATTATACAAGAGTTTAACCTACCCTCTACCAAGGAAAATTAAAAGGTAAGGGTTAATTTCACAATCTCTTTATTATCTGAGGTTGTTTTTACGTAAGTATCTACTGGGACTTCTTTATCATCCACATCCATGTTTCTTAAAAATGTACTCCAAAACATTTTCACTATTTACTAGAATATGAGTTAAATTCATTTATACCCTTGTTTGAATTTTTATAAAATGGTTTGAAAGGAATCTTTTTGTTGTTTTCCAAACAAGGTACCTTATGACCTTTTCGAAAAAATTAAGGTAAGAATGTTTTTTTAACTTATACAGTGGGTGAAACTATTTTCCACCGTTATAACATCGTCTAAGCATCCCTTACAATCTTATAAGAATTTTTTAAAATATAAATATTTTATTTTATAATTATGTGACTTTTAAATGATTTAAAAATAGAAAGAGATATTTCTCTAAAAAGGTTTTGATTTTATGGATTTTAAGTTTGTTTAAAGTTGATTTATTATGATACAAAACTTCAATATTGTATTGAAGGTTTTGTGATATGTTTGAATGTGGATGTTTTATTTCATACCATTCATGGTTTATGGATAAAGTTTTGACATTTCGTATGCCAGTTTTAATTCGAATGTTTATGTTATGTTTAAACATTTTCATATGAGGAATGCATTGGACTTAGTAAGTGACGGGTGTAGCCCACTATAGCTCCTCGATGCATCGGTGGGTATCATGAGACAAACTAGAGTCTTGGCACAAGGCATTGACAAAATATTATTTGTAGTCTTGTCGCACAGCCTTGACTATGTGGTTATGAAAGTCTGACATTATGAATTCCATCATTATGAAAGTGGCAATTTATATTGCATGTGAATATTTGACTAGTAGAATATCCATGAGAGTAAGTAAATGGAATTATTTTGATTTATATTTTCCATATTATGATTAATTTTATGTTTAAAAGGATTTTGTTTTAGTTCTATACATTTCCTTAAATGTTTATGCTTATTCATGAAAGTTTCTGCTATATTGTTATCCTTACTGAGCATCTGAGCTCACCCCTTTCTATGTTTTATTTTTACCAGGATGTGAAGAAGTATATTATGACTAACCTATAGGGATAGTCTATGGGATCTCGGTTTTTTCTATGGAAACAATGTTGTTGTACTTTTCCATTTTATGATGTAATGTAAACCTTATAAATGTATCTAGTACTTCCAAAGCTACTAAACTAATCGGTCTTTCGAGACTTGATCTTTTGTGATCACTACAATGTTATGTAATAATGCACCGACTCTGGGTAACTAGGGTCACGGCGTTACAATCCACTACCCATTCCTACCTATAATTGGGATGAGTCCACCAGGGATTTTATTTTTGGCTTACCTCATACTCCCTGAGGGAGGAATTCCATTTGGGAAGTGGTTTATCATCTAACCAAAACAACACATTTCATTCCAACTAGAGATTCAACCGAAGTAGAGTATATGGGTAAGTTTTATGTTTAAGAAAGAATAAGGCTTCATGGTGTAACATTGGAGGTTGTTTTAAATATAGACTCTCATTTCACCTCATTGTTTTGGGAAGGAATTTAGATGGTGATAAGGTCACAAATCAATTTAATCATGACATACCGTCCTCAAACGGATGGTTAGATAGAGTGGGAAAATCATATTTTGGAAGAAATGCATCAGGAAAGTGTGTTGGATTTTAGAGACTTATAGGATAGTCATTTGGGGTTGTCCGAGTTCTCATATAAAAACAATTACCAATCATCAAACCAAATGGAACCCTTTTAAGTGATTTATAGTCTTCTGTGTCAGTTTCCTTTATGTTGGGCTGAGAGGGATGAGACCTCATTATTAGAACCATGCATTATACATGAAACATATGATAATTTCATATTGATCAGGAAACATTTATTGATAGTGTGGAGTCTCCATAAGTATTATTATAATCAGAGATGCCAAGCATTGGAGTTCTCTATGGGTGGATAGGTGTTATTGAATGTGGAACCTCATTTCGGTAATCAATAGATGCTAACAACAAGGTATGTTAGACCTTTTTAGATCACCGAGAGAGTTGGTAAGGTGGAATACCAGTTATCTTTACCTTTAAAGTTGAAACCAATTCATGATGTATTCCATTTCTCTCATCTGAAAAATTATAATCTAGATCTATCTCATGTACTAAATTAGGAGGAGTTAGAGTTAGATCTTGATCTGTCTATGTTTGAGTGATCAGTGTGGATTTTGGATTCTCAGGAGAAAATTATTAATGGGAAGTCTATACCATTGGTCTGAGTTTTTTGGAATCATGGTAGTGATGATCATGATACTTGGGAGAGAAAATATTGTGTTGAGGAGGAGTATCCTTTTTCATTCTCTAACCAGACTCCAAAATGACTTTCTGAGGGTGTAAAATTTTCATTGTGGGGAGAATTTCCACATCTGTGATTTTATTTTTAACAATTATTTTTTTATTTTTGGTCTCAAAAGATAGTGGTGCATGGTTAGAACATGGTCAAGGGAAACTGTACCCTCACCCAAGGAAAACTTTTTACCCTAGATATTAGATCTGTCCAGGCTACGTGGATAGCTGCACGAGCATGCACCCTCCCCAATGAAAGTTTGCTGCATCATTCCCCTTGGAAAGAGAGGGACACATGATTTCCACACGGTTTGGAAAACCATGTAGGATAACCTTTCAACCTATATAGGTCATTAAAAAATGGAAATTTACACTTTTTACCTATTTATATTGAACTCTAAATCACCCTTAATCCAATCCATATGGGATTTTTAGCCATATGAGCTTCCTACACTCTTTCTTTGACCCATTTAACTCTAATATTTG
Source organism: Viscum album (assembly GCA_963277665.1). NCBI lineage: Eukaryota > Viridiplantae > Streptophyta > Magnoliopsida > Santalales > Viscaceae > Viscum > Viscum album. Next base: position 359,984,373 of record OY728156.1, on the reverse strand, counting down.
GGTGGTTTTGTACTTGGTTCTTTAAGAAATCATCAATTACGTCTCTTTTCTCTTAGTTTCTCTCTTCTCCTATGGTTTTTATTACCAATTTATTGGGTACATATTTATTTAGAGGATTGGTTGACCAAATAAAGGTTCAATATTGTGTTGATGGGTAAAATAATGATGTTTTCAGTTTGTTCTTGCCTTTATAGGGTACTCTTGTGGTGGGGTTGTGGATTTCCACCATATTACATAAGCTTCCAATATTTTGGTAGGTGGTTCCATGATTTTAAATTATTATATAAATTTGGTGTGCTTTCTTGGTTCATAAATGTGTTCTATGGATTATGTGTGTGGTGAGAAATGTGTTTTCAAAGTGATTTGAAGTTCATATGGATTGGAAAATGGTATTCTAAAATAATTTTACTGTGTTTAAAATGTGCCTCTTTATTGTGGATTACAAATCTCTTCAATGGATTTTTTAAAAGGTTCAAAATATGTTTTAAAAGAGTATTTAGTTACATTTGTGATGAAATTTGGGTTTCAAAAGGAAATGGGGTTTTATTGCATGTGAGATTCTTTGTTATGTCCCTTAAATGTGTGGTACATATTTTTTAAGTGTTGCGAAGCATGGTTTAAAATGGATTTGTTGTGCATTTGGTTTTTGAAGGTGTTTTGATTATGTAAAATGGTAGTTTCCATGAAATATTTGATTTTTATATGAACATGCTTGTGAAAGAAATGGATTTTTATGTGTTTTCATGTTTCTTGGAATGATTATGTGAATGTGATGATTTATGTGACATGTAAAAAGGAAATTGAGTAGAATGGGAATCCTAGGTATCTATGTGGGTGAACAAGAACTATTATGATAGTTGATTTAGTAGGGCTGAGGCCCAGTTTATTGTAGAAGTATTGACACTACAACACTAACTAAACATTTGATATGATCATAGAACAATAGACCTTGGGATGCATTCCCCTCTAGTGGATCATGCATGAGGAGTTTGTGGATTTTGGATTATATTTGGAGACCACTAGACCTTTGGATACATTCCACTACAGTGATCAATGCATGAGTATGCTGTGGGTTTTGGTCGGAGGAGCTTATCACCGAGGTACGAGGTTCCTAGGGCCCATTAGAGATAAAGCCTATAGGTATTTCCCATGAAATGGTTCTCTATTGTGACGTGATGTTTTTGTGATGTGGTTCTCTCTTGTGATGTGATGTTTTTGTGATGTGGTGCTAACCATCAGTATACAATGGACCTTGTGTACATTTTAATTTCAAAGAAAGTTTCTTTTGAGAAAGTTTTTCTTTGAAAATTTTTCCTTGAAATTTTTTATTTAAAAATGTTTCCAAGTTATGTATTAAAACCTATGTGGTCATTTTTCTTCTATTGTTATGGAATCAGATATTTCTTTTGGGTTGAATCCTACTAGGATTTGTCTCACACCCTACATACACCCTTGGGTGTATGTAGACTTTTTTATATATGTCCGAAGTAAAGGCATGATGTTCCATGGTGGTGATGGTGGATCTAATTTCTAGTGTTCCACTTTATATAGGTGTTGGAAGTGGTGGATTGAGGGTGATGAACCTCTTGTTTTATTGAGATTTTTGAGTTGTGAATTAGTCATTTCCTGTAACGACCCGGAATTTTTAATAAATTTTGTTTCCTAACATTATAATCAACAAAACTATTTCATTTAATAAAATGAGAATAATTAAAATAAGACCGTTGGGTTTTGACTGCTATATGACCATTGGTCAATATGACCGTTGGAAACTAAATGTTGCGATTATTGTTTATACATACAAGTTATCTTGATTAATTAATATAGAAAGAAGATTCGATGGCGCCATCCAGTTGTCTTGGGCCGATCGAATCCCATATTATGGAACTCGGGAAGGAGGTTGCACCTTTGGGCTTTACTCTGGACCAAACCCAAGCCGAACTTCATCGTGTGAAGTTGGAACAGAATCGAATTCGCGAGAAGTTTAAGCTGATAGAAATCACTACTCAGGAAATGTTGTCCGAGCCGGCCCAAGATTCTATCACCCTAGCACACCTTACTCTTAGGTCCTATGATGGTGTTATAAGGGGTTATGTAATGAAATCGTAACTGCCTTTTGTAATCCTTTGATTTAAATAAAAATTGTGACATCTTCTTACAGTGAAGTTTGTGAATTTTCAAATGTCAGGATAAATATAGTATGCATATTATTGATGAATTCTAGAAAAAAGATATTTTAAAATATTTATGTAAACCTTAAATAATCAATAATGTGTAATGATTTTCAAAAAATGGTCGTCTATAGCTATGTTCAGTGTGAAATTTAGAGTCTAATAAGATCAAATTAATTTTTGGTGAATAGTAAATTATGAATAGTGATTTTATGCTTATGATTAGTAATGTGGCCAAATGGATTAAGTAACTTCACTTAAGAAAGTATTAGTATATTTTAGGCACCTTGATTAAGTAATGTGATTCAATAAAATAGGTAAATAACTATTTCATAAATTATTGGTTAAGTATTAGTTTTTTCAGGTGAATAGTGTTTTTTATTTAAAAATAAAATTAAAAATATTTAGAAAATTATTTTCAAAAAATGGAGTTCATTTCTGATATTAGATCATCGATATTTGTTTAAGGTGAATTTTTGGGATTTTTTTGAAACAGTTGAATTTTCAATGAATAGTGTTTTTATTTAAAAATTAAATTAAAAATATTAAAAAAAATTATTTTCATAAAATGGAGTTCATTTTTGAAATCAGAGCATCGATATTTGGTTAAGGTGAAATTTTGGGTTTTTTATGAGAAAGTTGAATTTTCGGTGAATAGTGAAAATACAGTTTTTGAGTTTCGGGTGTTTAATGACATCATTAAGGATGTAATAGTTATGAAATAATTCTGGCCAACTTATGAATAGTAATATAAGGTATTAGGTGTCCCAAGTGGCCAATGCCATGGGCAAATACCATGATAAAGCCCATGGTTTTTCCAATACCACTGATGAGGTGTCCCTTGGCAATTAATGCTTTGTCCCCTCACTTCTCCTATAAATACCAAGCCTTTCCCTCATTAATTTCATTTAAAAATCCTCTCCAACGAAGTTCTGGTCTCTTTAACTCCCAAGGAGTTCTCCCAAGGTGCCCTCAAGCCTCCCAAGGTCCCGACCTTCAAACTTTCGAAGTTACTCTTCAAGGTAAGGGATTCTTTCACCCTCCTCTTTTAAGCCATGACTTCCTTTATGTTGTGTCTTATAATTTCCATCTCTTTTTGTTGAGGGTATTATATTATATGTTCTCATTTATATCCATTTCATGTCTAATTTTTGAGATACCCTTTCTACTCTCATCAATTTATTTTCTTAATTTTTAAGTGACCCTGTTTGGCTGCCGGATATTTCGTAAAAGAAATCACATCTTCTCTTTTCTTTCATGTTTCCTTTTCATGTGGTATGTCATTAAAATATCAATACCATGATCTTATTCAGTAAACATACTTTATTATGAGTTATTTATGAGTGGTTGACCCCTGTACCCTCTCTTTTCAATGTTTTCTAAAACCATGTTATATATCCGTTATGCTGTAGAAAGTTCGTCTCAAAATTTCTATCTCTTTCTCTCAAGAAATTCTACTGTTTATTTATGTAAATAACCAAAATTATTTCATTTACATGGGTGTTCATAAATATATAAAGATGATATATTTTATTCTGTAATTGACATAAATATAACCCTCACTCCCTTTCCATGGGTTATAAATGACATAATGATCTTATTTTTAAGCTCTTTTTAAATGTCGCAATTTTGACATGAAACCCTTTTCTTTGATTCCATTTGGGTTATTTATGAAATGTTTGATTATGATCTTTGTGGATCACATGTAAGTAAAGAAATATTAAGGGTGCACCCTGATAGCACTTCAATGCATTGGGTAATGATTTAATCTCTAGAGATGACAAGTTTCACGATACCTTGGTGAATAACCTTGGTAATTTTTATGACACCTTGGGGATGGACCTTGGTGATTTGTTCATGAATGTCTAAATGAAATTTTGTAGCCAAATATTCAAGTTATGTACCAAGTTCTTTTCTTTATGATATTCCTATTCTTCCATTGCTCTTGTCTTCATGTTTTTATTCAAGTTCTTATTGATATCACAAGTACATTGACTCCCTTGTTTACCCTTAATGGGCCTTCTACTCACCCTTTCCTTTGATGTCTATCTCCAGGATATGAGATGAAGTAAATGTACATATGATTAAACTTTGATGAATCCTTACAAGTGGTTCAGAATAATGTTTTATGTTGTTTTCATGTATTATGTTTCTGATTTCCAAGACAGTAAACTTTAAAGATCCTCTGTATGTAAAATGTAATTAAATGTTATGTAATAAAAAGGTGGGATGTTATAGTTGGTATCAAGGGATAGTTTAGTTATTTATGGAAATTAGGATATGAAAAATTTAGGAAGAACCCTATAGAAAAGTTTAAATATAATAAATCATCCTGGTATTTTGGTGAGTATTGAGTAAGTGGTTTATCAAGCAAATACATCCCTGTCTGGATAAGAGCAGGTAGAGGTGGCTCTGGTACAGATGTACATAGGGGTAAAACCCAAAAACACCGCTTTGAGATCGACTCAAACAGGAACTGGTACACGACAACGGGCCTTGTTACACTCTTGGTTATAACACTCCTGGAGGATATGTTTGGTTAATTGCAAGCTTTTTATGAATCATTATAAAGGAATTATAGAAAAATGTAATGGTCTAAGCATGAATTTTTGAGACATAAAATCCTTTTTAGTTAAAAGATTCGTAAATGAAATAAGTTTCTCACGAATGATTTATTCTTTTATAAAATGTCCCCATCATCTATGAATATGTTGATGTATTTCCTAAGGAGTTACCTGGACCTCCCCTAGAAAGAGAAGTAGAGTTCTCCATTGAACTCGTACCTGGATCTCATCCGATGTCAAAGACCCCCTATAGGATAGAAAATGTAGAGCTAGAGGAATTAAAGAAACAACCCCAAGATCTTTTGGAGAATGAGTTTATCCGACCAAGTGTGTCTCCTTGGGGAGCACCAATTCTCTTTGTGAAGAAGAAGGATGGATCGATGCAGCTATGCATTGATTATAGGGAACTGAATGAGATAAAAGTGAAGAATCAAATAATCTCTTCCAAGAATTGGTGAATTATTTGACCAACTTCATGGGACTCAATTCTTCTTTAAGATTGATCTTCGTTCTGGTTATCATCAATTGAGGGTGAAGAATGATGATATTCCAAAAACTGACTTCCAATCAAGATATGGGAATTATGAGTTTGTTGTTATGTCTTTCGAACTGACTAATGCACCTGGTATTTTTATGGATCAAGAATAATTTGATTTTGGAAACTTATTTTTTATCAAATGGATATCCTTTGTTTAGGAAAATGATTTGGTGATTAAATGATAAAGGTTATTTTGGACTATGTTTTCTATTTTGGAGTACTATATGCCTAAGGGAAATAAAATACCACATGATTTAAATTGAGGAGGAATGGTTGAACTTTTTTTGTAAGAATGTATGTATTTATTATGGAAATATGGTGATTTGGGTTATTTCTGGAAAATGATGAACCTAGCATAGAGAATATGTGAATAGGTTAATTACACTTTATTATGAGACTTTAATAGTATTCGATGTTATTTGGAGATAAATGTTAAGATTTTTTGGGGAATACTATCTGATTAAATCCTTCTGAGTTTTGGGTTCTAATCTTAGTTTGGATTAATTTGAGGAATTTTAAGGGTGATTGTGTATTAAATGGTCTTTCTAGAACTTTGGGTACTTTTGTTGAATTTTTGAGATTAATAGTCATATTTCTTTTTATAAAGTATTATCCTTTTTGGGTATTATATGATCTCATACTAACCATTTTAGTTTTAGTTGATGACTAAAGACAAGGGAAAAATATATTTATTTTTTTAAGGATTATGTGATTCTCTAGAAGATGATTCTTGTGATTTAGATGAGACCAAGTCTTTTTGAATGCTCACTGTTTGGAGAAAAGATTAGTCTTGGTGGAAACTTATTAATGGATGAAACTCTACTTGAAGTTAAGTATATTTCCTTATGTTTTTATTCCATGTAGTAAATCAATTCCTCAAAATTATGAAAAGGAACGTAAAACAAAAATGTTGTTGGTTTACATTTCCTACTGGGTAATCAAATACCGTTTAACACATCTTAAGTTTGTGATCTTCTTTTGGTTAATTTTCTCCTAATCATATTTTATATCACTCTCCATCAGAACTTGAACATTTTTTTATCTTCCATATCCATGTTTTCCTACATGGAATCCTAGTATGGGTTAACTCGGGTGACCTTTGTACTTCCATTTCTTTCTTTTAAAGTAATAGTTTTACTGACTCTTTTTTCGATGTGGGACTTTCAAAAAAATTTCCAAACCCAATTTTAAAATTGCGAGGACACAATTTCTTAAGGGGGGAAGATTGTAACGACTCGAAAATTTGAATAAATTTTATTTCCTAACTTTGTGTGTTATTTTATTTTATACTCAACAAAACTATTTCATTTAATAAAATGAGTATAATTAAAATAAGACCGTTGGGTTTCAACTTTTATATGACCGTTGGAAACTAAATGTTGTGATTATTGTCTATAAATACAAGTGATCTTTATTAATTAATATAGAAAGAAGATTTGATAGCCCCATCCAGTAGTCTCGGGCTAATCGAAGCCCATCTGACGAAACTCGGGAAGGAGTTGCACCTTTGGGCTTTTCTCTGTACCAAACCCAAGCCGAACTTCATCGTGTGAAGCTTTAACGGAATCGACTTCACGATAAGTTCAAGCTGATAGAAATCACTACTCGAGCAATGTTGGCCGAGCCGCCCCAAGATTCTATCACCCTAGCACACCTTACTCTTAGGTGCTATGTTGGTGTTATAAGGGGTTATGTAAAGAGATCATAACTACCTTGTGTAATCCTTTGATTTAAATAAAAACCATGATGTCTTCTTATGGTTAAGTTTGTGAATTTTTAAATGTTCAAATAAGTATAGTATGCATATTATTGATGAATTCTAGAAAAATGATATTTTAAAATATTTATATAAACCTTAAATAATTAATAATGCGTAATGATTTTTAAAAAATGGTCTTCAACAGCTATGTTCAGTATGAAATTTAGAGTCTAATAAGATCAAATTATTTTTTGGTGAATAGTAAAATATGAATAGTGATTTTATGCTTATGATTAGTAATGTGACCAAATGGATTAAGTAAATTCACTTAAGAAAGTATTAGTATAATTTAGGCACTTGATTAAGTAATGTACTTCAATACAATATGTAAATAACTATTTTAGAAATTATTGATTAAGTATTAGTTTTTTCGAGTGAATAGTGTTTTTTATTTAAAAATTAAATTAAAAATATATAGAAAATTATTTTCAAAAAATGGAGTTCATTTTTGAAATCAGAGCATCAATATTTGGTTAAGGTGAATTTTTAGGATTTTTCTAAAACAGTTGAATTTTCAGTGAATAGTGTTTTAATTTAAAAATTAAATTAAAAATATTTAGAAAATTATTTTCATAAAATGGAGTTCATTTTTGTAATCCGATCATCGATATTTGGTTAAGGTGAAATTTTGGGTTTTTTTGATAAAGTTGAATTTTCGGTGAATAATGAAAATACCGTTTTTGAGTTTCGGGTGTTTAATGACATCATTAAGGATGTAATATTTATGGAATAATTCTAGTCGACATATGAATAGTAATATAAGGTATTAGGTGTCCCATGTGTCCAATACCATGGGAAAATACCATGGGAATCCCATGGTTTTTCCAATATCACCGATGAGGTGTCCCTTGGCAATTAATGCTTTGTCCCCTCACTTCTTCTATAAATACCAAGCCTTTCCCTCATTAATTTCATTTAAAAATCCTCCCCAACGAAGTTATGGTCTCTTTACCTCCCAAGGAGTCCTCCCAAGGTGCCCTCAAGCCTCCCGAGGTCCCAACCTTCAAAATTTCAAAGTTACTCTTCAAGGTAAGGGATTCTTTCACCCTCCTCTTTATTCCATAACTTTCTTTATGTTGTGTCTTATAATTTCCATCTATTTTTATTGAGGGTATGTTATTATATGTTCTAATTTCTTTCCATTTCATGTATAATTTTTGGGAGACCATTTCCTCTCTCATCAATTTATTTTCTGAATTTTTAAGTGATGCCGTTAGGCTGCCAAATTTTTCGTAAAAGAAATCGCATCTTCTCTTTTCTTACATGGATCCTTTTCATGTAGTATGTCATTAAAATATCCATACCATGATCTTATTCAGTACCCATACAATATTATGAGTTATTTATGAGTGGGTTACCCTTTTCCCCTATCTTTTCAATATTTTCTAAAACCATGTTATATAGTCGTTATGCTGCAGAAACTTCGTCTCAAAATTTATATCTCTTTCTCTCAATAAATTCTATTATATATTTACGTGAATACCCAAAATTATTTCATTTCCATGGGTGTTCATAAATATATAAAGATGATATATTTTATTCTGGAATTGACATAAATGTAACCCCCACTCCCTTTTCAGGGGTTATAAATGACATAATGATCTTATTTTTAAGCTCTTTTTAAATGTCACAATTTTGACATGAAACCCATTTCTTTGATTCCATTTGAATTATTTATGAAATGTTTGATTATGATCTATGTGGATCACATGTAAGTAAAGAAATATTAAGGGTTCTCTCTGATAGCACTCCAATTCATTGGGTAAAGATTTAATCTCTAGAGATGACAAGTTTCACGACACCTTGGTGAATAACCTTGGTAATTTTTATGACACCTTGGGGATAAACCTTGGTGATATGTTCATGAATGTCTAAATGAAATGTTGTAGCCACATATTCAAGTTATGTACCAAGTTATTTTCTTTATAATATGACTATTCTTCCATTTCTCATGTCTTTATGTTTTTATTCAAGTTCTTATTGATATCACAAGTACATTAACTCCCTTGTTTACCCTTACTGGGCCTTCTGCTCACCCTTTCCTTTGATGTCTATCTCCAGGATATGAGATGCAGTAAATGTACAGAGGATGAACCTTTTATGAAGCCTTAAAAGTGGTTTAGAAGAATGTTTTATGTTGTTTTCATGTATTATGTTCCTGATTTCTAAGACACTAGACTTTAAAGATCCTCTGTATGTAAAATATAATGAAATGTTATGTAATAAAAAGGCGGGATGTTATGTTTCCCTTTCCATTGTTATATTTAGGGTATTTTTTAAAGATGTAAAATGTTGATTATGAAAACTGTTGTATCCCTTTTTGGTCTTGATTATCCCTTATGCGATGTTGTGTTATCAATGTTGATTATTCATTGTAAAATACAAGGGTGAAATAATTCCCAAAAGTGTATAGTTGATACCCAGGCATTGGTTTCCAGTTTGTAGTGATCGTGAATGCCCATCATGCCATGTCTCAAGCTAGGTTGGGTGTTAGGTTGGATGACACCCTGACTTGGTTCGTGACACACAAAATGACCAGGGATTTAAAGATAAGATAATATAAGGTTTTAATCACATCGGACAATATATTTTAGATAAGTTTTTGTGTTATTTTAAACATTATCATTTTGATTAACCCTTCGTTAACCTATTTTAATTTTTAACTATGGTGAGTTATTTTTCAATATTAAAAGGTTGTAATTTTTAGTTACAAGGTTTCATTTGGACCATAAATTTACAATTTATGATAGTTTAGAACATATAATAATCATTTTTTATTTTTAAAGATTTTTATTGTTTTTGAATAGTTTTATAAAATATTAATCCCATAAAATGCCATTATTGTCAATTTTGATACTATTCACTCCTTTTAATTTTAAACATGTTATGAAAATTTTACAATTTGAAAAAATATTTTATTATATACCCAACATTTCATGGTAATATATATAATTATTGGATAACCTTAAATATCTCAAATTTGATGAATTTTAATATTTTAATATCGTTTATTTGATTTTTCTGTTAATTGAATAATTACTACACTAGTGTTGTGTAGGAATTTAGCATAATTATATAATTTCTAAAGATTATAAATAAATTACCATGATGAAGATAAATCTATTATATTTAAAAATAATATTTATTCTATAACATATCCTCTATATAACCCCATATTTGAAATGTTATAGTTATTAAAAACATGAATGGGATGTCTTTAAATTTTCTTTAAATAAAATATTATAAAGGTCATAATCTCATCCAAGTGGACCCAAAAGGTCATAAATTCTACCCTTTAATGATTATGGCTGAAAATAATTTATCAAATAAAATTTGGATAGGTGTTAGGTTAATTTTATAGTCCTTATCATATTATTTTTTCCATTAACTACTCGATTTATCCTTTACCATTGTAACAAAATTTACTAAGGTTAATATTAATATTGAAAAAAATAAAAGGTACCTATTTAGTAAATTTTAAAATTATAATTAAAATTATTAAATAAATTTTATAAAATTAAAAATATATAAATGGAAGGTTTTAATTTAATATTAAAAAGGGAAAATTTAATGAAAAGTAATTTTTTCAAAAAATTCCCTTTTAAGAATATTTTTTTATAGTATTCATGTATAAAATTCATTTAAAAGAATAAAATTATTTTATTTATAATAAAAAGTAACTTATTATAGTTTAAAACTAAATCTAAATACATTTTGACTTTTTAAATTATTTAAAACAAAATATATTTTCAATATAAATTAGTATTATTCACAATTCATTAAAATTTTACACTTTTTTAAAAATTCTAAAAAATTCATACTTGGATAATTTTGACATGATGAATTCAAAAAATGTGTTTATTTTTTCAATTTGTTTTTTCAAAAAGTGAAAAAAATTAATAGTATTTATTTTCTCATAAAGGGAAATACGAATCATTTTTAAAGAAAACATATTTTGAAGAATAAAATGACTTTAATACAAAATTGTGTGTTTATTTTCTTATAATTAATAAATAAATTTGTATTGAATATAAACTTTGCATATATTTAATAATATGGTTATTTCAATTCCTACACACCAATTCAATGGCTAGGTTATAAAAATTGTGTTAAAATTATAATTTTGAATAGTATATCATGGTTCATTTAAGGTTAGTGTTGCGTGCAACATAAGATATTAAACTTATTGTTCTCTTAAAATAATAAGGTGTCACATTCTCCCCTACTTCAATAAATTTCTTCCTAAAAATTTGAAATTTCACTTAAAAAATCATGGGTTTTCATTATAAAATTCATTTATGAAAATCTCACTTTGTAAAATGGGTTAATAAAGCTTTCTCTTAAAAAGAGGGAAATGGACATGTAAAGGTCACCACAAAACTAGGTTTCTAAATAAGATAACATTAATGGGAAGTGTAAGTATGTACATGGAATAGAAATTAAACTATCAAGGTATTATGGAGAGTGATAGAAAACATGATGATGATAAAGTTAACCATCAAAGAACCATAAATCTATGATGGGTTAAAAGACCATTGATTTCTTAGTAAGAAAAGAAAATTGATAACATTTTTGTTCCAAAATACTTTTCCTAGAGTTGAGGGATTCTTTTACTATATAGATAAAGAAATTTAGAAAATAAATTTTTTTGATTTCATTCCACATAATATGCATAATCTCATCCTTTGGATGTTCTTTGATCTATTTCCACTTCATTTCTTACACCAAGAGATGGACATTCAAGATGATTTTTTTGTCTGAAGCAGTTTTATTGAATAATAATATCCAAAAGTCATTCCTTTAGTATCTAAATATTTTAAAAAACCCAAATAGTTAGAATAGGTTATCCAATATGATAAATTATACTTTAACCAAAAAAATAATATCTTATGTTTGAATTAATCCATTCAATAACTTTTCAATCTTAAGGATCATCCAAAATATTACTGATAATAGATAAAATTTAAAACATGAATGCTTCAAAAAAATAAAAACATAGGTTATTGAATATATTGCTTTATCAAAAAATTTAGTAAACTATAAAAAATATAACAAAAAACATAAAATTACTAACTAATTTTATCTTCACCAATGCTCTTTCATAATCATATATTTTTCATTATTACCTCAACATAGAGCATATATTAAGTGTTATCATTCCTCAATCATGTGTTTTAAAAAAGATCAACTTTCTGTTAAATCACTTTTCCTAGTCATTGGTAGCAATCAAAATATGATCTCAAATCCTCAAATAAATAGTACGGTAGTACAATAATTTACATTTCATAATTCTTATAACTATAATTTCATCAAAAAAAAAATTCTTGAATCATAATACACAAACTCTTTAATCATTCCACTTTAACTGTGGTAATAGAATAAGTTTGACCTTAATCCCCCTTATATTGAGGTAAACTCCCTTTATGCTTGGGGAATTAATTTTCATAGTGCCCCATATCCTTATAGTTGAATCATTTTACATTGTTAACTTCTTTTTTTACCATGAAATCAGGGGTATAGTGTCCCTTATCTATGTACTTGTAAGAAAATGCAATTCCTTTCAAGAATGATCCATAGTGTTTCTTTCCACAATTATCACATGTGGGAAAATATTTCTTTACTTTTTAACTTTTATATTTTTTTCCATATTTGTCTAACATTTCTTTCCTTTTAGAAACTAATACTTGGAAAATTATTTATCTATATAGATATCACATGATATAATATCCTCATATGATGACAATTTTTGGGAGACTACTTCCCTTCGAAGAATTGAATTTATCCCATTGAATAAATGGTCAATATTGATCTTTGGATCACATAAGTAGTCTACGATATACCTTTATAACCTTATAAAGTTATATTAATACTTAGAAACATTCTCATCCTCCTTATGTTTCATGATCAATAATTGTCTCTCCATATCTTCTCACTATCCATAAGAAAAATATTTTTCCAAGTATAGGTCATTAAAAATCCTTTTAATCCCTGTTAGTAATTTCCTCCACCTCTTCAGTGTTTTGAATCAATTACCACTATTGATCCACATATTCTGAGAGATGATAAACTACCATGACAACTTTCTACCTTTCATTACTTCCTAAAGTGAGAAATATCTTATCTAAGGAACTTATCCATTGCTCATCTATAAATGGATTTGTAGTCCTATTTAGTGATGTAAGTTGTTGTCACATGAAGCGTTATAAAATTATTACTTTTCATTGTGGATCAGAAAGCTAATATATATGGGTAAGATTATTTCTCATAATTAGGGTCATATACCCCAATATAGTTATAATTTGTTCAGATATAGCTACAAATCTATCTCCAACATCATTATATTTCCTAGGTGGGAAATCCCTATATATATTAAATGAATTTATAAAATTACCATTTCTTTCTCTAGGATTCATTTATAAAAAATTTCATATACTAGATTAGGTTATGAATCATAATACATAATTTTATAACACTTAAAATAAATTGAAAATTTATGTATAACTAATCTCAAAATCATAAGATTGGTTACTTTGGGTGTAACACCCTGAGATTTTATGAGATATATTATTTTTAATTTAATTAATATATTGTGTTTTAAAATACAACAAGATTAGCTTGCACTATACACAACACCATATTATCTTGCAGTATATGCAACAATATACTTGTCTTTTGTTGCACACAATTTCATGTTCTTTTGATAGAATTGATTTCACACAACACTGAATATAGATTTTGTTCAATATATAAATGAAAAGAATTTCGATTATGTTATACACAACACCAAATGAATCTTGCACTACATGAAACACTGACTTGGATTGCATTACATGCAAGAGTGACCTTCCTGGATAGCTTTTGTTGTATACGATACCGAGTTTCACTAAACAACGATATATTATTAAAATATTATTATTTAATGGGATATAAACAAGCCATTTTAAATAGTATTAACCAAATATCTAATTTTATAACATTATAATTAATAGTACACATTTTATAGAACTTGGTATGAGAAGAAAATGAATTTTTCAGATAAAAGAAGTATTTTTTAAAAAAAATGCAGTTTTACTACATTTTGATGGCGCACCCATTTTAAATCTAGTTTTTTGAACTTTTATAAGTTAAATTTGAAAAAATAAACCTCTTATTTTTAATTGTGACATAATAATTTATATTTGTTTCTATTATGAAATTTTTCTGATAAAATTCAAATTTTAATGAATAGTGAAAAATACCGAATTTTAATTCAAAATTTCATTTTCATTTAATTTATTTATATAGTTATATAATATTTTTAATTGGTTTTAAATTTTAATTGGATTAAGTTTTTATCACTTAATCCAATTTTTTTTTCATTTTAAGTAATTTCACATTTAAATTGGTTATAAACACATGTCAATCTTTTTATAGTTATTATTCTTAAAAACCCTCTTTTTGGTTTTGACAACGAGAATTAAGTTTAAATTAATTACTGAAACTTCTATATGATGAATTCAGAAAAATGGATTCCATATTTGGAATCATAAGGTTCAAAATGTGTAGAAATTTACCATTTATTTTTAGACGTTATGAATAGTAACTGCAGTAATTATTTTATTTACCATGGTTAAAGGGTAAATATGGTAAATAGGGGTAAAAAATAATATTATAATAATATTAAATTACCATTAAACATGTCCTAATCCTATTTAATGACATATTTTCGACATAATACATCCTTGGGTCGATTTTGGGACCCTATAAATTCACTTGGATGTAAAAATGACAATTTATAAGAATTAATTTAAAGTAAAGATAATTATAACCTAAACATGTATCTTTTACTAAATAAATTTTAATAGAGGTTTATATAACTGATATATATATATATATATAAATATTCATTATATATCTAAAAATATTTCTTATATCATGGTATTTTATTTATAATTTTGAGATATTATATAAATATATTTATTTATGACACAATTATGATGTAGTGATGATCTCATTAATGAAAGATTCAAATAAATGAATTTATAAATATTAAAAAAAATTTAATTTGAACATTTTTATGTCAAAAAATGTTTTTTTGGAAGAAATTAACATATTAGGGATGAGTTAATTCTTTTGGTTCAATGTAATAAGGTTGTTATGATTTTTTTTAAAAAAAATTCAAGTTTGAATAGTATCCAAAATTGACATAATTCATAACTTAAAACATAAAATAGTTCATTAAATGATATTAAATTCCTAAAAATATAAGATTCTTCCAAATGGTTAATATAATTACAAATATTTCATAAATATATTTTTGTGGGTTGTTTGACACTATATGGTAATTACATTAACCCATAATGTGTAAATAACATGATATCATAGAAAGATTAAAAAGGGTAAAACCAAAATCATAAGGATAAAAAAATATTCAAAACTTGTAAAAAAATTATTGGATGATGGTTATTCGATCCAAAATCTTATTATATTATAATTAAATAAGTTTTGGGCCATTTTAAATTGAAATTGAATTTATAATAAATTAATATTTTGGAACTTTCCAAAAGTTCCCCTCTCATCTCTTATAAAAGGGCACATCCTCCATCTCCTCTTAACTCCATTTTGAGCCCTCAAGATCAGACAAACCCTGACTATTTCTTTTATAAACTCACCTAGTTACATTCTAGAGGTTATGGTCTTATCAAAAGGCAAACTCTAGTTCCCTAAGAAGAAATTTAAAGGAGGCGTGTTGAGGTAGTGGTAATCTCTTCTACTGATTATTTAAAATTTATTTCTTCTTATACTTCCTCTTATTTAGTTATTTCATTATAAATTAATAACATCAGTATCATTAATATACTTATATGTTATTATAAATACAAAACAAACCTATTTCACCTTATATCTATCCTATGAAAAATGAAATCACCGTGTATGCGTACGTACAAATTACCGTCTCCACACCGTGGTGTAATTTGTTTTTCACCACCACCTTACTTGGATGGGTATAATAGTGGAAATAATAAATATATATGATTATTATAAAATTATACTAATACTGATATCTTAT
Source organism: Viscum album (assembly GCA_963277665.1). Taxonomy (NCBI): domain Eukaryota; kingdom Viridiplantae; phylum Streptophyta; class Magnoliopsida; order Santalales; family Viscaceae; genus Viscum; species Viscum album. Next base: position 359,968,292 of record OY728156.1, on the reverse strand, counting down.
ATACAATCCCATTCAATAGCATTCAATAACTATGAGAACGATATCATCACTCGTGCGTACGTATGGCTTACCATCTCCATGATGCGATGAGATTCACTCTCCATGTCAACCATTCAAGAATGATTATAAAGTATATATAATAAATAATTGTGAAATATATGAAAAAAAAATTCTTCTGGATTTATGTATATGTATTTCATTTATTTACTTACATTCAATTTAATAAGGAAACAAAAACAGAGTTCATGCGTACGTACGACCTACCGTCTCCATGAACGGTGTATTCCATTCCATTTATCGATCTATTATATATATTTATTTAATAAATATATATGATATATAAATAATTTTTTACATTATGGAGGTAATTAAATCATGATATAAGTAATCATATAAAGAATAACAAGTCCAAACACATAAGATAAATGAAACTCTTATTACCCAAAACGTTGATTTAACACAGAATTGATAAATGAATGGGTAATATAGAGTCATAAGTGAATAATATATGATATCATAAATATTATTTAGGTTCTGTTACAAGTTAATAATATATTTAAACCTTAAATATATGAGTTTAAGACACATACAAAGAGATTGGACCTAAGGTAAGGGATAATTTTTCAATCTCATTTTTATCTGAGATTTCTTGTACGTAAGTATTTACTAGGGTTATATTTATCATCCATGTACATGTTTTCTAAAAATGTTTTCATAAAATGTTTAATATTATTCCATTTATTTTTAAATTCATTTTTAACCTTTTTTTGAATTTTACTACTTGATATGGAAGGAATCTTTCTTTTGTTTATCATACAAGGAACCTTTTTTGACTTTTCTAGAAAAGGTATGAGGAGAATGTTTTTGCTTAACTTATACAACATGAATGGATTTTTACGGTTTCATGATGCCTTATTTCCATGAAGATTATTCTAAATTATTTAAAGTTTATTTTCAGCTATATTCTTTTCTTTTAAAATTGTGTGGAATTTTGAGAACATAAAACTTTTTTGAAAAAGAAAGGGTATTTTCTTTAAGAACTAAGTTCAAGGGTTTTATCAAAATTATTTTCCAAATAAGATGACATAGGGTTATGTTTATATCCATATTATTAATTTAATTTAATTTTATTTGTGATGTATTTTTTTATGAATTATATTGATCTTATATGGATTATGTGATGATGACATGGTATTTAAGAAACCCATTTTATTTCATGGGTTATGCTACGATGAATGATTTATGTTTTTGTGACACATGTATGAATGATTTCATTATGAGATGGGTGGGACCTATATCTCCCTCCAATGCATTGGGTAAAGATTTATATATCATGAGATAGATAGGGCTGGAATGAAAAGTAAATCTGGTTCAGTAATACAGTGTTGGAATGGAAAGTAAACCCAGTTCAGTAATGGACTTCATGATCAATAATGGTCTTGGAAACAACGCGTTGGATACTATGGAAATCATATTATTTGATTATTAGTTATCCACAATTACATGCATTATACCAATGATATTCTATCATGGTTAATGTTTCTTTTTGATCTATTCCTTATATACTGTTATGATTTATTTCATAACTCAAGATTTTGATGTTTAAACTTCATGTTCATGTTTTTACGTTCAAATGTATATGGTTTGTTTTATTTTCTCCATGTTTACCCTTAATGATCATTTGAGCTCACACTTTTTATGTTTTATTTTCTATAGAATATAAATAAATGTTTTAGGTAGGAAAACGAAATGAGAAGATCTTTATGGGAGATGTTGAAGATCTTTCACAATGATTAGAAGAATAAGTTCCGAGTTTCCAAAGGCACTAAACTAATACAGTCTTTGGGAATATGTTTTTGTCATGTATTAAGTATTCCACAAGAGTAACATAATATCCATGTACACCAATCTTGGGTCTCTACATTGGGAATATTCATAAACTCCTTTATAAGTTTAAATTTTCTTAATCTTCATTTTTCTAAATATACTTTGCAAAGTTTCTACTAAAATTTCCATGATACCAAATATAAAGAACCTAAATACAATAGCCTTGAGTTTGTGGTTAATTTTTTACATTGGCAAAAGATAAAACTGATCACATCCCAAAAGACTAAATATTTTAGTAGTCTTGGGTAACTAGATATATACTTTAATTAAACTTTATATTAGAAAACCAAAAATACAACATAACATATTTTTTATATTTAGAATATCCTTGAAATTAATTCATAAAAGAATTTCATAGAATCTTGGGAAAAGAAACATAAGGAATGATATGAGATTCTCTATAAGGGTAAACATACAGTGTATTCTAAGTAATTCATGAGTAATATGGTAGGGAAAAAATGTAATTCAAATAATACCATAATAACATGTGCTAAAAATTATCCATGGTTATAAAAAATAATCATATAATCACATGAGAACCAATAACTTATATCATAATGGGGGATTGAATAATTTGGGACATCATAAAAATTACATAAATTGTTAGACCAAGACATCATACATAAACAGGTAAGGCCTCAATCCAAACCTAAACTCGTTTGTCTCACGAGAACTACCGATGCATCGAGGGGATATAGAGGGCCCCATGCATCATTTACAAAGTCCAATTAATTACTCATATGAAAAGGGTGAAACATAATATATATATATATAAATTTATATTGAAACTAGTATATGAAATATTAATAACTTTTCCCAATCAATAAACATAATCATAAACCATCTAAAGTAATACAGTTAATGGTATCAAAATAGTACATTCTTAGTAAAAATAATCATAAAAAATTCAATAAAATATGGCAGGTGGTATCATAAGATTTAAAACTAAATGAATCATAAGATTAAAAAATATATATTGATATAGAGGAAAATAATTTTTTAAGATTAGTGAAAAAATCCTAAGGAAATACCCTTTTTTACTTGGAAATCACTTATGTTTAAAACTCCATGGAATTATAAGAGAAAATATTTTATTTGAAAATAAACTTACAAAAATATAAAGAGATATTTAAAACATTAAGGCATCTAGATGTATGGAAAATATTCTAATACCATATAATTTAAAAAAACCATCCTTCTATATTTTTTTTGAAAATATCTTAAAACACCTCATTTAGAAAATAAATAAAATATTCATTTAATTGTTTTCGTAAAAAGTCAAACATTGGTAAAAAAGGCTTTAATAATTCATAATATAACATTAAAAACATTTTTGAAAATATTCTAAGAGAACATAGACATGGAATATAAATATACCCTAGTGGAGACTTGAATATAAATGATCCCGAATAATAATGAGATTGTGAAATGAACCCTTACCTTAGTTTCGATTTCATTCATACGTGTCCAAAACTCATGTATAATAAATATAGTTTTGTTATAAATATATCCAAGAACAATTATCATATATATCATATAATAATGATTTAATTATACCCTTTTATAACCCATTTAAAACAAATCTTTATAAAATTCTTATTTCGGGTGATAACTGCTTCAATTTCATGTATGTTTTGATTCAGAAGTATCAATACTTATACTTTGATCAAGGTTAAATCATCTATATAATTTTAATAATTATATAAATATAATATTTTATCATCATTTATATTATTATAATCATTATTGAAGATTGTACATGGAAAATGAATCACATCAGTTCGTAGAGACGGTAGGCCGTACGTACACACAAGTGACGATATCATTCCATTAATGAGAGAAATGTAAATAAATTGGGTGATATGTTAATTTTAAAGATTCAAAATAATTTTATAATTATCATATATATCAATTATTTACATAATTATAACAAGCTGAGTAATGTGGTGATGAAAAACAAATTACACCACTGCGTGGAGACGATAAGTCGTATGTACGCACACACAATGGTTTTGTTTTTTGTAGGATAGATAACATATGTAATATGGTTGCCCCATAATCATAATAACATATAATTATATATATTAAACTATATTTTTTGTTTTATTATGGAAAAAACACATGAATAAGAATTATATCAAGAAATAAATTTAAAAGACTCTGTAAAGATAATTATACTTTCTTCAGTGGACTCCCTTTAGATATCTTATTAATGGACTTAAGGATGGTATTTTATGAAGTCCAATACCTCCAAAATTAGTCAAAGTAAATTTATATGGGAAATCAGTAGAGATCGGTAAATCTAGATGGATAAATGTGGTGTGAATAAGTGAGAGAGGAGGTTCCCTTTTATAATTGAGGTGAGGGGAACTTTTGGAATTTCTCAAAAGATAAAATTATAATAAATAATTTTTTCATAAAAATACTACAAAATGATAATGGATTCAGAGATAATATAACATAAGGTTGTAATATTATCAAAAAAATTTTTAAAACAAGTTTGTGTATTATTTTAAACATTATCATTTTGATTAACTCTTATTTAACTTATTTAAATTTTAACTGCAGAAAGAACTTTTTAAATAATAAAAGTTTGTAATTTTTACTTATATGTGGTCAATTACAACATAAATTCCAGATTTATGAAATTTTTGACCATATAATAATCAATTTTTATTTTTTAAATATTTTTAAAATTTTAAAATTATTTAATAAAATATTAATACCATAAAATATCATTATTGTAAATTTTGATACTATTTTGTACATTGAATTTTAAAAATATCATGACAATATGTAAAATTTAAACCAAATATTTTTTATAGAACTATAATTTCCTGTAAATTAATTGAATTTTTGAACCACCTTAAATATCTCAAATTATATATCTCTTAATATTTTTAATATTAAAAAATGTAAAAAAATTACCATTATAAAGATAAATATTTTATATTTCAAAATACCATTTATATTAGAACATATCATCTAGAAAACCTAATTTTAAAAATTTTATTGTTATTAAAAACATGGATGTCTCATCTTTAACTTTTCTTTAAATAAAATATTATGTGTCCTCAAAAGTCATAAATTTGACACTTGGATGATTATTATCTAAAATTATTTGTATAATAAAATCAAGTCAATTTTTTCTATAATTTAATATTCCTTTTCATATTATATTTACACTTAATTACCCGATTTACCCTTTACGGTGGTAACAAAATATACTAAGGTTACAATTCACAATGAACAAAAATAAAAGGGACCTATTTATTAAATTTGAACCTCTATATTCCAAATATTGAATTAAATTTTCAAAATTCAATACACATAAGTTACATAATTTATTTTAATATTAATTTGGAAAAAAACAACAAAAACCATTTTTTCCAAAAAATACCCTTTTGAGTGTAAAATGTTTTCATATTAAATTGAAGTATAAAATTTATTTCTAAGACCAAATTATATTATTTATAATAAAAAGTAACTTATCATAGCATAGAACTAAATCAAAATATAATTTTACCTTTTAAATTCTTTAAAAGATAATATAGTTTTCAATATAACTGAGTATTTTTCATTATTCATTAAAATTTAATTTTTTTTAGAAAATTATAAAAAATTTATCCTTGGATAATTTTGACAAGATGAATTAAAAAAAGAAGTTTATTATGTCAAATAGATTTTTAAAAAGTGTAAAAAATTAATTATATTTATTTCTAGAAAAGAGAAATAATCCATATGGGTCAATAATGGATTTGGAAACAAAACCCATGACTCCAAACATATTAATAAAATAAAGGCATACAAGAGAATGAAATAGGTCAAGAAAGACATAATATGTCTACACAAAAAATTCATTCCCTATAAGCCCCTATGGAACCCAAATTACTAAGGTGTTTTCCTTTACCCTTTGGGTGTCAACCTCTTCTTCATGCGTTGGCCCTTTGTGGGGGATCATGTTCTTTATCCGATGATGACTCAAAGAGTCCCTCTAGATTTGTGTAGAACCTGAATTTCTAGGATAGATCCCTACAGTCCATATCTGGATTGTATTAGAATCCATTCTCAATATTAATTGATAAAAATATATGAACCATTAAATATTCACTAAACCCAAATAATTCCAGCTCTATCATCGACAAAATAACTTCAAGCTGTGAAAAAACCAATCAGATGCTTCCTTGTAGAGGCCTTCAATAGACCTTTCACATTATTGATCATTTGGCGATATGATACGCACATTTTTTCCCATTAGGTACCACATTACTCCTATAAGGCCTTTCCAAAATAGGTATATGATTTCTTCATTAGGTCAATAAATTATAGTGGATACAACCACTCCTCATTCCCATAACCATCATCTCTCTTACTTGGATGAGCTATAGGATCAGTCTGCATTAGGGTCAGATCAGATGAAACACACACATTAGATTAGGGCTCATGTTCTTTGGAATTACTAGGGATGAAAATTTGGAATACTTATTCATCTAGTAATTATTTATTTCCTTTATTCATTGATCATTTCATAACCATTAATCCATGGGTTAACTCACCCTTGTTACTAACTGAAACCATATCATGTACATCTAATAAGTGTATATCATCATCATCAATGTCAGAGACACCATGTACTTATAAGGATCTATTGAATTAGTATGAAAGCATCCAAGTTCCCCAAAAACATTAGGAATATCAGAGATGTTACTTTTATTAGAGTGTTCCACAATAATTTTTGGACTTACCATGATCCCACTCACTTGTGAGCTAGTAGCCTTCTTATGATTAGATCCTTTAGTAGAATAAAAAATAATTATTTTATTACCCTTATGACTCTTAGAGTTAACCATTTTTTCCTCAATCCATAAATTTTGATCTACTATGCCCTACACCTCACATTCATCCTTATCACTTAAAGATTCAGCCTGTGTATTATCCTTTACATTAGTGATAAGAGAATTCTTAAAAGAAAGGGGATGATGTGCTTCCACTATTGTGTCAATATGGGGAAACAACTATTGATGAGATACCAAACTATTAGTATTCTCCCACTCCATTGATGTTTCTTCCACCATAAGATCTACCCAAGCATTAGAGGGCCCACTATTTATCTTAACTATAGACTACTCATTCAACCACAACCCCTTTCCCTTCAAACTAGGAATATGAGAATTGTATTTCTCAGGGGCATTCACATCAACCCCAGCTTGGGGAATTGTCATAGGTGTAAGAAAATTCACCTTTTCCTTCCTGTGATAGTGAGTAGGTAGGTGTCCCTTCATCCCACACCTCTCACATGAGACCTTACACCGACATAAGTCTAGTGAGTGGCCAAAAACCATACAAGAATCACAAAATAGAGTTTTTTTATTATAATCAATATCAATATGGATGTTATCAATGAGATTGGAAAGATTTACCATATCAATATTGGTTGAGATGAGATCAATATCCACTAACTTCCTAGTGAAATAACCAAACCACACATTCTTAGTTTCCTTATCAAGAAACATGGGAGTCCAAATTTTCATAGTAATATCATGTAGAATCTTTGGGTGCCAAAGGACCTGATTGAGTCCATGAAGACGAACCCATACCCAAGAGAAAGTTTTTATTACCCACAAGATAATGAAATACAAATACCATTAATATTGATGGATCTATCTGGGATTCAAGAACAAAGATCAAAATATCTATTCCTGAAGCTTAGATTCATTCCAAGAGAAGAGGTAGGGAAAAAAACCTCAACCAAGGTAGAAACACCCCAGACCTATAAATCCACACAAAATTGAAATCCGATGAACCATTTCATCAAGTTTCCAAGGTTTCTCACCATTAAGTAAAATAATCCATACAATCAGGGAGTTTTTCCTCATTATTAATCTACCAGAAAAAGATTCACAATTTGCTTCAACATGGGTCGTAGATCCCTTTTGAAGGATTATTCTCATGCAAAAATCCTTAAATGTTTCCAAAGCTAGCATGGCATTATTATATTTCAAATTCGATGTTACACCAAGTCTTTCATTTGAAAAAAATGAATATTCAACACTTCTCAATTCAATCATTGAAGCTGGGGGTTCTCCTTGAGAATCCTTCTCAAATAGAAGAGAGAAACTGAGAAAATATTGGATATCTATAAAGGCAGAAAATACTTAGACACCATCACCTTCATGGAGAGAACTATGATCCACGTCCTCCATCCTATAAGTATATATCACATTAAGAGAAATAATAATCGTTTTTTGGAGAAAAATTATTTTGAAGAATAAATTTATTTTAATTAAAAATTGCATGTTTACTTCCTACGAATTAATAAATAAACTTTTATTGAACATAACCTTTATCAATATTTCATTATATGGTTATTCCAATTCATACTGACCAATTCAACGACCAGGTTACAATGGTCTTATTAAAATAATAATTATTAATAGTATATTTGGTTAATTTAATCTTGATGTTTCATGAATCATAATATATCAAACAAATTTTTCTCTTAAAATCTTAGTGTGTTACAAAAAACACTTTATATTTTAAAATGACATTTTTATAAAAAAATATTTTTCCTCATGTTTTTCTGATTTAATATTAAATTAAATTATGAAACTTATATTTTTTTAATTTCAATAAATAGATTCAATATTTGAAATCATGAGGTCTAAATTTTGTAAATAGGCCCCTTCTAGTTTTGTTCAATAAGAATAATTACCATAGTAAATTTTGTGGCCCTGGTAAATAGTAAATTATTTAATTAACTGTTAAAAATATAATGATAAGTGATAAAAAAATGACCCTAAAACAAGCCTTAGTTTTGTTAGATGAGTTATTTTATTCCTTCTTAATCCAATATATGGTTATATCACGTTTTTTCTATATTTGGGTGTGATTACAACCTTTATAATATTTTATTTTAGAAAATGTAAAAAATGTCACTCTCTTATTTATGATAACAATAATATTGTTAACATAGGGTTAACCAGAGACCATATTCAGTTGTAAATATTATTTTGAAATAAAAATTATTATTATTCTTCATGTTAATTAATATTTTATTTTTTGTGACGTAATAATTTCCTTAAATACGTTGATATAGTAATTATTCAATTAATAGAAAAATAAAATAAATGATATTAAAAATAGTAAAAGTAATATAATTTGAGATAATTATTGTTTTATATGAATTTTATTGATGAAAATGACATGTTATATATTTATTAAAATATTTGGTTCAAATTTTACTTATTTTCTTGATGTTATTAAAATCAAAGTAATGAATAATTCTAAAAATTGATATTTATGATAAATTATAATAAAATATATTTTATTAAATGTTTTAAAATTCCTAAAAATATTGGATTTCATATAATTTATTAGGATATGGTTGATAATATAAAAAATGATCCATTTAGGGGACTTTTTTTCATTTATAGTAACTATATATACCCTCAAATAGAAAATATCATTGTTGTCATCGTAATTGTGAAAGGGGTTAATGAGGGATTAAAATAAAAGTATATAGGTAAAAAAAAGACCAAGACTTGTAAAATTCTTATTGTATGAGATGATTTTTATCTGTAGTCATAAAATATTTTAAATAAATTAGTTTTGACCCATTTTGAATTGAAAATTAATTTATATTAATATAATATTTTGTGAAATTCCAAGAGTTCCCCTCCGCTCTCTTATAAAAGGTTATATATTCTTCCCATTAATTCACATTTCAAAAACCATTTGGTTTAAGAAATATCTACCCAAATACGTTTATATAATTCATACCCTTATTCCAAATATATTTTTTAAGAATAATATCAACCTTAGAGGGCTTAAGGTGTTAATAAACAAAAATTTTTCAGAGAAGACGTATAGTTTTTAACTAAAAGTTTTAGTTTTATTTCTTCTTAAAATTCCTTAAAATATCCTTAAACTATGATAAAATAATAATAAAAGTATCCTACATATACTGATATATCATTATGTTAATGTAATAACCTTTATTCATCTCTTTTTTTTCATCAAATAAGAAACACAACCATTGTTCGTGTGTACGGCGGACTACCGCCTTGCGAACCGATATAATTCTTTTTCCGCCAACATCTCTCACAGATAGTTATAATGATGTAATTATTATATATATATATATATATGATAATTATGAAATATTTACCATTTTTATAATATAATATAGAATTTACTTTCTTACCTTTCCATTCATAGAAAAATAATTACGTCGTTCATGCATACATGTGGACTACCACATCCATGAAGCAATGTGATAAATTGTTTATCACCATGTCACATAGATGCTACATATAAGTATAGTTAAATTAATAATATTATATTTAGTATATTATGATCAATATTTAAATATAAAATTATTCTTTACTTCTTTCGATAATGATCATTGAAAATGGAATCCCTACTCATTTGTATGTAAGGCCTACCATATTCCTGACTGTAATGTAGTCTATTTTTTATAACCATATTTCATGATTGGTTTTAAAATTATAATTCAAGTATAAAAAATATAATTATGTCATTATTAATATTATATATATGATGTAATAATTACCTATCTGAACATATTCAACTTACTGAATCCATTTTGGACTTATGAAATGAATATCATCAAAACATACGACCTAAATTTAATTAATTAAATAATTAAATATAGCATGTTAAGAGACAAAATAAAAGGAATAATAAACATGAAAAAGTTTATTAAGTAAGTAAATAATTAACTTAATTTTTTTATTCTGTAAGATAAAGAACGTATGTGATGAGTCAGACTCAAAGTAAGAGACTTTCTTTTAAAAATCATATTTTAAAGTTTCCCATAAAACTCTATTTTTATTTCATATTCATATTTTTAAACTTATTTTATGGATTTATTTATATGGACATAAAATATTTATAAAAGAAATTTTATTTCTCTTTTTACATTATTTCAATGGTTTTTAAAGGTAACTTTTTAAATAATTCTTGACTTTATTTACAAATAGACAAAAGGAATGTTCTATTTTAACATATATGGTGGTAATGACTTTTCCCACCACCATAATCCATATTTTAAATTTTTATTCTTCTATAAGCTATCATGTTTTCCTCATAGAAAAACCATCCTTCCTTTTTTGGATGGTTTATGTTTTAGAAATGGGTTTTTTTAAAGGAAATGGTATTTCAATATCCAGAAGTATTTTTCACATGGATTTAAAAGATTTTTTTCAACTATTTTATTCATGATAGTGTCGTTATACATTTTTTAGAAAGGGTTGAGCCCCATTATAGATCATTGGTGATCCTGATACAACATATATGAAGGGTTAACCCCATTATATCTCATTGGTGATCCAAATATAGATTTTATGATTGGTGCACCCAGATAGTATTGGGTGAGAACAATATAGCTTATATGATGGGTGCACCCAAATAAAACTATAATGAATTTGGAAATTATTAAGTTCCTTGGGGAATTATATTGGACACAAATGATATGGATATTCTAAATTTAATGGGTTTTTAAGTGTTTTATGACGATGATTTTCCAAGGAAACTACATTTCTTTTATATGCTCTCTAAAGAGTTTTCACAGAAATAATTTTATTTAAAAAGGTAAGATAATGATATTTTTAAAGAAAAAATGATGTTTTTCAAATAAAAAGGTTTTTTTAAAATAAATTATTTTTATGGGATTTCATTTCTTTCACTAGACTAACACATTTCTTCTTATTATGTCCCTTATAGAGCTATTTATTCTCATCCCACATTTTAAATTATTTTTCATAGGATGGGTAGGGATAAGGATGAGGTCAATATGAAAATTGTGAGGATGTATCATGAAAATAAAACATTTTTTTAATATTTGTTTGGTGAAAAAATTATACTAAATAGAAGTTTCCACTTTGTAGTATATAGGTATTTCTATGTAAGAGTTATGACCTTACTCTCAAAAACTCTAAACATAAAATATCATTGGAAATTAATGTAAATGAATTCTAGTCTAAAGGTACAAAAAATGTAATGTTTAAATTTAGGTCCTTACATTTCTTATTAGAGGTTGGTTTAAATAATTTATGGGTTGGGATATTATTTAAGAATAAGTTAAAAGTCTTCTATAACCATAATGGTTAGTATGATAGGGAGAATTATTGTTATTTTGGAAAAGTTTAAAGAGTTTAAGATATATTTATTAAGGATATATTATTTTTTATAATTTTTATAATATGGTTTATTATTATTTTATTAATATGATCACATTAATCTTTTTGGTTTTAGTTAATGTCTAGATCCATCAGGCACAAAAGTAAAAATGGATGTAAAGAAAAATATAGTGGTTGTCTAAATGAGAAACCAAAAAAAATGAGAGATGTAGTAAAAAATATTGTGGTAATTCTTCACAATATATCATGAATAATGATTAACAACTTGAATCCATGCGAGTTTTCTAATGCATAAAATAAGAGAGAAATGATGATTTAGGGACGATCAAGTGATAATTATCATAAAGGTAAATATATTCAATGACCCATGTGTCATGAATGTGGAAATAATAACCCAATAAAATGAATTAAAATAATGGAAATATATTTTATATTTGGTAAAAGAACTCATAAACCAATAATCTAATAATGAAAAAGTAAGTATTCGATTAACTCCAAGAAGGAGAAATAATTTCTTCCTAAGGAATCAACTTAATTTATTAAATATTGGAAGAATAAAAATTATTCAAATTGATATATGAAGGAGAATGATCATGAATGGGATTATCAATACCATACACATATCTATTTAGAAATACCTAATTCCATTATATTTGAAGTTGAGGAAACTACAAATTAAATATGAAAGGTATGGATTATTTCTTGGCTTATGTTCTGAAATTGTTGAAACTCAGGACATGATTCATATTTTTTTAGGATATAATTGTTAAGGAATAAGATTGAAAAGAATGGTTAATGGATTATAAATAATTTTGAATGATTAATATGTATATATATAAGAGATTAAAGAGTTATTGTTGATTTATGTTTGATCACATGTTTAAAATAATTAATACTATTTTAATGATGGGAGTACTTTGAGATACTTTTATTGAGTTTTAATAGATTTTTGAGGTATATGTCACCCTTAAGTTTATCATGTAAAAAATTTATTTGAGTAATAGTTCTATTTACATTTTTTAAACACAATTTTAAAGGCATCAACAACCATTATTGTTTATATGATCTTTGATTTTGAAGTAATTATGGGTTATTATATTTTTTGGGATGGAAAATGAAAGTTATGGGATAACATTTAAGGTTAAAAAAATTATTTAATATATATTTTTTATAATTCTTATCACTTTTATGGGAATTTTATAAACATTATATTTATATAGTTTTAGAAAAAGGACAACCCATGGGCTGGGAGACAACCCATCACATTCGGTAAGGCTGTGAGGTTTCAACCCACAATTGAAGGGAGACAAGGGTGGATACCTTACTATTGGTCTACGTGATGTCCTGGTTAGTATGAAATTGTTTTTATTTATTTAAAAAATATGATAGATAAAATTTAATTTCATTTTTAGAGCGTATGTTTTATTGTATATATAACCATAGGATTGTAAGTGAATTGTTGATTATTTGAATAATGTTATTTTAGAAAAAGTTCATTATTTTGAGAATCGTATATGATTAAGGTAAATAGAATGTTATAGTATTTTATTAAAGGATTAATAGTTTAATTTTCTTTTAGAATCATATATTATTTTAATTTGGATTTATGGTGATTCAGGTTACAATTAGCATATCTTGGATATTATATGATTAGGGAGTATACTTTTTTGGAATGAAACATCAAGAGTGATTGATGTTATTTAGAGATAATTTTTAAATTAATATTAGAAGACTATGTGATCAAATCCTTATTATTTTTGGGTTTGAATCTTAGTCTAGAATATTTTGATGAATTTAAGGATATTTATTTATTAAATGATATTAGTTGAACTTTGTGTATTACTATTGATTTTTGGAAATTAATGAAATTTTTCTTCATATAATGGTTTATTAATTTTTGGAATTATCTTTTCTTTTTTAACCATTTTGGTTAATGTATAAAATCAAGAGGAATAAGTTTTTGTAATTTTATGAAATTATGTGATCTGAAATAATTTTATTATATTATTTAGGCCTGAAAAATTCATCTTGAATACTCATCATTTGGAGCAAGAGATAAAATTGTGGTATAAATTTATCAAATGATGAAATTAAACTTGTAAAGTAAGTATAATTACTAATGTTTTTATTATAGATGATAATGTAATTCCTCAAATTTATAAAAATGATCTTGAAATAATAATGTTATCTATTTAATTTTTTTACCGAGAAATCAATGGACTTTTACCCCATCACAGATTTATCATTTTGTGATGGTTATCTTTTTCACGACCTTGTTCTCAATCACTTTATATCAGTCCTTGGGCATTGGTTTTTTTATTCCATGTATATTTTTTCACTTCTTAACAACATTTTTCTATATGTAAACCAAGTTATGTGTTATTCTAGAGGACCTTTGTACTTCTCTTTCTCTCTATTCAAGGTGAAGTTTTACTGAACCTTTTTACAATGTGAGTTTTCAATAAAGGTATTTTGAAAAGTCCAACCCTGGATAACAAAACTAAGTTTAAATTAAAAGGAAAAAATTTATTAATGAGGAGAGTGTAACATCCTATGACATTGAAAAGAAAATCTATGTTTGATATTATATAAGATATGAAACACTGAGCTTAAACGAAGATTTTTTTAAATGTGACTATTATAACCTAGTCATTAAATTGGTGGAAATGAATAGTTTTAAACTCATTTTGAAATATATAATGGTCTTAATCATTTATTATGTATTAATTAATGTTTTATAAATAAGTAATTTATTTTCAGTAAACTCAATTTATTCTTCAACAAATACATTTTCTTCAAAAATGTGTTTTTTTCTTTTTTATGAGTGAATATTATAAATAATATTTGAAAACTTTAGAAAATTTATTTGAAAAAATTAATATCATTTTTTAATTCAGAATTTAAAATTTATCTTAGAATGAATATTTTATAATTCTCTGAAGAGACTTATTTTTCAATGAGTGGTTGAAAAATTTGTTTTTTATTAAAAATTGTTTTTTCTTTTTAAGTATTTACTAAGTAAAATTATATTTTTATATTCGTTTTAAAATTTAATTTTTTAATTTTTAATTTTAAAATTATTTAATTATTGTTTCTTAAATATATTTTATTCATTAATTTAATATAAAAACATTTTATATTTTAAAAGTTCATTTTTCAAAAAAATCATTATTCATCGCATTTTTCCAATTTGATTTTAAATTAAATTATGAAACTTATATGATTTAAATTTAAAATAATTGATTCTATATTTGTAATTATATGTTTCAAATAGAGTAAATATGACCCTTTTATTTTTTTATCAATATGAATAGCAACCTTAGTAAATTTTGTTACCACAGTAAAGTGTAAATTAAGAAATTAAGGGTTAATAATAAAATTATATGGACTAGAAAAATTTCATAAGACTTGAATTAATTTTATTGGTTTATTTAATTTAGTCTATAATTATCCAAGATTCATTTATATGAAATTTTTTTTCCATTTGGGTGTGATTATAATTTTTATAATATTTTATTCCAAAAAAATAAAAAAATGTCATACTTTTGTTTTTAATAACTATACTATTTTTAACATAGGGTTAAATAGAGGCTATGTTTGGTTATAAATACTATTTTAAAATATAAAGGATTTCTCCTATTCATGTTAATTTATTTTTATTTTTTAATAAATAAATAATTACCTTAAATATTTACACAAATTAACATAATAATTATAAAATTAATGGAAAAAATCAGATAATTACTATAAAAAATATTGAACGTAATATAATTTGTGATAATTAATGTTAACCATGAATTTTTTATATTAAAATTACATTTTAGGTATTTATTAACATATTTGTTCGAATTTTACTTTTTTTCATTATGTTATTAAAATCAAAGTAATGAATAGTTCAAAAAATTGACATTAATGACGTTATAATAAATAATATTTTATTAAATGCTATAAAATTAATTAAAATATTTAATTTTTATTTAATATTTTTGACAATATCAAACATGGTATATTTATGTGATGTTTTTATATTTATAGTAACTATATTGACCCTAAAAAAGTAATAATCCTTATTATAGTGTGAAAGGAGTTAACTAGAGGTTAAAAAAAAGTTAAGGGTAAAAATGTGATCAAAACTTGTATAATTTTTGGTTGATGAGTGTATTTAGATAAATCATCATCATATATTATAAAGAAATATGTTCAAAACCATTCTTAATTTAATATTTTGAAAAATTCCAAGAGTAACCCCTTCTTTTATAAAAAGGAATCTCTTCTTCCTTTTCATTCACACTTTAGAAACCATTTATTTCAGAAAATATATTTCAAAATAGATTCCAATAATTCATACCCTCATTATATAAGTATTTTTTAGTCAGAATACCTAACCTAGAGGGCTTAAGGTGTTAATCAAAAGAGACTTTCCAAAAAAGAGGTATAGTTTTTAACCACATGTTTTAGTATTATTTCTTCTTCCACTTCCATAAAATATTCTTAAAACATAATAAAATTATAACAGTAGTATCATATATATAGTAAGATGTTATTATGTTAATTTAATAACCTATATTCATCTTCTCTTTTTTCAAATGGAAAATGAATTCATCATTTGTGTGTACTATAGACTCCCGCCTCATGAATCGATGTAATTCATTTTCCATCACCCTGTCTCACGGATGGTTATAATGATATAATTACTATATATATACATATATAAATATGATATTAATGACATATTTATCATTATTATAATATAATATATCATTTACTTTCTTACCTTTCTATTCACTAAAAAATGATAACATCATTCGTGCGTACATGTGGACCACCACCTCCTAGAAGCGATGTGATTATTTTTTCATCATCACATCACATGGATGATATATATAAGTATAATTTAATAAATAATATGTTATTTTAGATATTATGATAATTATATAAAGGTAAAATTATATTTACCTTCTTTCCATTATGATCATTGAAAAATGGAAATGTTACTCATGTGTGCATAAGGCCTACCATATCCATGATTGTAATATAGTTCATTTTTCATAACCATATTTCATTATTTGTTTTAAAATTATAATTAATATATAAAAATTATAATTATTTCATGATTATTATTCTATATATTATGGAATAATGACCTATTTAACCATAATCAACTTACCAAACCCATTTTGGACTTATGAAACGAATATTGTCAAAATATCTGACATAAATTTAATTAATTAAATAGTTTAATATAATATTGTAAGAAATAAAATTAAGTGAATAATAAACTTAATAAAGTTTATTTATAAAGAAAAAAATTGACTTAATTTTATTATTTAGGAAGATAAATAATGTATGTGATGAGTCAGACTAAAAATGTAAGGAACTCTCTTTTAAAAACCCTCTTAATGTTTCCCTAAAAAGTCTATTTTTCTTCAATATCCATATTTTTAAAGTTATTTTATGGATGTTTTTGTGTGGACATAAAAGATTTATAAATGAAATTTTATGTTTCTTTTTAAATTCTTCCAATAGTTTTTAAAAGGAATATTTTCACAAAATATTTGACTTTCTCTATAAAAATACAAAAAAGGTGTGTTCTACTTTAGTGTATAAGATGAAAAAGAATTTTCATGATGCCATAACTTTTATTTTAAAATTGGATTCCTATATAAGATTTCATGTTTTCTTAAAAAAACCCCTTTCTTTGTTCTAGGTGTTTTATGTTTTGAAAATGGGTATTTAAAAGTAAAAGGTGTTTTGATATCCAAATGGGTTTTGTACACATGTTTAAAGGCGTTTTTCTAATGTTTTATTCATGATAAAGTCCATGGAAGTTATTTAATAAGGTTTTATCCCCATTATAACTCATGGGTGTTCCTGATAAAACTTATAATAAGGGTTGATCACCATTATAGATCATCGATGAGCCCAATATAGCTTATATGATGGGTGCACCCATATAGCACTGGGTGAGACCATTATAGCTTATACGATGGGTAAACCCAAATTATACTCCAATGCATTGGGTAATGATTATGTTCTCTAGGGAATAACATTGGATATAATCCGTATGGTTATTCCAATTTTAAGGGTTTTATAAGGGTTCTATGATGATGATGTCCCAAGGTACCTACATGGATTTTATATGATTTCTAATGTATTTTTATAGAAATAATTTGATTTTAAAAGGTATGATAATAAACTTTTCATAGAAAAAATGTTTCCCTTTTTGGATAAAAATGAATTTTTGTATGAAATGGTTTTTATGGATTTTCATGTTTTTTACTAGATTAACAAATTTATTCTTCCTATGTCCCTTACTAAGTTTTTTGCACTCATCCAAAATTTTAAATTATTTTTCGATGGATGAGTAGGGAAAAGGATGAGACCAAGATAAATTTTTTGAATAGGTGACATGAAAATAAAACATGTTTTTGGAAGTTTTTTTGGTGAAAAAATAGATATTGAATAGAAGTTTCCACTTTATAATATATGGGTTTGTTATATAAGAGTTAGGACCTAACTCTCAAAAACTAAAAACCTAAAAGTTACTTGAAAATTAATGTAAGTGAATTCTAGTATAAATTCACTATAATATGTAATTTTTATGTTTGGGTGCTTACATGAAAGGACACCTCAACCATTATGATAAATTTGATACACGACATATAGTTTCCAAGTGAAGAGAAATAACTAGTAGAGGCATGGGTAACTCAAATTAGCCATAATTAATGAATAATAAGCGATTTACATGATGGATAACATTAGAAGAAATTTAATAAAATTAAATATTGAAATATTAACCCTCGGAATAAAGGAAGGATCATCACATGCATTTTATAAGTAATTTATAGATAGACTTAGAATTACCTTGATATTGTAATTATTTCTTCATTAGTGAATCAATTGATCCCTCTTGTCATAAAATCACTTCATCATAGGAATACATAGTAGATTACCTCTAGTGGTGACCCAAACATGCTTTTTGAACCTCCGACCCTCTTCGTAGAATTATCTGGTTTCTAGCTTGAATGAACATAATACTTGTGATAATGTTCATTGATTGAAAATGAATCATTGAAAAGAAGAAAAATTAATTTTAATGGAGGACAATTTATTGTTTTTATTCATATAATTCTAAATGTAGAGAAATATAGGGATTGATAGAATCCTCTATAGAATTTGTTTTTCACCATGGTGGAATAAATATCCCTCTTAAGAAAATTTCTTAATGCTGTTTAAATAGTGAAATGGAAACAAAATAATAATTTCACAAGATCTCTGATTATTTTCATAATCACTGGAGAACCCATGTATAAATAATAATATTATATTATTATTTACATTACATAAACTAAACTCACTTATAAAATAAATAATATTTTTCTTGAAAAGATAAATTTATATTTGTTAAAATAATATTTAATATGATATTTGTTGTCATACCATAAAACTATTTCAATCAATTCTCCACAATATTTATCTAGCCTTGAATAATGACTATTTATTTAAATAAATAAGTATCACTGATTTATTCACCAATAAATATATAAATATTATATTCATTGAATTAGTAAATAATTATTTATTAAATATTCATGTAACTAACTAAATAAATATTTTTCACTTTGGGAATAAGAAAGAATAAATAAATATTTTATATTCATGAAATTAAATGAAGAATTAACTCATGAATAAATATTTATTAAATATTCAACTCACATATATAGTCTTTTGAATAATTGGTGATTGGATATTTGTGATCAAACAAGGATGAATAATTATTAAACCACATACGATAATAATATTTATCCAACATATTAAATTTATATAGAATTTAAATAAGGTTCCAAATACACTTTGTGTGTAACCCTATATTCCCCTTTCTTAATAGAATTAGGCTACACTACCTAATGTATGAAGTTAATGTCTACAAATATTCTAAGGCTTTTATGAAGAAAGAAGTTAACACCACAATGAAATTTAAGCTCCTACAAACGTATACTGTGTAATATAATTTCTTTATTTTGATATCTCTAATCAAGAAGTTAAATTCCAATCATAGGGTCTGATATATCAACTTTTTTTAAAAAACATTACAGAGAAATAATTTATTGGATTATTCATTAATATAACATCACTCATGACACACCCAATGCATCCTACCTCACAACGAGCATACACCATCATGGTTTTCATCTATACATAAAAGTACACAACTTGAAATAAGAATTAATAATAATTTTACGGTCTAAGGATCATTATTCAAATTTGTAGATTGGAATATCCAATGAAACCTATAAATATGGACTTCCTATTAGCAGATCATGTTCTCATAATCTTCTACACTAAATATTACTAAGGGAACACATTATGAGAAAGTGTCAAAAAGTAGTATGAGTCTCCACCATTGATAAAATATATAATTTTTGTCTTGTAAAATCATATCATATGACTATATAATATATATTTAATAATACAATCATGACACATCTAGGTTCTCACCATAATAGAGAATTTTTATGACCTTTGAGTGCGAATTATACACATAAGACATTATCACTAACTATGTCACATATAAGAATAATCATGATGTGATAAAAAACTTTATATATTAATATTAAAAACAATGAATACAAGTAATCAAAAATTACTTGGAAGTTAGTTCTAGGACACCGGTTTCAGTAGAATACCACTTAAACTAGAGAAAACTACTACCAACTTTCAATACACTATATCACACATGATGGTCATACTTCTATTGATATAAGAACTTTTTGAAAGGGTAAACCATGTTTTCTTTCATGGAAAATCTACTCACAATGAATTCAACCCTTTTGAGAAAAATCCCTAAAGAATTTATATTTGTTGAGTATGTGATTTAACTATTGATGTGACCTTGTATCCCTTGATTAATCCACTGTAGCAATATTATCAGAATAAAATGTGATATGATATTTACTACTAGGAACCACATCAAGATCTTAGATTAAGTTCTGTATCCAATCTGCTTATTTGGAAGCATCATAAGCTACTATATACATAGAATCTATTTTAAAATTGGGGACAATTGGCTACTTCAAAGTCTTATAACTCACAACTCCTCCTTTGAGACATAATACATATCCAGATTGTGACTTCAGATCATTTTTATCTATATGGAAACAAGAATCATTATATTCTATAATTAATATTTCATATTCTGCTCCATATACTAAAAACATATCCTTTATATGACTTAAATAATTAAGGATAACTTTATTAAAAGACCAATACTATTATACTTAGATAAAATTGATATCTACCCATCTTTATTAAAGCCTAGGAAATATAAATCCTTTTACATAACATAACATATGTGATAGATCCTATCATAGATGTGTATGAGATCCTACTCAATCTTTATCTCCCTCTCTCTCTAGTTGTGTCTGATGACACATATTATTAGAGATATGTATACTAAGGGACATTGAAACCAATCCCATATTAGATTATTCCATACTAAATCTATTTACTATCTAGTCAATGTATGTACTTTGATATAGTACAAGAATTCTTATGGATCAATCATGAATGGCCTTTATTCTAAGGATATATGCTACTTCACCCAAGTCCTACATGGAGAAAAATTTGTTTAACTAGTCCTTAACTGACTGTAATATTGTATGTATTTTCCAATAAGTAATATATCATCAATATATACCACTAATAATAGGGAAATGCTCACAAAAAATGGATCATAAATACATGGAACACATTCATTCTTTATGAAACCAGAATCACTTATGGTTTCAACAAACTAAATGTTCCATGACCTATATTATTTATTCAATCCTTAAATGGATCTCTATAACATGAATATCTTATTGTAATTTCCTGGAGTCCCAAAACCTTTAGGTCAAGTCATATAGAGATATTTATGTTGTTTTTTGTTAAGGAATGTTGTATTTTTCATGACCCCACCCTCCAAAGGTACCCCTCCTTGGTTGGTAATGAAGAAAGGGAGACAATGAACCCTTGAATCACACATTTAGTATGCCTCAGGGTGGTGACTAGCACCATTGGTATAAAAATATAAAACATGGAAGGAATTAACCACAATAGATAAAATAAGATTCAGAGATAGGGTATCTACCATAAAAAAACTCTATATAATAATATAAAGAAAATGAAAATAGACCATCCCATGATTTATGTAAAAATTTAACAAAAAAAAAAAAAAGAATATAAAAACTCCAAGACAACTAACAACTCAATTAAATATACATGAATAAAATATTAGGAGTACATAATAAGATCATCCATTTAAATTTTTCAACATCCATGTGTAATAAATATACAAGAGTAAGTATAAGTGAAACCAACCAAGAAAACTATCAAAACATAATCATCAAAAATATAAGAATAAACTATGGGAAAAAGTATAAAAAATAAAAAAGAATCATAAATAAAACCACATACGCCATTCCATTTATATTCCTCCACTATATCCACAACTAGAAACACCATTCATAACCAAAGCAAACCACTAGTCCTTAATCTACACCACAAAACCTCCTCTTATATACCTAGATAATACTCATTACTACAACCTATTATCTAGGGTTTATCCCACTAAAAAAGATAGAAAAACAATAAGATCACTCTTTTTTAAGTATAAGTATGTAGGTATGAATCAATACTAACAATATATCATTAACTATCATGCCATACATTTGTAACTGCATCACCATAATCTCACATTTCTACATCCACAAACACGTTTCCCCAATCACCATAAGTCCATTACATTTCAACCATCCATTTGTAGGGTAATGAAAACATGAATTAAATCAACCTCATTACCTTCTACTTCCATTTATATTCCCCCAAAACTGAATTTTTACCAAAATTATGGTATCATGAACTTGTAGAGAATCAACCTAGTTCCCTTTTCCTACCATGCATGACCCCCATTATAGACTACCACATTCTCTCATAAAAATAACCTATCATGGAATTTTTTCTTCTATATGTCACATCCCATGAATATATATTAGGCATAATACATTATATCCCATGAGAATATGTTACCACTATGATCCATTATATCCCTTATAATATTTGTGACCACTGCGAGCCATTATACCCCATAAAACATTCCACAAAATCTTTTTTTCTTCCACACCACTTCTAGAATTCCCTACTATAACACAATAATCCTATATAAAACAAAAATAATAATAAAAATGCATTAAGAAAACATAAAAACTAATACTCAAAAGATATAAATAAATTTTTTCCTTAACCATTTCATTAAATTTTCCCATAAATCGCCATTTACCAGCCATATTTAATTTACTATTTATTCATTTATCTATTCCCAACTATTCATCATTCCATATACCATTTCAGATTCACCAATTCATCATTAATCACATTAATCCAATCCATAATAATTAATTACTTTTATTAACTATTCATCTACAACCCACATATCATTTTAGTTTCTCATCCACAATTCCCATAATCATTTCACAAACCAGTTTTAGATAACTTTAGGGAAGTTATAATTAATGTAATAATCACCAACCCCCCTTTTTAAACAACTGTAATTTTTTTAAGGAACCTATAATTTAAAAAATATAGTTTATATTTCACATTATATAATTTTCCCATCCTAGTTTTCTTATTAAAGCGATTATTAATTTTGGGAGATTTGAGGTTCATTAGCAATACCCACAAACACATTATTAAACATAAAAAACTATCACTGTAAAAATGAAAAAATTAAACAAGAATCAAAGGGGTTAAAAAATGTAAATAATGTAGGAAACATATGTCAAACACAACACCCATATTTCCCCATTCAATTTCTCTTATTACTTGGTTCATTCTAAACATTGATTCCTCACTTTCTTTATGGTGTTATTTATAATACTCTCCTTTTATCACAAACCAAAACACCCAAAAGAATAATAATTGAATAATCAGAAGAAAATACCAACAAGAATATTAAATTATATTAATTAAATAATATGGGGGATAAGTCTTGGGATCCCCTAACTAAAAAATAATGAGTTTCCACACTGCACCCAAAATAGTGGCGAGAGAGAGAGAGAAGAAATTCTGCCTTCCCAGATCTTGAATTCACAATGAAAGGTGGATCAGACCTGATATAGAGGCTTGAAATAATCCAAGGAAGAGGTTTTATCATCTATATTTAAGATAATTCAAAGGTAATTGAGTCTGTTGTATTCAAGAATTTTTAAAATAACAACAACAATGCATTTGGAAGTCAAAAATACACAATATAAAACCAACGATTTAATTCCCCAAATATTTAGTAGAAATAAAATATTAAATTAAGAGTATTTTAAATATTTATAAATATATTATTTAATGTAAACTAGTCAAAATCATTACTTTTCATGATTTTTAGAATTTAAAATCCTTGAAATAGGGTCTATGAGGTTTGAAAATCAAAAGGAGAAAGAAAAACATAAAAATATTGGTAAGGAAGTTACCCATAAATGATTAAAAAATCACTGCATAAGGGTAACTTTTCTTACCCTTACATAGAGGTATAAATCTATGACCCATATATAACACATCTCTTCTACATAATGCTAAACATTTTTACCCTCATGCAGTGACTTGAATATGCCCCACCTTGACGCGATAGAAACTCGCTACAAGAGGGTAAACTGAGTTTACCTTTACGTGAACTTTGAAAATAAATCCCTACCTATATATAAGGGATTAATTTTACCTTTAATCAATATTTAAAAAGGATTAATTACCTTTACACGTGGGTTAAAACCATCTCCCTACCCTTACATAGCTGGTTTAGAACTAGGCTACCCTTACACAACTCATGAGGGATTTAGATTACCTTTATGCATAGAATAAAAGGGTATGGTTACCTTTAACCAATATGGGGAATAATTACATTAACCTTTTGTAACTAATATAAAAAAATATTACCTTTATTGAATCCATTTAAAAACTCCACTACCTTTATACAACACATAGAAAACAACAAGTACCCTTATGCATCATTTTAAAAACATGCATTTCCCTTATGTAGAAATATGGTCACGCATAAGTGTAAGAATAATATTAAAAATATTTAATTTCTATTATAACATCCAATTATTTTATAGTATATCTATTTTTAAATTTAACTTCTTCGACTGCTTATGTTACAGAGAACACTGAGCGTAAACAAATGATTAAATATTATTATTTAACTGTGATAGTTGTTATCTATCCATTAGAATGGTGGTAATTAATGAGATTAATTAAATTATGAATATATATTTTAAAAGTTTTTATGAAATGAAATCAATTTTTTCTAACTAATTATAAATAAAAATAAAAACCAATTGAACATAAAAGAGGTGTTTTTATAAAAAACTATTTTTATGACCTCAATGAAATTTTATCATAATAAATTAATTAATCATTATTAGTGAAAGATAATAATGAAAATTATATTTTATATATTCAATAAAGTTTTTTACATATTCAATATTTTTTTATTTTCAATAAATAATTTTGATCGGCTTAAGATAAGAATAAATCCAATTTTAAGTATAAAAAAATATTTTTTCTAAAAGGCCATTTTAATGCCTTATAATGGCGCACTTATTTTAAATATAAATTTTGAAAATTTTATAAATTTAATTTGATAAAATAAACCTAATTTCTTAAAATAATATCATCAAAATCATCTTAGGTTAAATATTTTGCATTTTTTAGAAAATACTTATTTTCTAGTGAATAGTGAAAAATACCAAGTTTTATAAAATTGTTAATTTCATTATATTATGGAATATTTATGATTTTAATTTTATATAATTTTAAATTAATAACTATTAATTTATAAATAATCTAATAAATTTCATTTTAATCATCCTTATATATTATTTTTTTATAAGTACATTTTTGTGCCTAAAAATACATTTTTTAATAAAACTAGTTTTCATTGCATTTTGTGGGATTAATTTAAAATTAAATAATGAAACATATGTTTTATTATTATAAAAAAATGGATTAAATTTTTATATTAGTAAGTTTTAAATTTATTAAATAGGTCCTTTTTATTTTGGGCTCATATGAATAGTAACCTTGGTAGTTTTTGTTACCACGATACAAGGTAAATTTGGAAATTTAGGTTAAAAATAAAATGATAAGGATTAAGAAATTACCCTACATTTTTTCAAAATTTTATTATTTGATTTATATTTTACCATAAACACCTTATTTTTTTAATTTTAGTTATTTAATGGAAACATGTCCATGAAAATGACATTGATATTATTTAAATTAAAAAAATTACAAAATGTCCCTTTCCTTTTCTGAAACAAATCTTATGTATCTACAAGGGAAAAAAGGTATGGTTTTAAGGAATATAAGTATAAATATTGAAATTAATAAACTTATTTTAATGATATAAATTTATTTATTATTTTTGGGGACCATTTGAATGAGGTTATAATATTTATAATATTTTATTTAATGAAAAGATAATGATATCGCATTCAAATTTCAATAACTATATTATTTTTATCATGGTGTAATTTAGAATATATATTTTATTATACATGTTATTTTAAAATATAAGAGATTTATATACATCATGGTATTTTATTTTTAATTTTTAGTGAATAAATAATAACCTTTAATAATTATACAACGATGACGTAGTAATTATTTTATTAATGAAACAATCAAATAAATGATATTAAAAATTTTAAGATAAATATAATTTTAATTAATTAAGGTGATACAAGAATTTTATGAATTATTATGAGATATTATAGTTGTTTAAAATATTTTTTATCCAAGCTATCTTTCTGTCTTGTTTTCTTTAAGGTCAAAGTAATGAATAGTGTGAAAATTGACACTAATGATATATTATCAAATTAGTATTTATTAAATTATTTAAAAATAAATATTTATTATTAATTGGTCTTAAATTTCATAAATTATTCATTTATGGTCCGATTTATATTTCATAATAAAAAATTACCACCTTTTAGTATTATATAAATTGTTAGCATAATTAAAATTAAAATATGTTAACTAAAGTCAATCAAAATGATGAGGTTTAAAGTAAAACCAAAACATGTAAAAAATTTATTCCTTATTGATATTAAAACCACATATCAACTTATATTAAAATACATGTCCATTTGGTTATATTTTAATATAAAATAAATTTATTAAAATTTAATATTTTGAGGATTTCCAAGGGTACCCCTCACCTCAATTATAAAAGGAAACTCCTACCTTCATTTCATTTCACCACCTTAATCCATCTATATCAACAAAAATCTATGTATTTATCTTCCTAAAATGTTTATAAATGTTATTGTGGTTATGGTCCTTCCAAAATACCAACCCTAAATCCCTTAATAAGTTATCTTAAGGAAGTTCGCTGAAGAAGAGGTTATCATCCTTACTCACTCTTTCAAGTTTATTTCTTATTATACTTAAACTTCATGAGTTTTTTCCATGATAAATTAATAAATCCATAATAATATATATACTTAAATGTTATTATGATAATGTTATAACCATATTCTACATTTTATTGATCCTATTCAAAATGAAAGCACCACACGTACGTTTGTATGACTTACTGTCTCCACGCTGTTATGTAATTTATTTCCTTCACCACTTTTCATGGATGAGTATAATGATGGAAATAATATATATATATAATAATTATAAAATGATATTGATTATTTAAAAATAAATATACCATCCACTTCCTTACCCTTTCACCATTAAGGGAATTATACCATCGCTCGTGCATACGTATGATCCATCGTCTCCACGATGCGATGTGATTCAATTTCCAAGTTCACTATTCAAGAATGATTCTATATATATATATAATGAATAAATTTGATATATATGACCATAATATCATTCGGGATATGATTTAACTATATCTTATTCACAATAATTGAGACCTATATAACAAAACATTCATAGAAAAAATAAAGCAGTTAACACACGAAACAAGGGAAATAACAAAATATTATTAAAAAAAGAGTAATAAAAGGATATAAAAAGATCATATATGATATTATATATATGAATATGTTTTTTTATAAATTAATAACATGTTTTAAACCATTATATATAAGGTTAAATAATGATCAATTATAGGAAAGCACAAGGTACAGATTTCTCATCTCTCTTTTACTCTTGTGAGGTAGATTATTTATTCACCACTTATCTCTTGTGTGTAGCGAATATAATGTCATTGAATATATCATATCATGAATCTCATTATTTTTGGGGTATTAAATGTTGAATTTTATAATTATTACTATTACGAGGAATTCTATTCGATTTATTACAAGTGACAGGGGATTTCTTAACTCAATTCTCATCCAATGGGTTAAAATTATATTTAATTTTATTATTTACTAAACCATATACCATTTTTTTGTGCGGTGTTTACTTTTAATGTTTTTTTAAATTACAAGGGAATTAGTTTTAAATATATATCTTTTACCCAATATGGATATTTGTTGAAAAGTATTATTTATTCATGAATTAAATTGATCATTTTGATATAAGAGGAATAATTTGGACACAAATGAATAGGTGGGGAATATATACATATATATATATATATATATATATATATATATAAAATCACCTCAATGCATTAGTAGTATCATTAGATGAAATCAGTCAATGACAAACCCTTCATGTTTTTCTCTAAGTATAATTATATGGGATTATACCCATAGACTTAAACAGTATTATGATAGGTATTAATGGTATAATGGTTCACAAGTGTGATACATGATGTACAAAAATTAACCATTTACTGCATTTAGAATATAGTTATTATTATCTATAGGATATTCACCATGATAAAATCGATATATTAATTTCATTTTGTTGATTAAATGGAATTTATTCTCTGTTATTTACCTTTCCGTATTGATTATACTTATTGATTCAAGCTATCTTACATTGTACCTTACCATTACTGAGGAGTTGAGATAACCCCTTTCTTATGTTTATTTTACACAAGTTTCCAAGAAGTTTATTATGATTTTTATAAAGGGTTATGATCAGGGGAATAATGGTGTTCTCAAAGAAAATATTTTATTTTATTTTATGTCTATAATGTAATTTTAATTTCATGTATCTATCTAGTTTACCAAGACTACTAAACTATTTAGTCCTTGGGGGTGGAATTTCTTATATCTTATGCTAATGTAATAAAGTAATCCATCAGATCTGGGATAATGGGATTGTGACAACCGGGCCCCGGTGACAGCACAGACACCCCGCCTTAACATGGCCGTCGGGTCCTGGCCCACCAGGTACCACCAGTTGCCCTGCAGACACGTGGGGCCCACCCCAGTGTCCACCCACGTGCCCGAACGGGTCATATGACTAATGACATTCCTCAAAGGCCAACACATGTCCTTTCCAATGTGCTTTGTCCTCACTCACACACACCTTGAGAAACTTCCCAGAGGGTCACCCATCCTGATCACTACTCCAAGCCAAGCACGCTTAACTGCGGAGTTCTAATCAGATAGGCTCCCGAAAAGGAAGGTGCACCTTGTTGACATGAGTCATATCAATTAGTTATTTAACGCTTTACCATTTGGGGATGTTACAATCACCCCCCCTTTAGAGCACAACGCCCTCATTGTGGGCCCTACTTCTCAACCCAGGCAGTGCACCGCGCACTTAAGGCTTGGGTTCCTCCTTTGATACCAAATGTGACAACCGGGCCCCGGTGACATCACAGACACCCCGCCTTAACATGGCTGTCGGGTCCTGGCCCACCAGGTACCACCAGTTGCCCCACAGACACGTGGGGCCCACCCCAGGGTCCACCCACGTGCCCGAACGGGTCATATGACTAATGACATTCCCCATAGGCCAACACATGTCCTTTCCAGTGTGCTTTGTACTCACTCACACACACCCTGAGAAACTTCCCAGAGGGTCACCCATCCTGATCCCTACTCCAAACCAAGCATGCTTAACTACGGAGTTCTAATCAGACAGGCTCCCGAAAAGGAAGGTGCACCTTGTTGACATGAGTCATATCAATTAGTTATTTAACCCTTTATCATTTGGGGAGGTTACAGGGATCAAGGTATTTAAAATTGGTATTGTTGTAAGTTTAGTAGAAACATTGGGAACTTGATTTAGGAAATCCTATATTAGGGAACATAACCCTAAGATATAATTTGAAGATAAATATATAAGAACATACCAAACAAACCATGTTTATGAGATTAGATACACATAAATGTTTTAATTTATGATTATTATTTCACTAGTTTTGGGATTATACATTATGTTTTATAATGAAATGATGTAATATATTGTATGTCATCATTTAGAAATGGAACCTCACAGAAGGAATTGGATCCTAACTAATGCACAAGATCCAAATACTTAGGAGGATCAAATAATTTATGGTCTTATACCAATATTTCAAAGGGAACCAGTATACAAAACATTCTAATCATTTGGGGAAATAATATCATGTGATAATATGACAATGAAATAATTATCTATGTATTATGTCTTCAAAGGGAAGAAAATGAACCTCAGTACAATTAGGAAAAATTTAAAAAATGGAAAGAAGAGAAAACTTTATTTTCCCACATGTGATAATTGTGGATAGAAACACCCAAGTACTTTCTTAAAAGGAATGGGAGTTTTCTAAAAGTGTAGAGAGAATGTCCACAATGATTGTGATTTAAAGGGTAAGAATTTTTTTTCCAATGTACTATTCTTAAACTGCAAGAAGATGAGATACTATGCAAATAAATGTCTCAAGAATCAATGAAATATTCCTTAAAAGAGGATTATGAATCATGGTCAATCTTGTGCTACTACCACATGCGAAGAGGAATGATAAATATTCTTAGGTTTAGATTAGAGAATTATGTTATGTGATTATTTTATCAATAATGATCTAGTTATATGAATCATGAGATATTTAAGGATTGTACAATAATAATTATTTTTTAAGGAATTAGAAGCATGTGATGAATAACATTAATAATCAAGAGAAGCTATTATATTGTAAGTTTATCTTTTAAAAAACACATTACTTGATAAATATAACCCTAAATATATAGTTGATGTTGTTATAATAATAAATATATGTTTATGGGATAGTATTGGTGATCATAAAGGTGGTTAGTAATTTTAAGGTTTATGTTATGCTGTAATTATTAAATGTTTTGATTTAAGGAATATATTCAACAACATTAGATTTTAATCATGGAAGAATGCATGTTTCATAATTGTTTAAAGGATATTAAGGTATTCATATATTTGGTATGTTAAAATAAGAGAAAAATTATTTGGGGAAATATTATATTAAGTTGATTTTTGGAATTTAGTGACTTTACTTATAAATTCTAGGACTTTGAATTTGGAAAAATGTATTTTTAATGAGTCTTAAGGTAATTAATTCTGTAATGGATTAAGTTGGACTTTGGATATCATTGTTTTATTTTAAATTATGATTTATCATATTGGATAACATGTTATAACCATTTTTCTTTTGCTAAATATTTAAAGGCTGAAGGAATGACTTATGTATCATTTGATAAAAGTGATTTATGCATAGAAATTCATCTTTAATATCCATCTTTTGGTTCAAGAAATGAAGTGGGTATGGATCAAAGCACAATTAAAGAATGAGATTATGATTATGAAATGGAAATAAATTAAGTTATTTTATTTTATCAAGTGACTATATGTATAGTAATTTAATCCATCAACTCTCAGAAAAGGATTTTGGAACACAAACATTATCTATTTACTCATCTTACTAATAAATCAATGATCTTTTAAGCGATCACAAATTTATGGTTTTTTGATGGTACAATTTCTAATAACTATTTGGTATATAACTATCTATAAGAACATGATAGTTACATTTCTCTTCTATTTATATTATTTCAATTACCACTGATGTTATATTATTCAAATCCCTAGTTTTTTGGTGACTATCATTATTCTTTCCCTCAATTTAAGATGATACTTTATTTACCCTGTTGGAAATGTGGGATTTCTATAAGGGCATTTTAAAATAAAAACATCCACAATTACCAATCACATGATTAAATTGAGAGGTTTCAATTTATTTAAGGAGGGGATAATGTAACAACACAATATTTTTTGGTATGTCTTTTTTTAAATTTAACTTCTTCAATAACTTACGTTATATAGAACACAGAGTTTAAACAAATGAATAAATATTATTATTAAATTATGATAGTTATAACCTATCCATTAGGATGGAGGGAATGGATTATATTAATTAAATAATCAAAAAATAGTTTATAAAATTAATTCATTGGTTACTAATTAATTAGAAATGAAAATAAAAACAAGTTGAACATAAATGATGTGTTTTTATCAAAAAATATTTTATCCCCATAATGGAATTTTATCTTAATAAATTAAATTTAAAACTATTAGTGAAAGATATTAATAAAATTTATATATTAAATATTAAATAAAATATTTTTATATTCAACCAATAAGTTTTATAGTCTTAGGATAAGAATAAATCCAATTTTAAGCATAAAAAGATATATTTTCTATAAGATAATTTTACTGCCTTTAAATGGTGCACTAGTTTAAAATATAAATTTTGAAAATTTTATAAATTATATCTAAAAAATAAAATTTATTTTTAAAATTTGAATTTAAAATTTATCTTAGGGTTAATTTTTGTTATTTTTCAGAAAATATTTATTTTCTAGTAAACAGTGAAAAATACAGATTTTTTTTTAAATTGTCAATTTCATTATATTAAAAACTATTTTTTATTTTTATTTTATATGAATAAAACTTAATAAATATTTTTTTATAAATAATATAATACATTTAATTTTAATCATACTTATATCTTATTTTTGTATTAAAACTTTTTTGGGTTTAAAATACATTTTTGAATGAAACTGTTTTTCATTTTATTTTACAGGATTAAATTTAAATTAAATTCTGAAGCTTTTATGTTTTGATTATTAAAATATGGATAAAATATTTTTATTAAAAAGTTATAAATTTAATAAATATTTTTTTATCAATATGAATAGTTACCTTGGTAATTTGTGTTAACCCAGTAAATAGTAAATTTAAAGATTTAGGTTAAAAATAAAATGATAACGACTAGAAAATTACCTTAAAAATTTCCCAAATTTTATTTCGTGATTTATTTTATACTCTTAACACATATGGATTTAATTTTAGTTATTTAATGGACACTTCTCCTTGAAAATGACGTTGATACTATTTAAATTAAAGAAAATCACAAAATTTCACTTTAATTGTCTTAAACATCTCTTATGTGTCGACATGGGGAAAAAGGTAGGTTATGAAAAAATATAAGTATCTATTTTGAACTTAATATAATATTTTTATGATATAAATTTATTTATGATTTATGGGTACTATTTGGATAAGGTTATGAAATTTATAATATTTTCTATAAACAAAATAAAAAGATTTCATATTTATATTTTAATAACTATATTATTTTTAACATGGTGTTATTCAGATTATATCTTCAACTATAGATATTATTTATAAATATAAAACATTTATCTAAATCATGGTATTTTAATTGTAATTTTTTTTGTAAATAAATAATTACCTTAAAAAATTATACAACAATAATGCAATAATTATTTTATTAATGAAACAATCAAATAAATGATATGAAAAATATTAGAATAAATATAATTTGAATTAATTATGGAAATAAACAAATTTTATGGATGATTATGAAATATTACGTTCATTATAAATGTTTTGGTTTGAATATATCTTGATTCCTTGATTTACTTAAGGGAAAAGTAATAAATAGTGTTAAAATTGACACTAATGACATTTTATCAAAATAATATTTTATTCAATTATATAAAAATCATGAAAAAATATTAAAAAATAAAAATTGATTAATATTTGGTCTAATTTTTTTAAAAATATTCATTTATGTTCTTATTGAAATTTTATATATAAAAATTATCACCTTTTAATATTAAATAATTTGTTACCATAATTAAAATTAAAATATGTTAACTAATGTCAATCAAAATGATAAGATTTGAAGTAAAACCAATACATGTAAAATTTTATTTTATGATGATATTAAAACCATATCACATCTTATATTCTAATCCTTGGATATTTTGTTTTATTTTGTTTTAAAATAAAATTATTATAATTTAATACTTTGTGCGTTTCCAAGGGATCCCCTCACGTCAATTATAAAAGGTGACTGCTTTATTCATTTCATTTTACCACCTTGAGCCTTCTAAATCGACCAAACTATATCCATTTCTCTTCCCAACAAAATTATCCATGTTCTGGTGGTTTTGGTCCTTCCAAGAGACCAAATATAGATACTTTAAAAAGATATGTAAAGGAAGTTCACCAAAAAAGAGATAATAATCCTTACTCTTTCATGTTATTTTTTTTATACTTCCTCTTATTGATTTGTTTCCATGATAAATTAATAACTAAAGTGTAATACATATAATAATAATTTATTATGATTATAGTGCAACCATATTCCACCTTTTATCCATCCTACAAAAAATGAAAACACAATGCTTACTTATGTTCAACTCACTATCTCCACATCGTGGTATGATTCCTTTACATCACCAATTTACTTGTATGGTTATAATGATGGAAATAATAGATATATATTGTTATTTTTACAAGATATTGATTCTAGAAAAATTAATATACCATCCACTTCCTTACCCTTTCACCCTTAAGGGAATGATACTATCGCTTGTGCGTACATAAAACCAACCATATCCACAATGTGATGCAATTGATTTTCTATATTCACCATTAAAGAATGATTCTAAAAATATATATGATGAATAAATATGATATCTATGAACTTAATGTAGGATCAAAATATAGATGTATATGCTCAATTATAAGATATGGGGGGTGAATTGTAGGTTTAAAAACCTTCCCTTTTAAGCCTAAAAGGAAATCTATATATAATAAAGGTAAACTAGGTAAATTCAAAAACCCTCTTGGTTATAGATCAAGGTGTTAATTGGAAGGGCCCTGGTCCATATGTAAGAAACCTAAACATAAAAAAGTTAAACTTAAGAAAACTTAAGTAGGTTTTTCTTAGAGAAATATTCTACATTAAAGTGTATAGAAACTTATTTATCAAATTAAGTATAAGTAAAAGAAAGTATAAGAATGTTATATTTTCTTTCTCTAACAAAATAAAGAAGAAATAAAATTTTCAGCAAATAAATTAAACAAGTAGGAAATCTTTTTTCCCAAAGAGAAGGGTATCCGACAACCTTGGGCAAAGGTACCTTGATTTATACTTTCAAGAAAGTTTGTCTTACACAAACTAGGGAAATCCCTTGATAATAATATTGGAGATTTTCTTGATATCCCTACAAGCCCTCAAAATTTATAGTAGTTAGAACCTCTATCTTCTTATCCCAGGAAGCCCACATACTTTAATGTAGTAATAACCTCTATCTTCCCATCATTTTAAGTCCTTGAACTTTAAGGTATTCGGAAAATTTGTCTTCATATACCCAGAAGTCCTAGATTTTACTCAACAACAATCAGATTTACACTAGGTAGGCTAAACAAGGTGTTCACGGTTGAACAAGTTTTTCACAATTTTCACAAATAAAGAGAGTTTTTGTCTCTCTATAAATCACTTCACAGTATCACAACATGCCATCTCTTGATCGATGAATCTATTTTCTTAACTCTTCAAATGGATAGGGTATTTATAGGAAAAAAATACCAATGGTCATCTTCTCCACCAACAGTATTATTTTTCCTTGAATTTTGAGGGACTTGGACACATGTCACTCATCCAATGGTTAATTAAAAATCTATTATATGATATAGTTTTATGTAAGAAAAACTTGGGAAACATTATCATTATTAAGTAATAAGGATCTGATAAACTTGAAACAATATGGTTAGAAACATTAAAAAATATAAATAATCATAATCTATGAAAATTAGAAATAAGAGTATAAAAATATGAACAATCAGATTCTGAAATAATGGGTATTTGGAGTATGAATTTTGAGGAATTTGGAGTATAAATTCATAGGAATTTAGTGTCTGTATTCTGAGGAATTCAGAGTCTGGATTTCAGAGAATTCAGAATCTGAATTTCATAGAATTCAGAGTCTAAATTTTAGAGAATTTGGAGTTTGAAAACAGTAGGAATTTGGGATAGGTAAGGATCTGAATTTTTGGCTTAAGAAAATAGATATACTTGGTTTGAGAAGATAGAAACTAAGAAAATGAAAATCAAGGGTAAGGATAAAACATTTCTTAGAGAAAAAAATTTTAATTACAAAAATTATTCCTAGAGAAGGATAATTTACCTTAAAAAATGTGTTTGTTATTTTCAAAACATGAAGGAATGGAAAATTTATAAGGAAAATTTATTGACTCAATACTTAATATAATTATAGAGATGATGTATGAAGAGACCACTTTGTGTATGGATTGTATTTGTTATCAACTTATTGACATTCATTGTTAATTGTGATCAATGAGATACGAATATATTTGTGTGGTCAATATGATTAAGTAGTTCCAATGTCAATAAATCTTGAATAAAGTTCTCAAGTCTTGGTATTCCATGAAAACAAGTAAATTTTATGAAGACTTTGAGTTTGATAGTGATTCCTGAAGAATTGTTATAGATTTTGTTGATGAAATTGTTTGTCATGGTTGAATAATCTTTCTAGTAAATATGATTAAACTTTGATGATTTTTATTTCACAAAAATCATAAGTTGTTTAAAGAACATGTGATGCAATCATTATTAAGGAAAGAGGGAGAAAATGTGTTCCCAATCATATTCATTTTTTATAAGAATGAAAGATTTTGCTGGAAGAAATATAAGTTACAATAAATTCCTCTAAAAATATAACAATGGTAAAGGTGATCAATAAATGTTTATAAATTATGATAGATAAGGTTCTTGATAAGATAATATGATAGAAAATGAGTATGGTTGATCTTTTCCGAAGTATATTTTAAGGTTTCACTATTTCCTAGTGTTTTCCAAATTTTTGGGCCCTAAAATATGGATTTTTTTATGGAAAAGGAAGGATTTTTCATAGAGGAGTTCATGAATAATAGTCTTCATTCCATGAAGGATTATTTATAGACCACATAAGAGGTTCACATAGCGATGAATGAAAATAATCAAGTCAAGGATTCTGTATAACATCTCTATGTAGACCATAAAGAAAGGTATATTGAACGCATAAAGAAAATGGTTCATGGGAGGCTCACAGTTCATGGGAGGCTTGCGGTACACATAATTATTACAATTCATAGGTGGTTTGTAGTTTGGAGGAGGCCAATAATATGTGGAAAACCAACAATTCATGAAATCTATTCCATTTTTGGTTGAGAGTTGGTGATCCATTAGCAGAAGGAATCAATCGCCACAATGTGAGAAATGTTCTCTATGGAATATGAATGAAAAACTTTTTTGGGTTGATTACGGTTTGCAAAAGGATCACAGTTCACAAAAGTATCACAACATGCGGTGAAAGATATACCACATTGAAAATTTGGGTAAATTGATTTAGTGATATTTGTGGATTTATTTTCTTATATAAAGGCCCCTAATCCCATTATTATGTAAGATCAAAATTCAATAGAAAATATCATAGATGGAGGATGAATTTGGATAAGTATGGAAGAGTTCTTAGGGAAGAAATTTTGTGAATGATAAGGAGTATTGGAGGAGGATAATTAGTATGCAAAGAAAGTGGAGTCCACAGAACAAAGGAAGTTCGTGAAGAAAAGAGGTTGTCCGTGAGGCATCAGGAGTCCGTGGAAGAATAACCAGTTCATGGAAGTAGGGGTAGTCCATAGAAGAGAAGTCAATCCACCAAAGATAAGACAACCCATGGAATAGAAGACAATTTATGGAAGTAGGGATAGTTCAAGGAATAAAAGACAATCCATATAAGAAGAAGTGGTACATGGAAGGATATGTGGTCTGAAAGAAAAGGTTGTCCATGGAGCAATTACAGAACATGGAGCACTGAGAGTATATATAACATTGATAGCATTCAGAGAATTGACAATATTCAAATCCTTGATAGTAATTATAGCATTTACAATACATGAAAATAGAAATGGTCCGCAAAATTCAATGTGGTCCACAGAAGGGTAGACTGTTTATGAAGCACTCATGCCATGCGATGTAAGATTTTTTTTGGAGTATATAGGGTAGCCCATGAAGGATAAACATAATGTAAATTAATTTGTGTACCTAGTTGATACACTATGGTTATAAAAGTTAAATCACACATAGTTTGTTTGTGTGAAGTAGAACCAAACATGCACCTAAACTCTTATCTACACCATGGAAGAAGAAAGTAAGAAGAATAAGAGAGTGACCATTATATATTTAGATATTCTAGAAATACTAAATTTTATTATGCTATGTTGAGATGATATATATTATTTTAACAATCACAAAGGTGTTTTGTTGGAAGAAGGTGATTCAGTTCAGTTGGTTTTTCACTGACGAAGAAAGAGAGATCTAGAAACTTTTATAAACTATTTCGTATCATTGTGTGTCATAGATAGAGGGGGGAAGAGTAATTTATTAGACAAATTAATTTTTTCTAATTATTATTTGGGTTAGGGAGACTTCTGTTCATCATTTAACAAAGCATT
Organism: Viscum album; assembly: GCA_963277665.1. Taxonomy (NCBI): domain Eukaryota; kingdom Viridiplantae; phylum Streptophyta; class Magnoliopsida; order Santalales; family Viscaceae; genus Viscum; species Viscum album. The sequence goes on along the minus strand of OY728156.1, from coordinate 359,929,512 downwards.
CATATTATTATGACTGATAGAAGAAGAAGATTGTGTAGCTTTATAGTTTGTTGCTCATAAAAGGTAAGAAGGGTTAATTACATGCTTATAAGCAAGTAAAATGTGAAGATAGGAAGGAAAAAAGTATTACTATGACATCCAATAAGTCTCAATAGTTGGAAAACATTATTTGACTTAAAAATACTTTTCAACAAATAAAATAATATCTTGGGAGGAAGTATAAAGATCCATCCAAGAGCTGTAAAACACGCACTATTGGATTGTTTTCAAAGTGATTCACGAGTGTCAGGGTATATCCTACTCATTATAACCACTCAAAAGGATTATTTTATATTGGTTGGCTGGTCAAGAATTTTTATGACCATTCCAAGGACAAAATTTCTCTTATTGAGTAGTGATCCTTATAAAAATATCACGTACTATCTTTACTGCTTACATATATCTACATTCAACATGGAAAAGATAATAAGAGAATACAGATCCTAAAATTTCTAAGTTATACAGAGATAAAAAAATGAAATTGTATTAAAAAGTCCCCAACATTGATTCAACCACCTCTCAGTGTTCGTAATATCCCAAACTTTTCCTTACAATTAGCATTATAGGTAGGTTTACCTCTATTAGATTATTTACAGTGAAGATATTCTCTTTTTAATACTTTTGTTTCCTTCTTGAGTCAACAATTAAGTGATGTTTTGGTGAAGAGTCAATTATCTCTGAGCATAATTCTATATCTACCAAGACCATGATGGATAGAAAAACGAAAGAGAATATAATGTTGAATAAGAAGCCCCTATTATCTAAAAAAGATGATGTATCTATTTCTCTATACCTTGATGACAATAAATATATATTAGATATAGAATGTAATAATCAGGTGGCTCAAGTTTCCACCAAGAAGTTGGATAACCATACTACCTCTAGTGATCAAAATTTATCTGTTAGTGCATTTAAAAACATTCCTCAAGATGAAAATGCTTGGGAAAGTGGTTATGATGATCAATATAAAATTTTTCAAGAATTATCTATTGATAAATTAATATTTTTCTTGAATGGTATTCCTAAAGAAAAATAATCCATTTTTGTGTAGTATTTCAATATATGTAGGAAGAGATCACCTAGCTGGAGGAAGAAACTAATGTTTTGGAGAAGGTCTTGCATGAAAAAATTATATAATGTTTAAATCTCTCAAGATAGGTTGAAACTTTTGAAGAAACAAGGAGGGAAATTGAAATGAGTTCCTCAAAATTTCTCAAAGAAGTTAAAGAGGAAGTTGGAGTCATTAAGACTTTAGAAGAAAATATCCATTCACTTGAACATAATTTGAAGAAGAGAACTGATGGAAAGGTTTACATTTGGAAGACAATTCCAAGAAGATCAAGGAACTTGACTCTTTGTTACAAAACAAAGTTATGATGCATGAATATGAAGTTGAAATATTAAATAAGTCTTGTGAAGATAATATTATTATGATTTAATATCAAAAAATCATCCTCAATATGAAATGTCTATATTTTGATGCTGAGTTTTCCAATTTTGAGAAGACACATATTTGGACTTCACAAAAGAAGTAAACAATTATAACTAGTACTCAATGTTCATTAGAGGATTCTACTATCAAAATAACTACAACTAGTGACAATAAGATCATGAATTAATTCAAAAATATATCAAAATCATCTGATAAAGAAAAGGTACCATCCATAACATCTTTTACAAATGTTTCTAAATATATTTCCACAACTCATACATGTAGGAAAACAAAATTTGAACATGTATTATTGAATAAAGGTGAGAATAATCCTACCACCATGACTATGGTGGATTGGAAAAGGAATGTGGTAGTTGATTCCCCATAGAAACCAATATAAATCATGAAGAAGACCCAACAATATGATAAAAAATATATTAGGAAATCATGATTTGTGGGTCAATGTTGGTGTTGTAATAAATTTGGGCATTATGCATTAAATTATTGGTACAATTCTCAAAATTTAATAGCACAATGGAATCCTATCTCAAGGGGGAGAAAGCTAGAGAAGAAGAATAAAATCCACAGGTCCAAAAGCATATGTATACTAAAAATAGATTTGGAATTCTTGATAACATATATGATGTATGCAATGGTAGTGGTCATAAGGTTGGTACATTCTCATCTCAACATGTATCTAAACAAATAAGAAAAGAAGATCATAAAATATTTCCTAGAATGAATAAGTTACCTTGGGAAGATATCAAAAGAATATTGTGAACATGAATCCTCCTAGGAAGGCACCAAAGAGGAATAGTGAGAAAACCATGGATTCTAAATCCAATAAGTTGAAGGTTAGTGCATCTAAAAGATCTAATAAGATGGATAACACTCAGAAGATCCCATTTGGAAGATCTAAACTCATTGCCATAGTTCCCTACCACATTTTAGTTTTCTGGATTGAAGATTTGGAAAAATGAGAAAAATTGAGGATACATAAGACAAATCTAGTGAAAAGGGAAAGAAAAAAATTCCACATTATGAAGATAAACTTAATGGGTTTTTTAAGAGAAGTAAACTCTTGTCTTAAATATGTTTGATGTGAGAGATGTAGGAAATCTGGTCACATTGCAAAATATTGTTTAGCCTTAATACCAGAACAAGAAGCAGTCCAAAACATATGTAATGATGTATCATCCATGAAGACTATTAAAAAGAAAATTTCTCCACACAAATCAGAAGAGGATGTAAAGAGATCCATTCTACCTCAATATAAATTAGAATAAAAGTGTAGATGTTCAATTATAGAGATTGGATCAAGTGGAGTAACTTGGTTGAGAAAAACATCTCAACCTTGTTTTTCATATTAATGAATCAAGGAGGATCCACCTTATTCATTTTAATCATTGTGTATTGAATTTAGATCTATAATAAATGGAATTTAAGGTGAAGTAATTTATAAGGGATAGAACCTGAGAAGTAGTAAGTACTATCAACTCTTGGTAGTAAAGGTGAGAAATATGCCATCCTTGAATGATTTCTCAATTGATATTCAAATATTAATATAATAGAGGATCATCTTTTATGAAGATGAATAATGTGATGTAATATTATGTATATCTAGGATAGATAATATTCCATATTGGTTTGATCTTATCTCTAGGTATTATGAAGAATAAAGTTTTTATAAGACCATCCTTGGTGAAGTTACGAAAGTTATCTAATATGAATCGACATAAGTTGAAGAACTATTCTGGTTTATTTTCTATACTATAATTTCCTGAAATCCATTTCTGATTTAATAAACAATTATAAAGATTATGAGAAGTTTTTCCCTTGCTTGGGAGAAAAATGATGAATCTTATGGAATTATTATTTCAATTAGTATCAAATCTGATTATTTTGGAAATTTATTTAAGATCATTTCATTGGAAAAGGTATGAATCTTAATCTCTCATCCTTGGTTATTAAAAATAGAATTTTTTTTACAAAGGGAGATAAATTGACTTATTTAGGGACATAATAGGAATAGAAGTGCCCCAAGGTCACTCATCCAACCTATTTCACTTGATTATTTTTGATCCATTTGTTGAAGTGAGTGTAGAAGTTTCAAGTTGATTTTCTTAAAAATATTTATCTCACATTGAGTAACTTCAACCTAAATTAAAAGTGAATATTCCTTGAAGACAAGTATATGAGTTATCACTTATTAAGGTATCATGATCTGTAGGAAATGGATAGTTTTGTTGTATAAATAAAATACAATTGTTTTCTACACCAAGCACAACTCAAGTAGACTTAGAGTGAAATTATGGATGAAAAATTTCTTAAGTATGGATTGATACCCTTTTCCCTATGAACTACGTATTTCTTATCAATAATATGGATAGAAAGTGAAATTAATGTTTGAATTAAATGGGAGAGATAAGATACTACTTCATCATATTTACACATTCATTTGGAATGAACTTTGAAGGTATTTATAACAAATAAAAAGGGTGAGATTGAAGTACCCACTTTGTGTATGGATTATATTTTTTGTCAAATGATTGCCATTGATTTAAATAGTTATAAATGAGATAATAATATCACCACATGTTCAATATGATAAAGTAGTTCATAGGTTAATAGAGCTTGGATTAATTTTTCAAGTCTTGATATTCCAATAAAACATCTGAATTGTATGAAGAATTTGAGTTTCATAGTGATGCCTGGAGAATCATTACAGATTCCTTTGATGAAATTGAATTTTATGGTTGAATAATTATCCTAATACATATGACTATACTTTTATGATTTTTATTTCAAAAATATCATAAGTAGTTTGGAGAACTTGTGATGTATGCCTTATTAATGAAAGGTAGAGAAAAGGTATTCTCAATCACATTTAGTTTTGATTGGAATGAAAGATGTTGTTAGAGGACAAGAAAGTAACAATACATTCATCTAAAAATCAGATGATGCTAAAAGTGATGAATAAATGTTTAAAAACCATGATAGATAATGTTTGTGATAAGTTCATATGATAGGAAATAAGAATGGTTGATGTTTGTTGAAGTATATTTTAAGGTGGCTCCATATCCCAGTGTTTTACAAATTTTTGGGCCTAAAAATTAGTAATTTGATTTATAGAAAAGAAAGAATATTTAACAAAGGAGTTCACGAATAATATTTTGTATACTATTAGTGATAGTTATCATATTGCGTAGAAGTTATGAACAGTGGAGAAGGAAAATAAGCAAAGGAAAGATTCTACATTGCAGTGTTATGCGAATCGCGGAGGTTAGTATATGGACCCTATAAGGAAAACAGTTCGAGAGAGGCTCATGGTTCATAGTATTCTTACGGTATGTGGAAGGCTCATAGTTTTCATGTGTCTTGAATTTTTTGGGAGTTCAATGGTATGAGGAAGGACATCTATTCATGGAATCTATGTCATTCGTGGCTTATAGTTGGTGATCTGTTAGCAGAAGAAATCAACCACTACAAAGGGATAAAGGTGCTATGTGGACCATGAATGGAAAATAGTTCGTGGGTGGAACACAGTTTGTAGGAGGATCACAATTTTTGGAATGAGCACTTTATGTTGTGAATTTTTTACCACATTAAAAATTGAGGTAAATCATATTAGTGATATTTGGGGATTTATTTTCTTATATAAAGGACCCTAATCCCATTATTAAGTAAGAGAGAAATTAAATAGAAAAGGGCATTTATGGAGGAATAATTTATCTATGCCCGAAGGAGTTTTTAGGGAAGAAATTCTATGAAAGATAAAGAGTATTGGTGGGGGAGAGTTAATATGTAGTGCAAGGGGAGTCCAATTAATGAAGAAAATTTGTAGAGTAAAGAGGTTGTTTGTAAAACATAAGTATTTTATGAATAAATCATCAGTTACGATAAGAAGGGACTTCCTGCGAAATAGAAGACAATCTGTGGAAGAGAAGACAATCCACAGAAGAGAATACTATTATTGGAAGTAGGGACATTTCATGGAAGACAAGATAGTTCATGGAAGAATAAGTGGTATGTGGAAGGAAAGGAATCCCACAAAGAAAAGGTCGTCCATGGAGTAATGACGGTACATGGAGCATTGATAGTACAAAGGGAATTGACATCATATAGAGAATTCACAACATACAAATCATTGATAGTATGTGAAGAAATGATAGAATGTGGAAATATAGATGGTACATGTAATCCAAGGTTGTCTGAAAAAGGGAAGGCTATTCAAGAACCAATCACGCCACATGGTGCAAGGTAGTTTATGGTGGTTATATGATAATAGACCTAGGAGAAACATCATGTAAATCCGTGTGTGTGCCTAGTTTATACACAATAGATAGAAAATAGAAAGCACAAAAAGTTTTTGTGTGTGAAGAAGAACTAGATGTGAACCTAAGCTCATATCTAAACCAATTAAGAATAAAGTAAGACGAAGAAGAGATTGACCAATCTATATTCAGTTATTCAGTCCATACTAACTGCGATGATGCAATTTTGAGCTGATTTTCATTGTTTTAATAGTGAAAAAGTTTTTTTTGATTCTAGGACTATTAGAAGAAGGTGATTCAGTGAAGTTGGGTTTTCATTGAGGAATAAAGAGAGATAAAGAAACTCCTATAAAATATTTCATAACATTGTGTGTCACAGATCTAAGGGGTAAGAGGAACTGATTGGCCAAATTAATATCTTCTGATTATAATTTTAGTCAGGGAGAATTATGTTCATTATTCAACAAAAATTCATATTATTGTGACTGAAAAAGAAAAATATTGTGTAGATATCTAGTTTTATATTGGGAAAATTTAATAAGGGTTACTTGCATGCTGGTTGGCAAGTTACAAGTGAAGAGAGGAAGAGAAAAAGCAGTATTGTGACATCCAACAGGTCTCAACCGGTGGAAGACTTTATTGGTATTACAAACTCTTTTCAATAAAGAGAATACTGTTGATTAGTCACTTAATGAGGCTAATATTTATTGTTAATATATATAATATTCATGAGCTTCATTATTCATAAACATCATTTTAGTGCATTTTATACTTTGAACACTAATTCTCATAATGATTGTAATTCCCAAATAAAATGCACTATTATAGGGTACATTTTTGAATACCTCCTAAAATAAAAAATGTTCTTGATTTAATTTTCATATTTTATTTTCAGGTCTCTAATTGTATAATTGAAAATTCATTATTTTATAGTTCTTGATGATTCATATTGGAAGACCACCAAAATGGGCTTTCATGCCAACACATTCTAGGCAATGTAAATTGGAATGATGCCCAATAAAGAGAATATAGAGGCCAATATACAAGCCCAATGATTATAAAAATTGAACTGAATATAAGGGAAACCAAGGGTAATATTTCATTAAATAGTGGAAAAATATAATTTGGATGTTTGAATAGCATTCCAAGAATCCCAAGTTGAAGATGAAATATTGGGCCAGATTATGCATCCCAAAAAAATAGACAAAAAATTTAATCACATCTCTCTAAAAATAAACTATGTTAGACTGAAATTTTACGAGATATCATGGGACATCTGTATCATAATTTTTTTCTTCTATGGCCCACCAAAATTATGCCATCTAGATGCTCGTTTGAGCACATCTATGGAGTCATGCAAGTTGGCTCAGATTGTTTTTCAAGGGTGGAAAAATCAACTCTGCCACAAATTTTAACCCACTTATGTCCTACCAAAATTAATTGAAGATACTTTGACTATTGGAGGATCGACCCAAGGCTTAAAAAATTCCTATTTAATTTAGTGTTGTTGAAATATTTTGGGATCTTTGTACTTGGTTTCATTATAGTTTTATGCTTCCTCTTTGTGTTGGTAATCACATATCTTTCTCATGTACGTTGTTCAATTAACTTTAGTTTCTTAATAAAAGTTCTTGATTTCCTATTATTCTATTCTTATCCATATCACATTGATACTATTTCCTAATAGTGTGAATTTATTCACACCATAAATTGTGAAATTTATCACACAATGGTGGAGTGATCGTTATTTTGTTGTTTTTACTTCTTCAATTCCACCCTCGTAAGTCTAATTTTTTGCTTCTGTTGAAAACATTTCATCAATGAAAGGATAACACTTTTATGGGTTGATCTAAGGGAGTAGAAAGGGGCTATATTGGATTTTATTTATCATTCCATTAATTTCTAATCACTTCTTTTAATTGATATTTTTATTTGACTATTTTAAATCTTCTTTGTCCTTGTTGAATTTTAAGGCCACACACTTCAAGTGCTAATACAAACATTTATCATATCGTGCTCATAAATATGATCCTATAAGTGTATAGGTGATTAGTATTATGGTTTTTTGGTATTAAAATAGTAAGCGATGAAGTTGTTTGATCTTATTATGAACCCATATCAAATATAATAAATTGAAATCATTAAAAAGGAATTCATCCAAACCACCCCAAGCGATAACCTAGGATCAACTCATTATCTTAATTTTAATTAACTTAGATCTTTTAGTAATCCTTTAAACCCATATAAAATCAACCCAATGTTGGAAAATTTATAGCCAAAAACAATCCTTAGAATGTACATGTCTGTTGGTTAGTTCTTAGGTCTCTGAGGATTCGACAACCCAAGCTAAACAATAAGCGACCGTTTAACCCTAAAATCTAGGGTAAATTTGGGTGAGACAAAATTTTGGAACCGTTGTTGGGGACCCAAGTTAGTCATCTTAACACCCATTATATTCTCCCCCATTTCTCTTTTTTCACCTCAAATTCTCTTATCTTTTTCCATTTCTTTTATTTTTCACTTTTCATGGCACATGTCCGCCAATATCTATGACCAATCAAAACGTCTATTTAGGGTGGATAGTCCTGGAGTTGGGGAGTCAATCACTCCCCAGGGGATCTTCCCATTAGATACAAATATTCCTAATGCTCTAGATTCTAAAATTGATCTAATTTTAATGGAGGGTCTTTAAAGAAATCAAATCCTAATCCCGAGTAGGAACTCAAATGGAAATCCAAATGAGGCATCCCCAAATTTGGGGAATGCAGTCGATCAAACCTTGAATGACTACCTAACACCTTCTAGGACCAATTTACCCTCTTACATTAAGATTGATTACCTAGGAGAATAATTCTATGTCTTCAAACCTCATGAACTAAACTACCTTCCAACCCTCCACAGGATTGAGTCAGAAATGCCATACCTTCAAGTCAAAGAGTTCAACGACATTGTTGAAACCATGTGCCAACCACATCAGCTTGAGTCAGCTAAGATGAGGCTCTTTTCCTTCTCACTTAAGGATCGAGCAAAGAATTGATTAAACAATATGATAACTGAATCAATCCACTCATGGGACCAATTGAAAAGAGAATTCTATAAAAAATACTTCCCCTATCACAAAACAATTTCACTTAAAAAGAGAATACAATTTTTTTTTGAAAAATAAGGGGAGTCATTTTATGAAAAATGGGAAAGGTTCAAAGACACACTAAACATGGTACCTCACCATGGATTTTAAATCCTATAACAAGTTATAATTTTCTATAAAGGGTTGGGTCTGGGAAACAAACAATTCATTGTCACGATGTGTAATGTAACCTTAAAAAACAAAGAAGAAAATGATGCTTATGATTATCTTGAAGGATTGGCCGAACAAAACCAAACATGGGGAAAATAACCTTACTATGAGAAGCCACCCAAATATAGTGTAATTCAAATACTTAGGGAGGAGGAAATCCTTAGGGTGAAACTTGATGCACTCACTAGGAAGGTCGAGGAGATCGTTCTTAGGACGGTCCATGAAATTCAAAATGTTGAACCAATTTGCACAATTTGTGACAAACCTAACCACAAGACTAAACATTGGTCAAACATCCATTATATTAAATATATTATTCTAGGAGGACCACTAGTAGAAGTCAATGCTCTGAACTTTTAGAAGCCACAATATCAAAATACTTTCAATACAAGGTACAATGACCATCCAGGATTCTACTGGAAAGATAACCAATAACCCAACCAACAACCTAGTCAGCCACAAGGACTAAATCCCTACCCTCCACAAAATTTTCAAAACCATAACTAGTTCCAACCAAAAATATTCCAATACCAACACCCTCATATCAAATACTAACAACCCATCCAACAACCCACACAACAACCAATCCAACTACCAAAGTATCCTCCTGGGATAAACCAACTGGCACAAGTCCCTACTCAATTTGTCCATCTTCCAATACTTGAGAAGTTGTGTAAACAAATAGAGAAAATGAACATAGAAGTATCACCCCTTAAACATGAACTACAAACCATTAAAATCAGGAAGGCACCCATGTATACTCAGGTGGTAGAATCATCAACTTTAAGGAGAGAATCCAGTTACATCCAATCATCTGATGAACAACTCAAAGGAGTGATTGTTTTAAGAAGCAGGAAATCCATTAGGAAACCTAAAAAAGCCATTCCAGAACCATTAAAAGATTAAAAAACTCATGAAAATGATGAAGATCCACCCACAGATTCTGAAAAAACCAATGAGAATGTTAAGGAACTACAACCACACAAAACAATCAAACAACCTGATTCTTTCCCTCAATGCATGAAAGGAAAAACTAAACCAGAACTAAATGATACTTTGAGGGAAATATTCTCTCATAAAATGATGAACATCCCCCTTATTGATGCAATACAAACCATTCATTCCTACTAAAAGTACCTTAAAGACTTCTGATATTTTAAAAGGAAATTTTTATATAAAAATAAATTCCTTTTGGATGCTAGCATGAGTACCACGATTCAAGGGACCATTCCTCAAAAGTTGAAAGATCCAAGATGTCCTTACATCAATGTTGAGTTAGGAGAGAACAGAGTTGTCAAATCCCTTGGTGATCTGGGAGCCAGTGTCAACCTTATTCCTTATGCCATGTATTGTTAGTTAGGGCTCGAATAACTCCAACCCACATCTGTCACTCTTTAACTTGCTGATTGTAGTGTTCGAGTCCATAAAGGGAACTTAAAGTATGTTTTGGTGAAATTTAAAATTTTCATTTACCCATATGACTTCATTTTCCTTAAAAATCACCCAAGATTAGGTCCTAGAGAGAAAACCCCCATCATCTTTGCTCATCAATTCTTATAAATAATCAACTCAGTCATCCAAGTCCGAAATGGGAACATGACCATAACCTTTGAAAACATGAGTCTAGACTTGAAAGTAAACAATAGAAACTCTCAAATTGGGGTTGACGATGAGATCTATGAGGTTAATTGGACTGGTAGTGCTGATAGTGAACTCGAGGAACATCAAGTGATTATTGAAGGATGTTTAAGTCAAGAGATTTAATTTCTTTGTTCACATGAGGGAAATTTTTTTCCATGGATTGAATCACTTTCAGATAGCTCTATTAATGATTTTATAGAATCACCAATCAATGATACCATTGGTGAAATCAATAAAATTGAGTCCATACCCATTCCTGAACCTAATCTGTCCATTTTAGTTGATGAAAATTCTGTTCACAAGGAACCAATTCTGTCAAGAAATCTAAAAAAAGAAACTAAGTTCAATAAAAAGTCCCATACTTTCTTGGAAAGTGATAACCAATCAAATCTAGAATTTAAGGTCCTACATTAATCACTCAAGAATTCATTCTAAAGGGACAATCGATCCTCTCCTATTTCCATTTCTTCCTCTCTCAAATCCAATCAAGAGATGATGCTACTAGATATCCAAAGAAAGAATAATAAAGCAATTGAATGGACCCTTTCTGATATCCCTAATATTATCCCACACATTGGAACTCATAGGATTGTTCTTGTATCTAAATCCAAACCATGTCATCAACCTCAGTGGATAATCAATCCAAATCTTATGGATGTGGAATGGAAAGAACTTATTATATTTTTAAAAGTGGGTATCATCTACCCCATTGATGAGAGTTAGTGGGTAAGCCCAATTCAAGTTGTACCAAAGAAATATGGAGTCACTTTGATCACCAATGAGGATGGTGAACTTCTTCCCACAAGTTTAATTAGTGGATGGATAGTCTATATTAACTATAGGTAGCTCAACTTTTATACCAAGAAAGACCATTTCCCCTTTCCCTTTATTGATCAAGTTCTCGAGCGAGTGGTGGGTAATCAATTATATTTCTTCCCAGATGGATTCTTAGGGTATAATAAAATCAAATTCTCATTATAGGATCAAGGAAAAACAACCTTCACTTGTCCATTCAACAATTTTTCCTTCAAGCGCATGCCCTTTGGGTTATGTAATTCCCCTGGTACCTTCCAGCGATGCATGATGGGAATCTTCTCAGACATGGTGGGAGATTGTTTAGAGGTCTTAATGGTTGACTTATCCAACTTTGGGAATACTTTTTAGGGATTTCTTCTGAAGGTTGAAAGGGTTTTTTCAAGATGAAAGGATAATAATATCATCCTAAATTATGAAAAATTCCATTTCATGGAAAAGGAAGGACTTGTTCTAGGCCATATGGTCTATGGTAGAGGAATTTAATTTGATAAATCTATGGTCAATATCATTCTTCACCTTCCCTCTCCTAAAACTGTTAAGTAATTGAGGTCATTAATAGGACATGATGGTGTCTATACAAGGTTCATTAAGAATTTTAGCTCTATTTCTAGACCACTTTGTGCTTTATTGGTGAAAGATGCTCCATTTTTATGGATAGAAAGCTATAAGGAATCATTATACACACTTAAGTTAGTTCTTATCTCTCCACCTATCATGAAATCTCCAAATTGGAAAGTTCCTTTTGAGAACATGTGTGTTGCGAGTGATTTCAATATAAAAGAAATCATAGGAAAATAATGTAAGAAAACTCCATGTGTCATTACTTATGAAATAAAATCTTTAAATAATGCACAAATAAACTACACCACCATTGAGAAAGAGTTTCTTGTTGTTGTCTTTTACTTAGAGAAATTTAGGTTCTATTTCTTAGGATCACCCATCATTGTCTTCATTGACCATTCAACCTTAAAATACCTTTTACAAAAATAAGATTCCAAGGCTAGATTGATTAGGTGGGTACTTATTCTTCAAGAGTTTGATTTAAAAATTAAGGATAAAAAGGGTGTTGAAAATGTTATAGTTGTTCATCTCTCTAGGATAGAATTCAAAGATAACTCATATCACATTTCTGTGTCTGATTCATTTTTTGATGAGAACCTCTATTCTGTGAGTGATTTACCATGGTATGCTGACATAGCAAACCATTAGGTGATGGGTGACATTCAGAAATTCCTAGGGACCCAAGTTAAGAGTAAATTCCTTTCTAATGTCAAACACTACGAGTTTGATGATCCTTACCTCTTTAAGTTCTGTCCTGATCAAATCATTAGTAGATGTGTTCCTGAGTCTGAGCAAGAGTCCATTCTGAAATTTTGTCATGGAGAGGCATATAGAGGCTACTTGTCCAAAAAGAAAAACACTACAAAGGTCCTCCAAAGTGGTTTTTACTGGCCTAACCTCACAAAGGATTCCTTCCAATTCTGAAAAATTTGTCCTCAATGTCAATAATTAGGATCCATTACCAAACGGAATCAATTTCCCCTCACTTCCATTTTGGACATTGAAATCTTTGATTATTGGGGAATTGATTTCATGGGACCCTTACCAAAATCTAGGGGATAACTCTACATCCTATTTTATATTGATTATGTATCAAAGTTGGATGAGTCCATTCTCACCAAGTCTAATGACCATCTTATTGTTATCCAATTTTTGAAAGAGAACACATTTTCTCGATTTTTAATTCCTAGGGCTATAATCAGTGATCAAGGAACCCATTTCTATAACCACCCATTCTCTTCACTCATGTATATGTATGGTATTTCTTATAGAGTTTCCACTATATACCATACTCAAACCAGTGGTCAAGATGAGTTAGAAAATTGGGAGATTAAGAAAATTCTTGAAAAAACTGTCAATCCCTCTAGGAAGGATTGGTCAGAGAAACTCTTGGATTCCCTTTGGGCATATCGTACAACATTCATAACTATCCTAAGAATTTCACCATATAGGTTGGTTTGTGGAAAATAATTCTAGTTACCTATTGAAATTGAGCATAAGGCCTTTTGGGCAATAAAAAAAATGAACTTTTTTATTTATTTGGCCGAATCGAAGAGGAAATTAGATCTTAATGAACTTGAGGAACTTACAGAGAGGCTTATGAAAATTCAAGGATAAATAAAGCCAGAGTTCAAGCCTTCCAATCTATGAATCTCAAATGTAAACACTTTGAACTTGGAAAATTCGTTCTCTTGTATAGTTACAAACTTCATTTATGTACAAGAAAGTTAATTTTTAGATGGTTAGGTCTATTCATAATGCACCATGTGTACCACCATGGGGCAGAAGAGATTCAGGAACCCAGAAGTGGTCATATTTTTAAGGTCAATGGTCATAAGTTAAAACCATTCATTGAATCATTCAATAAATATGAAACAGAGGTTGAGTAAACTGATCCAACCTACGAACTAGGAAAATTGATAGATTTAGGATATATGTTGGGTTAATTATGATAAAAAAGCACTACATAGTAGGCAACCCATGGTTTTCATGTTTCTAATCATTGTGAATCATATTTATTTTTCAAATGGTTAATGAAATATTTTGATATTTTTTTAAAAAAAATTAATCAATAAACTTTGAATATGATAGTACCATATACTATTGAACTTTTCTTCTATTATGAGTATGGATGGACATGAAAGGGGAGCACCATATTCATCCATGTCACATGGTGTGATCCTTGAGTAATAACTTACCCAGAAATTAAAAAAAGACAATATATCATTAGTTCATTTTATTTTTATGTTTTTGTTGGTTAAAATACAATAAAAATGAATAATAATAAAAAAAGGACTTGTCGTAGGTCATGGGGAAAACCCCGTCACAACTGGTGAAGTCATAGGGACTCGAAATCGGGACTGAAGGGAGATGGGGGAGTGCGCCTACCACTAACCTATGACTTATAATGTTTCCTTAATCTATCTTATTTATATATATAATTCTATTTTAAAATTCTATATATCCACATATATATATATATATTATTCTAATTTTTACTTGTTCCTAGTATCATTCTTTGGTATGCTTAAATAAATAGGTGCATTTTTCTCTTTCCTTTTGTTATTGTTTATTTAAAGGGACCTCAAGGGGTTTCCATAATGTCCAATTGTTTTGGTGTTTGAGATTCAAGGGATAGAGAGTTGATAGTTTTTTAGACAAATAAAAAATATATAAACACAAACTATCATCATTGATGAGGCTTCTCCAAGTGAAATGGAGATCAAGGGATTAAAAGGGAGTAGCAAGAACATCAACTTCAACCACCAGGTGACTTCATTCCATGATCCACATTTTCAATTTCCTTTTTGAGATCCCCTTTTCTACCTCTACCCCCTTATAAATTTTCAATTCTTCAAACACTAGGGACAATGTTATTTTAAGTTGAGGAGGGGGAGATGAAATAAAAAATTTATTTTGTGTGCAAAAAAATTAATTTGAAAAAAAGTGCGCCTTAATGGAAGGAAAAGTTCTTTTAACCTTGAACATGATAATAAACATTGAAAACTTTGAAATTGAATATCAAATAATTTTTCATACCTTAATTCTGAATTTAATTCAAGTTTAAGTTCATGTGCATAGATTTTGGAAAGTGTGGTTGTCTGATATGATTTTTCAACGTTTATATTTTCATCCATTTAATAACAAAAAAACACAATGGACGTTCTATGGATTGTGGGGTATTAGTTTGAGTTCATGGGGTCCCCCTAATAAATAGCATAGGGTTTGTGATCATTTTAGTTTTAAAAAGAGTATTCAATAAACTAAAAAAATAAAAAAATAATAAATTTGCATGTAGAGAAATAAAATGACCTAATGCGTGGATTTTGAAATGTTGGTATTGTAAATCCATAGTTGTCTGGCATTGATTTAGTAACTTTATCTTCATTTTTGGTAATTTTACTTTGTTTTTGACTGATTTAACTTGAGATGATGCCCGTGTATGTGGGCTTCACTTGGTGCCCTAAGGTATTTGAGCCTCGGAGTCATTGGAAAAGTCTTGCTACATGGGTTTTCTATGTTAAGTGACATTTTAATTACCATGGAAAAATTAAAAAAAAGAATACTCATCTTAATATTTAAATGTGATTCCACCCAGTGCTTTGATCATTTCCCCTTGAATAAAGATGAACCCCCTGTCTATTGTGATGCACAACACATCATCACACTTAATTGATATTGGATGAAATATGCCGATGAATTTTAACAATGGAATGGGGTTAGGATCGAGATATTCTTATGAAAATATCTTGTATTAAAATATTTTGATGGGTTTCATGATTTTTTGGTACAAGGGTTCTTGGTGATCATTGTGTATTAAAATGATTTAGAAAAGGGAATTCAAATTTCACATTTTTGAGATATATTTTGCTCAGGACTAGAAAAAATCATGTTGGGGGTGTGATTAGCCACTGAATGAGGCTAATATTCATTGTTAATATATATAATATTCATGAAATTTATTATTCACAAACACCATTTTAGTGAATTTTATACTTTGAACATTAATTCACAATATGATTGTAATTCTCTCTTAAAATGCACTATTACATGGTACATTTTTAAACATTTCCTAAAATAAAAAATAGTATTGATTTTATTTTCAGGTCTCTCATACTATAAGTAACAATTCTTTCTTTTGTAGTACTTGAAGATTCACATTGGAAGACCAACAAAAAGGGATTTCATGACAACACATTCTGGGCTATGTAAATTGGATAGAAGCCCAATAAAGAGACTACACCAGAATAAATAAAAGCCCAATTATTATAAAAATTGAACTGAATATAGAGGAAATGAAGGGTAACATTTTCATTGAATAGTTTCCAAAGATAATTCGGATGTTTGAATAGAGTTCCAAGAGGCCCAAGTTGAAGATTCATTATTGGTCCAGATTCTACATCCCAGAAAAACATCCCACAAATTTAATAATATCTCACAAACCATAAACTATTTTGGACTTATATTTTAACTGATATCATGAGACATTCGTATCATAATTTTTTTATTATATGTCCCACCAAATTTTTTCAATCTAGATGCTCGTTTGATCACATTTGTCGAGTTATGCAAGTTGGCTCAGATTGTTTGTAAAGGGTAGAAAAAATCAATTCTCCCTCACCTTTCCACCCACTTATGGCCTACCAAAATTAATTAGGGAGACTTGGACTATTAGAGGCTAGACCCAAGGATTCCAAAATTCCAATTTGAGGTAGTGTTGTTGAAGGAGTTTGGGATCTTTTTTCTTCCTTTCATTGTAGTGTTATGCTACCTATTTGTGTTTGTAATCACATATATTTCTCATGTAAGTTGCTCAATTCACCTTAATTTCTTAATAAAACTTCTTCCTTTCCTCTTAGTTTGTTCTCATACATATCACATTGATACCTTTTTCTCAAGGTGTGAATTTATTCGCACCACACCTTATGAAATTTATCACACAATAGTGGAGTGATCATCATTTTTTTGTTTTTACTTTTTCGATTCCACCCTCATAAGTCTACTTTCCACTTCCGTTGAGAACATTTCATAAATGGAGGGAAAAAACTTCTATGGGTTGATCCAAGAGAGTATCAAGGGTCTGGATTGGATTTTATTTATCACTCCATTAATTTCTAATCCCTTCTTTTAATTGAGATTTTTATTTGACAATTTTAAAACTGCTTCGTCCTTACTGAATTTTAAGGCCACAAAATTCAAGTGATAATACAAAACTTTAGCATAGAGTGCTCATAAATATGATACTATAAGTTTATAGGTGATTAGTATTATGGTGTTTTGGTATTAAACCATTAAGTGATGAATATGTTTGATCTTCTTATGAACCTATCTCAGATATAAGTAATTGAAATTGTTAAAAAATAATTCATCCAATCCACCCAAAGCGATAACCTAGGATCAAATAATTATCTTAGTTTTAATTGACTTATATCTATGAGTGATACTTTAAACCCATCTAAAATCAACCCAATTTTGGAAACTTCATAGCTAAAAACAACCCTTAGATTGTATGTGGATGTAGTTTACTTCTTAGGTCTCTGAGGATTCGACAACCCAAGCTAAACAACAAGTGACCAATTAACCCTAAAATATTGGGTAAATTTGGGAGAGACAAAATGTCTTGATAGGTTGTATAAATATCCATCCAAGATATGAAAAACACACTCTGTTGGATTGTTTTCAAAGTTCCTCATGAGTGTAAGTGTATATCCTAATCATTATAAGCACACAAAAGGATTATTTTCTAGTGGTTGTGTGGTCAAGATTATTTATAGCCATGATAAGGACATAGATTCTTTTATTGAGAAGTTATCATTGTAAAAATATCATGTGCTATATTTACTGCTTACATATACTTTCATGTGATAGGGAAACAAGAATAAGAGAATTAAGATCCTAACAGGTCTAAGAGGGACAAGGATAAAAAGTTAAAATTGGATTAAAAAGTTCCTAACACTGATTCACCCCAATAAATGTTAATAATATCTCAAAAATGTTTATTAAAATGTAACTATATCCTATTCACAAGAACTGGGACCTACATTACAAATCATGCATAGAAACATGAAGCATTTAACACCTAAAAAGGGTAATAATGAAATGCTATTAAAAAATGAGTAATAAAATGATATAATAGGATCATATATGCTATCATAAATGTAAATATGGTTTTTTTATAAAGTAATAACATGATTTAAACCATTATTCAAGAGTTTTAATGATGTTCAATTAATAGAAAGTGCATGGTAAGGATTTATTATCTCAATTTTACTTCTATGAGATACCTGACTTATTCACCAGTTATCTATTGTGTGTGGTGTAAATAATGACATTTAATATATCATATCATGAATATCATTATCTTCATGGTATTCAATGTTTCATTTAATAATTATTACTTTTATGGGGAATTCTATTTGACTGATTACAAATGGTAAGGGATTTCTTAACTCAATTTTCATTCAATGAGTTAAACTTCTATTTTATTTGATTTTTTCATAAACTATATAACTTTTTTACATATTGTGTTTACTATGAAAATTACTTAAATATCTTGGGAATTAATGTTGAATCCTTATATATTAATCAATATGGATTTTTGTTGAAAAGTCTTATTTATTCAAGAATTAAATCGATCATTTTGATATAAGAGGAATGATTTAGAAATGAATTAATTGGTGGAGAATGTATGTATAAAATCCCGTAGATGAATCAATAGTCTTATGAGATGAAATTATTTGGTGATAAAACCCTTCAAATTTGTTTCAAAAAATAATAAGATGAGTTTTTACCCACAGAATTAAATGCCTTGTGAAAGGTATTGAAGGTATAGTTGTTAATGAGGCAGATACATGATGTCCCATAATTAGGCATTTACTGCATTTAGAATTCAGTAATTATTATCGAAAGGATTTCCACCATAACAAAATATTTGGATTCATTTCATTTTATTGATTAAATGGAATGTGTGATCTATTTTTTACCTTACCATATTGATTATACTTATTGATTCAAGTTAGCTTCTACAGTACCTAACCCTTACTGAGAATTTGACCTCCCCCTTTTCTTATGTTTATTTTACCCTAGGTTTCCAAGAAGTTTATTATTATTGATATGAAGGGTTATTATAAGTGGAATAATGGTTTTCTCAAAGAAAATATTTTATATGTTTTATGTCTAAAATTTACTTTAAATTTCAACTATGTATCTAATTTACCAATACTAATAAACTATTCAATCCTTTGGTAAGTGATTTCTTGTATCTTATGCCAATTTAATAAACTAAGGCATAAACTTAGGGATACAGGGGTCGGGGTATTTAAATATATTTTCAAAACCTTATAAATAAATAATAAAATTATTTTGTAGTTGGGGTGGCTTTTAAGTGGTAAACTCCGCAATCCTGCACCCAAAATACCAGATTTTGAATCCTAAAAATACCCTGGGATGATTTATGAAGCAGGTGGTGAAATATGAATGAGGAATGAAGGCAATGATGTAGGAAGTAAGTGATACAAGAATAACCCAGGCCTAGTGATGTTGGAAGGATGACATTGGAATGACGTTTCACTAGGAATTCGAGCCATTTTCATGGGCCACTTGGCCTTGTTCCTTTGGGATATTTAATGGGTCTCTTTCTACCCAAATATAAATGTGGTGTTTGGTTTCATAATTAAAGATGCATGCAACCCAAATTAAAATAAGAAATGGATTTATTATCATATCCAAAATCCCCCAAAAATTCTAAAACATTAGAATCACTTTGAAAACATCCAAATTAAATTCCAAATAAACTTTTAAAACTTTAAAATTACCCACATAATTTATTAAACCATTTAAAACTATTTTATAAATTATTAAATAATTTTAAAAAAACCTCTAAAATTTATAAAATAGATCCTGAACCACTTGTCACATTTGAATAAAAAATGAAGGATTAAAAATATTCTGGACCTTGACATTAAATACTTCTCAAACAATTCTTGTCCTCAAGAATTAAAAAAAATCAAGAGGAAGAGAAAAAGGAGGGGGAGATAATTTATCCACCTTGCGAGATATGTCTCATGAATCCTACTATATTTGGAACAAAACAACAACTCTAAAAAAATATCATAGGGAAGACACATCTCATACATGAACATGGCCTCAAAGATAACCATAACACACCAAGAAAACAATTCATAATAGTTAGATAAATACAAAAAAATAAACTTAATAGAAGGAAACACCTTTATAAATAATCACTTTATATTGATTTAAACTGAAATCATAGAACTCCAAGTAGAAGAAAACATTATTATATCCTTCACATAAATAACTTTACTTTGGAATACTATTTTATGAAGATCTATACATTCTTTATTCTCATTTATCAGGCCTACAAATTTAATTTAATAACATTAAAAACTTATCATGCTTAACATTTCATAAACAAGGTAGATTGTCATGTTTACATAAAAATTTATTAAATAACATATGTTATTTAAAACATTTCATTAATTCGTGTTGGTTATGAATTTTAAAACCAAAACATTATTCTCAAATGACTCTTTAATTGTGAGAAATGTATTCCAACATTTCATATTGAAACTTGTTATGTTCAAAAGCATCCTGATAAGAACCTTTAACTAAGTCACTTACATTTAAGAAAATATGGTATGTTATAAAAACATTTCAAATGAGATAACTTGTTAATACATACCATAATAAGGGATTTATCAAATCCTAGTTTTGAAAACACTTTCAGCACATTTTTCAAAAAATTCTTTTTAAATAAATGAAAATTTAAAAAAATAATTTTTCTAGTTTGTTTGAGAAAACTTGTTTCTACAGAATCTAAAATTTTAAAGTGGGTCTCAATAAAATTTATTGTATAAAACAAATATAACTTTCAATTATGACATAATAAATGTAATTTTTCTCAAAAGTATTTCACTTTTATTTAAACAACTAAAACAACTAAATGATTGACTAATTTAATATACCATGCATCACGATATTTAATTTATCCACCCACTATCTTCATATATAACTAAAAACTTTTTCATATAAAATCACATTAATTTTTATAATATACTTTAAACATTATTAACATTATATCTAACCTTTCATATTTTATATGCTTCCAAAAATATATAGTCATGTCACATGGTTTTAAAATATTATTTTTATTCAACTAACATAGATCTACCATGCTCTTTAACAAGTTAATATAAAAAATTAACATCAAAATTACAGAACCTAATTTAAAATATGACATGCATCGATAATGTTGGATTAATCAACTTTATCCAGTTGTAAAAGTTTTCCATGATTTACAACAATGCATTATTTACCATGATCAAACTCATGCAAAAACAACAAAAGGATCAATGATCCAATCTTTGTTTTCCACCGATGAGTGAAATTACCTACAAGAGTTTCACATAACATATATTAACCAACATAAACACATATATCGATGTAGAAAAACTAGTTGTAGCCATACAACTAATAAAACCATCCACCACACCATGATAGTGTCCACTTTTAGTGACACTGAATCGTCTTAATGGTTTTAAAATGTGTTATAATGTAACACATCCTAAGACAATAAAGGGTTTCCTTATCTTCATATGATTTAATACATAATAAATGACACTAAAATAATTTTAATAAAGATAAACCTATCTAATAGGATAATAGTAAAATACTTCCATCACTTCCTTCTTAATATTTTACATGGTAAAGAAATATCATATTTATCAATTTTAGGATTTTACAGAAATCCCTTTTCTTATATTACAAAATTTAAGTGATTAAAATTTTTATGGTTGGTGGGAGATTACATAAACAAAGAAACACAAAAAACACAATCACAACAGGGATACATGTTCTCAATAGTAACTTATATAATCTCAAAGATCACACAATGTTCCATGTTAATAAATATAAAGTGTACATGGATTGAGATTTAATATGGAAAATCTTATTCTTAAACAACCTTTAAGACATAATATTATAATTTAGAAACATTTTTTTTCATCAATAAACATCAATAATTTAATTGATAAATCAATAAAAAATGAAATAAAAAAACACTCAATATTTTAAAGTCATTTATAAGAGAGCATCATGCCTAGTTTTTAAAGAGCCGAAACATGTGTCCAAGTTTAATATGAAAACTGTACATGTATTTTCTCATTCATCAGGATTAACATGCTTAAACAAGTAATTATTTAAACATTAAATTTATTAGGAAAACATGCTTATACACTAAATTAAGAGTAACGTGATTTTACATCCATATTTAAATACAAAAATTATCAGTATTCAACATTATTTCATATACAAAATACAATATATTAAGTTTGATATATGATCACGATTCACATACTATAAATTATATAGTTACCAATTTTCTTTTCAACTTTAAACATGCTTCCCATAACAAAATAATCACTATATAACATGTGAGGAAAATTCATTAAAGTACTAAAAATGTTTTATCAATATTAAAAATAGTAAGTTCAATAATTTAAACATTTTCGAGTCACAAAGGTTACCATAAAGAATGCTTAACATTTTACCAGAATTGATAACAAAAAAAGTATAGCCTTATAATAAAATTTCAACACATAAAATCTAAATATCATTGGAATAAAGGAAATAAATGTAATGAAATTTATATTTCCATGTACAATAACATAAATAATCCATCATAATAATGTTTTGAATCATTATTGAGAAAATATATAGATTTTTAATTTGGAAAATTTTCAAATTACTAATGATTATCACAAATAATTATTACAATTTCCCAAAATTTATAAAATAATGTCATAAGAATTTACTGCCTAACTCAGGATTATAAAATATGATTATATCAATACTATAGAACTGAAATATTAACTAAAAAGAGTATGTTGTTCTCATCAATGTTTCTAAATATATATATGAATTATCAATTATCATGATTGTTGCTTTTATAATATTTTATAATTTAAAAGTCTAAAACCATGTTTTACAATAATTCCATAACATATCCTCATGTTAAATTAAAAATGGAAAGCAATGCATGGAATATTAACTCGCATGGAAACCAAAATACTCAAAAACATGGTTTTTAAAATAACTCATTTTTGGAATGCTAGTATGAAATTTAAATAAGGTAAAATGTTTTATAAGGGTTCTCAAAATATAGAAACGATGTGTAATTAAATGCATTAAGCACACTTGGATAAAAAATCTAAGTAAAAAAAACAGGCTACCATGTCATGCAAAACAATATTTAATATAACTTAAAGGAAAATATATTACAAAAAGTATGGGAAAACACATTCAATTTCTAGAAAGGTGTTCAATTAAATATAATTTTCTAATTAAATATCACTTAATTTATTTTTCCCCTGTATGATTATTAAATAAATTCAATAGAACTAGAAATTTATTAACAACTTTAGAAAAAAATATAACTCATATAAGAACCTATATGATTCAAAATTTAATTCAACCAATTACCATAACGCATGTACCTCCTTATGATTTCTATACAGTAATGGTTTCATTTTCAACTAAACATTTTATTAGGTTATCAAATTCCTTACATCAGATCATAGGGGTTCTAAAATATTTGTGTTTTATCCATTCTCCTTGATCTACATCACATGTTAGTATTGTGTTCCACTACCTCCCTACCAAATCCATGGAACCTCACATATGTCTAACTATAATCTTTACCCTATATCTCAACCTAAACCTATTATACCACTCTATCATGACCCCCTCCCTCCAACAGTACCCCTCCTGGGTTGGCAATAGAAAAAGGGAGATAATGAACTCCAAAATCTCACCTTCAGTAGGATCATTTCTTAAAAATATCAGCATCCATGTGAAATAAATATACAATAGTAAGAAAGAGTGAAACAAACCAAGAAAACTATCAAAACATAATCACCAATAATATAGCAATAAACCTTGGGCTATAATATCATAAATAAACAAGAAAAATTAATCAAACTTTATCCACCATTTTATTTCCATTCCTCCATCACATCCACAACCAAATCTACCTTTCATAACTAAACCAAACGAACATTTTGTAATCAATACCATGAAACGTCCTCCTATGGTCCCTAATTATACTCATTACTCCAACTTATCACCTAGGGGTTTTCCCACTCAAACTAGTAGTGAGTGAGTAGGATCACCCTCTCATAAGAACATGAAAAAGAGTATGAATCAACATCAATAACATATCATAAAAAATAATTCCAAATATTTATAACCACTTCACCATGATCCCATATATCCATTTCCATAACCACATTTTTAAAGTCAATATAATTCCATCACTTTACAACCTTCCATCAGTAGGGTAATGTAAACATGAAAAACATCAAACATGTGCCCTCCTCCTTCCATATACATTCCCCAACAACTCTCTTCCATTCCTAATATTAGGTTATTATGAACATATAGAGAATAAACCTGACACCCTACCACTACCATGCATGTCCCCCACTATGAAATGCTATATACTCTTATCAATATCACCACTCACACACTTTTGAATTATGGACATCACAACCCATGTGTATATACTCACCTTTAGTCATTATTATAGAGACCTACACTTTTCATACATTGATATCACATCGAAAACATTGAGTATTGAATACTTAAAATTACTATATACAACAAAACTATTAAGGTTTAGTGTATTTAGAGACATGATCCACAATCTTATTATTTAATGACATATTTTAAATATCTACTATATAGATCTTTCTATATAGTAATCTTCTTAGACATGTCCTATTTAATACATTTCTTCATAATCAGGGGAAGGAAACATAAAAAAGGGTGAGATCAGATGATCAATATGGGTAAACATACCAGATATCAATCCTTGATAATACATGATCACAAGATAATCATAAAGGTATGAGATCACGATAAAAAATTTCAAACTTCATACCCAATATATCATATATCATAAACATGAGTCATGGAATAATTTTTTTTCAAAATAATAGAAAAAATATATAAGAGTATAGAATCATCAATAATTCATCATGATCTATGGAATAATAACATATACATATGAATATATTTTAACATAAGCTTATAACATTGTGAACATGTATAAATAGAAATAGGCTCATGCATTAATTTAAAGACATGAAATGAGGACCTAACATAAACTAATGGAAATGAAAACATGTCCCTGCATAATCTTATAGACATGAAACCGGGTCCATGAATAATATTACGGAAATAAAAACCTGGTCCATACATAACATTATGGACATGAAAACATAGTGCACTCATAAAATTGAGAATTTAAAATTAGGTTCACACATAACATATTTATATTATGAATTATCCATATTTACCCAATGAATTAGAGGTATTTAATAGAATTAGATATCATATAATCAAAATAAAATTATATGTACACATAAAGATCATAAATCATTTATTATATATCATAACTTGTGAAAAAAGTGTTTTAAAAACATTTCAACATTTCATCATAGCCTAATCTGGGGAAGGTAAATGGGTTTCATTAAAATATCATCATCATAATCATAAAAAATATAGAGAAAGAATTAGTATGGAATCATTGAATCATATCCCCAGTAAAACATATGTACCATAAAATTATATCATCTTTAAATGAAAATTCATTTAAAATATCTACGAAATATTTATTGAAGAAAATATTCCTTTCATTTTAAAAACACTTATTTAAAATAAAAATTTTCACCAATGTTAAGAAAAACATTATCTTTGAAAAGAACCTGATAAACATATAAATAAAGATTAAAATAATTAATCCTTCATGAAGATAGGATATTCCATTCATACCATGTATGTTAAAATAAATATTTCTTTCATGTTTTCAGTAAAAATTTAAAATTACCTCATTTAGAAAATGACAAAAAGTTTCATTTTAAAATATTCTACAAAAATTAAATCATGGGTAAAAATGATTTTAAAAAATCATAGAAGTATAAAAAATTATTCAAAACATTTTCAAAAACATTGAAATAGAATAAAAAGGATTTTCGATTCAAAATATAAATAAAGTTTATTTTCCCTTAAAAACATTCTTTCAGTCTATTCATTAATTAAATAAAATAAAATTAAAAGAAAACATATATTCTCTAGAAATAACCAAATGAGAATAAAATTCATTATATTCTTGAGAATTATATAATGAAATTTATCTTTGTAAAGATAATCATTAAAAATCCATGTAAACAATGATATTGTAACACAAAACCCTTACCGCTTTGGTAATTTTTGAATCATAATCCCATGAAATAAAAAACTTGATATGGATATATATATCCCATAATTTTCCTATGAATCATCATAAAATATATTCATGGTAAGTATATACCCCACATAAAAGAAATAAGTAGTTAATATGGAATATTTCTCATTAAAGTATACAATGATACAAAAATCCTTTACCTAGAGTTTGACTTTCATTAAAAGTGTTCTAACCTCCTATTCTTCAATATGTTTCCTTTAGATACCTTCTTAAGGACCCTTGGAATATTATTTTAAGAAGGAAAAAACATATAATTAATGGATAGGTAATTTTAGAAGATAATTTTGTTGGAGTTGACCATGCTAGATATCTCAGAGTGGTGTAAATAAGAGAAAGGAGGGGTGCCCTTTTATAAGTGAGTATAAGTACACTCTTAGAATTTATTAAAAGATTAAAATATAATTAAGTCATTATCAATATCAATTATTCCAAATGGAAAGATATTTTAAGATAAGGAATTATTTGGTCTAAATCCCATAAAATTATAAAATTTGGATAGGTTTATGTGGTGTTTTAAACATTATCTTTTGGTTTAACCCCCTAGTTAACCTATTTTAACCAAAATTGTGGTAACATACTTCTCACTCTTAAAAGGGTTATAATTTTACATATATGTTAATAATTGGATCATAAATTTTCATGTGATGATAACATATACTATTTATCATCCTACTGGTCCTATTTAAATATTTCTATGATTTTTAAATAATTTAATAAAATATTATTTTTCATAAGATATTATTAATTCCTTTTTTGACACTATTCACATAATTTGACATTGAACACAACATGTAAGTAATGAAATTTGAATAAAAACATTTACAAAATCTATAATATGTTATATTTATCTACTGAATTCATGTTATTCAATAATTCACCAAAATTATATTACTTTTAATATTTTTAAAATCATTTCTTTAATTTTTCTATTAATTGAATAAATATGGTGTCGGCATTACACAAGAATTTATGGTAATTATTGTAACACCCCAAGCATCCATGGTATTATTTTCCTTTGAATAATGCAATAAATTTCACTGTATATATTTTTGAGTTCTATCCCACCACGACCAATCAAAGTAGCCGTTATAACTAGTAATACCCATTTTTTAAAATTTTATAAATTTTATTGTTCAAAATGGACTTCATTTTTGTATTCAGAATTTCAAAATTACCTTAGGGAGAATTTTTGGTATTTTTATGAAAACATTCAATTTTTGATGAATAGTTAAAAACACTGCGTTATTATTTAAAACCGACTTTTTATTTAAATAATTATTTATTTTATTTAAATTTATTTTAAGTAAAAATTGATATATAATACCTATATTAATTCAATATAATTCATTAAGTCATTTTATACTAATATTTGATGTATAAAATTTTATTGAACTTCTTAACGTCTTTTATCCACCTTCTCGGAACATTAAAAAATTTGCATAAAACATAAGTTTACGACTTTTGTGAATTGAATTTAAAAACTATGATAGAAATGGTTGACATCAGTAAGTAAAATTTGTTTTAATAAGATGAATTTTTTTTGGTTAATAGTAACTTTTGAATTTTATTTACCGGAGTTAAAAGTAAATAGGGTAATTAAAGGTAAAAATGATGTTATAATTACCCTAAAACAAGTCTTAATTCTATTGGATAAGTTTATTTCGACCAAAATAAACCTTAGGAATAAAATATGATCCTCTTAGATACACTTGGATTAGATTTAGACTTTTATTATTATTTTATTTAAATAAGAATTAAAAGTGTAATATTCAATGTTTAATAACTAAATTTTTTTAATATAGGGTTATACAAAATTTAAATTTGACTATTAATATTTATTAGAAATATAATAATATTTCCTACATAATGGTATTTTATTTATAATTTTTATAAATTAAATAAATTTATTTATTTAGGACACAATGATGATGGAGTAATTACCTTATTAATGAAAGATTAAAATAATTGATATTATAGATGTACAAATAAATTTAAATTGTGAATTTTTATGAATTAAAATAATTTTATAGGTTAATATGACATGTTATTATTGATTTAATGTATTTTTTTCTAAGTACATAAGTTTTTTTTGACTTTCACAATAACCAAATACTAAATAGTGTCAAAATTGATATAAATGAGTTTTTAAAATAAATACTATATTATTAAATGATATAATGTTTCTAAAAATATAAGGTTAGGACAAAGGACTTATATAATGATATATATGTCATTAATTAACCACTTTGGGTTCTCTTGTCATTTTATAGTAAGTTTATTAACCATGTAATATAAAATTACAAGACGACATTGTAAAAGTTTTACTATTTAACTAAGAGTTAAATCTATAATATAAGGTTAATATAGTGACATAAACTTGTATAAAACTTATTTTTTCAGAGGATTTAGACCCATACCCACCTTATACTCGAAATAAATCTATTTTGAGCCATTATAGACCTAAAATTATTTTATAATAAAATAATATTTCAATATTTTCAAAAAGTGACCCTCACCTCTCTTATAAAAGGGTACTTCCCCTTATCTTAACCTAACACCTCCAAAGCCATTTGAATCATCCAAACCTTGCTCAAATATCCTATAAACTGCCCTCAATTCAACCTAGAGGCCTTACCTTGATCATAAATCCAACCTAAGGATTCCTTTTGATCAAATCAAAAGGAAGCACCCGAAGAAGAGGCAATAATTTCATCACCTGTTTCAAAGTTCTTTTATTATTCTACTTCATAATTCTTTGTTTTTTTACATACCAAAATAATATATCCAATAACTTATACATATTTTGATGTTATTATAAATATGTTACAACCATATTAATTATTCTATTCATACTATTAATGACAAAGTCACCATACGTGCACATGCACGACTTACCATCTCCATGTCGAGGTATAGTTTTTATTCAACACTTAATTATTTGGATGGGTATAATAATGAGTATAATTGATTTTAATAATAAATATAACATGTTAATTATTCTTTATATATGATATACCATCCAATTACAAAATATTTTACCATTAATATAATGATATTGTCGCTCGTGCGTACATACGGATTACCATCTCCATGAACGCGGTAAGATTCATTTCCCCATCGTAGCCATTCAAGAATAATTTTCATTTTATTATTAAAAATAAATTTTAAGAACTTAATATAATTTTGTATAAGAATAAAATACATTCTATCCATAACAAATATGACTTATGTAACAAAAAATACAAAGGAAAACAAATCAGTTAACACCAGAAACAATGATACTACTAAAATATTATTAAAAATACGTATTATAAAATCATATATAATATCATATTTTTGTATATGGTTCTTGTATAATTTAATAAAAATGATTTAACTATTATAAAAGAGGTTAACTTACCCTTGACCAAGGAAAAGTACAAAGTAAGGTTTAATTCTATAATCTCTTTATTATCAAAGGTTGCCTATACATAAGCATCTACTATGAATTATTTATCATCATCATACGTGTTTCTTAAAAATGTATCTCAATTTTTTTTTACTATTTACTAGAATATGGGTTAAAATCATTTATACCCTTGTTTTACTTTTTATAAAAGGTTTTTAAAGGAATCTTTCTTCCGTTTTCAAAATAAGGTACTTTATGACTTTTTCAGAAAATAAAGGTAAGAATGTTTTTTAACTTATACGGAAGGTGTGGATATCTTCCACCATTATAAAACCTTAGAAGATTAACTTACATGCTTATAAGAATATTTTAAAAATAATTGCTTTCTTTTATAATTATGTGTCTTTTAAATGATTTCAAAATAGAAATAGATATTTCTCTCAAATATTTTTGATTTCATATATTTCAACATCCTTTAATGAATCTTACACTTGTTTGAAGTTGATTTTTCATGATACAATCTTCCATATTTTATTGAATGTTTTCTGATATGTTTAACTATGGATGAGTTATTTTTATACCATTCATGGTTTATGGTTAATATATTACCATTTCTTATATTAGTTTTAATACGAATATTTATGTTATGTTTCAAGATTTTCAAATGAGGAATGCATTGGACTTAGTAAGTGATGGGTGTAGCCCGCTACAGCTCCTCAATGAATTAGTAGGTCTAATGAGAGCAACTAGTGTCTTGGCACTAGGCCTTGAGAAAATCTTATTTGAAGTCTTGGAATGAGGCCTTGACTCTGTGGTTATGATGTCCGACATTATGAATTCCATCATTATGAAATTAGGTATTGATATTACATGTGATTATTCGACTATTAGTATATCCATATGAATAAGTAAATGTAATTATTTGATTTATCTTTTCCATATTATGCTGAATTTTAATTTTAAAAGGCTTGTGTTTTAGTCTTATAAATTTCCTTCACTTTTTATTCTTATTTATGCAGGTTTCTGCTATATTGTTATCCTTACTGAGCATCTGAGATCACCCATTTGTTATGTTTTATTTTTCCCATTATGTGAAGAATTATATTATGATTAACCTATAGGGATTGGCAAAAGGATATGAGTATGATCAAAAGGGGAACATTTTTTTTGTTTTTTCCATTGCATAATGTATTGTAAAACTTATGTATGTATCTAGTACTTATAAGGCTACTAAACTGATATGTCTTTCGAGACTTGATCTCTTATGACCATGAAAATGTTATGTAATAATGAACAAACTATGGGTAAATAGGATCTAAGAGCTATTTTTGTTATCAGAGGACGTTTAGTACAAACCTTAGAAGAGGATTTAGAAAAACTCTGATTAGAGAACATTACCCCAAGATAGGCTTTGAGGATTAGTATAGAAGAACTTCCTAGAATTTTTGTAATGTAGATATTTTGGGTATTTCTTAAGCAATACATCCCTATCTGTATATGATCAGGTAGAGGCGACTCTGGAACAGATGTACCTAGGAGTGAAAACTCCAAAAAAGAGTTTTGGGCTTGACACGATGTATCTTGGTACACGACAACGGGGCTTGCTGCACTCTTGGTTACGACAATCCCAGTGGATCTGCTTAGGAATATTCCCATTTTTATTAAAAACTATTAAAAATGCTTTATGGATAAATAATTCCTCAATGAAAACATTTTTTTATGATTATGGATTATATGCATAAACAGTTCAATTTATGTCAGGTATTTTACTAGTTGGAAATTATGTTTTGTAATTCATAAACTAATCTTGTGTGTGCCACTATTTATAAATGGTGCCTAGTGGAAGGAATAAAAACTGTATCAATGCATGTAATACATGTAGGTATTTCCCTTCTACTCAAGATAATTATGGTGGAGTTGGTGATGCAACCAGTGCTGAAGAACATATAACCATACCGGGACAACTCACTCAGGTTATGAATAATAACCTTACAGGTATGGATCACCCTGATCTATAATTCAGAAGATCAATGTTATAATACATCATGAGGAAAAAAACACCAACATTCAATGGGACTACAAATACATTTGTAGCTTAGAAATTGATAAGTTCTTTAGAGAAAGTATTTCATGCTTTGGGGAGTAGTGAAAGAGAAAAAGTTGTCATGGAAGTTTATCGCCTCATGGGAGATGCAGATCAATGGTGGTCATTAATTCAAAACAAAAATTAGGATGAAGAAGTATAAAATATGAAAAAAGGGTAATTTAAAGAGATTTTCTTAGAAAAATACTATCCTTGTGACCATCAAGCGGATATGGAAAGAAAATTTCTGAGTCTGAGGTAAAAGGTGGATGAGAACATTGCAAAGTATGAGGATACCATTACAAGGATTGCAAGGCATTAAACAAATTATATATGTAACCCAAGGGGTAAGATTGATAGATTCTTTGATGGGTTAAAAACATTTCTCCGTCAAGCATTAGTCTCACAATCCTTCTCATTATACGAAGATATTATCTCATGAGCTATCAAGGCAGAAAAGTAATTCTCTATGTCTTACGATTTTTAAGAAAAGAAAGAGAAGAAGGCATCTTCTTGACACTCTGGAAATGAAAATAAGGGGAATAAGGGAAAAGTTGAATTTCCATTCTGTAGTAAATGTAGGAATAAATACCCTGGTACTTGCCTGAAAGGAATTGGAGTTTGTTACAAGTGTGGTGAAAAATTCCACCAAGCTCGTGATTTCAAGGGAAATAAAGAGGTTATCAATTTTGAATGCTACAATTATAGAGTGATGGGGCATTATGAAAATGAATTTCATAAGCATCAGATAAACTTACCTCAGAAAAGGAAAAGGGAGAAATGTCGAGCTTATACGATCACTACTACAAAGGTTGAAGCTCCGAATGACATAGTGGATAGTAATTTAATGATTTCCCCAAATTTATCCAATGATTTGTTTGATTCTAGATCATCGCATTGTTTCATATCTTCCTAGTTTTCTAAGAAAATAAGATATTTCAAATTTGATTTAACTAGGGAGTTGTGAGTAAAAAATATAAAGGGAATTATTATTGCAACAAAGTTTTGAGAATCAGTTCCCATTAGAGCATATAAATGTGCTTTATCTACTGATCTTATCATCATACCCATGATTTAATTTGATATAATCCACATTATGGATTGGATTTCAAACCATGATGCGAAAATTTATTGTTAGAAGAAAGATGTTACAATTTTCGATGATGATAAGGAGTAACTTATCTTTAGAGAAGAAACATCACCATATGATTCTTATCTAGACCCACCCCCAGTAGCTTTACACAATTCAATTATTTGGGATAAAGAGAATTAAATAATTATGGGTGAGGAACGGAATGTTCAAATAAAGGATGTAGTTATTGTGCAAGAATATGTTGATGTGTTTCTAGAGGATTTACCTGGACATCCTCCAGAATGAGAAATTGAGTTTTCCATTGATTTAATTCTTTGGTAAAGGACTTTATAGAAGACCTCTTATAGAATGAACACTATGTAATTAGTGGAACTAAAGAAACAAATAAAGAAATTGAGTAATAAAGGATTTATTCACCCTAGTGTTTCTCTATGGGGAGCCCCTATTATTTTTGTTAAGATGAATGATGGATCATTGAGGTTGTGCATTGATTACAGGGATATCAATGAAATAACAATAAAGAAAAAGTATTCCTTACCTAGAATTTATGATTTATTTTATCAACCTCATGGAGATCAATATTTTTCAAAAGATTGACCTTTGATATGGATATCATCAGTTGTGTGTGAAAAAAGAAGACATTCTGAAGACAGTATTTTGTACCAGGTATGGGCATTATGAGTTTATAGTAATGCCTTTGGACTAGCTAATTCACCCTCTTTATTTATGGATCTAATGAATAAAATTTTTAAGGAATATCTTGATGACTTTTTAGTGGTATTTATTGATTATATCTTAGTTTACTTCAAAAGTTATGGAGATCATGAAAATCACTTGTGCACTATTCTAAAGACTCTTAGAAGAAATGAATTATATGGGAAGTTTAACAAGTGTGAATTCTATCTTCAAAAGATTTCTTTTCTTGTCCATATTTTCTCTAAGGATGGAATATCTGTTGATCCTTCAAAGAAAAGGGTAATCCAAGAATGTCCAACACTGACGAGTATAAATGAGGTACACAATTTTATTGGTTTAGTAGGTCATTATAGGTGTTCATACAGATTTTTCCCGATTGGATAACCTATTAACCAAGATCACATGTAAAGGGGTTAAATCTGTTTGGAAAAAAGAGTGTGAAGAATGTTTTGAAGAAATGAAGAGAATATTATTCAATGCTCCTATCTTGACTCAAACATCAGAGAATGATGGGTTTTTTATTTATAGTGATGGTTCAAAGAAATAACTTGGTTGTGTCCTTATGCAGAATAATAGAGTTATTTACTATGCATCACGAAATCTAAAAAATGATGAACAAACCTATGCTACTCATGATCTTGATTTAGCAGCTGTAATATTTACTTTAAAGATATAGAGACACTATCTATATGGTGAAAAATGTGAGATATATACCATTCAAAAGAGTTTGAATTATATTTTCCCATAGAAAGTACTCAACAAGAGGCAAAGAAGATAGCTTGAACTACTCAAGGTTTATGAATTCACTATACACTACCACCCGAGGAAGGAAAATAAGGTGGAAGATGCTTTGAGAAGAAAGGATCATGGAGTTTTGAACAATATGAGAGTTGAAAGGATCCTATGTTCAATGATCTAGTAAAGATGGATATGTGAATAATCATGGAAGGTGAGACATCAATATTTTTTCAAATGGTTTTGAAAAGTTATTTACTAGAAAGGATAAAATGTTCTCATACTGATTATGAGGTGTTTCAAAAAAAATAAAGCTGTAAACGATGGGAGATTGATCGACTTCATATATGAAGATGAGATTCAAAAATTTGGGAAGAGTCTTTGTGCTCCTGAAATACCTGATCTAAAAATGGAATTGATGAATGATGATCATAGCTCCAATTTATTTAGAAACCCTAGTAGAACTAATATGTATATATATTTAAAGGATCATTTTTGGTGGGACCACATAAAGAGGGAGATTGCTGATTATGTGTCAAGATGTATGGTTTGTTAACGGGTGAAGGCCGGAAGACAACATCCTAGAGGAGTCATGAAACCTCTTCCCATACCTGAGTGGAAATGAGATGATATTACGATTGACTTTGTCATAGGGATACCAAAGACTCTTAGAAGAAATGATGCAATATGGGTCATTGTTGATTGTCTTACCAAGTCATCACATTTTTTTACTATAAGAGAAGATTTACCACTTGAATGTTTAGCAAGAGTATATATTAATGATGCTGTAAGACTTCATGGAGTACCCCTATCGATTGTTTCTGATCATGATCCCTGTTTCACATAATGATTCTGGAAATGTCTTCAGAAATACCTAGATATTTAACTTCATTTTAGCACTATCTACCACCCTCAAACTGATGGAAAATCAAAATGGACTATTCAAACCTTAAAAGGCATGTTGATATCTTGTTCACTAGACTTTCAAGGTATGTGGGATCAATATTTACCTCTGGTAGAATTTTAATATAATAATATCTTCCTTTTAAGAATTATGATGGCACCATATGAAGAGTTATATATAAATATATGTTGCAAACGAACTTATTGGGATGATATTGGTGAAAGAAAACTCATAGGACCATAACTTGTTGAGGAAACAATGGAAAAGGTGAAGATTTTCCAAACCCACATCGAAGTAGATCAAAGTAGGAAAAATATATATGCCGATAAACAAAGGAAGGATTTTGAATTTCAAGTAGGAGATCATGTTTTATTGAAGGTATATCTATGGAAGGGTGTTATACAATTCGATAAGAAGGGAAAATTAAGTCCCTGGTACATCAAAATTTTTAAAATTCTAGAACGAATTGGAGTTGTAGCTTACCGTTTGGCATTGCCTCCAAGTCTCTCCAATGTTAATGATGTGTTCCAAATATCAATATTGATAAAATACATGCCTGACCCAACATATTTACTCACCAATGAAGAAATATAAATGAAACCTGATCTGTCTTATTCTGAAGATCTTTTCAAGATTCTTGATACCAGAGAACAAGTGTTGAGAAACTGGATGACTCATCTGGTAAAATTTTTATGGAGAAACCATAAGATGGAAGAGACAAAGTTGGAACCCGAGTAATATTTTATGAAGAACCAATTGAATATTTTTATGCAACAATATTCTAGAAATTTTGAGGACAAAATTATTTGAATGAGGGAAGAATGTAACACCCCAATCTTTCACGATACACTTATCTTTGAATAATGCAATACCTTGTGCTGTACGCAACTTCGAGTTCTAGAAGACCACGACCATTCAAACTAGCTGTTATAAATATTAATACCAACTTTTGAAATTTTATAAATTTTATTTTTCAAAATGGACTTCATTTTCTGATTTAGAATATCAAAATTATCTTAGAGTGAATTTTTAGTCTTTTTCTACAAATTTTCAATTTTTGATGAATTGTGAAAAACGCTGCATTATTGTTTAAAACCGACTTTTTATTTAAATAATTATTTATTTAATTTAAATTTACTTTAGGTAAAAATAGATACATAATACCTATATTAGTTCAATTTAATTCATTGGAGTCATTTTATAATAATATTAGATGTATAAAATTTTATTGAACTTTTTAACGTCTTTTACCCACCTTCTAGGCATGCAAGAAAATTTTCATAAAATGTAAATTTACCTCTTCTATGAATTTAATTCTAAAAATATCATATGTACAGTTTACATTAGTAAGTAAAATTTTGTTAAATAGGATGAAAATAATTTTTGGTGAATAGTAACTTTTCAATTTTGTTTACCACGGTTAAAAGTAAATAGGGTAATTAAAGGTAAAACTGATATTATAATTACCCTAAAACATGTCCTAATTCTACTGGATAAGTTTATTTCGAAGAAAACTAATTTTAGGATTAAAATATGATCCTTTTTGATCTACTTGGATTAGATTAGGACATTTTTTATTGTATTTTTTAAAGAAGAGTTAACAGTGTAAAATTCAAGGTTTAATAACTAAACTACTTTTAATATAGGGTTATAACTAAGATAAATTTGACTTTAAATATTAATTATAAAGATAAATATATTTCCTACATCATGGTATTTTATTTATAAATTTTAGTCTTTAAATAATTAAGTTTATTTATGACACAATGATGATCCTGTAATTACCTTATTAATGAATGATTAAAATAATTGATATTATAAATATCCAAATAAATTTAAATTGAGACTTTTGATGCATTAAACCGTTTTTATAGGTTAATATGACATGTTAGTATTGATTTAATGTATTTTTTAGAAGTAATCATGTTTTTTTGACTTTCAATAAAACTAAATACTAAATAGTGTCAAAATTGACATAAATGAGTTTTAAAAAAAATACTATATTATTAAATGATATAATATTCTTAAAAATATAAGTTTCATCCAAAGGACTTATATAATGATATATATGTCATTAATTAACCACCTAGGGTTCTCTTTGAATTTTATAGTTTTTTTATTAGCCATGTAATATAAAAATACATGAAGACATTGTAAAAGTTAAACTACTTAACTAAGAGTTAAATCTAAAAGGTAAGGTTAATATGGTAACATAAACTTATCTAAAACCTATTGGTTGAGATGATTTCGACCCATATCCACCTTATCCTTGAAATAAATCCATTTGGAGCCATTATAAACTGAAAATGATTTTATAATAAAATAATATTTCAAACTTTTCTTAAAGTGACCCTCACCTATCTTATAAAAGAGTACTTCCCCTTCTCTTAACTTCACACCTCAAAATCCATTTGAATCGGCCAAAACCTGATCCGATATCAACCCAACTACCCTAAATTCAACCTAGAGGCTTTAAATTTATCATAAAACCAACCTAAGGATCCCTTTTGATCAAATCAAAAGGAAACACCCAAAGAAGAAGTAATAATTTTATCACCGCTTTCAAAGTTCTTTTCTTATTCCGCTTCCTCTTTTTTTGTTGTTTCCATACCAAATTAATAAATCTAGTGACTTATACAAACTGTGATGTCATTATAAATATGGTACAACCATATTAATTATTCTATCCATCTTATGAATGACAAAGTCACCATATGTGCGTACGTACGAATTACTGTCTCTACGTCATGGTGTAGTTTTTCATTCAACACTTCATTATTTGGATGGGTATAATAATGAGTATAATTGATGTTAATAATAAATATAAAATTTTAATTATTATTTATATATTATATACCATCCAATTATGTACTATTTTACCATCAATAGAATTATGTTGTCGCTTGTGCGTAGGTATGGATTACCATCTCTACGAACGCGATAAGATTAATTTCCCCATCGTAACCATTCAAAAATAATTTTCATTTTATGATTAAAAATAATGTTTAAGAACTTAATACCATTATGTATATGAATAAAATAAATCCTATCCATAACAAACATGACTTTCATAACAAAATATATAAATGGAAACAAATCAGTTAACACTTAAAATATTGATACTACTAAAATATTATTAACAAAACAATATTAGAAGAGAATATATAATATCATATTCATGTATATGGTTCTTGTATAATTTAATAAAAATTATCTAACTATTATACAATAGGTTAACTTAACCTCGACCAAGTAAAATTACAAGGTAAGGGTTAATTCTACAATATCTTTATTATCTGAGGTTGTCTATACGTAACCATCTACTAGGAATTATTTATCATCATCATCCTTGTTTCTTAAAAATGTATTTCAAAACATTTTTACTATTTACTAAAATATGTGTTAAAGTCATTTATACCCTTTTTTAATTTTTATAATTTTTTTGAAAGTAATATTTCCGTCCTTTTCAAAACAAGGTACTTTATTACCTTTTAGACAAATTAAGGTAAGAATGTTTTTTTAACTTATACGGTGGGTGTGGCTATTTTCAACCATTATAACACCTTTAATGATTCACTTACCAAATTATAATAATATTTTCAAAATAATGTTTTCCTTTATAATTATGTGACTTTTAAATAATTTCAAAATAGAAAGTTATATTTCTCTCAAATAGTTTTGATTTCATCCATATGAACATCCTTTGATGGATTTTACACTTGTTTGAAGTTGATTTATTATGATACAATATTCTATATTGTATTAATGGTTTTCTGATATGTTTTACTATGGATGTGTTATTTTTATACCATTCATAGTTTATGGTCAAAGTATTAATATATGGTATGCTAGTTTTAATATGAATGTTTATGTTATGTTTCAACCTCTTCATATGAAGAATGAATTGGACATAGTAAGTGACAGGTGGAGTCTGCTATAGCTTCTCGATGCATCAATATGTCTAATGAGACAAACTAGTGTCTTGGCACAAGGCCTTGAAAAAAATATTATTTGTAGTCTTGTCACGAGGCCTTGACTATGTGGTTATATTGTCCAACATTATACATTCCATCATTAAGAAATTAGCTATTAATATTACAGGTGATTATTTGACTAGTATAATATCAATGTGAATAAGTAAATGGAATTATTTGATTTATATTTTCCATATTATGATAAAATTTAATTTTAAATGGCTTGTGTTTTAGTATTATACATTGACTTCACTATTTATGCTTATTTATGAAAGTTTCTACTATATTGTTATCCTTACTGAGCATATGAGCTCACCCCTTTCTTATGTTTTATTTTTCCGAGGATGTGAAGAAGTATATTATGATTAACCTACCGGGATAGGCTAAAGTATATGAGTGTGTTCAAAGGGGACACAATGTTTTTGTTTTTTCTATTTCATAATGTAATGTAAAACTTATGTATGTATCTCGAAATTCCAAGGATACTAAACTAATTGGTCTTTCGAGACTTGGTCTCTTGTGATCATGCTAACGTAACATAATAATGCACCAACTCTGGGTAACTATGGTAAGGGAATTGCAATTATTTTTTAGTAAAAATTAAAAATAAATTAATATGATAAATAAAATTAATTCATATTTAAATTAAAAATTTATAACTTAATATAAACACCTTTTACCCTTATAATAAAATATTAGAGTTATTAAAGTCGAGAGTGTGACATTTTTGACTTTATCTTGTACTTAAATTAATATAATGTTAATAATCATATAAAAATGGAACAATGTGGAAATACATTCAATAATTGGATGGAAATATCTGAATGAAACCCTCCCAATAGTATAAAGGCATGCGTTAAAGAAATTTTAAATCCTTATCCCAAATTTTTAACCTTATTTTACCCATTTTACTCTTAGCAAGGTGACCAAAATCTACTATGGCTACAACTCATATTGACCAAAACTAAAAGGGAAATATTTACTAAATATGTACCTTCTGATTAAAAATAAATAATCTATTTTTAAATATTCAATTTATATAAGATACCAATATTAACTTAATATAAAAACACAGAATGCAATGAGAAATGGGTTTTCAACAAAATACCTTTTTAAGTATCAAAATATTTTTATACCAAATTCAATCATAAAAATTCTTACAATTAAATTAATTGAATTATTCATAATATAATATATCAAATTTTAATTTGAAACCATTTTTAGACAAAATGGAACTTTTCAAATGCTTGAAGGAAAAATACAGTTTTCAATAAAAAAACAGTATATTTACTATTCATCAAAAATCAACCTTTTCAGAAAATTCTTAACAATTCACTATATGATAATTTTTGACAAGTTGTTTTAAAAAATTAATTTTACTTTATAAAATCCATTATCTAAAAGTTTTAAAAATTATATATAATATTTTCTTTAAAAAATGAAAATAAAAATCATGTTTGAAGGAGACATATTTTTAAAGCATATTATGACTTTACTAAAAAATTGAATTCATATTTCTTATGAATTAATCATAAAATTTTAAATTGAGTATAAAAATTATATATATTTCATAATGTGTTTATTCTAATTCACACCCACCAATTCAATGGCTAGGTTATAACAATATTACATAATAATAGTGTTTCATGGTATGTTTAAGCTCATTGTTGCATGTCATATATACTATCTAATATAATGTTCTTATTTAAAAATATAAGGGTGTTATATTCTCCCCCATTTAATGAATTAAATCCTCATAATATGATATTTTTCTGATTAATTAAGGGTTCTGACATTGGAAAATGTCTTTGTGGAAAAACCAAATTTTAAAAAATGTTAATAAAACTATCCATTTAAAAGAGGAAAAGGG
Source organism: Viscum album (assembly GCA_963277665.1). Taxonomy (NCBI): domain Eukaryota; kingdom Viridiplantae; phylum Streptophyta; class Magnoliopsida; order Santalales; family Viscaceae; genus Viscum; species Viscum album. The sequence goes on along the minus strand of OY728156.1, from coordinate 359,888,385 downwards.
AAATTCAAAGGTAATATAGAATATCAAAAAACTAGGTTTCCAAATATGAGAACATTAGTTGTAATTGAAGATATGGAAATGTAGGAGAAAAATAACACCCAATGAATAATATAGGGTGATAATGAACATGGTGAAGAGAAATTTAATTACCACAAAACCATAAATTATTTACTGGATAAAAGTCATTGATTCAATATAAATAAAAATAAAAGTATAACATTTTATTTCAATATTATTTTCCTTAATTTAAAGTATTATTTTACTATTGAGATAGAGAAATCAATAAGATATACTTACTTGATTTCTTTCCATATCATAAAAACAATTTGACTATTTGGTTATGCTTCGATCAATTTCCACCCCATCACTTATTCCAAGTAATGAATATTCAAGATATTTTTTTCATACTTAAATCATTGAAATTATCTTTTAATGGATCATAAGAACTATAAAATATTTGTCAATTCAATCCTCCCATCTCTATATTTACAAAAAGCAAACTTATTTTCATAGGTTATCCAATATTATAAATCATACATTAACTTCAAATCACAATACTCGAAGTTTAACTTAAACCATTCAAGAAGTTAATAACCTTAAAAAATATCCAAAATATATCTGACCAAATTTAAAATCCAAACATTTAGAAATAATTTCACTAAATTTCCATAATAAAATTAGCATTAATCCCCTAAATAATATAAATTATCTCTAAAATTCACATATCAAAATTTTAATAGTTCGAAAACATATTATCCAAAATATACTAATCATTTCCCAAAATGAAGTCACACTAAAATAATGCATTCTCCCAAAAGATAATTTACCATTTATTCATTAAAGAATCTCCTATGTTAGAAATAATATATGTATTTTATGTTTGGGTTCAACCTTTCAAGGATAAATGACTAAAGGTTGATTCATAATATCAAATATGATTTTCTTATTATAGAAATGTATATGTAATCTATGCGAGAGAGATAATAAATTATAGAATCACATAAAATTACACTAAAGGAAAATATTTTTATAGGTAAAATTAATAAAAGCATCAATATGGATCCTCCAACTCCATAGAAGAGGATAATTGATCCAGAACTAAAATGATTCACTTTAATTATTATGATTGCATAAACATTCCCTATGTCCTTTTATATTAGAGGTTGTTGTGTCTTATTATCCTAATTATACCTTGGATTTGGGAATTGATTCTCATTTTTACCAAAATGGTTGCATCTATAGCATTGAAATTTGATTTGTGTCTTCGGTTCCTCTCTCTATCCATTTATTTCATTGACTATCCATTCCATATCACAACAATATCATTATTCAATATAGTTAGGCTTACCACACTTGAAATATCCTCTTATTCCTTTTAGAAATTCTATAGAGTGATACTTCCCACATTTTTGGAAATCATGAGGTAGAATATTTACTTCCCTCTAAGTGAAAAAACACTATAGATTCCATAAAAATACATATTCCTTTTCTTTTCATCAGTACCATGATAGTTTCTAGCTTCCATTTCCACTTCAAGTGATAATCAAACAATTTATTTGTAGCCTCAAAAGCCCCTTACTTATAATTCAATTAAAATACTTGGTTTCAAACGAATAAATAATAGATCACTTTTTCTTTCATAGATGATTATTAAATAAGAATAATACTCTCTATGTCTTGTAAAATTTTACTCATAAGTATCAATGGATTCGTCATCCTTCTAGTTAAGCTTAAGGAATTACTTCTCCATTTTTGTACATAGAATACAATGGAAGTACTTACTAAATAATACCCTCTTAAACTCATCTCATTCCATAGATTAAATTTCTTACTCTTTCATCACATTCTTAATAAGATTCCACCATTGATCTACTTCCCCTTAAAAATGATGAATGACTAAGGAAACTTTTTCATGATCAGAGCACTGAAGAATGGAAAATGTATTTTCCATATCATTGATCAATTTCATAGAAACTGGTGGATTATAATTCCCACAAAATGAGTGGATTTTGTCACATGAAATATTTAATGACATGTTTTTCCCTCCTCAATGCATTCAAAATTTCAACATGATACATGTTACAATTCATATATTGGGAGATTTGAGTGAAAATAACCATAAAATATGGCATCCTAGAACCAAATCCATTTGGTTTCTCATAATAATAATCATTTCATTGGTCATTTCATTGTTTTTTCAGATGATTCCTTTGGGTCCATACATTGAGTAAAACCAAAAGGTATAATGTGAGCAGTGATAATCATATTACGAAACCAAATAATCTTGAAAAATCATTTATAGGATGTCTAAATGGTTCACTAATTAAGTTAAAGACATGAAATCAAGCCCTCACATAAAATTATAGAAATTATACCAGTTCTACACAAAATCATATGGTCATGAAACCAGGTCCATGCATAATGTTATGGACATGAAAACCAAGTATACATACAATCTTATGTACTTTAATACTAGGTCCCAAAATAAAATTGTGAATATGAAATCAGGTTCATGAATAAAATATTTTTCTCATGAGTTATCCATCTTTACCAAATATATTGAAAAGATTTAAATGACCCAACCATCATATAATCAAAATTTAATCATATGTTATCCAAAAGATGATAAATAATTCATTATATATCACAACCCATGGAAAATAAATGAGTATCATAAGAATTTCAAAATTTCATCATAGCATGACCCATGAAATGTAAATTGGTTTCATAAACATCTCATCATAATAATCCTAAACCATATAAAGAAAAAATTAGGATGGTATAATTGAATGATATACCCAGTAAATCATATATAATATCATAGGATGTCTTCTTTATATAAAAATTACTTTAAAATATCTATGGAATATTTCTTGAGGAAAATATCCTTTTTATTTTGAAACTAATTATTTAAAATAAAAAAACTCCAAAATTTAAGGGAAATTTTTCTTTAAAATGAAACTTATAAATTTGTAAATTAATTTTAAAATAATTTAGTGGTAATGATGGTGGGAAATTCTATTCATTCCTTGTATGTTAAATCAAATATTTCTTTGAAGTTTTTGGTAAAAATTTAAAAACAACTCATTTATAAGATGTCAAGAAGATTCCTTTTAAACCATTTTATAAAAATTCAATATTGGTTAAAAATGATTTTAAACAATCATAGGAGTATATAAAAATTCTTAGAAACTTTTTTAGAAAACAAGTACATGAAAGAAAAAGTAGTTTTGATTCGAAAGAGAAATAAAGTTGATTTTTCCTTAAAAACATTATTTCAATATCTTGAGTACTTAAAGAGAGGAAAATGAAATGAAAACATCTATTCTATAGAAGTAAAAAAATTAGAATCAAATTAATGAGATTAATGAGAATTATATCATAAAATCCATTATTAGAAACTTAATCATAAATAATTTTGGTAAAAATGATATTGTAACATAAAACCCATACCGCTTTGATAACTTTTGAATCATATTCCCTATAAAATAATGACCCTTATATGGATATGTATATCTTATAATTTTATTGAGAAGAATAATAAAATAAATTAATGGAAATTATATACTCCACATAAAATAAATAAGTGGTTAATATGGAATGTGTATCAGAGAAGTAAAAATGAGATGAAAATCCCTTACTTGGAGTTTGAATGTCATCAAAAGAAAACTAACCTACTCTCTTTTGATAGGCATACTTTAGATCCATTCTTAAGGACCCATGAAATGGGATTATGATGATAAAATAACCTACAATTCATGAATAATGAAGTTGAGAAGAGAATTTTGAAGGGCTTGGTCATGCCAGATAACTCCAAGTGGTGTTAGAAGAGAAAAGAGGGGTTCCATTTTGTAAGTGAGGAGAGGAGAACTCTTGGAATTTATTAAATGATTAAAATATAATAAATTAATTTTCTATAAAAATTATTCTAAATGGACATAGATTCAATTAAAAAGGATTATGTTTTTGAAATTAAATAAAAAATTAATTTTTGGTAGGTTTAAGTGGTGTTTTAATCATTAAATGTTGGTTTAACCCCATAGTTAGCCTGTTGTAACCTTAACTGTAGTAGCTTTTTTTCAATTTTAATGGGTTATAAGTTTACTTATAATTTAAATATTGGATCATAAATTGAAAAGGAATGATAATATAGTCCATTTAACATTATAGTTGTCCTCCTTTAATTTTTTATGATTTTTTAATAATTTAATAAAATATTATTATTCATAAAATATTATTAACATCATTTTTGGAACTATTCACATAATTTCACTTTGAACACAAAATTACATCAATGGAATTAGAATAAATGCCATTGGAAAATATATAATATATTATATTCAAATAAAAAATTCATGGAACCCAATAATTCATCCAAATTGTATTAATATTAATATTTTGTAATCATTTATTTAAATTTTCAATTAATTTAATAAATATGGTGTTTGTGTTGCATAAAATTTTGGGTAATTATTAAATCCATATAAATTAAAAATAAATTAATATGACAAATAAAATTAATTTTTTTATATAAACATTTAAAACAAAACATATCCTTTTTTAACCTTATAATAAGATATTAGAGATATTAAAGTCAAGAGTGTGACATATTCGACTTTATCTCTTACTGAAAATAATATAAAAATAAAAATCAAAGAAATATATAATAATGTGGAAATATATTAGATAATTGGATGGAAATTTCCATATTTCACCAATTAAAAAGAATAATGGATAGTGTTGTAGAAATTTTAATGCCTTATCCAAATTTTTTAACCTTATTTTACTCATTTAATCCTTACCAAGGTGAAAAAAATCTATTATGGTTACTAATATTATTGAAAAAAACAAAAGGGTCATATTTAAATAAAATTAATCCTGATTCCAAATATGGAATTCATTTTTTAATAATTAATATCTAGAATTGGAAGAATTTAATTTTAGATAAAAATGATGAACCCAATGATTTTTTTTCAAAAAAATGAATTCTTAAGTATAAAACTACTTTTATACCAAATTTAAACCTAAAATTGATTCCAATGAAATTAATTTTAGTATTAATAATATTATAGAGCTACTTTTAGTTTGAAACCATTTTTAAAAATCGATCTTTCTATATTCTTGAAATAAAAAAACAGTTAAAAAAATTAGTATTTGCTTTACTATTCATTGAATAATAAATGTTTATAGAAAATTATTAAACTTTCACTCTAAGATAATATTGAAATTATTATTTCATGAATTAATTTAATTTTATCAAATAGATTTTATAAATGTTTCAAAAATTAAATATATTATTTTTCTCACAAAAAGAAAAAACAATCTTGTTTGAAGGAAACATATTTTTGAAACATAATGTGACTTCACTAAAAAAATATAATGATAATCTTCTAAGAGTTAATAAAAAAACTTTATTGAGTTTAAAATGTATATATATATATATATATTTTAATGTGGTTATTACTATTTATATTCACCAATTCAATGACTAGGTTATAACAATCATATTAAAATAATAATATTTTGTGTTTCATTTATGCTCATTGTTGCGTATCATATACGATGTAAAAAATAATGCTATAATTTTAAAATTATAGGGTGTTCTAATTATATCCTAGGGTAATATATGACCAGTAGAATCCATTATATCCCTTAGAAGTTTTGTGACCATGTTAAGCCATTATACCCCATTACGCATTCCACTTCATATTTCTTTATTCCACACAAATTATATAATTTCCAACCCAAACATAATGATCACACATAAAACAAAAAATAATAAAAAAGATAAAACAACAACATCCCAAGAAATAATCATAAGATTGAGGTCAAATACAATTTTTTCTCAACCATTTCATTCAATTTTCTCGTCATTCACTAGTTCTCATCCATGTTTAATTTTTCTTTTATTCATTTATCCATTCCAAAATTTTCATCGCTCTATGTCCTATTCTAGATTTATATATTCATCATTCAGCACATTTATCAAACCTCTAACCATTTATTAATTTTATTAACCTTTAATCTACAATCCATTTAACTTTATAGTTTCTCATCCAAAACTCCCATTTTAATTTCACAAACTTGTTTTATCCATATTTAGGGAAGTTATAATAAACCTAAAAATCACCACAATACATTCTTCATAAACCATCAATAATTAACTTATATGTAACCAATAATTTCAATAACATATTTTATATTTCACATTTTTGAATTTTTCTGTCCTGGTTGCCTTTTTTAAGTGATATTATTTAGTTGAATATTATACTTTCAACATCTTCTTCCACTAGTTTTGGAAATCAAAAAAACTGTGTTAAATAACTATTTGACTAATTTTATATTTCCAAGTGTTTTAGTATGTTTTTATAGAAAAACTATTTTATAAAAAATGAAGAAATAGTTCTAATAAAAAATGAATATAAAATTTTCTTATTTAATTTGATCAAACAAACTGAAGGTGTGTTCAGTACATTTGACTAAATTTAATCCTAGTTAGTGGTTAGACTTATGTCTTGCCTATCTAAATGAAAAAATTTAATACCATAGGAATAACATTGTGTAACATCCCACCCCATATCATTGGATTGAGAGGGTGGAGGAACGATACTTGGCCTTAAGCAACATTCCCAAGGTGCCAAAGCCTAGAAATAAATTCCAAGGGATTCAAGAATAAATTGGGGAACAATTTTCCCTTGAGAAAAAACCAACAAACCAAATGATTAACTATCAAAAAACTATACGATACATGTCAAAAAAACAACCATCTCATACATTACCCAAAAATAAACACACTATTCTACAATACAACCCAAAATCAATATAACCAACACAATATTAGAGAACTATGTAGAAGACAAAAAAAGTTACCCAAAATAAACCAAGACACACTCCACAACTCCACACCATGCTCCATAATCCAAGCACCACCACATCTCCCAATCATCACTATGAACCACTGGCAATGAGATGCCTTACCTTTACCTATGTCTCGGAATACGACATCTGCAAAAGTACCAAAGTGCCAAAGTAGGGGGTGAGTACTAATACTCAGTAGGTTTTCCCCAAGTGACTTCCTTACACATTCCACTAGGCTAAAACCATTATCACATTTATATAAAGTATTTTATATAAAATAATCACAACTGAAACCATTACCATAAGCCAAACACACCCTTACTAGGACACCTCACCCAAACTAATCAACCAAGGGAAAGCCAAACAAACATGCCAAAATCCATTTAATCATTTACAAATTAGCACAACAATTTCCATATTGCAATGCAATGAATAAAAAGGAAACCAAAACAGTGGATCTTCCTTCTAACCCGTTCACCCATTCCTACTAGTGGTACTTCCAGCCCACATTTCCTTTGATGGTGGTCCTTCCGTCCACTATCCATCCCCTTTTTATAGTGGTACTTCCCACCCACTTCCACACAACATACCAATAAGCCATAACCAAGAATATAACCCACCAAGGAAACAATAATATGCAATTCACCATTTCCATTACATGTCAATCCACTTCAATAAATCAATCATTTTTTGAAAACACCCTTTAACCATTTTACACACTAATTACCATTTCAATAAAACAACCCTTTTTATTGAAAAACCATTTTCTAAAATCATCTTAATCAAACCAAAAAATCATATCATCTTAAAATCCCATTTTAAAATCACAACAAGAGCATTTTACCACAAAACCCTTTTACCCAAAAATCCAAAAATCATCACCAAAGGGATTTACAACCAATTTTGCACATCAACAACACAATTAATTTCAATCCAAATAATTTAATTATAACTAAAATCATTAGTTCTAACCAATTAGAGTTGAGAGATAAGCCACCTACCTTTAAGGTTCTAGAGAATTCAACCCAGAAGCTACCACAACTCAAAACAGCGAACACACAACTAAAACCACTCTAGATCCCCTTCATTAATATCCACAAGCCTTAAAATAAACACCCAAGGCAACTAAAACCCCAGATCTACATGAAATGGATGTAGGTATAGAAAATCATGAAATTGGGAAGAGTATATCTAGAGAGAATCCAAAATAATCCAAGAGGATAGACTTACCCGTAAGAAACCACCATCAAACAACCTCGAAACCTCTTAGAATTGCTTCCAAAACGTGTGGGAGAGCACCTCTAGACTTCAAGAACCCAAAATCCATAATGAGGCTTGAGTGGGAGAAGAATTGGAGTTCAAATAGGCCCCCCTGAGGGAGATTAGATTTTAAAACCCTATTTTTAAGTGGTCTCAGAGTTAGCCCCCACGGTTTGGTAAACCTTGCACTAACCATGAACAATCCAATGCCTTGAGAGAGGGGGGTCTGCACGGTTTCCTTGCATGGTTTGGAGAACTATGTGTAGGCTATGTGAAGGCTACTGTCTCCCCTGCACAGTTTCCTAGAGAACCCGTATGGTTTCCCCTATCCATGCACAAACCGTGAGCCCTTAGAAAAGCCTCCAAAATTATTCAAAACCATTCCAAACTCTCCCAACCTCTTCCCAACTCATTCCATTCACTTTAAACACAAAAAAATGCATAAATACAGGCTATATACCTTATGCTGAGGTTGCTACACATTGGTACTGATACATCAGACTAACTCTTATTCAGGTTATCAAATTGAAAAGCAATAAGTATGTCCATCAGACTATCCAAATTTTAGAATTAGAGCATATGGATTTTCTTCTATCAGAAGACTTAAAAAATATAATTGTAATGGTACTAAACTAAACAACATTGAACTATGAAATGATTAGCTATATTCATTAGGATCTAGATCATTACGAGTGGTCAAGTAAAAACTATCTAAGGATATTGTAACCAATTATAAAATATGTTTATTGTAGGATTGACTATTAATAAGATGTCATTTGAAGAGATTGGAGATGATGCATTCAAAACTAAATTCGTCTAAATATTGATCTATATAAACATCTCATTTTTAATATTTGTAATATTTTAGAGACTTAAAGTTATAAGGAATACTTGTAAGGTTTGTAAACTCCTTAAAAACTATTTGATTTTTTATTTTTGTGTCTACTCATGTTATTGATAAAATGATTCCTTGGATAGGAAGGTGGTGAATCTGATCCCTAGATTCGAGGGCTTTTGGAGATAGGGATACAAAGACCAATAATTGTATCGAGGTCTTCTATGTATAAAAATATAGAGACACCAATTATTATATTGAGGGATTTCCTTGTAAGGAAAGATATACCATTTCATTGGGTATAAAACCGTGGATATATTTATTCAGGGTTTATGACATCCTTAACACTTAAGGTTAAAGAGTAGATTCTTTTATTAAATATTTTAAGTTATTCTTACCTTTTTATGATTTCATATTTAGTATTTTTGAAGGTAATATTTTTCGTTGTGCATGTATGTTTGAAAATTATTTTTTCACTTAAATTTATGAAAAAACATTTTATCGATGTGTTTTTTATATAGATAAAAAAACATAATTGGAAAATATCTAGTTCTAATTTAATTACTCTAATCATAAAAAAATAGACGAGTTTGATCATTTTTGACTTAAATGTATTCTGTTTTTTTGTTTAGTTTATTTTTTTAAACTACAATTCAACCACCTTTTGGATCCATTTTAAACTCTTATGATCCAAAAATTGGTACCAAAGAATGTTTTAATACAATATACTTGATATGTTTTTACTTTCTTTATCAACTGCATGTTTATTATGTTTTTTATAAACTATTTGTTTATAAAATATATTTATACTAACTTCTTATTAGAAAAGAGATTCTATTATCTTTAAAATTGCAGGTCTTAATGTTGGAAATTTATAAAATTTGAATCCCAATAGAACACCTATCATTTATGGTAATGATTATGAGTACTATAGATACATAATGAAAATTTCATTATCAATACTAATTTTGATAATATTTTTATTATTATTAGAGAATATAAGTTTCTTGATATGGAGGTTACTACCTTTACTAATAAAAAAAACTAGAATATCAACTAAATTATAAAGTAAGGAATACTATAAATTATATAATTTATAAAAATATATATCAAAAAATATCTTTATGTGAAGTGGTAAATAACATATGGAAAAAATTAGTAGTCACTCAATTCACAACTTATAATTTTTTTTGAGACTAGAAGAACTATTATGGGAGTAGAATTTCAAGATTTTGATTTCTTACTTGGAGAATTTGTAGAAAAAATGAATCATATAACTTTAACTATTTTTGTTATCTTACATTATCTTGGAGAGAAATATATGGATGATGAAATATTGGTTGAAAAGATTATAGAAATCATGTCTATTTAATGAGAATATAAAAGAATAACCTTGGGTGATACATGAAAGATTGAAAATCTATCTTTTGATGATCTTATTGTTACTCTCATAAAATATAAAGGTAGATTAAAAAGTAATGCTAACAAATGAAAAATAAAAATGGATTAGTTGATTTTAGAACAACATCAAATATTCCTACTAAATCTCAATCCACTAAAAATGTTATGAAGTCCTCAATGGAGAAGAAAGTTTATTTTTTAGTCCGATTCTAGTTCATTAGAACCTTATGAGAACGAGTCAGCAAATCTTTCTAGAAGGACGAACAATATTGATAGAAAAAATACGTTCAATATAGATAAAAGAAAATTCATAAATATAAGAATGAAAATAAAGATTATAATGAAATTATTTTTTATGAGTGTGAGAATAAATGACACATTCAACTAGATTTTCCTAAGTTGAAAAGAAAGAATAATAAAGAGAGAAATTTAGGAAGAAATTAAAAGAAGTGTTACAAACATAAGAGTAAGAAAAGTTTGAATGATTACGATACTTGGATTTCTAGTGGAAGAGATAGTTGTTTTGAAAATTATTCATATAATGAAATATTTTGATATAGGAACATTATTTTATTTTTTGAAATACTAAAGGTGTAAAATTGTTTCAGGGAAAAGGTAAACCCTACCAAATCTGTTACCAATATTTTATTAAAAACAAATTATCCTGATAGAAATAATGAAAACAATTCTACATTATCTAATAAATAATCTTCCTCAACTGACATGAATAATACCATACCTAGTTATGAAGAATTAATTTTCGTTCTTATGTCATTAAAAAATAAAATTGTAAAATTTCTAAAAAACTGGACAATTTCAAAAAACAACCTATTAAGTCAATTTCAAGGATAACTATTTTAAATATTGAAATATAATATCTATCTAAAGATAATTATAATTCCAATTTTTAAAAATATCATATTTTAAAAGATCTCGAAACTTCTATTTTTACGAAAAATATTCTATAAACATATATTGTGAAACTTAGTTCAAATACTATTACTTTGAAGGATTTTTTTTAAAAGGAGATGAGACCTTGCCCAGAAAATCAAGGCCCCTTTTTAAAATAAAAAATCTAACTTACATGATCCTAAAAAAAGGATATCTATCCAAATCCATTTTCAAAAAGGTCAAAAAAACATTAGGGAGATTATCATGCCATATGAAGTCAGCACCATTAATTCCATTGTTTGCCAAACCATCTGCAACAGAATTAGCTTCTCAAAAGACATGAGTAATAATTTGATTCATAGATCTAAGGGAGTCCAAGAAGTTCACCCAATGATAACAAAGTTTTTAGGATAGATGACATGATCCTTCTCTAATGGCAGAGACAATAACAGTCAAGTCACTTTCCAACCAAATATTATTCCATCCACGATGTTTAGACTGATCCACATCAACAATAATTCCCAACATCTAAAATTCAATTGAAGAATCAATACCACTAAATCCATGGAAAAAACCAACCACCTGACCATGATGATCCCTAAAAATGTAGCCATACCCATAAGGTCCCGAATTTCCCTTCGAGGCACCATCCGAATTAAGTTTCATCCAACCAAAAAGTGGTTCTTTCCATAAAACTTCAAAAGTACCATATGGAGGTCTAAAATTGACTTCGATTCCAATTTGGGTAAGAACATAAAAATCATGAATATAATTGGCACAAAAATTTTTCTTAGGTAAGCTTACTGCACGCATCACAGCAAGGATGTTTGAGAAAGCAGCAGTTACCGAGAAAGACTGATTCCCATGAAGAACATGGTTCCTAGAAGACCATATATAATGAAACAACTCAGAAGCAACAACCTAAAATAAGTCCAAAAACTATGAAGAAATAGAAAGAGACTTCCATCTCTGAATAAACTTTGTGATGGATGTCATCATAGGAATTGAGACTTCAAAGATGTCCGCTAAAGCCTTCCACATTGAGGCAACAGTAACACAGCAAAGAAACAAATGATCAGCATCCTCTTTGTGTTGATGACAAGGAACACAAGAGGAACATAAAGAGATACCACAATGCTGAAGATAACAATCCACTGGTATCTTTCGATGAGCAATTCTCTAGACCAAATTAGAGAGAGATGGTCTAATGATGTTTTTATGAAAATTACCCATCCAATTTGTTTCTAAGATACAATTCAAAGAGAACTCATAATAGATATTTGAAGAGAGAATACCATTAACCACAAGCTCCCATTCCCAAAAATCATTCCTATTAGAGAAACAGTGATTATTAACAATGTTGAAAATGTGGCTCAGAAGACCATCCAAGTTCTCAAGTTGATCCTTGATAGTAATATCCAAATCTATGTTGCTGTCATCCATCACAAGGTCATCCAGGGGATTATCCATCCATTTGATTTTCTTGAAATTAAGGGACAAATTTTTCAAAACTAACCATCTGGAATGAGAATCAATTGAAGTGAAGATGTACTTGAAAGCTATCCAAACAGAGGAGTCAAGATGATTAAAAGAAACAATCTTTAACCTATTCAATAATTTTCTACGAATAAAGTTTAAGGATTAATAATTTCTATTAAAAAATATCCAGATGAAGGAAGCTTGAAAAGAATCATTAAATAGAACAAGATTTTTAATACCCAAACCCCCAACATCATAAGGTTTGTAGCATTTAGACCAAGGAACCGTAGCCAGCTTTCTTTTGAATATGCTTCCACTCCAAATAAAATTCTTAAGAGAGGCATCGATACTTCTTATAAGATAAATATGCCATTTATAAACCATAAAGGAGTACACATATTTTGAGATAATAATAGATTTAACCAAACAAACCCGACTAGCCATAGAAATAGATTTTCCTTTCCAAGTGGAGAGAAACCTTATGACTTTGCTAATAATCTCTGTGAAATATATAGCTTTCGGCTTTCTCCAAAACAAGGGAACCCCCAAATAATTAAAGGAAAGTACCCCCTCTTTAATGTTTATCTCATTAACAATTTCATTTTTCCTCCATTCGCTGATGTTCTTAACAAAATAGACAATGGATACTTGAAGTAATCAGAGTGTTCTGAATGTCTTGATCATCATGAAAAATGCTGGAATTGACCCCTTGAGCATGATCAGAAATGTTTTAAATGCAGGTATGTCCATATTTGATAGTAGCAGGAAGATCAGGTTTAGAGACATTTTCATTCTGAGAATTTTCAAGATTAAAACCTGCTACTTCATAAGATGAATCATTTCAGATATTATTCAATAAAGGAGAATCCTCCTTATCATCCGGTAAGGATACCACAAGATCAAGGATATCATTGTAAAAATCCTGAAATAACTTATTCTCCTCATATTCATTCTTTGAGACTGTAACCAGATTACAAACATCATTATAAATTTTAGTAAATAATTCATAATCCTCCTTGAAAACCCATTCAGTAACTGGGCTACCCTATTGGATAAACTTGGGTGTTGGTTCCAGATTATGCTCTTCCTCCTCTGCTATATCAGCCCATGACACTTTTAGAGATGAGGAAGGAGAAAATTGAATGGATGTGGGAACTTTTGTAGTAGAAGGATCACTTTGGGTTTGGACAAGGGGACCACTGAGTTTTTCAGAATTCCCTTTTTATCAATAAAGACAGCTTTGTTCTTTTTGATCCTGTTAACTTCAGTCCATTATGAAGCTCTAGGTGGAGCTTTAGAATTTATTTGAATCATCCTATAGTTAGAAACAATATTCCCCATGATTTTGCAGACATCACAAAAATATGGAACATTCTCATATTCCAATATAATATCTGACTTGAATCCATTATCATTAAACAGAATGCAACTAGGTATTTGGATTTACAAATTGATGTCCACAAGGACTCTAGAAAAGAAACCAATTTTTCCATCTAGGGTACACTGATAAAACCTAATTGGAGTGCCGAGACATGATGCAATATCATTTATAATTCTAGGATGCCAATACACCCAGTTTAGCCCATGAAACCTTACACAAATTTGTGCATTCGATTTCCTGAGAGTGAAAGGATTAAAATTGACATCCCATTCAGATAATCTCCGGACTCGAGGATTGAGTTGAAGATTGACCAAATTCCAAACTGAATTCAAAGATTCAATGGAATTGAATAGGATGTGAAAATACCCTTTACCAATTGAGATTAATTTTGAATCCCTCATACCCCAATAATGTGAAATTTTATTTTTGAGATCTTCATAAGACCAGGGTTTATCCCCTTTTGAGTAAATCATATGACCAAGTATGGAGAACATACATAGATCAAGACTTTTCTGCAATGCATCCAGATAAAAAAAAACTAAAAAACCACCATTCTTTAACCTGGTGATGTTTGAGGATTTAGATGAATCCTCCTTTGTAGTATTTAAAGAGCCAGAAAGAGCCTCTGCAAAAGACATAATCTTTCTTTATAAATTTGAAGAATCCTGAGAGCCAGAGGGTTTGAAATATTCCTTCAAGGAATGATGATTATCCTTGAAGGCCGCCTCCCACTCTGGGTTGAAAGATTCCACAGGGAAACTTAAGTGAGAAGATCAAAAAGCTCCAAATTGCCATTGTTGCAAAGGGGAGTCAGGGATTTCTTTCTCTCCCTCTGTTTCTCCATCTATTACCATGGAGGATAATAACCTAATTGTTAAAACAAAACCATAAATTTATAGTTTGAAATATTTTATCAACTTTTACCACTGGTAAGGTATTTTTTGATAAAATGCACTGTCAAATTATACCTTGAAGTGATATTTCTAGAATGGGTTTAACTAATAAAAAATCTATTTTTTGTAATCACTATTTTGTTACTAAAAGTGATCTATTTTTCACAAAATGTCAAAGTGGTAGACATTGGAATAAAAATTGTTCTTTAAACAAAGTTCAGTCTTTAGGTTTTCATAAATCATATTTTTCTAAAGAAATGAAATTCTCTCAATGTAGTAATGTTGAAAAAATGGGGTTACTTAAATTTTATTTTCTGAAAATACCAAACCTAAGAATGTTTGGGTTTTGAAACACTATTTATTTTGTTTTTAGGAAAAGAAATAATGTACCAAGATAAATTGGTACATGGATAGTGTTTTATCCAGAAATATGTTTAAAAGAAAAAGATTTCATTAAGAACATTATAATGTTGAAAGGTGGCAAGGTCACTTTCAGAGATAATGATCAAGGAGAAATCATTAGAATATGTAACTTTGTTCTTCTGGGAAAACCATTAATTTACAATGTTTTAATTATTGTAGGGCTTAATAACAAATTTATAATCATAATTCAATTATCTGATGAAGGTTATCTTATGAACTTTAGGAATGAAAAATGTACTGTTCATAGTTCAAAATATGTTTTTTTCTTCTAATAAACAAGACAATGTTTACATGTTAAACTTAGAAGACCATAAGATCCATGATCTATATTTACATAGTGAAATACAAGATCAATCTTGATTATTGAATAGAAAATTAGGACATTTTATTCTAATAAATATAAGAAAATTTTTTAAGCAATGACTTGTTAAGGATCTACCAAAACTTAGGTTTCATAGTTCTAAAGTTTACAATTCTTTTCAATATGGTAAACTACATAATCCATGTTTTAAATATATTAGTGAAGTCTCAAATTATGATGCTTTATATTTAGTGCATGTGGACATATTTTTTCCCACACCAACTTGATGTATTGGTTGAAAATACTATTTATATGTTTTAGTTGATGATCAGACTCTTTATAATTGAGTCTATTTTCAAATAAGAAAATATAATGCCTTTAGTCATTTTAAAACTTTTATAGTTATTGTTAGTAATAAGAAGAAATTATCCTTGATAACTATTTGTAGTGATCACGGTGGAGAGTTTGAAAATACTATTTTTGAATTGTTTATAGTAATGAAGGTATTATACATAACTTTTTCGCACCTAGAACTCCATAGAAAAACTGTGTAGTTGAAAGAAGAAATTGAGTAATTTTGGATATTACTAGAACCATGATGACTATGGCATGAGTTTTACTAAAACTAAAATAATTTTTAACAACACAATTGCCATTAACCTAAGTAAAAAATTATCACATCACTCATGTTATTAACACATATATATAACACACCATTTCTATTAAGATCACACATAAAAAAGAGATATAATTTTACAATTTATCAAATTTCTAGAATAGTTTGATGATTTTTTTAAAAACCCATTAAAACTGATAGATTTGAATATATTAAATAGAATTTATCAATAACCAATATCAAGTAATTATTCATATATACTTATTTTTTAATAATATACTTACATTAATGTACTCCTTATTAAAGGGGGAGTACATATGTTTTTAGTTTTATAGTTTGTTTCTAAAAACTTTTATATTTATAAAACTTTTGGGTTTCTAAAGAATCTTATTTTGTAAATGATTTTTCATAATAATAAAATAAGGCTAAAAAATAATTAAAAAATTCTTTGGACAACTTTTTTTTTTAAAATTTTTCTAATGTAAAAATTTTATAGACTAAAAACTTGTAAGAAAATTTTCAATCAATAATATTTTTATAAACTTATATGTAATCACTAATGTTTACAAAAACCAAGAAGTTCTGTTTTCACATACTGATGAAACTCTTTTTTTCCAAAAAAGTTTTTTTACACGTATCCATTGATTTAGTTTATTTATGTTGTTATACAAATTATTTTAGTTTTAATTCTTTTTTATGTTTTCAAACATAAAGGTTTTTCTAATTGTATTATTTATTATCCCACTAAAATTGTCTAAAAAACATTAAGATTTTAAATTTAAATATAAAAAATTATTTTATTTAATATCTATCATTGGATTAAATAAGGATTTAAATCTCAAATATTAAAATTAATCTTTATGATAAACTTTCACCCCTGTGCCTATATAAGGGTGGGAAACCCCATGTCCCACATCAGGTTTTAGAATTTTTGATACTGACTCTCACAAACTCTTTTAGTGATCACTTTAATGTTTTGGCATTCATTTGATTACCAGAACAAGACTCAATCAGATGGCCAATATAGAAGATTGTGCGAAGAGAGAATTTTTCAAATAAAGACACATCAAAAGAAAATGGAATAAAAAGTATGATTCAATTAGTAAAAAGGTCATTACATTTCAAAACTGGGGAAATTTTGCATCAAAAAACCATATAAGGATTTTGATTTACATTAACCAAAAATTGTAACATAATTATATGTAAAAATTGAGTTTCGATCATAAGATGATAATGAATAAGATTTTTTATGCTATTTTCCTAAAATTATATGCTTTCATACCAAAATTTCATAAAATGAGTGGGGGTACCTTTTGAATGTAAACCTTATCTCCTATATCAAAAATTTCTTGAAAAACAATGATGTTTTGTTATGTTTAATCCTGAAGCTTCTTTGTTCAAATCTTATGAAAAATCAATGAAATATTATCATCTTACATAGGATGCAAGAGTCATCACATTGTGGATATAGGGATATATTATTCCAATGAAGGGTGATATATATACACTAAATGTTTTAGATATTTTTTGTTCTATATTTCCTTACAAATATGAGGAAAATCGTCTTGTTGATTTTTTTACATTATGGTGGAAGAAATTAAGAAGGCCCTTATAAAGTAAAATATATTTTTTGTTTGGGATATTTATTAATAAGATGTTAGTAAATTATATAAAGGCTTTTAAAATAAAAAATTAGACTTATCCTATGAGGGAAAGTATTTCCTTATTAGTGAAGATGAATTGCCAATGATGAAACTTTTTTTGATAACATGTTAAAGAAGAATGCTGATAGAGTATAATGGAATATTTTCAATGAAGATATTATAAAAGAAAAGTAAATTCTAAAGGATAATTAAGTTAAGAAAGGAAAAGAAAAAGTCCACATCATCTCTACTAAAATAGAGAAATAAAGTGAAGAAAATGACAGATGATGAGTTCAGGAAACTCATGGACCAGAAGGATAAAAAACCCATAGAACGTTAGTTTGGGCTTGAAATGGATGATGCCTTAGCTTTGAAACATTGTAATAAAGATTAGTTGAAGGAAGATAAAAAGATAAATAAATAGAAGAGACATTTGATACATACTAATATGGTTAAAATATTGATGAAGGATATTGAGAAATATTATGATAATATAGTGTTATCAATTTATCTATTATATGTGATACATCTAGATATTTAGTATAGTAAATTTTTTCACACTGATCTAACACTTCCATATGCTAGTCTGGTGTTTTTAGAAACATTAGTTGTACTTTAAGTAGTCCTAATAGTTACAGATAATGGTAAATGTAAAGAGGTAGTTGAAGAAATCACATAATTGGTCCTGGAAAATATTCATAATTTTTTCTAGAAATAAAAATAATCAGTTCCTAAAAATGTTGATAAAGTTTTTCTTAAAATAAAATGAAATTTTGAGAAAGAACTTGAGTAAGAAAAAGAGGACGAAAAATAAGAATGGGAATATACATAAAAAGAAAATTAAGAATAGGAATAATAAGAGGAATATGGTGATGAAGAAGAAATTGAATCTGTTGAAGAGATAAAGGAAAATAATATTTCATTAGATTAATCTTTATCATCCACACCATTTCCTTCCAAATATGATAAGAATACAAACTTATAATATATATGGAAATAAAAATCATCATATAAATAAAAATCATCATCAAAAGGATAGGAAGAAGGCCAAAAATCCCACAAAAAGTATCAAAAAACATTTAATCTGATAGGGATATAGATATTATGAAAGTATTAGTGAAATAAAAGTATAAAGAAATAAAGAAGATAAATATTGGACCATGTCATCCACATGCTCTTAATACATTATTAGAGTCATCAGACATTGAGGAAACAATTCCTTAGAAAGGATTTGATTATATTTTCAAAACCAAGAAAAGTTTAAGTGATTCAATAAACTATCTTAAAAACATATAATAAAAATTTAAATTGATTCATCATAGCCTAAATGAATAATTAGAAACCCTGAATGTTTTGAGAGAATCGGTTTTAACAGATTGATGATGACTTGAAATATTTCAAAGAAAAAACCAAGGTACAAAAGCGATCCTAAAATTAGATGATAAATTGGACAAACCAAGCTGAAATTGATCTCCATGAACTTGAAAATCATCTCATTTAAGTGAAGAAGCTTTCCATAGAAATGGATGAATCCTTTGGAAATTTATCAATATATGTCTCATAAAGAGTCATACCTGTATAATAATTTAGATACATGACTAATGATCATAATATATAAGTTAAAATTTTGAAGGAAAAGGTTCAAAAGTCATATTAAAAAAATAGAATTCATTCCTATTAAGATGATTTGTTTCCTATAAAGGAATAGAATAATAAAATAACCAAGGATGTTGAAATGTTAAAATTAGATGTTTGGAAGCTGGTAGTTATGAAGGAAAAGATTGCAAAGCTTTATTCATCATTCACCAAATCTCATAAAAATCATGACGATGTTAAGAAGATGAATGAAATCATGAAAAATTTATTAAAGATAGAATGAAAATTTTCATTTGAACTATTGATGAAATAGTTTTGAAACATTTTGAAAAAATATTTAATGTGAATAATCTTTTAATCCAAACTCTAATGTATTAATGTATTACAAATTTATTTGGATGTTTGTTCTTAGTTTTTTTATTTTGTATAATAACTTAATTCACATACAATAGTTTTATATTTTATTACTTTTACATATTTTCATGAAATTATATTTCCTTCCATATCCAATTTGTAAATTAGAAAGGGGAGAAGTTTATAATTAGAGAAGTTTAAGGGGAGAAAGCTATTGAATCTTTTAATATCCCGATATTTTCTAGAGATGTATCAACCTTGATTTAAGGTATTATTTTTTCCTTCTTTGGATAATGTTTTATTTGGGTCTTACCATGGGATAGTATGGATGATAATTGGAGAAATTTTTTAAGTGCATGGTTGGCGCATGGTTTTCCCAAACCATGAAACCTGGCCCAGCAAATCATGCAACCCCAAATAGCAGGGGATTGCACGGTTGATGATTGTTTTGTAAAACCATATTCACTATTAAGATAAATCATGCACCCCCTATTAGAGGAACATGGTTAAGGTGAAGTATTTGGAAAATTGTGCACCCCTTCTTAAGAAATCATGGAAAGTTTTTAAATAACCTGAAAATTAGATTTAAAATTCCCGAACCCCCAATTTAATCGAAAATAAACCCAAACTGAGAAATAAACTATTATTATCATTTTTGAAGGATCTCAGGAAAATTATTAGGGCTCATGACCTCCATTCTTGGTGATTCAATGTTTGCATTGAAGATATTCACCTCTCCCGGTAAGTGATACTCATCCCAATTGGTCTTCTGTCTCTTTCCCATTCATCTCCCATCCTTTAGGTGATGATTTACTCTCTTTGTGATTGTTATAGATCTAGGTTTTATTAGAATTAATCCATTTAAATCATGGATTTATTAATTGAATAAATATCTCATTCTTCATCGTGGTTTGGGGTTACTACACCCAAGTTGGGGATATCCATTGGCAAGAATTCTTCCCCAATTTTTGAGGTAGGTGGTCTCTTATTAAAATCAAAACGAATTGATTTGAATTGCTTTTATGTAATTGTAGAATTAATATTTGATTTTTATAAATTTATATTATTATATTGAATTATTTTTTTGGAAAATTTATTAATTAAGGGATCCAAAAATTGGGATATCAAATTTGAATAATTAATAGTTGAATTTATTATCAGGATATTATGATTATGGAATTGGATTAATTAGTTTTTCAGTTAATTAATGGGGAATGTTATGCTTATGTAATTTATTGAATTGTATTAATTAATTATTGAATTAATTAATGTAATTTATGTGATTAATTAATGGAATTGATGTGATTAATTAAATTTTGAATTAATTAATGGAATTAAAGTGATTAATATTGATGAATTAATTAATGTAATTGATGTGATTAATTAAATGTTGAATTAATTAATTGATTCAATGTGGTTAATTAATTGTGGAATTAAATAATTTAATTGATGTGATTATTTAATATTTGAATTAATTAATGGAAATGTGGTGATTAATTAATTATTGAATTAATTAATAGAATGATGTAAATATGAAATTGCTAAATCATATTAATTAGTTGGTGAATTAATTAATGTGTTTTGTGGTAAATTATGATATTGTATTACTTGTGAAATTGTGATATCATGATATATGTGATAATCATGTGTGGGACAAGGTCTGCTACATCAAAAGTCCATAGTAATAAATATTGTTAAATTGTTGAATTGAGATGGTGTATGATAACAGTGGAATTAAGATATGAATGAAGATGAAGTAAGGAAACAATGTCATTCATTTAATAATTGAGTTGATTAATGATACCTATATAATTCAAATGAGACTTGAGATGATGAATGATAACAGTGGAATCCAGATATGAATTGAGATAATGAATAGTTATAATGACATTCTGATATATGATATCCGTTGAAGATAATTTAAACTTTAGAATAGGCCGAATCAGGTATTGAGTGTTTGGGTATCCTCAAGAACTTGGGGGTTATGTGGTTAAATAAAGAGTAATTGAATAAATGTTAAATATTTAATTTTTTGATTTTTTTTATTCTTTATATAACTACATACACTGTTTTGACTAGATGTTGTTTTAGACACCATTGGTGGTGGTTTACTGAGTTGTAATCACACCCTAATCGAGCTGCCTGATCAGTACCCAAATAAATTTCATGGTTCCAGGACAGGTTAAGGGAAATTTCCATATGTTATATGATTGAGTTGGGAGGAATCATAGATGGGGGAACCTAACTTGGTATCAAGACTTGCTTGGGAGTTGTCTGTGCCTTCCATTATTTTGGGTTTTTTCATATTGAAACTTAACATGAACTTTGGTATAACGTATCTATTGTTCAGTTTTGATATTGTATTTCATGTTTTGGTTATCCTAAATACTAGTTTGGTTTGGTTAATGATTACGTCATTTGGTTATTCTTATTTATTTCCGCTAGTTTATTACTATGATCAAGAGGTTATAGTCTTCCCATTATCGATATTTGAACCTCAGTACTAGTCAGAAGCCTTTGGATTATAGGGAAAAATTTATGAGGTCAGGTTGTGAACAAGATCGGGGCACCAATGTTTGTTACCTGGGTTAGGATATAACAAAAGTTCCAAGGAGATATGATTGAGTGGTAGAGTTCTAAAAAGGGAAAATATTTCTTTATGGGTGAATTATTATCCAAAGAATAATCTTTCAAAAAAATACCTTTTAAAAAGGTATAATTTTTTTGAATATTAATACATTCCATCATATCATGAATAATTATTAAATGCAAGGGGAGTTATTATATGAATTATATATTCAATGTTCTTAAAAGAACAAAGGGATGCAAGTTTTTTCAAATTTATTATATTTTAAATTTATGTGTTTTGTTTTGTTCTTTCAAAGAAGGGAGAGATTCTTGATTCTAAAGTTATAATTTCTACATTTTCATTCTTATTTTTGGAAATCAATAAAACTTTCTTAAGTAACTATTTAAATAAAATTATATTTTCCATGTGTTTTTGTAGAAAAAATCTTGTATACAAAATAAGGAAACAATTATAATATAAAAAAATATAAAATTTTATTATTCCATATGATTAATCAGACTGAAGGTGTGTCTGGTATATTAGACCAAATTTTATCCTGACCAGTGGTTAGAATTATGTATTATCTATTATACTAACAAAATTCATGATCATAATACTATAATTAGTACTAATACATCATACTAAACCTTATTCTGTTTATTGGATTAAAAAAAATAATGAAGTGTATATGACTATCAAAAGTTTATAATCAAATTATATAGAATTTTTTTCTATTTAAAGTAATACAAAATAGAATTTTAATGGTGCTAAACTAAATTATATCAAACTATGAAATTCTTACATTTCAATATCATTATCCATATCATTATGAGATGTCAAGTTAAATTTGTCTGAGGTAATTGCAACCAACTATAAAATATGACCATTGTAGGATTTACTATAAATAAGAGGTCATTTGAAGAGTTGGGTGTTGATGAATTCATGAAACAAGTCATCTAAATATCTCTCCATGTGAACATATCATTAATATTAATTTCTACGGAATCATTGTGAGGGTTATAAATTCTACAAGAACTATTTGTTTATGCATTACTGTGTCTGATCATGGTACTGGTCGATGGATTCCAGGGTTAGAAAGATGATGAATCTGATCCATTAGATTGAGGGGCTCTTGTCCTAGGAAAATAGATATCAATCATCTAATTTAGGGATTCTAGGGATAGGAAGATAGAGAGAGTGATCATCAAATCAAGGGCTTTCCATGAAAGGAAATATAGAATTTTATAGTAAGTATAAAATTGTGGATATATTGAGTCTGGATTTCTGACTACTTTAACACTTACTATTAAAGAGTAGATTTTTTTATTAAATCATGTACGTCATTTTTAATTTTATAAGCTTTAAGATTTATTGTTTTTAAAAGTAGTAGTTTACATTGTGCATGTGTGTTAGGAAGTCATTTTTGTACATAAATTTCTGACAAACTATTTTATCAGTGTTTATACGATAATAGTAATCAAACTTTGATAAAATAAGATAGTATCTGGTTTTAATTTAATTACTTTTATCATAAAAAAATATTTGAGTCTGATCATTTTTGAATTAATAGGATTTCTATTTTGTGTTTAGTTTAAATTTTTTAAAGAACAATTTTCCCCTATATTGTAGCCGTTATAAACTCTTATGATCCAATAATTATTATTTTTTGGATTTCATGGTCCATTATAAATAACACCAAACACATCCGTAAAAATAAAAAAATCATCACAACATTAATCAGAAAATTGAACATTAATAACATGGGTTTAATAAGGGAAATGACATGTGAAAAATTAGGTACACACAACACCACTCTTTTTCTATTCAATTCCTCTTCTTACCTAGTTTGTTTTCATCATTAATTTATTACTTTCTTTATGATGTTGCTTATTATCACCCCCATTACCATAAACCAGAACAACCAATAAACCATAAGAAAATAATTGTAAATAAAACACAGGAAGAATATTTAATCATATTAATTTTTGAAGATAGGAGAAAATTCTTGAGATCCCCTAACTATAAAACAAGGAGTTTACATACTAAACCAAAAATATGTGGGAGGGGGGGGGGGAGTGAGAGGAAACTCAAAATTTTAGACTTTGAATTCACAACCAAAGGTGGACCAAACTCGATGCATAAGACTTGTTGGAATACAAAGAAGATGTTTGATCATCTAAACATAATATAATTCAAATGAAATTGAGCAGGGTGTTGAGTGCTTTTAAAATAATAGCAACAATGTGTTTTAGAAGTCAGAAATACACATCATTTAATTATCTATTTAATTCTCCAATAATTTGGTATAACTAAAATATTTAATGATTATTTAAAATCAATGTAAATATTTGATTTAATGTAAAGGTATTAAAATATTTAATTTCCATGATTTTAGGGGTTTAAAATTATTTAAATAGGGTCCATGATTATTGTAAATCAATGGTGGAAGAAAAACAGAAAAATCTAGAAAAAGAAATTACCCATTTATGATAACATAGTGTTTTTAAGGGTAACTTGTTTCATCCATATATAATGATTTAAATCTACAACCCACATGTATCACATTCCTTCTATTTAAGGGTAAACATATTTACCCTTTGGCAGTAGCTCCACTATACCCTAATCTAATATGAAAGTATCTCACTATGTGAGGGTAAATTAAATTTACCTTTACGAATCCTTTTAAAATCCGACCTTACCTATATGTAGTGACTGGATGTTACCTTTACACAATATTTTAAAAGGAGGACTAAACTATACACATGGTTTAAAATATACACCTTACCTTTACATAGCCTACTTAAAAGTAAGAAAACCTTAAGAAACTCATGGGGGGATTAATTAGACCTTAACACTTAAAATGAAATGTTGTGGTTTCCATTATGCTGTAAGGAGAAGAATTATATTACACTTATGGGTCTCATTCAAAAAAATAAGCTTAACTTTAAGTAATCTATTAAGAACCAACATTTGTCTTACACAACACATAGAAAACCACCAGTACCCTTATGCACCCTTTTAAAATATTGTGTTACCATTCACAAAATTAGGGTCATGTGTAATGATAAGAATATCCATAAAAATATTTAATTTCTATTTGAAAATACTTATAAATAATTTAGAATAATATTTAGTTTCACTTCCAAAATCACAAAAAAATTTATAAAACATTAAATCACTTTGAAAACTTCCAAATTAAATTCCAAATAGACTTTTAAAACGATTAAATTAAACCTTAAATCTATTAAACCATTTTAAAAATATTTTATAAATTTAAAAATAATTTTAAAAAAACTTTTAAATTTTATGAAATTTCTCTTGAACAATTGGACACCTCAAAATGTAAAATAAAGGATCAAAAATATTGCAGACATTTATTATGTTGAAATCCAAATACAAATTCTCATAGACATGGAAATATAGAAAGGAAATTAAAATTAAAATGGATTTAAACATGGAAAATAGAGAAAAGGTTTCATTATAGTCAATTACCATACATTATTTAAAACCTTTATCAACTATCCTTGCTTTATAGGTACTCACTTTACCTCATATGTCCAGTTTTTTCATGAATACCAAATTTCTCCTAATGGGATTTACTCAACAAGATGATTGACCACAACCTAGGCTTGGTAATTATAAATGAGTTTCATCTTAGAATTTATGGATTATTTACATCTTAAATCTTCTGATCTCTCTACCGAATCCTTCTAGAAAATAAGATCATTATTTTAAAACAATAACGAGTTTCATATTTTCTGAATAGAAACCATATTTTTCTAGTTCTCAAACCTATATAGTACCAATATATAGTATATATATTTTAGGAATGACATATTCCATGGAGAATTGTGTAACCCTTTCCTACACCAACTCTTATGTATCCTAAGTATTAACTTCATCGAAGTCAATCTTTCTCCCACTATACTTTTTAAGGATGTTCAACCTTTAGAGAAATGTGAAATATCTTGTGATAGATACCATATTTTCTAAGTTATTTTATAGATAGTATCCCATTGTTTCTAAGATATAGAAGTTAAAGATACACTTCATTCATCAAGGTGATAGTTTGTTTCCCTATATGGCCTTATAAAATTCCACACAAATCCATACACAAAAGTTTCACAACATAGATTTACTTCCATACATTAACTAGTATGGTATTATATTTTCCTCTTTAGTTGTCACTTAATTTATTATATATTCTATATTGTGAAATAAATATACCTAAAATGATAATGTATGACCTTCATGACTCATTATCAACCTTACCATGTCAAGAAAGGTACAATTCCTCCTATAATTTACACCATTCCATTATAGTGTATAAGGAAGCATGAGCTAGGATAGAATCCCACACTCCCATAGCAGGTTGATGAAATATTGGTTAATATACTCACCACCTAATCATATCCATGGTTATTTATCTTCTTACCAAGTTTATTCTCTAGATATTTTTTTAACACTTTGAATATATCAAAGGATTGGGACTTATACATCATCAATTAGACATATCCAAAAATACTTAAGTTAATAGTTAAATTAATGATATAATACCCACCTATATCATGTATTGAAAAAATTCTATACACATTAGTGGAAACCATTCTAAAATCTCTATTACCATATCACCTTGTCCAAAAATGGAAAGTTTTCTATTTATCTTTGTAAACATGAAGGATATCTATCATGTGGTTTTAGCTTAAAAGATTCTATGTAACAATCATGATAAAAATTTATCAAATTATTATCATTTACATGACCAAGATGTTGATGGCATATTTGGGTGTGAAACGAGTCATTCAAACTTGATTCATTATCAACTTCTAACACTTAGTTTTCATAATTTAAGAAATAAAGACCATTATTTAAATGTACCATACCATAACATATTTTTCCTTTATAAAATAAAAAAATTATTACTAAACATAGAATCAAAATTAGTTTTATCTAGAAAGGATAAAAAGATTACTTTCTTGATAATATTTGGTACATAATTACAATCTATTAAAAATAATACTACCCTTGTTTTACAATGAAAGGTTAAAGTATATAAGGGCTTAATCATCATGTCTTGAACTATTGGCACCCTATAAAACCACATATACTCAAAAAATATTTGAAAATATACTTGGTATATACATTTAAATATATACGTGAGATCAAAAAGATATATATAACACCCAATGTATAGATATAGAAATATTTTACTTGATAATGAGTGTACTTAAATTATCCAATTACTTCTTTATTTAGGTAAATCTCTTATTCCAATGTCCCAAATTTTTACAAGAAAAACACACTGTATCCTTTTCCTTTTACAATATTTGGATATTCATTTTCTTGGAAGGATGATGCTCGATATCCTTATAATTGGAATGATTCTTAGTCCCCTTTTCCTTATTCTTCCTTTTCTCATTCACAATAAGGACTATAGGTTTTTCACACCTCATGCCTTTATCAAATTGGAAAATAAGAGCAAGGAGTTATGAAATATTTTTCTCACTATTTATCATATTATAAATAAAAATAAAATTAGGGAACTCTTAGGCAGTGAGGATAAAATAAGATTTACATAAAACTCAATAGGGATCGTAAAACCCAAGATGTCTAAGCACTCCAGATTTCCAATAATTTTAACTATGTGTGGCTTAGATGGTGTTGATTCTATGTGATTACATGTGAATAGTGCATTGGATATCTTATATCTATCTAATATAATCTTCTCTTGATAAATATCTTCAATGTCAGAAATGATGATATACATATCCATATCATTATGTTGCTTTAATTGATAAGGGGGCATAGATTAAAGCTTTAAAAATTAAACATCCATTGATTCATCCAACTGTTTCATACAGAGATAAATTTTTTCACTAATATCCACGTTGATAAAAATATCCAGTAGAGCGTTTTAAAACACATATAATTTCCAAGAATGGAATAGTATAATGTGACGCTACCAATACCATTCATGGAAATTAAAGCCAATGAGAATTATATCCTTATCTAATGTGGATCACATTGATATAGTTTCAGTCATGTGGCTTTCCATTTCTACAATAAATATGATCCAAATTTTAATACTTTATTTGGATTACAAAATTCAATATTAATTTTTATTTAATTTATTAATCTCCCCATATTTTATCAAAAGACAATAGTCCAAACCATTATTTTTAGAATATTGATCCTCTTAAATATTCTAGTGGAATGATCCTTATACCCCTTCTCATAACCAAACCGAGGGATTAATCAATTAATTAAAGGTATTTAGGTAGGAATAACTTATAAACTATCTTAATTCATATCTCTTTGATCTATTGAGTGGACTCCCCAATCCTAAAATCCTATTTTTGGATTTGGTCAACATTATGACACCAAATTTAAACTAATTCTAGAGAAGGATACTTCAATTGATCTAAAATTGGTTAGGTTGACCCAAAATCTCATTTACAACTACTTATTAAAAGGAAGTGTCCTAGAGTGGACTAGATCAAAGAACATTCATCTATTTGTTTTATTCTAAATTAGGTAATGGAAGGCTATAATGACTTCATATTTTATTTGAGGGTTTTTATTGTTATTTATATACTATCAATTTTATCATAGTACATTTTTGTTAATATTTATAATATTTTTACTCAGGCGATTAATCATTTCTAGATAAAGTTTACAAATATTATAATATTTAATTTAATTCTACCTTTCATACCTATTAATTTATATATTCAATGATTTTACCATTAATAAATAATTTACCATGAAACTAAAAAAATAAAATAAATAAAGATGAATGATCATGAGCTTATATAATAAAAACCCTTAACCCCAAGGAATAAACTCCTTGAAACAAGAATGGGTTGAGTTATAAAATTACACCTATTCTCTTGTATACCTCCTAGATTGGTTTTAACTCAGCTCTAAACTCGAGATACCTCCACTCGCCTGAGATATCCATCCATTATATAAGTTTAATCACACACATATGAGGGAAAATAGAGGATTGGTTAAAGGGGTTTTCATAAAGAAACCATGGGTAAGAAGAATGATATATAACATGAGGATAATAATAAATTACATGTTATTATTTCATTTAATTAATTGTTATAAAACCATGAATTAATAAATTAAATAATCTAATCACATACATAAGATGGTCTAAGATCATGGTCATCCACATTGCATGAAATTAATAAAAACAAAACAATATATAATATTTATTTCATTTTATTATTTATTTTTAAGATAAGAAACCTTGATTAAATTAAATTAATTAATTAATTCCCTAGATATTAATGTCTATCTAAAGTCCCTTGGAGATATCAAAAATAAATAAAACATGGAAAATAAGTGGTTTAACCTGCATTTAAAAATAATTTCATGGAATTATTTGATCATTTTCTATTTCTATAAACCCTATTACATAGTTAAATCATTAGATTCCAACATTTTTATTAGGTTTTTAATGCTATAATTAATTATTCTTTATGTAATTTAATTATTTTCTACACTCAAAGACTATAAAGTGTGTCATAATGAGCTAAAAATTATGTATGTTTCTATCCATGTATCTGAGATAAAAAGATAGTGTCTTAGATTATATCTCGACCGTGTTACATGTCATGTATTTACAAGACACACACTATGTATTAAGCATTTCGTATGTTCATGTAACAATTCTATGGACTCAGTGTGTTCTTTTAAAGAAGGTATTAATGAGTCACATAGTGTGTAAACCACCTATATACCATAAATCTCATTAATACTATAGATTTTTAGTGTCACATGACATTATGCTACATATTTAAACACATAGTTAGAATGAATCTCATCACTAAACCATGTTTATGACATGATTTATGAATCTATTACACGCCATGTGGTCTAATAGATCATGTGCCTAGTTGGGATATTAAACATGCGCTATGCATTAAATGTATCACATGTTATCACTATTCGAAGGATCATGTATCCCAAAACACATCCAGATATGGTTAAGATGGGTACTCAACATGTACTTCTGGTCACATATTGTGTAATAGTTGTTGGTCAGAGTAGAATGGAAAGAGTGGGAGGATTTCATTTTAAAAGTTAAAGAAATAAAATAAAATTATACATTAAAAATAAAATGAATCTGACATATTAAAACAATAAAGTGATAAATTTGATTCATGTTAAAAGATTAATATCAATTTTAATTAGGTCTCGATCATAGAAAACAACACAAGTATAAAATTTATTCACTTTATGCATATCAAGATTAAAATAATGCAATCATGAAATAAATAAGACAGAAAAAACAATTTGATAAGTAGTTTGAAAATAGAATAGAAGGTTACTCTTCTTAATCTCCTATTAATTAGAAATATATGTCTCATTAAGACCTTAAATTGGTTTTAATAGATACACAAGAACCTACTTCCCTTTGTTTTAATAGAAAACCAAGATCCAAATAGATTTTGTTTTAATAGATACTCAATAACTAAATTTTCTTTATTTATAAAAAACCCAAGAACCAAAAGTGTAATGTGGGATAAGAAGAGATGATTTAATTTTTAAAACCATATAATAATATTGGTCTCCTATCTCACTTAATTTATGAATTTTTTTATAGAGTGACAGATAGATAAAAATGTGAGAGCCTTTCAGATGAATAAAATAAGATTTGATCTTTGAGAGGAGGTCCTGGAGGTTGAGAGAGAATAGATGAGAGATTTATTGTTGAATTATTTTAATTATAATCTGGTACTTATATGACATCTAAGGAAAAAAAGGAATCCATATATATTCTTTATAGGAGGTGGAGTGGTATTGGATAGAGTCAGAGCATTAAAATGCAAAGAGGATGATTTTGTGACCATTATAATGGAAGCCTTGAAGATTATTCCACGATGTTATTAGATACTTGGTAGACTCCACTGGGTAGCTAGTGGACTACCTAGAAGATACTTCACTCTATATACTCCCACCCACCAACTAGTGGTCCTCCACCAGCTAGTCGATTGTGCTTCTACAATATTTTAGAGTTTTCCTCCTAACACTCACTAACTGGTGCATCCTATGATATCCACCTTAAAAAATTTGCTCGTACACTTAAATAAATTTTTTTCTATGATTATTTTATCCATTATCATAGGCTTCAACAATTTAATTAATAATATTAAAATATATTTAAGAATACTTGAAATTAAATTTTTATATTACTCATGATTCCCAAGACTCCAACATTTGGTTATTTAAAAACATGAATTGGAATTTGAATTACATAATTGAGATGCACTCAATGAGAACATTGGATACATAAATGAATGTATATGATCATCAAAACACTATAAGATAGAGATAAGTGCAATAATATGCCCTTTTGATGATCATAAGAACATTACATAAATAAATAAATTCAAATTAAACCAATACATAAAGATAATAATTCAAAGTAATTCAAGAAAAATGATTAATATATTATCATAATTAAATTTGCTCAAGAGTTAACAAAATTTTTAACCTGGTCAAGAAATAAACAAACTTATCCCAAAAAATAATGAAACATCTCCTCCTTTGACATAAAAAATTTCTCCCCATGTTGATATAATAGTAATAATAACCAAAAAAATAAAATAAAACCTATCTCCATTTGTGACTATCAGAAATTAAATAATGAAGCTATAAGATAATATTATTTTCAACTAATAAGAAAATATTTCCATGATATAGACAATTAAAACATTAATTTAACAAAATATTCTCAATATACAATTTTCCTAGATAAATATAAACATTAATAACATGCCTAGATAAGGGAGTAAAGGGGAAACAATCATTACAATAACCCCTTATATAAAATAAATAGATCATATTTCATTGAGGTTTCCATTATCTTAAAAAATAAAATGAATTCAGTTAAATAAATATCAATAATTTACCATCATTTAAGGGATTTGAAAAATAATTTTTAAAAAGAAAGATTTTTTATAATATAAGAAAAATAAATTTTGAAAAACATAAGAAAAGAAAATATTAAAAAGATATGAAAAAGAATGTTTTAAAAAGATAAAGAATAAAATTTTAAATAAATTTGATAACTAAAATTTTAAAAATATAAAATGAAAAAATCTTCTTTAAAAAAGGAATATATGAGATAAAGAGTAGATATCTAGAAATTAATTTTAATAAGGAAAAATAAATTTTTTTAAACCCTTTTACAATGTATATTAAGATTGATATAATAATTTCTCTTGAAATATAGGATATATGATCTCCATCAATTTGAACATTAAAAAATGAGATCAAGATGGAAGAGGTTGATAAATATGTTCAAGGGTTGATAATTTTTTTTATTGAAATACCATATTATGATATATTAAAGAATCTCAGTGGTGTTTCCTTATAAAATATCAAAATAAAGTGCATTTTGGTTCCTAGATTTTGGGTCCAATGGCATGATATAATAGACATTGAGATGGTGAAACAATTTTGGGTCCACTAAAAATGGATAAACAACACACAGGAACCCAACATTGTTTAACATGATATTTCCCTTTATAAATTTTAGAATATTGATGAATATGTTTGGTCTATCATATCTATCATTTTTTACAATTTCATTCAGAGATTAAAATTGTAAAGACCCCGACCCAAGTATCTTGGAGCCAGTGCCTTAATTCATCACATTATTAGTACAAAAAAGTGTTAATTTACCCAAGGACTGAATATTTTAGTATTTTTTGAAACAAAAATTCAAACATAAGTTTTAAATGATAATTTGAAATAAAAAACAACACATCAACTCTATTGGAAACATCTATAATCTCATAGATTATCCATATAAGTCATTCACTATATACATCTTCACATCCTGGTGAAAAATTAAACATAAGAAAGTGCTTATCTTAGATGATTAGTAAGGTTAATTAATATAGAGTAAGATACTATAAAAAATAAGGATTGGGTAATGAATAAAAAACATGCCATTAGAACATAATCTTAAGAATAATATGGTAAGAATAAAAGTGGAATAAATAATTATATATATATAAACACTTGATTCATAACTATGTATATTATACAATTAGATTAATTAAATTATTTATCAACTAATAATTTCATAATTAAGGAATTAATTTTCCATACTTCATAAACATACCATCAAGGCCAGGTCTAAGACTTTTGAAAATAAATGGTTAAGGCCTTAGGAAAAATCTATTTCTATTTTGTCTCATGAGACCTATCGATACATCGAGGGTCAATATTGGGCCCATGCATAAAAAAATTAGTCTAATTAATTACTCATGTGAAAAGGGTGAAATAGAAACATAATATATATATGAAATTTAAAAAACCTTCCCCAATCAGTCAACATAATTACTAACCCTTATGAGTAATATGGTGAATGGTGTCAAGATAACACAACCACAATCAAACTAATCATAAACCATTTAATAAAATATAGTGTATGATAATAATAATAATATATAAATATAGATAATCCATAATATTCAATAGAGGTGTTTAAATAGATGAAAATAATCTAATAAAATCATTGAGGAATTCTTGAAAGAAATACCCTTTTTTACTTTGCAATGAATAGTTCTTTTAGGAAAATCATTTATATTTTCCATAATTGTTTTTATAAAACTATAAGTGAACTAATATAGCTTCTCATAAAAAATTAATGATTTTATGAAAATAATTTTGACATAAAATATATTTTTCATGGTAATTGAAAATGTGTAAGAAATCAAGAAGTTTCGTTTAACCAGGCCTGCGTATTCGGAAGAATTAAGAAGAGAACCTTGTAAAACAGGTATTTAACAACAAAATAAATATGAAATTATCTGGATAAATGATTTTGGAACATATACACCTAATTTATAATAATTATATAAAAATAATAAAGGGTTATATTGGTGTAAAGTGGGATAAAGCACAACCCAAATGAAAATGGCGGTTCGGGAAGAAACCCTTACATTCTGTTTGAAAGTGTTCTGTACTTGATCTTAACATCCTGGATAATAAAATTAAATATATTAATCAATTAATTCATAAACTTTTATACATTTATTTTATTTATTATAATTTTATCAACTTCATTAATGTAATTTTTTATTGTTTTTAAAATTCAATTTCACCATTTAGTAGTATTCCTTATCTATTTTTCATAATTGGTTCACTTTTATACATGTATGAAAGATCATGTGAAATGGGAATAAATATATGGAATTGAATTTATATTTTATTAATATAATTATAGAAAATTAAATGGTTATATAATTTATTTTGATATTTTTGGTGATTATGAAATCATTAGGTATGAAGTTAGTGATAATCGTTTAGATTTTTGGCAGTTTTTCGATTGTTACGAACTAGTTTTGTCTTATCTGTTAACATCATGTGTATATATTGATTTTAGAACATTAAATATGATATTATAAGTATATTATAATTTATATTACAATAAAAATTATGTTATGACTATCCTAGAGGGTGTTAATTGAAAATGTTAATGCATTTTCCATGATTTCAGTAAATTGACACATCACGAGTGATGTTTTCATTTATAGAATAAAAGAGAAAAAGTGGGAGAATGTATTTTGAGGATGGATCTTACATTAACTTGATATAATTCTAGTATACAAGTGATACTAGTGTTATCATGTATCTTTGGACAGGTTAGGTTAGGGAATTATAAGAAGATAAAATAAATTGAAATGAAAGTAAAAGAAAAGAAAGTGGATTTTACCTCTTTAATTCCATTCCTTGAGAACCTCTTTAAGGGGTTTTTTTTGGTCTTTTGTTGAGAAAAAAGGCACTTGGATAGGGGTAGTGTATTGGGAAGAGTATTGGGTATAAATTTTCAAGGCTCAATTATTGGAATGTGTGAGGAGAATGAGTGGTATTTATAGTGGAGGAGAGTGGTGTTTTTTGGAATATTTTATTCATTTATTTAATATTTTTTCTCTAGGATATAAATAATTTTGATTATTATGAATAATTATAGTAAATAGTATATATTATTTCTAACCAACGGTTCTTACGTCAACCATGACTCGATGAATATTGTATTTTACTTATATTTTTTACAAACAACAATACTCTTTTCCTATTCAACTCCTGTTCTTACCTAGAACATTTTTATAATATATTTATTATTTTATTTATTGTTTTATTTATAATCACCCCCTTTACGAAAAACCAAAATAATACAATATATCATAATAAAATAATTATAAATAAAACCCAAGAATAATATTGAATTATATTAATTTTAGAAGATATGAGAAAAGTCTCGAGACCCCCTACCTATAAAATAAAGAGTTTCCATATAGAACCAAAAATAGGGGGAGTAAGAGGATACTCAGCCTTTCTAGATCTTTAATTCACAAATAAAGGTGGACCAGACTCAATGCACAAGACATGTCGGAATACAAGGAAGTTGTTTTATCATAAAACAAAGAATTCAAATGAAATTGAGTAGGGGGTTGAGTATTTTTAAAATAATAAGAGCAGTGTGTTTTGAAAGTCATAAATACAAATCATTTAATCATCAATTTAATTCCCAATAATTTGGTATATCTCAAATATTTAATGAGGAGTATTTAAAATCATCATAAATATTTTATTTAATGTAAAGGTGATAAAATATTTAATTTATATGATTTTTGGAGTTTAAAATTATTAAAATAGGGTCTATGATTGTAGTAAATCAAAGGAGGAAGAAAAACCAAAAAATCTGGGTAAAGAAATTACTAAGATGTGACGACATAGTGTTGTGTAAGGGTAACTTTTTTCATCTATACACAATGATAGAAATCTGCAACCCACATGTATCACATGACTTCTCTATAAGGGTAAACATATTTACGCTTATATAGTATCTCCACTATACCCTAATCTGACACAATAGTATCTCACTATGTGAGGGTAAATTGAATTTACCTTTATGAAGCCTTTTAAAATCAGGCCTTACCTATATGTAGTGGCTGGCTATTACCCATAGGAAATTTTATAAAAGGGGTAGTTACCTTTACACATGGTTTAAATCATCCACCTTATCTTTATATAGCATACTTAAAACCAGGATAGCCTTAAGAAACTCATGGGAGGGTTTATCTTACCTTAAAACTTAAAATGAAAGGTTACAGTTTTCATTATGCAATAAGGAGAAGAAGGAGATTACCCTAATATATCTCATTGAAAAATAAGTTTACTTTAAGAAATCCATTAAAAACCAACATTACCCTTACACAAAAAATAGAAAACAACCAACACCCTTATGAACCATTTTAAAATTATGTGTTACCCTTCACAAAATTAGGGTCATGTGTAATGATAATAATTACCATAAATATATATAATTTCTATTTTCAAATACTTTTAAATAATTTAGAAATGGATTTAGTGTCACTTTGAAAATCCGAAAAACAATTATAAAACATTATAATCACTTTGAAAACTTCTAAATTAAATTCCAAATATACTTCTAAAACTGTTAAATTACACATTAAATCTATTAAACCATTTTAAAAATATTTTAGAAATTTAAATATCATTTTGAAATAACTTCTAAATTTTATGAAATTTTTCTTGAACATAGGACACCCCAGAATGGAAAATAAAGGCTCAAGAATATTCTATACATTTATAGTGTTTTACTCCATATACTAAATCTCACAATCATGGAGAGATACCATGTAAAGTAAAATTAAAATGTATTTAAAAATGGAAAATCGAGAAAATGTTTCATTATAGTCAATTTCCTGACACTATTTAAACCCTTTATCCACTATCCTTTATTTATATGTACTCAATTTACCTCATATGTCCAGTTTTTTCTTGAATACCCATTTTCTCCTAATGGGATTTACTAAACTAGAGGATTGACCAGAACCCATACTTGGTAATTATAAATGGATTCTATCTCAGAATTCATGGATTATTTCCATCTTAAATTTTATGATCTCTTAACTGACTCCTTATAGTAAATAAGATCATTATTTTTAAACAACGATTAGCTATATATTTGGTGAGTATAAAACCATATTTTTCTAGTTCTATAACCTATCTAGTTCCCTTATATAGTACTTATGTTTCAGGAATGAAATATTCCTTGAGGACTTGTGTAACAAGTTCCTACACCAACTCTTGTGCATCTTGAGTCTTAACTTCATCGAAGTCAATCTTTCTCCGACTATCATTTTTGAAGATGTTCTCCCTTTATAAAAATGTGAAACATCTTGTGATAGCTACCATATTTTATAAGGTATTGTATAGATACTATCCCATTCTTTTCTTGAGATAGAAGTTAAAGTTTCACTTTATTCATCAAGGTGATAGTTTTTTTCCAGATATGGCCTTAACAAATGACTCAAAACTCCATACACATAAGTTTCACAACATAGATTTCCTTCCATACATTAAATTGTTTGGTATTCTATTTAAATATTTATTTGTTACCTAATTTATTATATATGCTATAGTCTGTAATATATATCCCTAAAATGATAATGGAAGACCTCCAAGACTCATCATCAACCTTACTATGCCATGCAA
The DNA here is from genome assembly GCA_963277665.1 of Viscum album. NCBI lineage: Eukaryota > Viridiplantae > Streptophyta > Magnoliopsida > Santalales > Viscaceae > Viscum > Viscum album. The sequence goes on along the minus strand of OY728156.1, from coordinate 359,850,333 downwards.
GGTAAAATTCATCCTATCATTTACACCATTCCACTATAGTGTATTAGGATCCATGAGCTATGATAGAATCACACTCTCCCATAGTAGTTTGATGAATTATTAGTCAATATAATCACTACATCATCATATCCAAGCTTATTTATCTGCTTACCAAGTTGATTCTCTACATAAGTTTTTTAACTCTTTGAATTTATCAAAGGATTGGGACTTATACCTCATCAAGTAGACATATAAAAATATACTTAAGTCAATAGTCAAATTAATGATAGAATACCCACCTCTATCATCCATTGAAAAATTTATATACACATCAGTGTGAACCATTCTAGAAGCTCTATAGCCATGTCACCTTGTCCAAAAATGGAAAATTGTCTATTTCTCTTTGAAAACAAGAACGATATCTATCATGCAGTTTTATCTCAAAAGAGTCTATGTAACCATCTTGAATTTTTTTTATCAAATTATTATCATTTACATGACCAAGATTATGATGATATATTTGGGTATGAAATGATTCTTTTAAACTTTATTCATTATCAACTTCTAACACTTAGTTTTCCTAATTTAAAACATAAATACCATTATTTAAATATTCCATGCCATAACATATTTTGAATTTATAAAATAAACAAATTTATTTTTAAACATATAAAAAAATTAGTTTTATCTATAAAGGATACAAAAATTATGTTTTTGATAACATTTGGTACATAATTAAAATCTATTAAAACTAATTCTACCCTAGTTTTGAAATGAAAGGAGAATGTATATAAGGGCTTAAGCATCATGTCTTGAACTATTGGCACCCTATAAAACCACATATCCTCATGAAATATTTTAAAATCTACTTGGTTTAGACATTTTAATATAGATGTGATATCTAAAAGATATATACAATACCCAATTTGTAGATATAGAAATATTTCACTTGATAATAAATTTACCTAAAGGCTCCCCTTACTTATTTATCTAGGTGAAGTTCTTATTACGGTGTCCCAAATTTCCACAAGAAAAACACATTGTATCCTTTTTCATTTCCTATATTTTTATATTCATTTTCTTGGAAGGATGATGCTTGAGAGACTTAAAATTGGAATGTGTCTTAGTCATCTTTTACTTATTCTTCTTTTTCTCTTTCACAATAAAGGCCATAGGTTTTTTACATCCCATGCCCTTATCCACTTGGAAAATAAGATTAAGTAATTCTGAAATATTATTCTCACTATTTCTCATATTATAATTTAAAATAAAATTAGGGAAATTATAAGGTAGTGAGGATAAAATAAGATTTACATGAAACTCAATAGGGATCTTAAACCCCAAGATTTCTAAGCACTCAATATTTCCAATAATTTTAACTACGTGTGGCCTAGATGGTGTTGATTCTATGTGCTTACATGTGAATAGTTAATTAAAGATCTTGTATCTCTCTTATATAACATTATCTTGATAAATTTTGTCAATGTCAGACATGATGATATATATATCGATATCATCATGTTTCTTTAAAAGATCACAGGGCATCAATTGAAGCATTAAAAATAAGACACCTATGGAATCCTTCAAATGTTTCATATAGGGAGGTTTTTTCACTAATATCCACCTTGATAATAACCTCAGGAAGAGAGTTTTCTGACACATATAATTTCCATGCATGGAATATTATAATGCACAATAACCTATACCATTCAAGGAAATTAAATCCAATGAGAATGATATCCTTACTTAATATAAATCACTTTGATATAGTTGAAGTCATGTGGGATTACATTTCAATAATAAATAAGATCCATATTTTTTGTATTTTATTTGGATAAAAAAATTCAATATTATTATTTTTATTTATTAATCTTCCATTATTTTATAAAAAACAATAGTCATAACCATTGGATTCAGAATATCCTTCCACTTGAAAATTCTAGTGGAAATGATCCTTATACCCCTTCTCATAACCCATGTAGGGGATTGGTCAATTAATTGGAGGTATTTAGGTAGGGATAACATATAAACAATATTAATTCAAAAATCCTTGATCTATTTATTAGACTCTCTAATACTGAAATCCTATGTTTAGATTTGGTCAACACTATGACACAAAATTTACAAAATATCAAGCAAAGGATAGTCTTATTGATCTAAAATTGTTTATGTTATCCCAAAACCGCATTTAAAATTCCCTATTAAATAGAAGTGTCCAAGGGTGGACTGTATCAAGAACTTTCATGGATGGGTTCTATTCTAAGTTAGGTAATGGAAGGATATACCGAATTTATATTTTATTTGAGGTTTTTTATTGTTATATATAGACTACCCATTTTATATTTATACATTCTGGTTAATATTAATAATATTTTTACCGAAGTGATTAATCATGTCTATATAATGTTTACAAATATTATCATATTTATTTTAATTCTAATTTTCATACCTATTAATTTATTTATTAAATGATTCTACCATCCATAAATAATTTACCATGTAACTGAAAAAAATAAAATAAATAAGGATGAAGGAAAACAATATTCTATAATGGTAACCCTTAAACCTTATAAATAAAATCCTTGAACCAATTATTGTCTGAGTTACAAAATTACACCTATTATATTGTATACCTCATAGATTTGTTTCAAGTCAGCTCTAAACATGACCTAACTCCACTCGCTTAAGATATCCTTCCATTATATAATTTTACTCACACACATGTGAGGGGAACTAGAGGATTTTTTTATGGTGTTTGCATTAAAGAAACCTTGGGAAAGAAGAACCACATATAATGCGAGGATAATAATGAATCACATGTTATTATTTCATTTAATTAATTGTTATAAAACCCTAAAATAATAATTTAAATAATCTAATCACATACATAAGATGGTCAAAGATAATTTTGAACATTTCATGAAATTAATACAAAAGAATACAATAGCTATCATTTATTTCATCTTATTATTTATTTTTAAGATAAAAAACCTTGAATTAATTATATTATTTAATTAATTCCCTATATATTAATGTCCATCTAAATTCCCTTGGAGATACGAAAAATAAATAAATAATGGAAAATAAATGTATTAACTAATATTTATAGATAATTTCATAAAAGTAATTGAGCATTTTTCAATTCTATAAACCCTATTACATACAGAAAACATCGGATGCCAACATTGTGATAGGGGTTTTAAGGCTATAATTAGTTATTATTTATGTAATTTAATTATTTTCTTTACTAGAACACTGTAAAGTGTGTTCTAATGAGATACACATTATGTTTGTTGCTTTCCATGTATCTGAGAAATATAGATAGTGTCTTAGCTTATATCTCAACTGAGTTACATGTCATGTATATATAAATACACACTATGTATACTACTTTTTGTGTGTTCATGTAATTATCCTATGGACAAAGTGTGTTCTTTTAAAGTAGGAATTAATGAGTCACGTAGTGTGGAAACCACCTATATTCCATGTATCTCATTAATGGTATAGGTTTTCAGTCTCACTAGAAATTATTATGCATATTTCAACAAATAGTTAGAAAAATTTTTTTCACTAAACCATGCTGATGACTGATTTGTGCATCTGTTACATGCCATGTGGCCTGATAGATCATGTTCCTATTTGGTATGGCAAACATGTGGTGTGCATTAAATTCACCACATGTTATCACTATTTGGGGTATTATGTATCCCAAAACACATCTAGGCACGGTGAATATGGGTTCTCAACATGTACTTTTGGTCAATTATTGTGTAATAGTTGTTAGTTAGAGTAAAATAAAAAGATTGGGGGGATTTCCTTTTAAAAATAAAAGAAATAAAAGAAAATATTAAATTAAAATAAATTCAATCTGATGTAATGAAAAAATAGATTGATAAATTTTATTTATATAAAAATATTAATATTGATATTAATTATACCTCAAGCATAGAAAATGGATTAGTTATAAAATGTATTCACATTTTGTATATCATGATTAAAATGATGAAATCATGAAATAAGTAAGAAAGAATACACAATTTGATAAGTTTTTTAGAAAAAGAATTTGAGGTTCCTCTTCTTATTCACCTGTTAATTAGAGATATATGTCTTATTAAGACCTTCCATTGGTTTTAATGGATACACAAGAACTTACATCCCTTAGTTTTAACAGAATCCTAAGAGCCAAATTTATTTGGTTTTAATAGAATGCTAATAACTAAATTTCCTTTATTTTAATAAAAATACAAGAACCAAATGTATAATGTCTAATGGGAAGAGATGATTTCATTGTTAATTACCTATAATAATATGGGTCTTCTATCTCACTTAAAGTATGAAAAAATTTGAGAGGGTGACAGATAAATAAAAATGTGAGAGCCATTGAGATAAAGAAAATAAGATTATATCTTTAAGATGAAGTATTAGAGGTTGAGAGAGAATGGATGAGATATTCGTTGTTGAAGTATTTTAGTTATAATGTGGTTATTAGATGATATCTAAGGCACCAAAGGACTCCATTTATATCCTTTATAATAGGTTGAGTGGTATTGGATCGAGTGAGAGCATTAAAGTGCAAAGAGGAAGTTTTTTTGACCATTATAAATGTAGCCTCAAAGATTATGCCCTGATGTTACTGGATACTTGGTAGCCTCCACTAGGTAGATGGAGGACTACCTAGAAGCTGCTTCACTCTATTTACTCTCCCCCACCGACTAGTGGTACTCCACTGGCTAGTTGAACATCCTTCTACATTGTTTTAGGTTTTTCCTCATGCCACTCACTAACCGGTGCATCATACTATATCCACCTTCAAAAAGTTCCTCCTACACTTAAATAAAAGGTTTTCTATAATTATTTTATCCTTTATCCAAGGATTAAACACTTTAATTATTAATATTAAAATATATTTAAGAATACTTGAAATCCCTTTCTTAAATTACCCATGATTCTCAAGATTTTGAAATTTGGTTATTTAAAATCATGACTTTGAATTTGAAGTTCATAACTAAGAAGCCCTCAATGAGATCATTAGATACCTAAATGAGTGTCTGTGATCATTAAAACACCTTTAGTGAGGGATAAGTACAATAATATCACCATTTTTATTATCATAAGAACTTTACATAAATAGATAAATTCAAATTAAATCAGTAGATAAAGATCAGAATTAACAGAAATTCAAGAAAAATACTTAATAGATTAACATAATTAAACATGATCAATATTTAACGTGGTATTCGAAATTCTCAAGAAATAAACTAACTTCTCTCAAAAAATAATGAAACATCTCCTCCTTTGACATAAAAAAATTATTCCCTTATTGATATAACAGTCCTAATAACCAAAAAAATGAGAAAACATATCCTGCTTTATAACTATCAAAAATTAAATTAGGAAGGGATAAGATGAGACTTTTTTTGACTGATAAGAAAAAATTTCCATGATATATACAATTAAAACATTAATTTAACAAAATATTATCCAGATACAACTTTCTTAGATCAAGATAAATGTAAATAAAATGTCAAGACAAGGGAGTAAAGGGGAAAAGATAATTAAAATAACCCCCATATAAAAAAATAGATAATATTTTATTGAGGTTTACATCACCATAAAAAAGAAAATAAATTTAGTTCAATAAATCTACAGAATTTACAATGATTTAATGTATTTGAAAAATAATTTTGAAGAAGAATAATTTTATAGAATATAAGAAGAATAAATTTTGAAAAATATAAGAAAAGAAAATATTAAAAAGGTAAGAAAAATAATTTTTTTGAAAAGATAAGAAAATAAAAATTGAGATTAATAAGATAAATAAATTTTAAAAAATAAAAAATCAACCTCCCTTAAAAAAATGTATAGAAGAGAGAGATAGAGAGAGAGGAGATATCTAGAAATTAAGTTCAATGGGGAAAAATAAAAGGATTAAAAACCCTTTTACCATGTAGATTAAGGTTGATATCCTAATTTCTCAATAAAGAAAAAAAATTAAAATATTCATCAATATGAACCTTAAAAAATGAGCTCAAGATTGGAAATGTTGATAAATATATTCAATGGTTGATACAAAACTATATTTAAATACCATATTATGATATATTAATGAAGCTCATTGGTGTAGCCCTATAATATGTAAAAATAGTTCACTTTGGTTCCTAGATTTTGTGTCCAATAGAATGATAAATTAATCTTTGAGATGGTGAAACGATTTTGGGTCCACTAAAAATGTCTAATAAAGAAACATGAACCCAACCTTATTTAACATGATATTTACCTTTATAAATTTTAGAATATTGATGAATGTGTTTTGTCCAATAATATCTATCATTTTTATAATTAAATTTATAAATTAACTTGTAAAGACCCCGACCCCAGTAGCCTGGAGCTTATGCCTTAATTCATTAAATTATTAGTATGAAACAACGTTCATGTGGAAAAGGACTAAGTAGTTTAGTATTTTTGGAAAAAAAATAATAAAAACACAAGTTTTATAATACAATTTGAATGAGAAAACAACAAAACAGATCCATCAGAAACATCCATAATCTCTTAAATTATTCCTGCAAGTCATTCATTATATACATCTCCCCATCCTTGGAAAAAATTAAACATAAAAAAGTGGCGATCTTAGCTGATCAGTAAGGGTAATTAAATAAAGTAAGATACTATAAACAATATGTAATTGGTAATTCCATATAAATAATCACATAAAACATAAATATGTATATTATAATAGTAGAGTAATTAAATTCTTTATCAGCTAATAATGTCATAATTTTTGAAATCATATGCCATACATCATAAACATACAATCGAGGCCTCGTCCAAGACATCTAAAAATAAATGGTTAAGGCCTCAAGAGAAATCTATTTCTGTTTTGTCTCATGAGACCTACCAATGCATCAAGGGTTTATAGTGGGACCACAAATCAATTAATATGTACAATTAATTCTTCATAAGGAAGGGGTAAAACATAAACACAATATATATATGAAATATAAGTAAATTTTCTCAATCAGTAAACATAATTACTAAGTATTCTGAGTAATATGGTGAATGGTATCAAGATAGCACATCCAAAATCAAACTAATCATAAACCATTTAATAAAATATGATATTTGATAATAATAATATATAAATATATATAAACCATAATATTCAATAGATGTGTTTAAATAGATAAAAATACTCTAATAAAATCATTGAGAAATTCCTAAGAGAAATACCCTTTTTTACATTACAATGAAGAGTTCTTTTGGGAAAATCATTTATATTTTTCATAATTCTTTGTACAAAACTAAAAGTGAAATAATATATATTCTCATGAAAAAATTATTCATTTTATAAAAATAATGGTATATTAAAACATATTATGGATGGTACTTAAAAATGTGTAAGAAATTGAGAAGTTCCCTTTAACCAGGCTTGCGTATTGGGAAGAATTAGGAAGAGAACCTTGTAAAACATATATTTAAACATAAAATACAGATGAAATTACTTGGATAAATGAGTTTGGAACATATAAGCAGAATTTAGAATAATTATATAAAAACATTAAAAAATTATTCTGGTGTAAAGAAGGAGAAAGCATAACCAGAATAAAAATGGAGGTTCTGGAAGAAACCCTTTCCTTATATTTGAAAGTATTATGTACTTGAGATTAACATCCTAGATAATCAAATTAAATACATTAATTAATTAATTAATTAATAAACTTTTATAAATGTATTTTGTTTATTATAATTTTATTATGTTCATTAATGGAATTTTTTTCTTTTGGTAGTATTCGTTTCCTTGTTTTGCACAATTTGTTCGCTTTTATAAATGTATGAAGATCATGTGAAATGGGAATAAATATAAATAATTTAATTTATTTGTTATTAATATAATATTATAAGATTAAATGGATATATAATTCATTTTTTTATTTCAGGTGCGTATGAATCCTTATGTATTAAGTTAATGATAATCGTTTTGATTTTTGGCGGATTTTCAAGTGTCATGAACTAGTTTTGTGTTATTAGTTTACATAATTTGTATATAGTAGTTTAATAACATTAAATATGCTATTATAAATATATTATAATTATTTTAACCATAAAAATAATGTTATTATCATCTTAGAATGCATTAATTTAAAATGTAAATGAATTTTCCATGATGTTGGTAAATTGACACATTACGAGTGATGTTTTCATTTATTGAATAAAAGAGACAAAGAGAGAGAATGTATTTTAATGATGGATCTTCCATTAACTGGATATCATTCCAGTATATAAATGATTCTAGTGTTATCATGTCTCTTTGGATAGAGTAGTTTGGGTAAGGATAAGAAAATAAAATAAATTGAAAAGAAAATAAAATAAAATAAAGAGGATTTTTACCTACTGAATTCCCCTCCTTGAGAACCTCTTTAAGGGGATTGTTTTTGGTCTTTGGTTTGAAAAAGAGCTTCTAGAAATGAGGTAGGGTCTTGGGAAGATTATTGGGTAGAAATGTTCATGTCTCAATTCTTGGAAGGTGTTAGGAGAATGGGTGGTGGGGGTGGTATTTATAGTGGAGGAGAGATGTGTTTTTTTAAAATTTTATTCCTTTGTTGATTATTTTGGCTCCAGAACATAAATAGTTTTGATTATTGTGACTAATTAAAGTAAATAATACATATTTTTTAAACCAATGGTTTTTATGTCAACCATGACTCTAGGAATTGTGTATTTTACTTGTAATTTATATATATAGTAAATTACCACATTTAACTATTCACCAAAAATTCAACTATTTTAGAAAAATCCAAAAAATTAACCCTAAAAAATTCTCAACATTTGTAATTCAAAATTAAAATCCATTTTTTAAAATAATTTTCTATATATTAGAAATTTTATTTTTAATTAAAATTATTATTTATTGATTAAATGATTATTTTAAAATTATAACTCATTTTATAACACTTTGAAAAATTAATTATGTGTAACACCCCAAGATTTCACAGTAAGTTATTTCTTCAAAGTAATTCAATAACTTGCACTACACGCAACACCGAGTTATAGCGCACCATGATTTACCAAAATAGCCGTTAAAAAGTGGTTATGAATAGTATTAATTGAGTTTTGAACTTCATATAATCCTTATGATTTTATAATTCATATTATGAGTTTCTTAGACATAATGTAAGAACAAATACATTTTTTCAGATAAAATAAGTATTTTTCAAAAAATGTAATTTTACCGCCTTTTAATGGTAAATCCTTTTTAAATACAATATTTGAAACTTTTATATATTCAATTTGACAAAATAAACTTCTTCATTAGAATCGGGACATAAGAATTTAGTTTCAATAAAGTTTTGGTGTTATTCTGATAGCTTTCATATTGGGTGAATAGTGGAAAATACAATATTTTAACTGATAACAAAATTTTTAATAAACATAATTTATAGTGTTAAATTATACATTTTAATGGTTTAAAAGTATAAATAGATTATATTTTTTCCATTTAATCCAATTATGGTCATTGTAAGTAATTTCATTTTGAAATTGGACATAAACAAGTGTCAAACTTTTGATAGTTATTATTTTTTTAAAAATACGCCTTTGGGTTTTGACAGCGGGAATTAATTTTAAATTAATAATTGCAACTTCTATGATTTTAATTTGGTAAAATAGACTTAATTATTGAATTCATAATATCAAAATTATCTTAGGGTAAATTTTTGGTATTTTTTTGAAAACATTTCATTTTTGATGAATACTGAAAAACACTGTGTTATAGTTTAAAACTGAATTTTTATTTAAATAATTATTTATTTTATTTAAATTTATTTTAGGTCAAAATAGATAAATAATACCTATATAATTTCAATGTAATTCATTGGAGTCAGTTTATAATAATTTTAGATATATAAAATTTTATTGAACTTTTCGCCGTCTTTTACCCACCTCCTAGGAGAATTTGTAAATTCACATAAAACATAATTTTACAGCTTCTGTAAGTTGAATTTAGAAAATCTAAGAAGCACAGTTAATATCAAGGAGTAAAATGTGGTTCAATAAGATAAAAATAATTTTTGGTGAATAGTAACGTTTTACATTTATTTACCACGGTTAAAAGTAAATAGGGTAATTAAGAAAAAAAATGAAATTATTATTACCCTAACACATGTCCTCATTCTATTGGATAAGTGTAATTAGACCAAAAAAAACTTTAGAAATAAAATATGACCCTTTAGGTCCACTTGGATTAGATTAGAACATTTATTATTATTTAATTTAAAGAAGAGTTAAAAGTGTTAAATTCAAAGTTTATTAACTAAACCATTTTCTAATATAGGGGAATTCATAATATAAATTCGACTATAAATATTCATTATAAAGATAAAAATATTTTCCACATCATGGTATTTTATTTATAATTTTTAGACATTAAGTAATTAAATTTATTTATGACACAATGATGATGCAGTAATTACCTTATTAATGAAAGAATCAAATAAATGGTATTATAAATATAAAAATAAATATAATTTCAAAGATTTTATGACATAAAAAAAATTTCTAGATGACTATGACATTTTAGGGCTGATTAAATGTATCTTTTTCTAAGTAATCAAGTTGTGATGACTTTCCCAAAAACAAAATACCAAATAGTGTCAAAATTGACATAAATTAATATTTAAAAAAATACTATATTGTTGGTTAATATAATATTCATAAAAATAAAAGGTTTGGCCAAAGATCTTAAATAATATTATATATGACATTAATGAGCCACTTGAGGTTCTCTTGGAAGTTAAGAGTAAGTTTATTAACCATATATAGTAAGAATACAAGAAGACACAGTAATAGTTAAACTATTTAACTAAGAGTTAAATCTAAATGATAAGGTTAAAATGTTAACTTAACTTGTCTAAAACATATTGGTTTAGACGATTTGGACTCATAACCACCATAGGATATAAATAAATTCATTTTGAACCATTATAACTGAATGTTATGGTTTATTAAATTAATACTTTAATCTTTTCCAAAAGTGACCCTCACCCCACTTATAAAAGGGAACTTCCCCTTATCTCAATATCACACCTCCGAAGCCATTTGGATCGGACAAAACCTTACCATATATCCTCCCAACTTCCGTCAATTCAACCTATAGGCCTTATTTTGATCAGAAATCCAACCTAAGAATCCCTTTTGGTCAAATCAAAAGGAAGAACCCGAAGAAGAGGTAATGATTTCACCACCCTCTTTCAAGTTCCTTTCTTCTTCCACATCTTCTTTCTTTGTTATTTACATTCTAAAATAATAACTCTAGTATCTTCTATATACTGTGATGTTATTATAAATATTTCACAACTATATTCATTATTCTATCCATATTATGAATGATAATGTCACCATGTGTGCGTACGTACGGCTTATCGTCTCCACGCCATGGTGTAATTTGTTATTCAACACTATGTTATTTGGATGGATATAATGATGAGTAATATGTATATAAATAATTAAAATAACATGATAATGTCTCTATAAAATTGATATACCATCCAATTCCACACCGTTAAGGAAATTATATTGTCTCTCGTGCGTACGTACGGATTACCGTCTCCACGACGCGATGAGATTAATTTCCACATTCACCATCTATCGACGATTATAAAAATATATATTACAAATAGGTTTGTAATATATGAAATAATAATTCTACCTAAGATATATATATTTATATATATATAGATATATGTACTTACATATATTTTATTCACTCAGTTCCATTCAACACGTTATGAAAATGGAAACAACGTTTATGCGTACGTACGGACTACCGTCTCCATAAACGGTGTTTTCCATTTCATATATATGTCTATTATACATATTTATATTCTAAATATAATGATATATAAATAATTTTTTATATTATAGAAGTATTTAAATCATTATCTATGTGATACAATCAATAGTAACAAGTTAAAACATGTACGATAAAAAAATCGATTATTAACCGAAATGTTAATTTGACATGGAAATTATTATTAAATGGGGAGTATAAAGTCATAAATGAATAATGTATGATATCATAAATATTAATATGGTTATGGTATAATTTAATAACATACTACAGTCTTCATAAAAGAGGTTAAACGTACCATCGACTAAAGGAAAGTGCAAGGTAAGGGGTTTTCATTTCACTCTTTATTCCCATGAGAATCATGCCATATTGCCACTATTACCTTTTGTGTAGTGAATAAACTGCCTATAATTATATTCTTTGTGTAATACAATTTAATTTATGTGTATTTACATATTTATTGTATGATACCTCTTTCATGGGGTGTATGTTTCCTAAGTTACCAAATTGTTAAGGGTTAATTTCACAATCTCTTTATTATCCGAGGTTGTTTTTACGTAAGTATCTACTAGGATGTATTTATTATCCATGTACATTTTTCATGAAATATTTTTAAAAGGTATTATTTTAAGGGACTTTTTTACTAAAACATAATTTCAAATGTTTTAAATATTTATTCCTCTAAATCATTCTCATTAATGTCCATGTTTTCAAAATGGTATTTAAGGATTTATCTATATAGACATGAATGTTTTTAAAATGTTAATTACTTTAAAAAGTTTCAAAGTGGTATGGGAAAATTTGATTAAAAAATGTCTTTAAATGTATTCCTTTCTAAATTATGTGACTTTTAAATGTTTTCATCATCTATGTCAACATCCTTTGATGGATTTTAAACTTTTTTGAAGATGATTTATTATGATACTAATCTTACATAGTGTATTGAAGGTTTTGTGATATGTTTGAATATGGATGTGTTATTTTTATACCATTCATGGTTTAGGGATAAAGTATTGACATTTCGTATGCTAGTTTTAATACGAATTTTTATGTTATGTTTAAACCTTTTCATATGAGTAATGAATTGGACTTAGTAAGTGGCGGGTGGATCTCACTATAGATCCTCGATGCATCGGTAGGTCTCATGAGACAAACTAGTGTCTTGGAACAAGGCTTTGACAAAATCTTATTTGTAGTCTTGGAACACGGCCTTGACTATGTGGTTATAATAGTCTGGCATTATGTATTCTATCATTATGAAAGTGGTTAGTGATATTGCATGTGATTATTCGACTAGTAGAATATCCATGTGAATAAGTAATTGGAATTACTTCATTTTATTTTTTTCCATATTATGCTGAAGTTCAAGTTTAAAAGGATTTTGTTTTAGTTATACATTTATTTAAATGTTTATGATTATTTATGAAAGTTTCCTCAATATTGTTATCCTTACTGAGCATCTGAGATCACCCCTTTCTATGTTTTATTTTTACTAGGATTCCAAGAAGTGTATTGTGATTGATATTCAGGGTTAAGCCAAGGGAATAATGGCATTCATAAAGGATTATTTATGTTGGTTTCTATGTTATAAAGTGTAATGTAACATTCATGTATGTAATCTATTTTCCAAGACTGCTAAACCGATCGGTCCTTTGGGACTTTATTCCTTGTAATCATGACAATATATTAAAATAATGCACCGACTTTGGGTAACTGGGGTCAGGGCATTGCAGTTGGTATCAGAGGAAGTTTAGCAATAACCTTGGAAGCTAGATTTAGATAAACTCTAATTATATCACATAGACCTAAGATAGACTTTGAGGATTAGTAAAGAAGAAATTCCTAGAATTTTGGTAATGTAGATATTTTGTGAGTTTTACAAGAAAATACATCCATGTATGGATACGAGCAGGTAGAGGCGGCTCTGGAATAGATGTACCTAGGGGTAAAACCCGAAAACATCGCTTTGAGCTAGACTCGAACGAGAACTGGTGCATGACAACGGGCCTTGTTGCACTCTTGGTTACGACACTCTCGAGGGATATTCTTAGGATAATTCTCATTTTATTTACAAATCATTATGAAGGGTTTATGAGTATATACTTCCTCAATGATTTTTTTCTATGATTATAGATTATATCCATAAACCATTAAACTTACGTTAGTTATTTTACATGTTTGGAATTATTTGTTGCAATCCATAAACTGATATAGTTTATGCTATTGTATAGAAATGGCGACCAGTAGAAGGAATGCGAACTCTAGGAATACATATGATCCAATCAGTAAGAAGGATCATATCTTTCACAGTATTAAGCCAACATTTAGAATTGAAATAGTCTCCCATATATTCTAAACATATTAAGAAATAGTATCATGTGTTAATAAGATAAGTAAGGAATTATCTGAGTCCTATGGATTTGATGGGAAGAAAGAGAAGAAAAGGATATAAGAGAGAAAGATGGATAAAGGGAATAGGGAAAAGAATAATTTTTCCATATGTGATAACTATGGGAAGAAACATCCTGGAACTTTCCTGAAGGGAATGGGAGTTTGTTATAATTGTGGAGAAAAAGGACACCATGTATGTGACTACAACAGTAAGAAAAAGGTTTCAAATGTACAATGCTTCGTCTGCAAGGAGTTGGGACACTACGCGAACCAATGTCCAAATCATCAGAGTATGCCCCAAATGATGCTATTGGATAATAATCAAGTTATGATACTACCATAGATGATGAGGAATGATTAGATTTCTTATATTGTTATTAGAGAATTATGTCATTTGAGTGTTGTATCAATAATGTACTAGTTATAATAATTATAGAGTATATAAGGATTGTACTGTAGTACTATTTCATTAAGTACATGAGATTGTGTGGAACCATGAAAATTGACTCAATAGCAGGTTAAATTTTTGGAAAATATATGGTTGAGAGAAAGATAAACCAGAATATGGATCTGATACCGAGGTAGTGATTTTGGAATAATACATGATTGATTTGGATAAATTATATTAGATATTCTTGACTATGTTGAAACTAATTAATGATTTTTATATTCCATATTTGTTGGAGTTTACAACATTTTTGGATAGAAGGAGTATATCCAGTATTTTATAAGGAATAAAGGATCATGAATGTAATCAATAAGGTTTTATGGTAATTCAAGATGTTGTAGTGTTTTAAAAGAATACACGATAAAGGTGTTCACATGTTATTATGTGGAAAAAAGGATCTTCATTGTGTTTAACTCCTTATAAAGTTTGGAATGTGAGTTTGGACAGAATGATTTTGGATAATTCTAATTCTAGATTATTTTTGGATTGCCATAAAAGGAAAACCTAGAGGTTGGGTGGCAACCTGTCACGTCTGGAAAGGCCGTGAGACTTGAACCCGCAACTAAAGGGCAATAAGGGTGTATCACCTACCACTGGGCCACTTGATGTCATGAATTGAACAATGTAGTATTTTTTTAAAAAAAATTGGTAGATGAATTATAAATTCTTTTTTTAACCATATACGAATAAGATAAATAGAATATTATTTTTATGTTCTACTATCTTTTAGAGTTAAAGATGAGTTTGTGGTAGAAATTAGTTAATGGATGGGAATATAAGTGTAAAGTATATATTTTTCTTCTTCTCTTATTCTATGAAGAAATTAATTCTTATACTTCAGTAAAGGGATCTTAAAACCAAAAATGTGTTATTATAATACCATATGTTTTATTGAACTAATGGTATTTTAAATCATCATAGATTGATGAATTTAGAGCCCTCAATTTTACAATTGTCTGTGATTGATGGTCTCAATCATTACCTAGAAATATTTACGTTTTCCCCCAATTATATGTCTTTAATTTCCACCAATGTTCTCCTAATTGAGATCATAATTTGGTGGTGACCCTTTCATTTCCCTTTTCCTCTTATTAAGACTAAATTTTATTAACCTAATTTCTGATGTGGGTTTTCCCAAAGGTATTTTCAATTTTCTACCTTTTATTTTCGAAAAACAATTTCAAATTATGAGGATACAATTTATTTAAGGAGAGAAGAATGTAACATCCCAAGATTTCATAGTACATTATTTCTTCAAATTAATTCAAAACTTTCACTACACGCAACACCGAGTTCTAGCACACCAAGACTTACCAAACTAGCCGTTCAAAAGCAGTTATGAATAGTATTAATTTAATTTTTCAACTTTATTCAATCCTTATAATTTTAGAATTCATATTATGAGTTTTTTAGGCATAATTTAAGAAGAAATACATTTTTTAGATAAAAGAAGTATTTTTCAAAAAATGCAATTTTACCGCCTTATAATGGTGAAGCCTTTTTAAATCCAATATTTGAAACATTTATATATTCAATTTGACAAAATAAACTTCTTCTTTAGAATCGCGACATAAGAATTTAGTTTAAATAAAGTTTTGGTGTTTTTCTGATAACTTTCATATTTGGGTGAATAGTAAAAAATACTATATTTTAACTGAATACAACTTTTTAATAAAAATAATTTATAGTGTTAAATTATACATTTTAATGGTTTAAAAGTATAAATAGATTATATTTTTACCATTTAACCCAATGATGGTCCTTATAAGTAATTTCACTTTGAAATTGGACATAAACAAGTGTCAAACTTTTGATAGTTATTATTTCTTAAAAATACGCCTTTTGGTTTTGACACCAGGAATTAATTTTTAATTAGTAAATGCAACTTCTATGTTTTGAATTTGGTATAATAGACTTAATTATTGAATTTTAAATATCAAAATTAGCTTAGGGTAATTTTTTGGTATTTTTTTGAAAACTTTTAATTTTTGATGAATAGTGAAAAACACTGAGTTATAGTTTAAAACCGAATTTTTAATTAAATAATTATTTATTTTATTTAAATTTATTTTAGGTCAAAATAGATACATAATACCTATATAAGTTAAATATAATTCATTGGAGTCAGTTTATAATAATTTTAGATATATAAAAATTTTATTGAACTTTTCACCGTCTTTTACCCACCTCCTAGGAGAATTTATAAATTCATATAAAAGTTAATTTTACCGCTTATGTGAGTTGAATTTTGAAAATAGGAGAGACACAGTTAATATCAAGGAGTATAATGTGGTTCAATAAGATAAAAATAATTTTTGGTGAATAGTAACTTTTTACTTTTATTTACCACGGTTAAAAGTAAATAAGTTAATTAAGGGTAAAAATGATATTATTATTACACTAATAGATGTCCTAATTCTATTGTATAAGTGTAATTTGATAAAAAACAACCTTAGGAATAAAATATGACCCTTTAGGTCCACTTGGATTATATTAGTACATTTATTATTATTTAATTTAAAGAAGAGTTAAAAGTGTTAAATTCAATGTTTGTTAACTAAACCAATTTTAATATAGTGTTATTCAGAATATAAATTCGACTGTAAATATTAATTAGAAAGATAAAACGATTTACTACATCATGGAATTTTATTAATAATTTTATGATATTAAATAATAAAATTTATTTATGACATAACAATGATGCAGTAATTACCTTATTAATGAAAGAATCAAATAAATTATATTATAAATTTTAAAATAAATATAATTTCAAAGTTTTTACAAAATACACGAATTTTTGAGTTGACTATGACATGTTAGGGCTGATTCAAATATATCTTTTTCTAAGTAATCAAGTTGTGATGACTTTCACAAAAACAAAATACCAAATAGTGTCAAAATTGACATAAATTAATATTTAAAACAAATACAATATTATTGGTTGATAATATTCCTAAAAATGAAAGGATTGGAAAAAGGGCTTAAATAATATTATATATGTCATTAATGAGCTACTTGGTGTTCTCTTGTAAGTATAGAGTAAATTTATTAACCATATATAGTAAGAATACAAGAAGACGCGGTAAAAGTTAAACTATTAAACTAAGAGTTAAATCTAAATGATAAGGTTAAAATGGTAACCTAAACTTGTACAAAACCTATTGGTTGAGAGGATTTAGACCCATAACCACCTAAGAATAGAAATAAACTCTTTTTCAACCATTATAAACAGAATATTATTGTATAATAAATTAATACTTTAATCTTTTCCTAAAGTGACCCTCACCCCTCTTATAGAAGGGAACTTCCCCATTTCTCAAAATCACACCTCCAAAGACATTTTTATCGGCCAAAAACTACCCAAATATCCTCAAAATTTCCCTCACTTCAAACTAGAGCCATTATTTTGATCATAAATTCAACCTAAGGAGCCCTTTTGATCAAATCAAAAGGAAGAACCCGAAGAATAGGTAATGATTTCACCACCCTCTTTGAAGTTCCTTTCTTATTCCACTTCTTCTTTATTTGTTATTTCAATTATAAAATAATAACTCCAGTATATTATATATACCATGATATTATTATAAATATTTCACAAATATATTCATTATTATATCCATCTTATGAATGATAATGTCACAATGCGTGCGTACATACGGCTTACCGTCTCCACTCCGTGGTGTAATTTGTTATTCAACACTATGTTATTTGGATGGATATAATGATGAGTAATATGTATATAAATAATAAAAATAACATGATAATGTATTTTTAAAATTTATATACCATCCAATTCCACACCTTTAAGGAAATGATATTGTCGCTCGTGCGTACGTACGGATTACCGTCTCCACGACGCGATGAGATTCATTTCCACATTCACCATTCATCGACGATTATAAAAATATGTATTGCTAATATGTTTGTAATATATGACATAATAATTATAACATATATATATATATGTACTTACATATATTTTATTCACTTAGTTCCGTTCAATACGTTATGAAAACGGAAACTGCGTTTATGCGTACGTACGGACTACCGTCTCCATAAACGGTGTTTTCCATTTCATATATATTCCTATTATACATATTTATATTCTAAATATATATGATATATAAATCATTTTTCATATTATATAAGTATTTAAATCATGATCTAAGTGATACAATCAAGATTAACAAGTTAAAACATGTATGATAAGGAAAGCGATTATTACCCGAAATGTTAATTTAACATGAAAATTATTATTAAATGGATAGTATAAAGTCATAAATGAATAATGTATGATATCATAAATATTAATATGGTTCTAATATAATTTAATAACATACTACGATCTTTATACAAGAGGTTAAACATACCCCCGACTAAAAGAAAGTGCAAGGTAAGGGGTTTTCAACTCACTCATTATTCTCGTGAGATTCATGCCATATTTCAACTATTACCTTTTGTGTGGTGAATGAACTGCCCATAATTGTATTCTTTGTGAAATAAAATTTAATTTATGTGTATTTACATATTAATTGTATGATACCTCTTTCATGGGGTGTATGTTACGTAAGTTACCAAATCGGTAAGGGTTAATTTCACAATCTATTTATTATCCGAGGTTGTTTTTATGTAAGTTTCTACTGGGACATATTTATTATCCATGTCCATGTTTCATAAAAGAGTTTTCAAATGGATTATTTTAAGGGATTTTTTTACTAAAACATCATTTCAAATGTTTTAAATATTTATTCCTCTAAATCATTCTCATTAATGTCCATGTTTTCAAAATGGTATTTAAGGATGTATCTATATGGACATGAATGTTTTTAAAATGTTAATTCCTTTCAAAAGCTTCAAAGTGGTATGGGAAAATTTGATTCAAAAATTTCTTTAAATGTATTCCTTTCTAAATTTTGTGACTTTTAAATGTTTTCATCATCTATTTCAACATCCTTTGATGGATTTTAGACTTGTTTGAAGATGATTTATTATGATACAAATCTTACATAGTGTATTGAAAGTTTTGTGATATGTTTGACTATGGATGTGTTATTTTTATACCATTCATGGTTTAGGAATAAAGTATTGACATTTTATATGCTAGTTTTAATACAAATTTTTAGGTTATGTTTAAACCTTTTCATATGAGGAATGCATTGGACTTAGTAAGTGACGGGTGGAGCCCGCTATAGCTCCTCGATGCATCCGTAGGTCTCATGAGACAAACTAGTGTCTTGGCACAAGGCCTTAACAAAATCTTATTTATAGTATTGGAACAGGGCCTTGACTATGTGGTTATGATAGTATGGCATTATGCATTCCATCATTATGGAAGTGGTTTGTGATATTGA
This sequence comes from Viscum album, assembly GCA_963277665.1. NCBI lineage: Eukaryota > Viridiplantae > Streptophyta > Magnoliopsida > Santalales > Viscaceae > Viscum > Viscum album. Next base: position 359,830,316 of record OY728156.1, on the reverse strand, counting down.
ATGTGATTATTCGACTAGTAGAATATCCATGCGTATATGTAAATGGTATTACTTCATTTTATTTTTTCCATATTATGCTGAAGTTTAAGTTTAAAAGGCTTTTGTTTTTTTTATACATTGTCTTAAATTTTTATGCTTATTTATGAAAGCTTTCGCTGTATTTTTATCCTTACTAAGCATCTGCGCTCACATTTTTATATGTTTTATTTTTCGTAGGATTCCAAGAAGTGTATTGTGATTGATATGCAAGGTTAAGCCAATGGAATAATGGCATTCATAAAGTATTATTTATGTTGTTTTTGTATGTTATGAAGTGTAATGTAACATTAATAAATGTAATATACTTTCCAAGATTGCTAAACTGATCGGTCCTTCAGGACTTGATTCATTGTAATCATGCCAATGTATTAAAATAATGCACCGACTCTGGGTAACTGGGGTCAGATTCTTTACAAAGGTCTCAAATAATTATCTTATAATAACAAGAAAAATATTAATTTTTAATACATTTTATGTATATAAATTATCTTTTAAATCATATATTAATTATAAAATTGAATGTAAACATTTATGTTTTATAAAAATATCAATAATTAATTAATAATTTCTAAAATGTTTATTTACTTATACTATGATATAATTATATCATACTACCATTTATAATATGCATAAATTTTTTTATACGTTAATAAGTGAGGTTATTTTTATAATGTACATATTACTATTTCTCAAGGTTATATTATAATTCAAATGATCACATTACTATTCACAAAAATGAAACTTATCTGAAAAATACAAAAAATTTAACCAATGTAAATTTTGATATTACTATTTAAATAATGATGTTTATTTTTTAAAATATAAATGATTAAAAGTGTTAAAACTTATATTTAAAACAAGTTCTCCAATGAAAGGAAAGAAACCCATGTTTAAAAAAATCTATCCCATTTTATGTGAAACATTGGATTTATTATTATCTTATGCTTTTAAAAATGTTTTAGATGAATGTAAATATATTTTACTGAGTATATATTATTTAATTTTAATTAATATATTTAAATAATACAAATTAAATTAATTTATTAATATAAATTTTCATTGTGGGCATAAAAAATTGTCTTTATAAAAATACAACCTTTATATTAAATTTGTTTTCATTTATGACTAACTGGTAACCAATGAATTAGTTTTCTAAACATGTGTAATTTATATTTTTCTAATTTAATTAATATCATTAATTCGTTCCATTACCAACATATGAGAGACAAATTTAATAATTAAATGATAATATTTATATCAATTTTAAGATGGTAAGCTATCCGAGAAGTTAAATTCAAAAAGAGGGATATATTAAAATTTTGGAGTTTTATGTTATCCCATCCCTAAATAAATTGAATCCACACAATTTCAAATTGTTATAAATAGTAAGAGGCTGATACTTGAAAATTACTTTGTGGGAAAACCACATCATAAATAAGGTTAATTAAATATCCTATTAATATATGGGAAAAGGAAATGCATAGGTCGCCACAAAAATAGGAATTCAAATAGGATGACATTTATGTACTGAAAATATGGACATAGAAAATAATAATATAAAAATAAAGTTCTAATGTATAGTGATAAGGAACATGGTCATTAGATTATTAACCATCACAAAACCATAAATCTTGTGATCGGTTAAAAGACTATTGATTTCTAAAAAAAAGTACACAAATAACATTTTTTTTTCAATAATCTCTTTCTTATAGTATAGGGATTATTTTATTATCAAAATAATCACATTATAAATTAAAATTTATTTATTCTTTCCATATCATAATCATAATATCATCATTTGGTTGTGCTTCGATCTATTCTCACATCATCCCTTACACCTAGAAATGAATGATCAAGATGATTTTTTCACACCTAAAGAACTTTTTTATGAATCATATGGTCTTTACGTCATTCTTTATACCTTTAAAAGTTTACTAAAACAATAAGGTTATAAAATTTTATAAATGAACAATGATTTCCAATTTTTAACATGATCTATTCCACATGTAGTTCATCTTACGACACATCTAAAACTTTTCTGTCCACATTCAACGACAATGATTTAGAAGGATGGTTACCAAATTTCCAAAATCAAATTAACATAATATTTCCAAAATAATTTAGCTCTTAATCCCACATACCAAACATATGATTACCTTTATCACCTTTAAACATTTATAAAACATTCATGTTTCAAGGAGTAAAATTCTTAGGTTTTCATTATATTCCATAAATCCAAACATCGAATAATCCCAGTAAAGATAATATAAACAATCAATAACTAACCACCTTCATAGCCACCAATACTGTCCAAAAACAATCTATTTATTACTATCTCAACATCAAGCACATATTTAGTGTTATCTTTCCCATGTCATGTGTTTCCAAAATATCAAATTTTCACTGAATCGGTTTTCTTGGTACCATTAAACAGATGCTTTCAAATACATAACGAAAAAGTACTATTGTACAATCTTTATATATCTCCGGATTATTATAATGAAATAATTATCAATAAAATACTAAAATAAAATAATTTTTATAACACAAGCATGTTTCCAAGAGTAAAATTCTTCGTTTTTTGATTATATTCCTTAAATCCAAACAAATAATAATCTTATTAAAGATAATATAATCAATCAAATCACTAACCACCTTCCTAGTCACCAATACTATACCTAATCTATCAATTTATTATTATCTCAATATCAACCAAATATTTATTATTATCTTTCCCAATTATTGTGTTTGCAAAAGATCAATTTTCCAATGAATTACTTTTCTTGATACCATTCAACACATGATTTCAATTACTTAATGAAAAATTACTATAGTAAAATCCTTATATATACCATGATTCTTAGAACCAAATTATTTTTAACAATATACTCAAATAAAATCATCTTTATTCTAAACACAAGAATATTAATCATTCCTATTCATTTGAGGTACTAACATAAGCATCTCCATGTTAAATTTTCTTCTTATGAGCTATGTTTCCTTGAAACATAAATTATAATCCCCAAACTAGTGAAATACATAACATAAATTGAATAATTTTTGTGTATCTAATCTCATAATCATACTCATGGTTTGTTTGGGTCCGTATTTAATTTTAAATCACTAATAATGGTTTATAAAGAAAATTTGAATTATCCTAAGCATATACCCTTGGAGTGTCAAACTAGGTGCGGAATTGGGCTCGTTGTCGTGTACTCGGTCACCCCATGTCTGGCTCGAGACACCTTACATGAGTTGTTACACCTAGGTACTTATCTGACATAACTATGTTTATTTGTAGTATCTAGAGAGGGATATATTACTAGGAATAACCACATAAGATCTACCTTACCAAAATTTAAGTATATTCCTCCATCCTTATCCTCAATGTATATCTTAGGGTAATGTTCCCTATTCTTTGTTTTCTACATCTATTTTCTAATGTTTCTATTATGCTTTCTCTGATACCAACTATAAATACCCCAACCCCAGTAGCCCAATGTCGATACTTTAATTCATTACATTATTAGTATGAACAAGTTTTCACATCCCAAAGGACCGAATATTTTAGTTTTTTTTGGAATAAAATATACAAAAATACATTTTAAATTAAAACTTGATAGAAAAAAATATAGCAACTCCATTGGAAACATCATTAATCTCCAAGATTATCCCTACAAGTCAATCATAATATACATCTTCACATCATGGGGAAAAATAATACATAAGAATGTGGTGACCTCATATGCATAGTAAGGGTATGTAATACTTTTGAAGATAATATTAATAATAAGTCATGGGAAATGAAAAAAAAACATTCAATTCAAAGATAATCTTGATCATAATATGGAAATAATTAAATAGGAATAAATCATTCTATATAAATAGTCACATGAAACATAACCATTGATATTATACTAGTCAAATAATCAAATTATTTACAAATTAATTATTTCATAATGAGGGCATGTATATGCCTGATGTCATAGACATATCAGTGAGGCCTTAACCAAGACTTATGAAAATTAATGGGTAAGTCCTCAGCCAATATCCATTTCTGTTCTATCTCATGATACCTACCGATGCATCGAGGGGATATAGAGGGACCCACCCATTACCTACTAAGTAAAATTAATTTTTTCACGTGAAAGGGGTGAAATATAAACAACTTTTAAATATGAAATGTAAATAACTTTCCATAATCATTAAACATAATTACTAACCATTCTGAGTAATATATTGAATGATATCAAGATATCATATTTATAGTCTCACTGATCATTAATCATTTAATAAAATATCTTATATGATAATCAAAAGAGATCAATATCAACAATAAATAATATTCAACAGAGGTGTTGAAATAAATAAAAATACTCTAACAATATCTTTGAGGAATTCATGAGAGAAATACCCTTTTTAATTTGCAAAGAAGAGTTCTTTTGGGAAATTTATTTGTATTTGTCATAATTTTTTGTAGAACACCAAAAATGAAAAAAAACATATTTTTTTAATGGTTTTTTTTATTTTAGAATAATAATGGTGTCTTAAAATAGATTATGTATGGTACTTGAAAATGGGTAAGAAATAAAGAGGTTCCCTTCAATCGGGCCTGCGTATCGGGAGCAATTGAGATGGGAACCTTGTAAAATATATATTTTCATATAAAATAAAGACAAAATGATATGGATAAATGATTTTGGAACATATAAACAAAAAATAGATTAATTATATTAAAATAATAACGAATTATATTCGTGTAAATAGGGAGAAATCAAAACCCGAAAGAAAATGGAGGTTCGGGTAGAAACTCCTACATTATGTATGAATATGTTTTGAACATGACCTTAATGTCTTGAATAATAAAATAAAATAAATTAATTTATTAATAACATTTTATACATTTATTTTATTTATTATAATTTTACCAATTTCTTTTATTACCTTTATTAGGAGTTATAAGAATCAATTTTTTCGTTCGATAATGTTTGTTTCCTTGGATTTCACGTTTGGTTCACTTATATATAAATATGAATGGATCATTTGGAATTGAAATAAATATCTAAAATTTAGTTTATATGTTACTAATGGAATTATAGAATATTAAATGGTTATACAAGTCCTTTGGTTATTTGAGGTGAGGATGAATCATTAGACAAGATGTTAGTGATAATTGTTTATATTATTTTTGGAATTTTTTCAATCGGCATAAACTAGTTTTGTCTTATTAGTTAGATTAATGTGAACAAAATGATTTAAGAACATTAAATCGGATTTAATACATATATTATAATTTAGTTTAACTATAAAAATGGTTTTATTACAATTCAAGAATGTTTTAATTGAAAACAAGAATGCATCATACATGATGTTGATAATTTGATACTAGAATGATAATTTCTCTTTAGACAGGGAAGGTGAGGGAGGGATAAGAAAATAATAGAAATTGAAAATAGAATACAAATAAATAAATAGGATATTTACCTCCTGAATTCTACTCCCTGAGAATATTTTTATGGGGATTGGTTTTGGTCTTTTCTTGAGACCGAAGGACTCTAAACATGGGGAAGGGGCTTGTGAATAAGATTGGGTAGAAAAATTTCAAGGCTAAAATAATAGAAGGTGTGAGGAGAAGGGGTGATGAGAGGTGGTATTTATAGTAGAGGAGGGGGTGTTTTTTGAATATTGTATTCATTTGTTTATTATTTTTTCTCAATACTATAAATAGTTTTGATTATTATGAATAATTATAGTAAGTAGTGCATGTGAGTTTGAACCAGTGGTGCTTACATCAGTTATGACTCAATGAATAGTTTATCTTACTTATAATGTATTTATAAAAAATTTCTGTATTTCACTATTCTCTAAATATTTAACATCACTATTATTTTTATCCGAATTACAAAAACATTTTCCACATGGAAAGGAAAATCTATTTCAATGGTAGGTAGAATGTGTCTTGTTAAATACATAGTTATTTCTAAACTTGTTTACTACTTCATGGTGTAATTATGACCAACTTCACTGATCAAAAGCATCAGTGCCTCTAAAAGGAACTTTTTTTGGTGTAGTACCATATTGAAGATGAATTTCATCACTGTTAATTGAATACAATGTTGTAAACCCTACAACCATGGGGGGTTAGCCATCCAAAATATACAACTGTTAAATCAAGATCTTTAGACTCAATTCATATAAAAATTGGCCAAGATCAATTATAAGTCACTAGAACTTCTGAGAATCAGATTAAGGGAGCATTTAAAGTCTAGAAAACTTCACAACATGAAATCATCAACGTAACATGGATTAAAATCTTTTTTGTAATGTGAATTGACACACTCATTGGATGGTCATTTCTAACTATTCTCTCATATTTTGGAAATAATACCGGATGGGGACTCCTTTTTTGAATTTTAACAAAAGTGAAGATCAAACTTATGATCCTAATATCACAATTATATATTAGATGAGAAACATGGGAACTCATTTGGATGAACTAAAATTTGACATCTCTAATCTGGTTTTCATGCCACATGATGAATTCTTGGTTCGAGAACTGACCCCAAATTAATTTCTAGATATGAAATATTTTTACACTCATGCGATTCAAGGCTCTTATAGTTGGATTGGGGGCTTCAAAAATCGATGGATACAACCTTCTCGAATCACAATCCTTTGGAGAGTTTCTTTTCACAGAGTTCAAGTTGTCAAATTTCCTCAACACAGAGGCATTAATCATTGTTCAAGATGTTCCTTGTTACACAAATATAGGGAATATTTGGACAATCTCTTAATTGTCTGTAAAACTACTGCATCATTATGGAATGATCTGTTTGAAGTGTCCAATTTGAATCCCCTACACACTAACATAATTAACAGTTTCTTGCAAAACATTCTGAATATAAATATGTCTAAAAAACCTACAAATATGTTTAGAGTAGCCTATGCATATATTATTCATGTAATTTGGATAGGAAGGAGTAATGATATGCCTGATAAATCTCCAGTTATTTTGTAATCTACCTTTATGTATATTAAAGAATCCATTTAGAATGAAAACAATTACAAAAAGGGCATTGCATCAACATTGTTTGTGAATTTTTAGTGATGTGTCGCCTCCATATTCTAGGTAACTTCCCCCCATAGTGGTCTTATTTTAGTATTTTGGTCTCCTCCAACTACTGGGATGGTTAAAATGAAACACTAATGGCACGTCTAAAGGGAATCTTGGACCAGCGGGCTTTGGGGTTGTCACTAGGGACCATAACAGTGATATCATCAAATGTTTATATGGGCCATGTAGATAAGAAAAATCCCTAAAAGATCAAATTTTTAAAATCATAAATGCTTTAAACATGGATAGGAAATGAAATTGGAATGCATTTTGGTTCAAATGTTACTCGATTACAATTATGCAAGCGGTGAGGCTTGGTAGCCTTCATCTGTCCTGGAGGCTCACTGCAAGATAAACAGACTTCATGGACATGATTTTTATAATGAATTATATTATCACCCATGTATTTCATGAATCTAATTCCCTTATTGACTGACTGACTGAAAATTCATTTTTATTTGATTTTTGAAAACACCTTTTGGTTATGTGAGAACCCACCATTACAAATCACTTTGATGGTAAGTGAGAACCAACATGCCATCATAAGGATCCATTGAGGGGATGAGGAAATAACCCTATCTTGGACCAAACCCACCAAAAAACACCAGAAAAACACATGTGACCATCACTTTATGTCTAAGTGAGAACCGAAAAACAAAATAAAATGGAAAACCCAAAGATTAGACAATCATCGCTGGAACCAACATCAAGAAAACAGCATCCAAGAGCCTCCAAGATCAGAAACCTTATCAGTAGATCCACCAACACTATCCCAATGTTCTAAATAAACCTTCAAACCAATCCATAGTGGGGGTGTGCATGAAGGGAAAGGAAAAAAGTGTAGAGTAAAATTGGAAAATGACTGAAGGAGAACCTGGAACACAAAAGTAGAATCCCAAAGAAGAAAACATAAAAATAGGAGAGAACAGGTGAGGGAGTTTCTCAACCATCAAGTATTCCTGGGGTTGCCCTCTACGACCTCATATTGACCTGGGAGAATATGTTGACCCTTCTTGTTCTGAACCCAAAGTAAACCGGAAGAGAACTGTTGAGGAGAGGACATCGTTTGTGTTGATAATTATTGAATCTTCCATCCGCATCTGCCTACTAACTTTGGAAAATGAACAACAATGCCCATGCCTCAAACCATTACCATCGAATCCAAACAACCAAAATGCAGAAATCCCTCCAGTCGAAAACATAAGCCTTTGGACATTGAAGGAGTTCAGTGACAAAGATCGTGTCACGACGGAATGCCGCACATGTCACTTCATCGATCTTGACTGCACGCATCACTCCCTTGTTGATTCTCTTGCAAAAAAGTAGTTGTTGAAGATGCATGATTTCATGATGACACACTCCCTCTTGATCTTATACCTATCATGAAAAAAGAAATTTTTAAAATCCAATCATTCCATTTGATGTAAATATTTTCTTTTTTTAAAATAAAATATGAGGTGCTCATTTTTCTAAATAAATAACCCCATTTTATGAAAATAATTTTCCACATATGGAAAATTTAATTTTTATTAAAATCATTATTTATTGGAAAAATACTGATTTTCAAATTATAACTGATTTTATAACAATGTAAAAAATAAATAAATTCTCACAAAATTATATTATAATAATAAGACAACAAAATATTAGTTTTTCAATAAATTTTATGTATATAAATTTTCTTTTAAATTATTTTATTATTTATAAAATTGAATATAAACATTTAAGTTTTATAAAAATATCAACACTTTAATAATAATTTCTAATTCGTTTATTTACTTATACAATGATATAATTATATCATATTACCATTTTTAAGATACCTAAATTTTATTTAAACTTTTATGTGTTAGGTTATTGTTATAATGTCCATATTACTATTCCTATAGGTTATATAGTTATTCCAATAGTCACATTATTATTTATCATAAGTGAAACTTATCTAAAAGATACAAAAAATTTAACCAAAGTATATTTTGATATTACACTTCCAAAAATAATGTTTATCTTGTAAAATACAATTTAAAAGTTTCAAAATTTATATTTAGAACAAGTTAACCACTAAAAAGTTGTAAAAATATGTTTAAAAAAATATAGCATTTTTATGTGTAAATTGGATTCATTCTTTCCTTATACTTATAAAAATGTTTTAGATGAATGTAAATACATTTGGATGAATAGAAAATGTATAAATTTCATTAATATATTTAACTAATAATTATTAATTCAATTTATTGATATAAAATGTCATTGCGGGAAAAAAATTATTTTTATAAAAATACATCCTTTATATTCAATTGGTTTTAATTTATAACTAATTAGTAACCAATGAATTAATTTGATAAACATGTGTAATATATATTTTCATTAATTACTTAATATTATTCATTCCCACTATTCGAAACCTATAGAAGTTACCTATAATAATTAAATAATAATATTAAATCATTTTTAAGATAGTAAGCTATCGAAGAAGTTAATTAAATTTAAAAATAAGCATACATTAAAATCATATGGTGTTACATAAATGATTTAGTTTTCAAAAATAATTGAAAAACATATTTTGAAAAATTCCTTTCATAAAAATTTTATTTTTTGAAGAAATTATATTATTTGAAAAACCAAAATCATGATTATTTATTTTAACAAATTGTGAACAAAGGATCATGTTAAGGTTTTGTTCACCATGAGTGAATTTAGAATGAGAAAATTTGTGATCCTTGATTTCAGATTTGAGAACTTAAATATCTGGTTAATTTTATAATTTTAAATCCAAATCATATTTCTATTTTGAAAGGATATTTTTTTTATTTAAAAAAATGTTTATATTTTTTGTTGAGGTCTTTTTATAACAAATTTTTTTTATGAAAACCATTTTTATTGATCATGAGTGTATTTGAGGTATTCATAACTTATGTTACTTGAAAAAGAAGAAGTTAAACATTTAGTGGTAGTAGAATAGTAATGAAAAGGAAAATGAGAAACTAAAGAACTAACCTTATTACCTTCCTCGATACGTTCCATTTGGAATTCAGGAAGTAAGAACCAAAAACTTATTTTCAAGTATAGATCTAGAATTCAGGTTGTTTTTGAGGAAAAAGAAAGAAATGCAGTTTTTCTAAGTTCATGCAGTGTACTTATGAGTACACAATGTGTACCCAATTTCTGAGTACAGATGTGTACTGGCCTTGTGAAGACCGAGTACATGGCCGTGTAGTGATATGGAAGACCGCTTAATTTGGGGGCTGGTTAAGGCTAATACATAATGTGTACATTTAATGAACACGATATATAGTTTTCTTTTTTATTTGATATATCAGTGTGGGGTCACGTCTTTTGTCCATGAAGATCTTCTTAACCCCATGTTTCATACAAGAGAGCAATAGAATGATCGAAAAACTTTGAAACCCTCACGATTCTCCATCCAAGACCCAATTGAGACACCGTTAGGTGCATTGGAACCCCACCAGTGAGTTTGTGAAACCCCTGGATCCTTTCTTGATTATTATTTCTCTATATTGAGTTATTAAAGGTTGGGTGTTTTCAACTCTTTGTATATCTACACTGATCTAGGATGATTCAAGGGACAATATTCAATGATATCAATCGTGAGACATTGAGGTATGTGGTTTGTGCCTTTCATTATTCATCCTTGGATTATATATGAAAAAAGTGCCACATACCCATGATTGGGATATTGCTTGATTTTTTAATTTGACCCTGTTATTACCATATATGGTTTGATGGATGGATAATGGGTTGTTTCTTATGCCTAAGGTTAGATACCTTGTTACGGGACACCCCATGGGCGTGTTTCCCTTGTTTGAACGTTTATGGACATTTGGTCTAGGATTATTATTAGGATCACCTTGTTTTCCATGACTCTATTTGTTAGGATAGAGTTACTGATTATATGAGATGCCTGTGATATGAATTGTGGATGTTTGAACAAGGGGAATTTGACCTTGATAGCTTCTTGAGGTAGTGTCATTTATGTATGTTTTGCTATTATATTGACCGGAGGTATTGACAGTGAGAGGTTTCAAGTTTTCATCGACATGGGGGTTTAGACTGTGAGAGCTTCTCAGATGGTCATTTAAAATTTATTGATGCTATATTGACCAAGGGGTATTTACTGTGAGAGATGACCAGGTGGTCATTGAAAAATCATTAGTGCTAAGTTATACCAAAGGGGTTAGACCATCAGAGCATCACAGGGGGTAGTTAAATAAATGAGTTGGAGCTATGTTAAACCAAATGGGTTAGACCATGACAGATTTACCATAGCGTTGTTTATGAATGATTGAATGATTTTGATGAACCTACCGTGCCAAAGCACAAACTTGGACTAAGTCTTACTTGATTGTTTAGATGGTCTTCTAAGACATATGTTTTGTTATTATTACATGGGGTGATACATAGTTTAGGTTGGATCTCGAGGTTACATTATTCAAAGTATAGAATAATTTCTCAAAGAAAATAAATGTAATTAAAAAATATAGGATTGTTTACTTTTGAGTACTTTCAAGTTTATTGCTTCATAAATTCATATTACCTTCTATATATATTCATTGACTAGTAGGCACATATATTTTAGTGGTTTCCTTTTGGGATTAATATAACACCTTATTTGGGTTATGTTTTGGACCCAAATATATTATATTATTACAGGTATAGATAGGGGAAATCACCATTCTTCCTTAGGTACTTGATTGCTGTTGGAGCTGGAGAGCATGAGACCAATCTAAGTCTTGTGATGCAGTTATAGTTTACTTTTTGTTTTCTATAGTTATGTTTCTATATTGTATTTACACCATTTTGACTTGTTTGGATGATTTAATAGACACAAATGACATGAATCATTTATATATCTTCTCCAGTTGTTTTATTACTATCAGTATTCTGATATTTACTTTTATTGTATTGTATTACTGCTTCTGCTACTGTTTACTATTGTTTTCTACTGTGTATACTTGGCCAATGAGAGAATCATTTCCCATCATCACACCTTGGACCTAGATTCTAATCAGTATCCTCTGGCGTTTGGGGAAATGCACTCGAGGTTATGTGACAAACCGGGTTTGGGGAAATCTTGGGTGGCACTCGGATCCGAGATGTTACAAAGTGGTATCAGAGGAGGTTCTTTTATTATTTGTATTACTATTTGAATCCAATATTCTATGATCATAATTAATAGGTAGTTGTTAATAAGCTATTATTTGGAGTAGATAACCCGTGTACAAGGAAAAACCAAGTTACCTTTAATGTTTCAATTTTTCTGGTTTTGAAATAGTTAAAGTTGATTTGATTTCACCATTGGGGGATTAACTTATTTTGTGAAATTGTGATTGAAATCATTGAGGTTATATTTCTTTTGAAACCCAATGAGATAAGGGTATGTCGTCTCATGAATCATATAATCACTTGCTAGAGATCCCATGTCATGAAATCTTGTTAAGCCATTTAGTGTGCATTACTGATTTATACTATTGTGATTGAGGTTGTGCTAGATATGCATGTTGTTGTGTTAGATTCCATGATATAAATACCTACTATTTTGATAGGGTATTGAAATATGTAATTTTTCACTTTTATGGATTCCAAACATTGGTCCCTGAGGTGTTATAGGCCCTCTTCGATCAGAATTTGGTGGATCATATTTGAACTCTAATGGAATTATGTTAATACATGAGATGAATAAGGATGAAAAACATTGATTCATGGGGAGTATGGGCTATCAAGGATCAGAACATGGACTGTGTTTCCTGAATTCAATGATTTTTGGGGGGGGGGGGGGGTTCCAAAGAAGTTTTAGTGGCTTACTATCTGGATACCCAGACAACACAACGTGTGATGCTATGAACACACACCATGTGTTCTTATACTCTAGAATAAGTGAATTTTCTTAAGTAAACACCGGGTACTGCCTATACATGCTGGGTAGTTGTTTACTCTATGACTGACTATGTGAGCGGAGACATAGGCCTGATAAACATTTGGTAGAACAGACTGTGTACTCGAAGTACGCACTGTACTGTAAAAGACCATGTATCTAGACGTGTGACTAACAAAACAAGTGGATGAAACATGGGTTTTACACGCCATGTAGTAATCTTTCGTGTATCTAACAATGTGACTAACGACATGAGTGGATAGAACATTAGTTGTACATGCAGTGTCTAGGGTGAACATGCCATGTAGTGTTATATCATCAGGACTGTGTAGTCCTACCCATGTAGAAGTACTTGAGAAAGAGGGAATGTTCAAGTACATGCTGTGTATCTATAGGAACACTCTGTGTTTATGGGGTGTTACATGAACCAGTTGGTAGAGGTCCACACCCATGTTAAGTCTTAAGGGAACACTCCCTGTGTGGTTCTACATAGTGTGTAACCTTCTTTCGAAAAACTTTAATGTTTTCCTTCTCCTATTCTGTTCTTTCACTTCTAAGTCATAGTCCTTGATATTCTTGTACTAACATGTGCACTTGATCATATAGAGTCATGCCCCCAAGATTTACTCTAGTTGTACAATAGGTAAAGTGCGGTGATCAGACACTAGAAATGGTAGGCCAGGTACTACCAGAAGATCCTCCCATCATGCTTGTCTTGGCACCAACTATTATACTAGGCACAGGTGCTGATGCATAGTTCTGTTATGAATTTATAAAGATGTTGAAGACTTTTTAAGGAGTTCTACATCCAACCCCAACTATGGAAGAGTTGACATGGGTGTTCCATTATTAGCATCCTCTTACTCTTTCAAGGGATGAATGACCTTAGGATACAAAGTTATGGTTGGAGTTCATGATTTCTATATTTGAGCATCTGGAGACACCTCTTAATAGGGGGTGAAGCTCATGATTTACATGCTATGTGATTTTTCCAAAAGATTGTGGGATGTTATATAATAGGCTAGACGTCATCGAGATATAGATTAAGAAGAGTTACAAAGGATCTTCTAAGATTAATTTTACCCTGATATGTTGAGGGTTGACCGAGCTTAGGAGTTCATGCATTTGGAGGAGTGTGCTATTGCAGTGATGGGTTTTCTTCTTGCTTTTAGAGCTTCATAGATTCATACCTGTTTTGGGAGTTGAAGAGTTATCATTGATTAGGATATTTGAGGATGGTATCAGTTATGAAATACAATCACAAGTGAATGTTTTTTGGTTGACTTCAGTGACTGCTATAGTAAACAAGGCACTGATTACCAAGCACAATCTAATGAAGGTTTGAGTAGTGAGATAAGGTGGTTTAGTTTCTAGGGTTGGTACTCCTTCGACTGATAGTAGGAATCCCCATAGAGATCCTTCACATGATGTTTCTTTAGGTATCATAGTAGTGTTATATCAGTGTAGAAGGAGTGGGAATACAAGATCATATTTCCCAAGGGACTTGGTCGAGTGCCAATCTTGTAGCAAGATGAGCCAAATTCAGAGTTTTTAATGGATGTTTTCACCTGAAGAAAGTGATAAGGGATTTGTTATGACTGCACATTCAGAATAAGGACCACAAGTTTCTCATCAGTTAGAGAACTAGAGTTCATTAGGCCATTCAGGCTGAGGATGTTGTCGAGGTTGTGGTAGCCATATGATAGGTTTTCAGTGAGAGTAGGGTAGATCAGATAAGGGTATCCAGGTAGTGTTTTAGAACCACAATAAAGGTCGGAATTTTACGATAGATCACACCCTGTAATAAGAGGATCTCTAACTATCTATGGTTAGAGGTATAGTTTTGTTTTCCTTAGTTTTAGCTTCTACTCTTTTTGATATAGTTGCTTCCCATAGTTTTATAACTTTTACCATTGTAGAGAGACTTGGGATCTATATCTTTACTTCTACTGATGTTATGATGTTAGACACTTTATTGGGGATTAGGTAGGCTTGTGTGCATTAGTGAAAGGAGTTCCATATTGAGGTTGGGGGGTTTCACTTCTTATGGGAACTCTATGTCCTAGATATTACAGGATTCAATGCCATCCTTAGAATGTACTGGTTGATCTCCTTTCAGGACTTTGTTGACTGTTATCTTCTTTTAGTGAGTTTTACATCACCATAGGGTGGTTATTTTCTATATAAGGGTGAATGGGATGTCTGGGAGAGTAGAGATGGACCAGAGAATCATGGGTTGGGAGGAATTATAAAAACAATTTCTAGTTTATATTTGGATGACCCTGGGACTTCACAGATGGACTTTCCTCCAGTGAAAAATCATTTCCAAGATGTATTTCCGAACAACTTTTTAGGTTTTCCTACAGAGAGAGAGGTAAATTTATATATTTAGTTTTTTTCCAAGAGCAGGACTGGTTTCTATTACTCATTATAGGATGGCTATGTCAAATTTGTAGGAGCTCAAGAAGAATATATAGGAGTTGAATGTAATGGGTTTCATCTGACCCAGTACTTCTCCCTGGGGTTCGCTAGTCCTTTTCACAAAGAAGTAGGATGGTATCCTTAGAGTTTGTGTAGATTATTGGACGCAAAAAAAATTGATGGTCAAGAATTGATATCAATTGTAGATGATTGATGATATCTTTGAGCATCTATGAGGATCCAGAGTGTTCTCAAGGATTGAATTGAGATTTGATTATCATATGTCACAGGTTAGGCCATCAGCTATACCTCTTACATTCGTTCAAACTAGTTGTGGTCTATATGAGTATTTGTTTATGGAATTCGGTCTCAGAAACATGCCAGCAGTTTTCATGGCATTGAGGAACCATGTGTTCTATCCCTACATGGATTTTTTTTGTGGTAGTCTTTGTGGATGATATCTTGGTGTAATCTCACACTTGAAATGACTATTCCGTCCATCTTGATATCGTATTGAGTACATTGAGATAGAATCAATTATATGCTAAGATTTCAAAGTACCACTGCTGGATGGACAAGATTCACTTATTAGGTCTTGTAATTTGAGAGATAAGAGTATTAGTAGACCTTGAGAAGGTGAGAGTAGTAGTTTCCTGGGATAATCTGATGAAATTATTTGGGGTATGGAGTTTTCTAGGGTAGGCTGGTTACTACAGTTGCTTTATTCAGGACTTTTAATGCATAGAATCACCACTGACGGACCTGACTAAGAATGGTGTGAAGTACTTGTGGACAAATTCTTGTGATTCAGCCTTTTAGAAGCAGAAGGATAGGTTGAGTTCAGCACCAATTTTATTTTTTCTAGAGCCGGGAAAGAGTTACACAATGTACTGTGATGCATCAGGTATCGAGCTATGAGTAGTACTTATACAGGGGGAAGGAGTCATTGCATATGAGTCTCAACAGTTTATTCTCCATTAGAGGAACAACCCTACGCATGATCTTGAGTTAGCTACTGTTGTGCATGTTTTACACTGTTGGAGACATTACCTTATGGGAGAGCATTTTGTGGTATACACTAACAAAAAAACCCTCAAGTACATCTTTACTCAGTGTGATTTGAATTTGAGATAGCGAAGGTGGGTTGAGTACCATTAGTATCTTGACTTTGAGCTTGCCTACATTTATGGGAAAGGAAATACAGTGGCTAATGCATTTAGTAGGAGGACTCAAATACAAGTAGTTTATGAGGCCAACTGTGGGTGGTAGCTTATGGATTTGTTCTTTGAGAGGCATTTAGAGGTGCACTAAAACAGGGGTAGATGTTTATTTCTTATATAGATATTACATCAACTCTACTGGACCGAGTTTGGATAAGGTAGCTATCAGATTACTAAGGCCTAGCCCCATAGGAGAGTCTTTTAGGTGAGGAACCAACTCCTAGGTGGACCATAGGTGAGGATAAGGTTTTGCTTTTTCATGGGCACATATAGGTGTCAGCTAACATATGTAAAAAGCTGTTGTGTGATTATCATACCATAGTATGGGAAGTTCATCATGGTGTCCCCAAGATGCATCAAAATCTATGTCGTTAGTATTAGTGGCCATGTATGAGGAGGGATGTAGCTTGCGTTGTCATGATATGTTCCAACTATCAGCAGGTGAAGGCAGAGCATCAACGACTGCATGCCTGTTATTGTGGTTACCCATTCCTAAGTGGAAGTGGAATGATGCCGTGATATATTTTGTGATTGGTTTACCAAGGTTGCCACAAGGTTATGATGCGGGGTGGGTTGTTGTCAAAAAACTCATGAGGTTTTCACATTTTCTATTGATAAAGTAAACCATCAGTATTGATGAGCTTGAAAGGTTGTACATTCAAGAGATAGTACTTTTTCATGGGGTCCTAAACTCTATCATTTCAGAAAGGGCCACCCAGTTTACTTCTTGTGTCTGACAGAAACTACAGAGGGATTTGGGTACAATGGTACTTCTAAGTACAACTTACCATCCCCAGATAGTTGGCCAGTCTGAGTGTACGATTCTTGTTTTGGGGTACATGTTTTGAGCATAAGTTCTGTATTTTAAGGTCTCCAGAGAGAGACACATACCCATGGTGGAGTTTTCCTAAAAAATAGTTTTTAGGAATCATTTCAGATGAAACCTTGTGGGGATTTGTATGATAGGCCATACCTATCACCCTTATGTTGGATGGAGGTAAGAAACACATCAATTCTGGGACCTCATATAGTCTAAGATACCATTGAGCAGGTGGAGTTTATTTGGAAGAGGATTGATACTGCATAGTCTTAGAATAAATATTATGTGGATCAATAGAGAAGACCTCTAGAGTTTGAGGTCAGAGATTAGGTTTTCTTACGTGTCACACTGAGGGTGGGACATAAGAGGATTACAAGTCAGGAGAAGCTGTCACTGCAATATGTCAGGATGTTTCAAGTTTTGGAGAGAGTTGGGATGGTCTTTAATCATTTGAAGTTATCTCAGAAGTATCGGGCTATGCGTGAAGTCTTTTATGTTTCTAAGATATGACATTACTTTTCAGACCCGTCACATGTTTTTCAACCCAAGGAAGTTGAGTTGGAGGTGGGTTCATCCTTCTAGGAGCATCCTATTAGGATTTTGGATTGAAACACGAAGGTTCTCAATGGCTAGTACGTTCCTCTATTATGGGTGCTATTAAAGCATGGGGGAGTACAAAATAAGACTTGGGAGTGGGAGGCTGATGTACAATCGTAGTGGCCAAATTTGTTCACAAATTCTTTTTCACCACCATTAGAAGGGAAATTTAGGCACAAATTTCTTTAAGGGAGGAAGTTTGTAAGAACCCAGATCTTATTTTAAGGTATGAATCTTGATTTCAAGTTGTTCTGAAGGAAAAAGAAAAAATGGGGTTTTTCTATGTACACATCGTGTACTTCTTAATATACGCCATGTACCCGGTTTCCAAGTAAAGCTGCTTAATGGACATGTAATGTCTAAGTACATGGCTGTGTAGTGACCTTGAAGACCACATAATTTGGAGGATAATTTAGGCTATTACACGACACACAAATTTAATGAACATGCCATGCAGTTTTATTTTTATTTGATATATCATGCAACGTCGCATCTTATGTCCATGAACATCTTCTTCTCCCCATGGTTCATATAGGAGAGCGACAGAACGACCGATGAACTTCAAACCACTCCCGATTCTCCGTCCGAGCTCCGATTGAGACACCAACAGGTGTGTTGGAACCCCACTAGTGAGTTCTCAAAAAACCTAAATCATTTCCTCCTGATTAGTTCTCTCTATCTTGAGTTTTTCAAGGGTGGGATTTTTTAACCTTTTTGTAGATCTATGCCAATCTAGGCCGATTCAAGGGCCGACGTTCAAAGATATCGATCGTAAGACATCAAGGTAAGTGGTTTTTTGTTTTTTTGTTCATAATTATTATTATAAGACAACACATGGGTGTGTTTCCCTTATTTGATAGTTTATAACCATTTGGTCTAGGATTCTTGTTAGGATATCCTTCTTTTCCATGCATCACTTTCTTAGGATGAAGTTACTGATTATATGAGATGACTGTGATATGCATTGTGAAAGTTTGACCAAGGGAATTTAACTGTGAGAGCTTCCTAAGATAGGGTAATTTATGTATGTTTTACTGTTATCTTGTCCCAGGGAGATTCACTATAAGAGATTCTAGGTGGTCATCGACCCGGGGGTTTAGACCATGAGAGTTACCCAGGTGGTCATTTATAATTTACTGATACTATGTTGACCAAGGGGTATTGAACATGAGATTTGCCTAAGTGATTATTTTCAAATGATTAGTGCTAAGTAGGACCAAAGGGGTTAGAATATGAGAGATTTGTAGATGGTCGTTAAAGAAATTAATTAGTGCTATGTTTAACCAAAGCGGTTAGACCGAGAGAGATTTCATAGAGGGTTGATTATGAATGATTGAATGATTGTGATGAGTATTCCAAGCCAAAGAACAAGTTTAAAGTCAGTCTTACTTGATTGTTTAGATAGTCTTCTGAGATATCTGTTTTGTTACTATTACACAGGGGGATAAAGAGTTTTGGCTAGATCATGGGGTTATATTATTTAATGGAATTAATAAGTGATAAATGAAAATTAATGTAATTGAAAACTGTTGGATTGTTTACTCTTGAGTACTTCCTAGTTTATTGCTTTATTTCTGCATATTATTTTATATATATTTTCACTTAAAGGTAGAAATATATTTTTTGGTTGTTGACTAATGGGATTTTTCTCACACCCTATTTGGGTCATGTTTTTTATGAAAAAATATTATATGATTACAGATATAGATAGAGGAAATCAACCTTCTTTATCAGGCACTTGATTGCTGTTAGAGTTGGAGAGCATAAGACCAAGCTGAGGTTTGTGATGATGTTCGAGTCTACTTGTATTTTCTATACTTTATTTTATGTATTGTATTTCTTACATTGTGACTTGTTTGGATACTTTCCTAGACACATATGAAATGCATCATTTATATATCTGCTCCAGTTGTTTTATTACTATCATCCTTCTACTGTTTACTTCTATTTTATAGTATTACTACTTTTGATATTATTTAATATTGTTTTCTATTGTGTATACTCTTCCAATGATGGAAGAGTTTCCCCATTATCACACATTGGCCCTCACTACTAGTTGGAAGACCATGGAATTTGGGAAATGCGCTTGAGGTTATATCACCTATCGGGTTCGGAGCACTTTTGGATGGCACCAGGATCCAGGAAATTACAAAGGACTAGAGTATATTAAAAAAATAAATCACTCCAAGTTTAAACATTAATATATTTATTACCTTTATTTTTCTCTTTAAACTTATTTTTATAGATCATATATTCAGGTCTAATATTTCCCTTTTTGTTTTATTCATAACATGTTTCTTTTGGTGCTTCAATTTGATCATTCTCATTGGTATGTTGGGATAATTTTTTCTTCTTTAAGAGTTTTCTCAGTATTTTGATTGGTTGATCAATTTTACTTTCACCATCTTTGTCACTTCCATAAAATTCATGATATTTGAGTTCTTTAAAAGATATGTTCTTATTGATTTCCTTTGATTTTATTCATTATTTACATCCTTGGATTATTGGATATCCATCACTTATATATCCCATGATCTAGGAAAAACCCATAAGACTTTATTCATGAGAAATCATGCACACAAATCAACTGAAAGATACATTCTACGATTAAAAATTTTAGTGATGCGATTAAACATACAAGTAATAGATTCATTAGGATGCATATAATAAGTTTCAAAATCTTGATGATACATATCTAACATAGTGTATTTAAATTTATTCATTCCTTTTTGACTGGCTTCAAATAATTTCCACATTTCACAATCCATTTTACATTTACAAACACGATTATATTCATTTTGTTCAATCAATCAGTGAAGATTGTTTATGGATTTTCCATTAAGTTTAAAAGTATTAATATCTTGAGGATTACATTTATATTTTGTTTCTTTAGTATAAATATATTATTTAATAACCATTTTTTATAAAATATAACTATTCAAACAAAGAAAATTTAACATGTGATTTTTATAATAGGGATAATCGGTTCCATTAAAAATAGAAGCATGCAAAAAAAATTCCATAAAATATTTATCTTTGAAATTAATTAAGATTGAATACTAAATCTTTAAAAGTAATTTTTTTTGAAAACTTTTTTTTTCTATAAACAACAATATATCATTTAAAACCAATTTTTGGTCAGAGTATAATGACAAGAGGTGTCTGGGGGGGGGGGGGGTAAGGGGTGAATTTACTTTTAAAAATAAAATCTAAAAAATAAAAAATAAAAATATTTATATTTGAAAAAATAATAAAGAGATAAATTTGATCCATATTAAATGATATTATCAATCTTAGTTAAACATTTGAGCACAAAAAATAGCATATGAATATATTTTTTTTTCCAATTTATGAAAATCTATATTAGAATGATGCAAGAATAAAATAAATATGTGAGAAAGTAAAATTTGATAAGGTGTTTGAAAATAAAACATGAGGATCCACTATATATCCAACCATTAATTAGAGAGATATGTCTTATCAATACCTTTCCTTGGTTTTAATGCAAAAACTTAGACCAACTTCCCTTGGTTTTAATGGAAACCACAGAACCAAATTTATTTGGCATTAATGGAAGCTCAAAACTAAATTTCCTTGGTTTTAATGGAAACCCAAGAACCAAAGGTAGAAGGTGGGATACGTAGAGATAATTTTCTTGGTGAAAATAAATTAAAATATAGGTCTTCTATATGTCTTTATGGATGAATAAAATTTGAGAGAGAGAGGCATATAGAGACAAAGGTGAGAGACCTTGAGATAGAGATAAGAAGATTGTCTCTTTGAGAGGTGTATATAGAGAATAATAGAAAATGACCGAGGGATTGATTGTTAAATGAATATAATTACACTAGGGTTGTTATATGATATCCAAAGAACCTAAGGATTCTATTTCTATCCTTCGTAGGAGACAGAGATGTATTGGGTCAAGATGAATCATTAAAGAGCCGAGCGAGATATTTTTTTACCATAAAAAATCCATCCTAGAATATTATTCCCTAGGGCCACTTGATAATTGGTATCCTCCACTGGGTAGTTAGTGGATTAAGTTGAAGCTTCAACACTCTGTCATCAACAGGTGGCTAGCTGGTGGGAATCCACTAGCTAACCAGTGGTCCTTTTGTAGTTTTGGAGGTTCTGTATCATTCTACAATCTATTCAGTGCTTCCTATTGTATCCACCTTGAAAATTTGGATCATACAGTTCAATCAAATTTCTTATTTTATTCTTATTTACTCAATAAAAGGCTTCATCACATACAATAAGTCTCTTTAGTTACCTAAAATAATACCTTTAGGTATTTTTTTAATTTCCCATGATTCTCAAGATTCTATCATTTGATTCATTAAAACATGAATTGGAATTTGACTGATATATCTTAGAATCCTGAAATGATATCATTAGATACATAAATGAGTGTTTGTGATCATTATAAAACTAGTATAGAGAGGGTTATAATAGCCATGTCTACCAGCAAGAATCCTTGCCCCTCCCAATGGAATCTTTGACCATTCGTTATAAGTTCTTAATCTGTTTAAGATGTTATAATTCTAGAATTATATGAGTTAATATGTAAAAAATATTTTAATTAAAATTATATATTTAAATAATGAATAATATATAAGTTAAAACTAATAAATATTTCATTTAATTGATCAATGAATTATAGTTATTTAAAAATTATAATATGACCGATTTGTTACCACTTATTGGTTCAGGGTGCAGCAGAAGTGCATATGGAGACATGAACAACTCAGATTTTAGTCATAATTAATGAATAATCTATTATTTACATAATAGAGAGCATCATGAATAGTAGAATACAATAAAATATTAATTGACATATTAATCCCAAAACCGAAAAGTGGGATATCACATGTAATTTAAAATTAATTTATAGATAGATTTTTAATTACCTTAATCATGTGATTATTTATTCATTGATGAATCAATAAACCACTCTTGTTATACCCTAAATACATCAAAGGAATCAAGGATATGTTCACTCTATTGGAGATATACACATGAATCATGATCCTTTGATTATTTCCATAGAATTATTTGGGTTCTAGCATAGATAAATCTATTGCTTGTGATAATCACCATTGATTACAACTAAATAATGACTATTTATCGGGCCTTAAATAAAGAATATTTATTTTATTAAATAAATAGAACTTACTTATTCACGAATTATTATATAAATATTATATTCATAGAGCTAGTGAATAAATATTTTTTAAATATTCATACAAAAAATTAAATAAATATTTTGTCACCTTGTGAATAAACTAAAAGAAATTAATATTTTATATTCATGTAATTAAATAAATAATTACCCAATGAATAATATTAATTTAATATAAAATTCACATATATATTCTCTTGAATAGTTGGGGATTTTATTTTTTTGATCAATGAAAAATGAATAGTTAATACACCACACATAAGAATAATATTTAAATTGATATAAAATTTAACAAAGATTTCATATATAGTTAGTATGTAACCCTCTAGGACCCTTTATTAGTGGAATTAGGATAAAATAAAAAAAATAAAAGGTTAGTATCAATAAACATACCAAGGATTACATAGAGAAAAAAGTTAATGTCATAATGATAAACTCATAAAAACAAAAACTGTGTAATATAATCTCTTTATCATGATATTTGAAACAAGTAGGTTTTATGTTAGTGTTATGAACCTATTAGCTCGATGTATGTTAATTTTAATTTCTAGAAATGAGCATTTTGAAAATATCTCCAAAGACATAGATTTAACTATGAAATTCCATTCCCATCAAAGGGTATGAGATATCAACTTCTGTTAAATAACATAAGTGATAAATCTTTCTTTTTTCCTTAATACTTACCAAAACATCACTTGTGACACACCCAAATACTCTAACTCATCTTTAGTATATGTAGTCATGAATTTTGTTAATACATCAACGTACTCAACTGATGGCATGAATTAATGATAATATTAATATCTAAGGATCATTAAAGATGTATGCAGATAGGAATATCCAATGACATATATAAATATAGATTTATATTTGGGGGGTCATGTCTTCATAGTCTCACACGCTATAGATTAGGAAGGAAGTACACCATGATTAAGTGTCTCAAATTTCTATGTGTCACCACTCTAGATATCATGAATCATTTATGATCCATCAAATGATATCATGTAGATATAAAACTTATATTTAATAATACTGTCATGGGAATTCTAGGTTATCATCATAGCAAGGAATTCTATGACTTTTTTATGTGACATGTAAACATAAGAAATTACCACATACTATGTCATGTAGAATAAAAAACATGATGTGATAATTTTTTATATATTGATATTGAAAATAATTAATACAAGTAATCATAAAGTACATAGAATTTGGTTCTAGGGAACAAAATCCAACATAGAGATTTTGGTGGGAACCAAAATAATTAGTATAATTAATATGAAACATTCTGGTTAGTAGTTTAACATGGTATATGGGTTTCATGATTTTATTTATAATGGATATCAGTAATGAACCTTCGAATAATATTATAGGTTAAAGTATAACTATGTAAAAATTGAGATAATTAATATGATTTGGCATAGAAATTAATTGTGAGATACATGTATCAATTCATGATAATGATAAAAATACATCATGATCATGATGTGGGATGTATTTTTTTATGTGTTCGGATCTATTGTATCAATAACTTGTCAATATAGTATGATGTGGTTTGGTATGGGCTCAGAGATCATTTTTTTTGTCTTGTGATCGACAACAGGTGTTGTGTAATTTGAATTTCTGTCTTGTTCCATACTGTATGAGGGTGTTACAAAATATTTTTATTCTTTTAGTTGGTGGTTATTATCCAATTATTTTTAATGTCATAGAGATAGGATACCCTATTTTATATGGCACTATATTGACATTATATTGATTAACTTATGTGATTACTATTGATTAACCTAGATATTTCAATACTTAGAGACCTATATTGTGATGGTAATTTTGATTACTTGTTATGATAATGTTTACATAATTATAACAAGATGTGTCTTATTATTCGGGTAATAATATCATAATTATTATCAACATACCTTCTCCCTGTGATAGTTATGAGTTGGTACACAATGATTTAAATATTATGATGATGACAATGATAGAATGGATAGAATTATTGTTGATGATCCTTATTTGGGTGTTAGGATTATGAATTATGTTATAGGTAATGGGTTTCTAATGATCAATTAATACATAATAAGTATAGTGTAAACAATATGAAACCAAAATTATAAAGATCTTCCATGATTTAAACTGAAACCATGCGTAAATAAAATTATGATCTTGGGTGTAACTTCTATCAAAGATCACTACTAACATAAAATCACATCTTAGACTTAATGAACATATCTAAGTTTCATATGAAGGAATACCATATTTTTTTTGTATCCATGGGCATAAATGAATCACCCAACTCTCAGGTGAGATTATTCTTTAAATAGGGAATGATAGTAATTCTCGAGGTAAATAGTGAAGGAGGAAGGGATATTCAAGGGAAAATCCACATAAGGCTTAGGAAAACATTGAAAAATTATATCGATAGAAATAGAATATTTAAATATCCTTTAGTTATCCTCGATACATTTACTTATTAGATTATATAATGCAATAGTCAATGGTTTAATCAATAATTTATTCATCACATGAATGAATTCAAATTATCCCCCACAAAATTTCATCTTATTAAAAATTTACTAATGATAGACACATGTGGAATATTTTTATATATAAACCTTTAACTTTATAATTTTATGAATATCATAGGGAATTAGTGCGGATCATATAATACGATTACTTTCAAATCCTTTCTATATGATATATCCAAATCATATTAAAAAATATGCCCATCCATGGAATTTGTATCTGCCCTAAAATAAAGGATATCATCTCATATGATATCCCTATATCATAATCTATGATATAGACTAATATGTATCACATAATTACTAAGATTTATGGCATACATACTTTAATCTTCCACATATTATTAATCCCCATAAACTTAGTTCCATTTACCCTTATTTTGTATCATATATAATAAATTGTGAAACCATATTTAAAAATACTTTTTTGGATACATTCCAAAACACTATTGGAAATCTTTCATTAACTTCACCTTGTACTAAATAATTTTTAATACCTTATGAGAACCCATATAAAAATCCTTTTGGATAAACTCTAAAACACTTTTAGAATCTCTCTCTAAATAAAACTCAAACCCCATTATGTCAACCACAAAGTGTGACACCATGATACTTTTTAGTATTGAAAACAAATATGAATTCCTAAATCCATAAATTTATGTAATGTGTGACCTCAAGAAAAGAATATGTGTAACTTTATATATAAAGTTATCTAGCATGATCTCTATCAAATAAAGAAGTATCTATACCCATGGCCACCAGCTGTATCATATAAAAACATGCATTTTTACATGACCCCATTTCCCATGACATCAAGTAACCATGATATGTAGAGTATGTCTATTTGATATAGCTACTCTAATGTTCTTGATTTTTTAGTATATACTGACTAGGTCGATTAATACATCAAATTTAATTCACCTTTATGGTTGATCAGATCACATCCCACTCACTTACTAGATAAGAACTTTATATATATTATCTACTTATTGTTATGAACTTCCTAAATCAATGTCAATCAAGGGATTAAATTTCATACTCGTCATATGAGAAAAAAGATCACATCATGGTTAAGTTCCAACTAAAATCCTGATAAGAAACATAACAAAATACTTGTTGATTAGATAATTCTCACGTCTTATATAAGAAAGGTATCAATGTGTGAAGGTTATCAATGTTGACATCTCAGAAAACTAATATATCGAGGAAATAATAATATTAACCATGAACCACTATTATGCCATATCCATAATGTATGACACACCATGTGTTATAATTTATTGGTCATCCAGTGTAGAAAAACGTATTTTTTGTCTCATGAACATATTTTCTATTCTAATATAAGAATATTACCCATATAATCTTACTAATTCAACACAATATATAATACTCCATGATGAAAATTTTCTAGGGATTACTCAAATTCATAATTTGAGAGGTAAAATATTATTTCACTAAAATATATATATATATATATATATGTATCCAACATGAAAGAATGATAAATTAAATTTTTTCCTTTATTATAACATGATTTATTTTATATTCTTAGACTCCATTAATTTTTTTAACAAAACCATATTCAATCACCTATCTTATTATATCACATATGATAGACTACTATATCAACATTATGTTTGTTGGCCTTTAAAAGATTTTTTAAACTCATTAAATCCATGTATAATTATTTCAACATATCTATGTGAACATATCAAAAAACACCCCCCACTAAACTCTTTTAGTGAGTAAAATCTATAAATAAATATAGTTTAAAAATGGAAAGACTTTGGAATAAAAGTCCCAATGTTCAACTCTTTAAATATAAAATCAAAACATATTAACGTAATAATATCTAATATTTTGATTTCAATAACTTCTATTTTCAACTTATAATTCTTTATATGTTTATCATCATTATCATCATTCTAATGACCCTTTCCATAAAACTTTTCCTCGAGATCTTTCAGTAACTAACAAAATTCTTCAAATTGATCTTTTATTGAAATACATTAATATATTCTGGGATATAAAGTGACATTCACTTTGATTTCTAAAATATAATATATATTAATTTTGAACTTTACAAAGCCAAAAAATACACCCACTAACCTCTTGAACACCATATTTATAATTACCCATCCTTAAAAAATTACATAATATATAGTTTTGAAGGAATAGTTCACTTTATTGAATTCCCAAGGACTTTTTTTGGTTTAGAGTTTTAGACAATTAGGTCATAACTCTTACATAATAAACCAATACATTATAAACTAGAAATGTCCAATTAGTATCCAATTTTTTCACACTACATTTCTTTTAAAATTAAGCATGTTTTCGTTTCATGAAAATATTCATGATTTTTAACTTTACTTCATCGTTGTTCCTAATTATCCTTATAAGCCTATGATTTTTTTTGAAAATGTCGGATGAGAACTAAAATCAATGTAAGGGGAATATAAAAAAGGAACAATGAATCCTATTAGTTCATTTCAAACCATGAGATCATATCATATAATCTCCATTTAACATAATAAACATCGAGCTCAAATAATAAATTAGTTTCACATAAAATTAGGCATACTAAAAAATGTGTTTCATAAAACACTTTATAAGAAATATTAAATGAATAATAAAAATCATGAGGGTTTCCTAGAAAAAATGAGAACCTGTGAAATTTTTTTTATTAAAAAAACATATATTCTTACCCTTAACAAGAATAATAAGACAATTAAAAAATATCATTATATTTCCCTATAAAATCAAAATATTTTCATGAAAACTAATTAGTAATCATATAAAATTCACGTAGGTGAATTTGGAAAAAATCTTTATAGAACCCTTATAAGAACCCTTAGAAATGGAATAACCTACTCATTTATGTCCAACATAATTATTAATAGAACATAATAATTACCAATTTCATTTTTGAGATATATCAAGATCACCCATCCTCATAATAAATGTTCAAGGACTATAATATACCTTAAACACAAAAAATTCATTTATTGTATGTTCTTGGTACATCCGAGGAATCTTTTGACAGTATGACTAACTTGAATGTTAGTATAATATCACATATAATAATTACATCACATGATCATAAGAACATGTCCAATGAAAATAATATATTAATAGAATACACTAATACACAATAATTAGAGGGAGAGAATCTTCACATGTAATTTATAATTAAATTTTAAGTAAATAAATAATTTCCTCAACTTGTAATTCCAATTTCATTGATGATCCAATGGAATATATTTCATCACACCATTGTCGAATTGTAGTATTAAAGTGAAGAATCCCTCTAGCATTGATCTACACATGCACCACAGTCTTTGATCAATTCTATTGAATCATCATGTGATAATATGACCGATCCAAATCACTTGTGTTCTACATAGTTTAACACAAAAATTTTATTATCAAAGAGGGATAAATCTTGGTTATCTCTTGAAGATGTGGGAGATTGGGAATAGAGATCTATTTATATAACTCTTAGTATCTCTCTAGATATATCGATATAGATATATCTCAAGATATATATATATATCTATATATACCTATCTAGATGTATCTCTAGATATATCAATAGATACATTTCATGATATATCACTCTATATATACCTCTAGACATCTTTCTTATCTGTTGTGCACACCCAAACTGTCACTTTAATAAAGTGATATATTTATATATAATTATATATAATTAGATATTTATTATGGCAGGTTTTGGGTCGGAAAATTTCACACATGACCTTATCCATTTTTAATATTCTTATTTGACACCATGTTTATTATTATTTTTAATAATATTGTTAATCGCTAGGAATGTGCAATGAATATAGAATATAAATAAATATCAATTATATATAATTGGATAATTAAACTCAGTCCACTTTCCCTCATCAACATTTATCAATCCTAAAATAATGACTATTTAATTAAACAAATGTCACTGCATTATATATATGATAAATATAACAAATATAATATATATTATATTTTCAAAACATTAAAACTAATATTTATCATTTATTATTTAACTCACTTTATTCTTTATCATAACTTGAAATTAAATTATTGTGATCAACCAAACTGGAATAAATATTATTTATTCTAACTTATTAAATTCATAACTTGCATTTAACTGTGAATTCCTGTACACTTAGTGTGTCACCCTCTAGGCCACCTTATCAATGGAATTATACATAACCACATAAAGTTCATGGTTAGAGACAAACAACATGATAATAAATTCATAGATAATGATGTTAATATAACAATAATGTCCAAACTATTATGAACTTTTACTCTGTAATATAATCATTTTATCATAATGCCACTAATCAAATAGGTTCCATACTATAACAATCAATATATATACTTGATTTCCCTTTCTATGAATTTCCATAAATAAACTCACCCACTGAACACCAAGGGAGTGGATTTATGTAGAAATTTACATTCTATAAAATGGAAAGAGATATCAAATTTCATTATAGTATATATGTGACAATTCTATTCTCCCATTATCCATTAATGATATATCACTTGTGATGCACCAAACATATCCCACTTCATCACGAAAAAATGTCATCAAGGTTTTCATCAATACATCAAAGAACACGAGTCATGATATCTATTAATAATAATTTGAAATTATAAGGATCAATACACACATCCATAGATAAGAACATCCAATGAAACATAGAAATGTGCATTTACAATTGGTAAGCCTGTTCTCATAAACTCATATCTTGGAGATTACCAAGGGAGAACACCATGAGAAGGTGTGCTAATGTATTATGATCCTCGTACCCCTAATTTCATTTATTTTTTATGTATCTTTAGATAGTATCATTTATCCCTAGAAAAAAAATGTAACAATATTGGCATGGAACCTCTAGATTCCCATCATAGAGGGTAACCATTATTAACTTTAATCGAAACATATATTCTAAGGACATTATCAAATAAAAATATCATGTAGATGAATAATCATGATATGATAGTAAAACTTCATTAATTAAGATAAACATGTAATCACGTACTGAACAAGTGGGTTCTAGGAAACCAACTCCAAAATTTCCACCATCAAAATCATTAAAATATTTTTTTAACCAAAAAGTAATACATTTTTAGATACTGATATATATATTTTCATTAATATTCCATTTTCAAAACTAGAATACCCATAAAAAATAGAAGAATAGTTTTTTTAAATAAAAAATAAAATATTTGAAATTAATACAAGAATTAAATAACAGTTTTGGTCATTGAGAAATCAATAAACATCATAAATGTTAAAATATAATATTCCTTTTGTATTTTTTAAAATTAATTCAACACATCTTGTATAAAATTAGTAAAAATATTTTATAAAAACATTTACAAAAAGGTAAAAGAGACATAAAATACCCTTTATATTTTATTTATTATACTATAAATAAATCTATAAAATAATTTTTAGAATATGGTTATAGAGTTAGAAATGTAAGAAAATAAATCTTGAAAACATTTAAAATGATGTGTTAAGGTAATGTATCCCCTACCTGAAGTCCAACTTATCATGTATATTATTTATCATCATATGTAATAAAATTATGTAAATCATTTATTATATTAAAAATATTCTTAAAGATTATTATTCCATTTATTTCTCTTGTATCCATATTATACTTAATTACTTTTGATTATGTTAATGTTAGATGTTCTGAGAGCATCAGACTTATAAGTCAGAAATGGATTAGGTTGGTTGAATATAGTCATATAGATCACGATTATATAATTTATAAAATCTTTATAATGTCATTATAATAATTTATTCAAATTATTTATACTTTTTTAACCAACCATGTAATATGGGTATGAAAAATAAATTTAATTACAACATAGAGATATTAGTTCATATGTATGCATGAGTAATGATTCTATTTTTCAATGTACTTGTGGGGAATCAAGTAAGTATTATTTAACTTTATAGAATGATAATTATATCATAAATATAATATTATTTCTTT
Source organism: Viscum album (assembly GCA_963277665.1). Taxonomy (NCBI): domain Eukaryota; kingdom Viridiplantae; phylum Streptophyta; class Magnoliopsida; order Santalales; family Viscaceae; genus Viscum; species Viscum album. Next base: position 359,798,479 of record OY728156.1, on the reverse strand, counting down.
AAATCCACCTACATATACAATCAATGTGTGGAAGTTATGGAAAATAAAATACATCGATTCACAAGTTAGTTGTTCGCACATACACAAGAGCGATGTTTTTATTTTTCATTAGATATAAAAAAAGAAGTATAATTTTTATTTACTATTATAGAATTAAATTTATGTCATATACAACATATTATTTCATTTGGGTCCATTTTTATGACTATCCAAAAGAGTTTGTGATGAAAAATAAAATACATCATCTCGTGAGGCGGAAGTCCACACGTACGCACGAAGGATGTTTTTATTTTTTTGGTTAGATAGTTAAGTCAATAGAAAAAGTTTATACCATAAAAATAATAATTATGTCTATGAGATATATTGGTTTTTTATATCCTAATTTTTAAGATAGATTTTTAGGAGGTAAAATAAGAAATAAAATGAAAACACTCAATTGAGAATTATAACTCTTCTTTAGACAACCTCATTAGGTTTATACCTAAATCATTTCTAGGATAGTATTTAGATAAAACTAGGACCACTAGATTATGGGGAGGGTTGTTATAAAGGTATTAGGATAATTATTTTCTGGTATAACTGTAAAATCTAATATTTTTGATGAGGTAAAAATCAGTTGGGTCTAATTTTAGATATTACCTTTTAGCCTTATACTTGTGCTTAATTGTTTAAGGATGGTTTTGGGGGAATTTGGGTCTTGTTCAGGGACCAATGATTCAATTTTTAGAGAAACATTCTAAGTTACATGGTTTTTCATGGATAGTAGTAAAGATTTGGCTCAACCATGTGAACCATACATGAGGGATCATATTTTGATAAACCATGTGAAGGAGGCCACACAACTGTGTAAGAAACCACACAAATGTAAAAGATATGAAATGCATGGTTAGAACAAGGTTTTTCAAACCATGTGTCTTACCATGTGAAGGGGTAGTTCACTTGGATAATGTTGGAATCTGATTGGAAAATAGTTTGGCCAGCCATGAAGACAAATTATGGGCCTCATTAAAATCCATGTAAAATGACTTTTTTCTCCTTTGGATTTCAAAACATAAAACCCCTATGTTATTATTATATTCTATGGTATTCAACAATATAGGAGATTCTTCCTCCCTTTAACATAGACTTTAAATACTCTCCCTTATTAGGACTTTGATCATACCTCCACCTATTATGTTGAAAGTATACTAGTGAGCGATATAATCTGTTGCCTTTATTTATTAATTTATTTCTCTCCATCTTTGGTTCTATTTATAGGTGAGATAATATCCACTATTTTTAAGGTATTCATCTATTTCTTCATTTTCTTCTATCCTAACTTGAATACAAAGTTGGTACTGTATGATTGTTCCTCTAACACCCTATGGTAGGTGTTATATACCATTTTCCTAAAAGTCTCACCCGTTTATAAAACTATAATATCCATAGATTTATTAATAATTAACTAATTTTTTAAATTAATTGTGGGTACTATGACATAGACCTATTAGGATACACTTTTACCTTGTTGAAGGTTAGAACATCCAAAAGGATAACCCATTTATGTGATAACTTATATTTAGATGAGCATCTGATACTTATTACAATGGTATGATTGACTTATAAAAAAGAATTTGACCAAGTTATAATAAAGGAAAAATTGTGAAATAGTATGGAAACTATATTTTACTTGGAATATTTTTGTTTATGTACATATGATTAAATGTAAAAATACCTTTATAAAACATTTTCATTTATAAATGAAAAGGTAATGTACTTTTTTCATATCAAATGAGTGGTCAAACTTGATCTATCATTGGATTTATAGGGCAATTCCTTGACCACTCAAAAGACACCACCCTAATTCATTGATAACATTTCCAAGGTAGACAACCATATTTGAATTCGGTATTTTATTATTATTACATAGGCACCATGAAATATTATTAATGATTCATCATATTTATATCAAGAAATTTGAATGCCTCAGACTATCTAATTAGATTAATCGTGATGTCCTCAATTATTTAATGCCTTGAATAATCACCTTATGATCCAATAATACTTAGCCATAAAGTTAGTTTGGAAGTATAATAAGTACTCATTTAGAGACTATTATATGGTGTAATTCCAAGGGTGGACCCCTTAGATTACACTTAGGCCCTTTGGTAAGTATGCATGGACAATTTTGTGAGATAGCCCGACCTTCTAATTTCAAGGATGCATTAGTTTCACTTTGGGTCCTCTATCATCATCATTATTAAATGGTTAATATTTTAATTTTATTGGGTCTCTATCTATTATAAGGTTAAATATTCAGAGAAATCTGGTTTAGGCATAAGAAGGTATGGTTGGATCGACTTCCTAGGAGAATATTGAGCCCGAAATGGTTGTCAAATTAGGTTCTTACTCTTTTATTTAACATTTTACCTACACACTACTGTATTTATTCTCACAGACGGGATTTTTTATAAAAACCATTGGTGGTCGCCTACTGAGTTTTACTCACAACCTATTTGGGCCAATGATTTGTACTTTAATTGATAGACACCATTATTATAGTTTGGGATAAGGGAAAGGGTCTATATTTTCATGTTTGATTCATGCGATAAGATAATGTTTGGGAGAATAGGACAAAGAATAGTACTAGGATGCTTTTGTTGTTTATACATTTGGGACTTTCTATATATTTTTTGTATAGTATGTTCTGATGTATTCATGATTCTATTTTTTATGGCATGATGTCATTACCATTATTTTTTTCATATGAATTTTTTATTATGGGTGTTTATTGTTTTATTATGTATGGATGATTTACTTCCATTATTTCATATTATTATTATAGATTCTATTGTTATGTAATATGTATCTTACCATTTAATTCACTCTTATATGATAGAATATTATCCGTACAAACACACCCTAGGCCCTCACTGCTAGTTAGAAAGCTCTAGAATATGTTGATGTGTGCTTGAGGCCATGTGGACAAAAAGTTTGGGACACTGTTTAGTATTTACCTAGTTGTGACATCACAAAGTGGTATCATATATTTCTTTTTTATTTTGTATTACTAGATGGGAATGGTTAGACAGGAGTTTAAAACATGTTTTAATTTGGTAATAAGCATATTCCTAGGAGTAGATAAACCATATATGGATAAAATATAGGTTTCCTAGGATGGTATTTTATGTTATAGATTGTGACTGTTACAGTTGTACGGATTTCACCACTATTTGATGTACATAATTATTTGATTTTATTATTAGTGTGAATTTTATCTTTACCCTTGGACCAATATATAAATGAGTTCATGTCACAAACATCATTATTGGTTCATGAGGATTGATATATCATGCATTATGTCATTCCATGTTTACTTACTACATGAATTTTTTTCTATATATTCCTAGTTCCTTGATAGTGATATTTAAGACTTGGATAATGTTTCTAGTTGGGATAAAATAATTGTATTAATTAAAGTGTCAACATAAACCAAAATTCTGTTCTCCCATATAGCTTGATAGTGGAAACATAATTGGACAATTATAGTGAGTTTGGTCTATAGACCATTTGTCACCGAAGATGAAATGTTAGTTGGTTATAATTAAATGGATTCTAATTTAAATTTAAAGAGTATATGTGTCTATATAAATTGGGTATGGTTTTTGATCTAATTTAATCATCATAAAATCCTTGTTGTAGTTACATGACGTAACATTTTTAACTTATAATGTGTTGTAATTTATAACTTGGTAATGAAATATGCATCTAACTAGACCTTGATATATATATATATATATGGATATACATTTAAACACATTATGAATTGTTGAGTTCTAAAATTAAAATCAATTGGTGTCCATTTAATGGGGATTCCAATTATAACTAAAATGGAATTTTCCTCTATAACTTGTAATTTCCACTTCATATATTCGAACTCCTAAGATTAAAACGTGAAATCCTAACAATTCCCTAATCATAGTCCTTTGGTAGTTGGGTTAGTTTGTTCTATTTAGTTAGCCTATATGCCTATATTTCATTATGAGAACTTTCTTTTGTTTCTTATCAAGTTGTGTGGTGTGTTCATGGAAATTATTAATATATGCCTCCAAGATAACCTTGAGGCAAAAACTTGGAAGGTAGTGAAAACCATGATCATGAGGTGGTGAGGCCTGGCCTACCAGTAGTTCTAGATAATTCACCTCCTATTATACTTATCTTGTTCACTGAATCTTAGTTTAATTTTGGGTTTCTATGATTTATATATTATATAGAGGGATCTATGCAACTTATAAAGACTATATCAGAGTTGATGAGGGAATACTAGCAATAACAGTCAATTATTTTCCCTAGGTAGGGTAGCCCCTAGAATAGTGAATCTTGGATAGAGGCCATATTATCTATCCTTGAGAATATGGAGACATATTCATAAAGGAGAGTCAAGATGAACACTTATATGCTTCAGGGATCTAACAATCACTAGTGATATATGCAATACTAGGTTGATCAATATCAAGATACAGTTTGGGGATATTTATAATCTCTATTATATGATTATTTATTTCCTGATATTATCTAAGCTAATAATGTGATAGAGTTCATGCACATGGAGTAGGACACTATTTTTGTTATAGACTATTCTTATCTTTTCATAGAGCTATAGTGAATTGCGCATACATTTTACATTGACTAGTTGTACGAAGTGAGAGGTTTTGAATATGGGATGAAGTATTCCATCTTTTATTAGGTAAATATATTCTAAATAACTAATTTTGTTATTAATAGTGAACTGAAAACTTAGTATCGAATTAAACATGAGGGAGGTAGAGGGTACAAGTTGGGTGGTTCAATTCCAAATCAAGGTAGTTCATCCCATGGTAGGAAGCAAAATTTTAGGGGTTCTTGATAGGTCTATGGTAGCCAAGGTACTTGAACTAGTTGGATAGTTATATTTTATTATGGCGGGATATAAGGTCACATAATGATTTAGTGTGACTGAGACTATAACAAAATGGTCCATATTTTTATATTTTTATGATCTTTCACATCTGTTACCTGTGGGATAAGACCCATATCAGCTCCACCTTCTAGAGCTAGATTAGTAGAACCATTTTAGTTGGGGAGTTAGAGTACAAATGTCCTAACATGTTGATGAAGTGGATGTGGTCGAGGATTCTAGAATCAATATTTGCAACACTAGCAGTGTGGACCAACTTCGTGAAGTCATGTTACATCTTAGGTCTATAGATTAGGCCAAATATTCATAGTAAAACCTATAACAAAGGAGAAGGGTGCTATAACATCTATAGTATGATGTTATATCTTAGTATCCTATACTTTAGTATTTTTTTTGATTTGGTGCTTCAAAGTAGTTTATATATATAGCTATTATAAAAATACATGGTCTTGAGATTCATTATTTTTGTGGAGTGATGAATTTAGATACTTCATTGGGAGTTTGGTCAGAACGTGTATGCTAATGTAGAGCATCCCTCATTTAGGTTGGAGGTTATCATTTCTTATGGGACATTATCATCCTCAAGATGATGGGATTCAGCATCACTCTCAGGATGGACCACTTTGTTTCCTAGCATGATCATGTTGATTTTTATTTCAAAAGGGAATCATTCACATAAACCAAGAGTGCTAATTATATTCAAAATAGAGAATGGAATGTTTGGGAAAGTTGTTATGGACTTGAGAATCATGGGTTAGGTGGGGTTTTGGCCCATATTTCCATTATTATGTTAGTCGATCAGGGAATTTCACAAACTTATTTACCTCTTGTTGTAGATCAATTTGTGGACTTATTCTTTAAAGAATTTTTTATAATTACCCTTCAGTGGTAGGTAGAATTAACTATTGACCTAGTTCTAGGTTATGTAACATTATATATTCCTCCTTATAAGATGGATACTATAGAGTTACAAGAGATAAATAAGTATCTTGAAAACTTGGATGGTAACAGTTTTATATAACCCGATATTTCTCTATGGGGTTCACCTTTAATATTTTCTTGGAAGGCTGAAGATACCCTTAGGATTTTCATGTATTATCATAGATTGAAATAGCTCATTGGTAAGAACCAGTATCCATTTCATCACATAAAAAACCTCTTTGACTAGCTCTAAGGAGATTGGGCTTTCCCAAACACTGATTTGAGGTCAGTCTAACATCATGTATGAGTAAATATTTCAGACATACCTCATAAAACATTTCAAAGAATGTATGTTCATTATGAGTATTTGGTTATTCAATTTTGTTTAATAAATGTTACCACCATATTTATGGTGCTGATGAATCTAGGATTTCACCTATTTTTTGATTCATTTGTGGTAGTATCTATAGAAAAAATCTCGGTGTAATCAAATAATGGACACTATAATTACCAATATCTTGATATTATTTTGATTACACTAAGAGAGAACTAGATATTTTCTAAACTCACCAAATTCTACTTTTTTAAGGAAAAGGTTCACATCCTCGGCCACATTATCTCAGAGGTAGGAATCTCTATTGACCGAGAGAGGTAAAGGCTTTGGTTTTTTGAGATTAGTCCAAGAAATATTTTGAAATACATAGTTTCTTGGGGATAGATATCTATTAAAATCATTTATTCAAAAATTATCATGCCTAGATACACCTATTACGAGTTTGACTAAGAAGGGCATCAAATGTTTATGGTTTGAAGCATGCAAGAGGGACTTTCAAGATTTGAAAGGAAAGTTAAGTTTAGAATCAATCATGATTCTAATGAAGCATGTAAGAGACTATAAAATATACTATGATGCATCAATAATATATCTAGGAGTCATTTTGATGTAGGAATATTGAGTCATGGCATGTATTTCTCATCAATTGAGACCACAAGTGAAGAATTACCCAATGAATGATCAGGAGTTTGCAGTTATAGTACATGCCCTGCGGTTTTGGAGGAATTACTTATTTGGAGAATGGTTTGTGGGGTATATGAAAAAAAGAGACTTAAATACATATTTACACAATGTGAATTAAATATAATATAGAGAAAATGGGTTAATTACATATAGTCCTTCGATTTTGAGTTGCCCAATACGCCTAAGAAGGGTAATGATATGGCTAATTATCTGAGCTAAGAGACTCAAATGTAGGTAGTTCAAGAAGCTAGTGGTGAGGTGAATTAGATGGATATATTTTCTAATATTATCTTTAAGGTCCAAGGGAATCGTGAGAATCCAATAATTATATATTTTTCAATGAATTCATAACTTTTAGAATGATTAAAGATGATACAACTTTATGAGGTCTTGGTCTTATGGGTGAGTGTTTCAAGAAAGGACGTGCTCCTAGGTTGGATCATTGATTGGGAGGAAATATTTCATATTCATGAATGTGTCCGGGTTCCTGGAGACATAGAAGATGAATTGATGTGGGAATATCATGCTTAAAGTTGGGACGTAAACCATAGGCTCAAAAATATGCACCATGACTTATGCCACCAGTATTGGTGGATGGGGATGACAAGACACATAATTGGTTTTGTCACTCAGTGTTTTACCTATTATAAGGTAAAGAAAAAACCCCAGTTAATAGAAGTGATTTTATATCCATTTCCAACATTTGAGTGTAAATTTTTTGATGTCAACATGGATTTTGTGACTTGTTTACTGAGTTCCCCTTAAGGTAGTGATGTAATATGGGTGATCATAATTAGGTTAAGAAAGTTATCACAATTTTTTCCTATTAGGGAGACCTTCTTAGTGAATTAACTATGTAAAAATTATGTCTATGAGATTATCATACTTTATGGTATTTATCATAACATCATATCAGATAGAGATGCTCGAATCATGATGTAGTTTGGGAAAGGGTTGCAAAAGGATCTAGGTACAAGGGTACTTTTGGTTATCACCCACATAATGATAAGAAATTTAAGAGAAAAAAATTAGGCGATGAAGGACATGATTCAAGAACACATCCTTGATTTTGGAGGTTATTAAGAGAAACAATTCCCTCCAGAAGTGTTTGAATATAATAATATCTTTCAAGAAATAATATAGTTGTGTCCGTATGCATCCTTATACGATAGGACATGCTGTTTACCTTGGTGCTGGTCAAAGGATGGAGAGAAAGCGTTACTGGGATATCATCTCATTTAGAAGAATTTGTAGCAGGTAAAACTTCCTAGAAAGAAAATGGATACAGCTTAGTCTTGGTTATAGTCATATGCCAATAACCTTTTATGACCTCTTGAGTTAAATGTTATGAAATGGGTATTCTTATATGTTTCACTTAGTCTTGGGAATAGAAGTATTTATAAATTATGGAATCTTCAGCTCATTATGTTGGGTAGTTTGATATTTTAGAGAGAGTTGAGATGGAGTCCTATTAGTTATATTTACGAAAATGATACCAATCCATACATTTTATCTTCCAAATATCTCAAATTCACCGATATCATTCAAACCATTCACATGTTAATGATTCTTGAAGATGTTGAGTTATACACTGATGGTTATTTTGAGTTGTATCCTATTTTTATTATTGATCAGAGCATGAAGGATCTATAGGGAAGGTCGGTCCCTCTAGTTTGGGTGTTATGGTTGCATGGTCATGTACATAATGAGAATTAGGAAAGGGAGGCTAGAGTATGTGATTAGTTCATAGAAATTTTCTCAGATTAAAATTGATTTTCCTTAAAGAAACTCAATGATTATTTTTCTTAAGGATGAATGGTTTTAATCTCCCAACTTTTTGATGAGGTACAAATAATTTATGTTTTAGTTTAAATTTTCCCCCCTTTGGTTTTATACATGTCCTTAAATGTTTGTGGAAGGGTCCAGGTTTACCATGAAGCTCAACCATGTGTTCCATATATGAGGGAGCTTCATTTGATAAACCATGCGAAGGAAGCAGTATGACCTTGTGAGAAACTAAAAACATATAGCGGTGTTGAAATTCATGGTTATCACACATTTTTTTAACTATGTACTTAAACATGTGAAGGGATGGTTCCCATGGATAGTGTTAGAACATGGGTTTTCCAACCATATATCCAAACCATCCACCTCATTTATAACCATGGAAAATGACAATTTCTACCTTCTGAATTTGATGACTTTAAACCCCTATTATATTCTTCAGCTCTCCAATAGATGGCTATGTGGGAGCTTTTTCCTCCCCTATCCATAGGTTTTGAAGCCTCTCCCTTATCAAGACTCTGATCAGAACACCTACTATCACATTGGAAGTGTAACTGCAAGATCTCTAACCCATTACTTTATTTTCTCATTTTATCTCTCCATATTCAGCTCTATTTCAAGGTGATATAATACACCCTATTTTCAATGTAATCATATATTTTTCCATTTTTATCCATCCTATCTAAAATATGAAGTTGATACTGGATGACTGTTCCTCTACCACCATTGGTTAGGTGGTTATACCATTTCCCTCAAAGTATCACCATTTATAAATTTTATCATTGTGCTCCATGCCAAAATCTTTGTGCATTGCTTTATAATTAATATTTTTTTTAAATTAATTATGGGGACTATGACTTAGACCACTTATGATACCCATTGAAATTGTTCAAGGTTATAACCTTACTACGGATCACCAATTTGGGAGAGTCCTTAAGTTGAAATGAGACTTTAACACAAATTACACATGTTGGATTGACTTTTATAAATGAATTTGATCAAGTTATAATAAATGAGAAATTGTGACATAGTATGGAATATTCATTTTACTTGGGCCCTTGTTATTTTTTTACAACATGATTAAATGTAAGAACACATTTTTAAACATTTTAAATTTATAAATAAAAGGTAATGTTTTGAATTAAATGTAATTTAAAAGAGGAATGGACTAACATATGGCTTGTGATTATTTATAAATAGTGCTAATTTATTATGGAAATTTTACCTATTAATGGAATGGTCAAACTTGGGATAGCCTTGGATTCTTGAGGGAATGCCTTGAGCACTCAAATTATTCCACCTCAATTCGTTGTGCCAGTTTATAAGGGATAAACCCACCTTGGAATTTAGTATTTATCTTATTGTTACATGAATTTATTGGTATATTACTGAATATTCATTAGATTTATATCTAGAAATTAGAATTCCTTATATTATCTCCTTAGATTAATTTTAATGTCTTCGGACATGGGACACCTTAGATCTTCACCTCGGGATCCAGTCATTAATAGCCCAAAATTTAATTTGGAAGTAATCCAAGGACTAGGTTAGAGACTATTTTATGGTGGAATAATATGGTTGTACCCCTCAAATTACACTGAGACCCATTGGCTAGGTCGTATGGATATTTTTAGGAGTTGATCAGACTGTCTAAGGTCAAGGATTCCTTGGTTTTACCTTGGGTAATCCATTATTATTACCACATGGTTAATATTATCATATTATTGTTGCCTAACTTATTTCATGTTATCTATTTATAGATATATGGTTTAGGATGAAGTTGGTATGATTTTTTGGGCCTTCCAGGAGGAACCCAAGGTTGAAAGGGTTATTATATCAGTTTCTTATTCTGTTAGTTATAATTTTACCTAAAAATTTCTATATTGATTCTCACAAACTAGATTTTTTATATACACAATTGGTGGAAGCCTTCTAATTTTTACTCACACCATTTCCGGGCCACTGATTACTACTAAAATAGACTTCAAGGTTATAGAATGGGATAAGGGAAAAGGTCTAGACTTTGATGTTTGATTCATATGATAGGATAGTTTTTGTGATCATAGGAATAAGCATAAACTTAGAATGATTTATGAGTTTTGAATTTTGGGTCATTTCATATATTGTTGTATAGAATGTTCTGATGTATTCCCGGATTCAATTTTGTCTAACATCATTACATTATCATCATTTTTGTAAATGACTTGGATATTATGTCTGTTTATCCATTTATTACATCTAAATGATTTAATTAAATTTTTTAATATTATTATTACCATTTATTATATTTTTTATCTACCTTTTACCATTTTTCTTCTCTATAACATGAGGTCATAGTCTCCCCATAGACTCACCCTAGGCCCTCAGTACTAGTCGACAACCTCTGTTGTATGGGGAATTGAACTTGAGGCCATTTGGCCAACTAGTTCAAGACACTAGTCAATGTTTCATGTTTTGGGATGTCACACTAAGAATATCTTGAAGTGTGAATAATAGAGGATATGGAGCTTCCTTCTAAAGTGAGGGTGAGGACCCACATTTTCACATGATTATAATATATTAATAAATATTAATAGCTTAAAAAATGGACCATTTTAAAAGAATAGATAATATAGGGTCTAAATATAACCAGTAAATAGGATTTAGAAAATTTTTTCGATCATTTTACTTTATATTTTTAGTTATAACCCTTTAAACCCATTTTAACTCTTAACATGGTAGCCCACACTTTCTTATCAAAGTTTCCATTCATAAAGAACAAAAAATAAAGTGGCCTCCTTAAATATTTTGGGAATGCTGATTTCAAATATGGAATATATTTTATAAAATTCAATTTCTATAAGTGAAATATATTACTTTTAAAATGAACCTGAATATCATGATGGAAAATGGTTCACCATAAAAAATGTATTTTTATGTATAAAAATATTTTTATACCAAAATCAAGTGAAATATTAATTCTAATTAAATTAATTAGATTATGTTTAATAAAAAACTAATGATGTTTAAAAAAAATAAAATATAGAATTTTCCTTTTTAAATAATTAAAATAAAATACGCTTTTCCTAAAAATTAGTATTTCCTACCATTAACCGAGAAATCTAGTTTTTAGAAAATAAAAAAAAATTCAATCTAAGATATTTTTGAATTAATGATATAAAAAATAAATCCATTTTGTAAAATTCAAATTTTTAAAATTTTAAATTAATATTTAAAATAAAAACATATCAAAATTTTTCTAAGAATAAAATTATTTTATTTTTTATTAGATAATTACATAAAATCCTTATAGTGAAAATAAATCCAAAAAATATTATTAAACAATATTTATAAGTAATGAAATTGATATATTATAAAAATTACCTAAGTTGTTACATTCTTGCCATATTTTTAAAATCCTATCCACATAATTTATTTCACTTCTTAAATAAGTAGAAATATTTTTCTTTCATAACATTCTTAAATTTTCTCATAACTTCTTCTATTGTATTATTTTCCACAAAACCTTAACCTAGTGAATCAATGTATTCCAAAACACCTTCTCTCTATCATCAATAATATAAATTGATTTTTCCCGATAAGAAAATTTATCTTATAACTAAACTAATTAAGGATTAAAAACACGATATGAATATGGAATATAATTCCTTAACAATGAAACATGAAACACATCATATACCTAGGACAATCTCATTGGAAATCCAACTCTATAATAAAATGATTCAATATTCTTCATAAATTTATATAGTCCAATGAATTAAATACTTAACATTCCCTTTTTATACAAATGAATAAAAATATTTCCTAGAGATATTTAAGAAAAACTTAGTCAAAAACCATGAATAAAATACAATTCCTCTAGTTATTTGCATATATTTTATAACTGCACTAAGATTTCCTCATATGTTGCTGAATTATCTTCATCTTATCAACCATTTATTCTTTACATTATATTCCCAATAACTCTCTTCCCCATATTACATTACAATAAGTTGGATTTCAACATCGCTCTCCTTATATTGAATTAAATGGTTCCATTTGTATTCCAAAATAAAAAATATTATTATTTAAAAATTCATCTAATGATACACTCTATTACTAACATGCAGTTCAAACCATAAAACTAGATTAAACCATGTTATCCAATGTTTAAATCATTCTCTCTAACTATTCCTTAGATGAAGGATGAAAAGAATCATTGAAATTTAATTCAGCACTCAATGACTTCTGAATGATTTTCCAAAAAATTAAACTTATACCTGAGATCATTGTCAAATGCAATAGAAAGTGAGACTTAATGAAATATGATGATCATTTTAGCATAAATTATCGAAATATGATCCAAATAAATATAATCTCAAGTAGTACAAAAATTCAAAAATATAATCAAATGATCTACAATGACCCATATCACATTATTATATCAATATTTCTTTGGTAATCCAACCAAAAAATCCATGGATTTATTCTCCTATTTTTATTCTGGTACTCAAAAAGACTAAAAAACACCATTTAGTAATTTTTATTTAACTTTATTGAATTTAAAATTAAGACATTTCATTTTAAGATAAGTGATATCTTTATTTCATTACATCCCACTAGAAATGTTCCCAAAGGTCCTTATATATCTTTTTGTATCTGGGATGGAAAAAATGGAGAAGAATGGTCTTTACTCAATACTGTTTCTTCAATTGAGAATCACTTGGCATACCCAACATCTTTTTAAATATGATAACTCCATCTTTATCAATATTAAACTTAGTTAATTTACAATTATTGACTGAATTTACACTTTCTTTCAAACTAAGATATTTATTTTGAGCCTCCTAAATTCATTTTGACAATGATTAATCTAATAATAATAGATCTAAAATAGAATAAGTTTCTGTAAACATAATTTTCAGGTTAATATTCATTAAATCATTAACTAATGGATCATGTTCTAGTAACAAAATAGTTAATGAAATATTATATTTTATACTTAAATAATCAGAAACCCAATTTTATTTTCCTAGATGGTAATGAATTATGTATCTAAAATTCTTAATTAGTTATGAAAATATTACCTACCTCACGTACAACTATTTTTGATTGAATATATATATTAAACATTTATTATTATTATAAATTTCACACTTTACTCGATACAAAGGATTCTTCCATATATATAAAGAAAAAACTACCACCACAAGTTCATGTCCTTGTGTAGGATGATTTATATCTTGAGGATTCAATTAATGTGAAGTATAATAAATTAACTAGCCATTTTATATCAAAACACAACCATGTTTTTTAAGAATAATCACTATAGATTACAAAATGACAATTTTTTGATGGAAGGGACGAAATTATAGCATTCCCTAATCTTTTTTTTTTCAATTCTTGGAAACATCCATCCCATTCTATTGTCTATAAAAATTTAACTCCATTTTGAGTTAGTATAGTTTTTTGGATAAATAACTGAAGAACTATTTCAATAAACCACTGGTAGTAACCATCAAAACTAAAAAAAATAAAAATATATGTCACATTTTTGGGTTTTGGTTACTCTTAAACCACAATAGTTTTAGTTGGATCAATAGATATTACCTATTAATTTATAATATATTAAAGGAAATAATTTTTTCTTAAACAAAAATCATATTTACTAAATTTTCCATATAACCAATTTTCTTTCATGATTTTTAAAACAATACTCAGGTGTGTTTTATATCCTCACAACTTTTTGGATAAAAAAATATAATTAATGATTGAAGAAAAACTTTATCCAAAAAATCAAGGAAAGATCTATTTATAAGATCCATAATACAATTGGAGCATTTTTATTCCCAAATATCATAACTCATAATTCTCATAACTAGTATGGAACACCATCATTGATATGTCATCATATTTCACCTTCAACTGATGGTACCGGGTCTTTAGAGCAACCTTTGAAAAATTATTATGTCCCTAGATCTAATAAAACATGTCATTAATATGAGGTAACAAATTTTAATTCTTTATAGGGATGATATTAAATGTTATATATTCAATATAGAGCCTCATGGTACCATCTTTTTTTTTGAAAAAAAAATAAGGGAACCCCAAATTGAAGTACTATGAGAAATAAAACCTTAACGAAGAAACTATTGTAAATAATTTTTCCATTTGAAAATTTATACTTAATACATTCGATTAAGAGGTTTTAAATTGAGTTATCATTAAGAACTATGTAATTAATAAATTCAATATCTTGATTAGTCATAATACTATAAAGTTCATTAGTAAATAAATCTAGATATTCATTTAGTACTATAATACCACTATGAATAGTTTTCTTCTTCTCAAAAATATGTTCAAGATAAATTTCATTTCCATATTTAATTAATTTACACTACTACGTAAATGAGCAAGGGAAACACCACCTTTTATCAGCGCTAAGAAAAAACGCTGATAAAGGTAACTCTTTATCAGCTCTAACTAAAAGCACTGATAAAGGGTCACTTTATCAATGCTTTTGTATCCCTGATATTGGTAATATTTTTCAGTGCTATAAAAGCATTGATAAAGTAACAATTTATCAGAAATTTTCTAGCGCTGATAAAACTATAGTCCCATTTTATAAAATAGGGTACACAATGCCCTCTGTTTATCACACCCTTAAGCTCTCACGCGATTGTACACCTGCGACAAATCCCCTCCCCCCCAATCTTCTCTCTGCCGCCACTGCCACTCCACCGCCACTGCCCTATTCTGCCACCACGAGCCCTACTCTGCCACCGCGAGCCCTACTCTATCACCGATAGCCCCAGTCCTTATCCTCCCCCTCGAACCCCTTCTGTGGATCCTCCTCCCAGAAAAACCTACTTCTCCTCCTCCCCACTGAACCCTACTCCTCGACAACCCTACTTTGAGTGTTTGAGATTCCTTTCGATGATGTTAGATTCTTGGCTTCCCATATTTGATCTTTGGTGATTTACCCTCTCATCCTCATATATTTCTTTTTTTTATTATGCTAATATTCATAATGGTGTAGTTTTATTTAGTTAGATGGTCATGTTTTAGTTGATAAATTTTAGGGATGTGGTGAGTTTAGTTTGAGAGTCTTGGAATGATTATGCCCTGAGTTATCAACCTCATCCCTTTATTAACCAATGCCCTCTTTCAAATGATACTAAAATATTTAGTTGAATTATTTTCAATGGAATTATTTACCTCTCTTTACCTTCAAATTCCTGTGAAAATATGAATTTTATTAAGTTGGTTAGTGTGTTTTTCCAAATTTGTTGATTTATAATAAAAAAGGAAGAATATTTATATTTTACCTAAATGGTTAGGAATTTATCTAATCTAAAGTTCATGTGTTTATAAATGTTTCTAGAATATTAGTTTTCTCATCAAATTTGTATCATTGTTTTCATTTTATTTGAGTTTGGTCACTAGTTTTGCGTTGTTTTATATGATTATTTTATTATGAATGAGGTGGCTGGTAGGGGTGGTTAAAAGGATGTTTAATGTTTTGCTACAAGGGTGTTGGATTCTAGAAATATTGGTAAGGGGGATTTAAAGTGTGTTGATTTTGATGGGGGATCTATCTTGGTTCTGTTGATTTGTAAATATTTATTGTAAATGGTTGGGATCTATTAATCTCTATTTTTATAAGTGGTTCTTTTACACCGTATTTTGAAGTCTTTTTTTGTGTATTTGAATCATAAATAATAATATTTTTGATTCAAATAGGACGTAGATGAATAAATATTGGATGGATGATAATCATTTGACAATAGAGTATGAGAATGGAGGGAAAAAGTTCATCATGTTTGCAACTGATCACACAAAGTATCCACCTCAAATCCTTTTTCCATGTTTACATTGTTGTTATTATAGACTAATTACTCCATAGAAGTTGGAAGAACATTTGATATGTCACGGAATAGATCAGAGTTATAAATGTTGGAATAAAAACGGAGAAAATGCGAATGTAGCTACTGGCTGGGATAAAACTGTGTTTTATGAATCATCAATGATTAAAAATATGGATAATGAAAAAGAATGTATGGAGGATGTGATTATATATGTTAATAATGATGAATATCATATTGAGGAAATGACAAGGACAATTGAAGATGAACTCTGTGATTGACCAAAATTGTTTGAGAAGTTAAGTAGTTGTGAAAACATGCTATTGTATATTATTTGCACTAAATATATATCTTTGTTATCTGTACTAAAGTTCTATAAATTAAAAGAAAGCAACAGATGGAGTGATTTTAGTTTTACGAAAATACTTGATCTCTTGAATGACATGATCCTAGAAGATAATGCGCTCCCAAACCTAAAATATAAATCTAAACAAATGCTATGATTGATGGGTATGATTTATAGAAGAATACATACCTTTCTAAAAAAATATATATTGTTTTTCAAGGAGAAAAAATCACATACAAAATTACCAAAGTGTGATGCTTCCCAATACAAGAAAGATGAATCCAGTCATATGAAATTTGTATTGTACATTCCAATCATTAAAAGGTTTTAGCATCTATATGGAAGTGAAGAAACTACAAGACAATTATTGTAGCATGCAGAGAAAAGAAATAAAGATGGGAAATTACGTCACCCAGATGACTC
Organism: Viscum album; assembly: GCA_963277665.1. NCBI lineage: Eukaryota > Viridiplantae > Streptophyta > Magnoliopsida > Santalales > Viscaceae > Viscum > Viscum album. Next base: position 359,781,206 of record OY728156.1, on the reverse strand, counting down.
TCATCAATGGAAGAGAATTGATCATGAGTATCTTGGATTTGGAAATGAGTCGAGAAATCTTTTTCATACGTTATCTACAGATGGAGTCAATCCTTTTGGTTTTCAAACTAGCACTCATAGTACATGGCTTGTCATGTTGGTAAATTATAACTTTCCTCCCCAGTTATGCTTGAAACAGAAATTCATCATGTAATCTATGCTTATATCTAGACCAAAATAACCAGTTAATTATATCAATATTTATTTGGCTCCTTTGATCGAGGATTTTATGTTATTGTGGGATTCTGGTGTTATGTTGTTCGATGCTTATAAATGTGAATACTTCACGATGAGAGAAATGCTGTATGTGATGATAAATGATTTCCATGCTTATGGAAATTTGTTTGGATATTTAATTTAAGGAACTAAAGGGTGTCCCATTTGTGAAGAATATACATAATCAATTAGGATGAAAAATTCATCGAAATCTATGTTTATAGGACATTGTATATTTCTACCTCATCGGCATAAGTACCAATCTTGGACGACATCATTCAATGGAAGTTCAGAACAACTCACAAAAACGTCTCCCCTAATAGGTGATCAGCTGTTTGAGAAACTAAAAGATGTGAACACTATTTTTGGTAAACCATTTTCAAAAAACCTTATGAAAATCTGATGAAAAAATATATCAGTTTTTTTTGAATTACAATACTAGAATTGTATTTACATCAGATATTTTCTTGATGTGATGTATGTGGAACAAATGTATGTGACAGTGTTATCAGAAGATTTCTAAATTACCCTAAACAAATATTGGATGGAATTGAGGTAAAGCTGGATATGGTTGACATGGGGATACGATAAGGGTTGCCTTCTGTTAAGGGAGAAAATTGAATGTTTTTTCCTCCAGCTGATTACACTCTTTCCAGGGAGAAGAGATATTAGTTTTTAAACTTATTCAAATGATGTAAAGGTTCCAAATGGTTATTCATAAAATATCAAGGACATTGTGTTAATGAATGATGTGAAGTTAAAAGGTTTAAAATCACATGAATTCCATGTTTTGATGCAATATTTAATTCTTATAGATTTAAATTGCATTTTTCCCAAGAATATTCATCATATGTTAACCAAACTTTGTTTATTTTTCAAAGCTATATACAACAGTGTTTTAGACCAAGTGAAATTGCCAACTATGGAAAGATAAATTATCATCATATTATGTGAATTAAAAATGTTCTTCCTGCCATCATTATTTGATATAATGGTTCATTTGATGGTTCACTTGGTGAGAGAGATTTGACTTTTTGGTCCTGTGCACTATAGATGGATGTACCCCGTTGAATGGTGTATGGATATTTTGAAAGGGTATGTCAAAAATTGAATTCGGATAGAGGGTTGTATTGGGAGTGATATATTATTAAGGAATCCATTGAATTCTGTACCGAATAATTATCTTACGTGGAAAGCATTGGTCTCCCGAAATCTTATCACAATGGATGCATTGAGGGTGAGGGAATTTCGGGAAGAGATATTGTGACAATCAATATTATAGAACGGGAGCAGGCCCACCTTTATGTTTTGTATAACAGTTGGGAGGTTTCTCCATATATTGAAACCCAAAAAGAAATTCTTAGGCATTTGAATCCATCAAGGGCTGAAAAATGGATATAACATACACATAATCTGTAGTTCATAGGATGGTTTTGAGACAATATTTTTATAGAGTTAGCTAAAAATATGAATTCAATTTCCGAACGACTTTGATGGCTAGCTGCCTGACCAAGTGTGTATGTATTATCTTATAATGGTTATGTAATTAATGGTTATACATTCTATACAGATGAACATGTTGAAGAAAGTACCATGAAAAATAGTGGAGTTACACTTGTGGCTGAAGTGATGCATGTTTCTGGTAGTAAGGACAAAAATCCAATTTAAGCGAATATGTCATACTTTGGCATTATAAAAAAAATATGGCAGTGGGATTGAACTACATTACAATTGACCATTTATCAATGCAAATTGGTTGATAACAACAGTGGAGTTAAAATAAATGAATTGGGATTTGTGAAAGTTAATTTTAGTAAATAAGGGTACAAAGATGAACTATTTATAATGGAATCACAAGCGGTACAAGTATTTTAAACTCTAGATCTGGAAAACTGAAAGTGGTCAATTGTTCTATTTTCTTCTAAAACTACTGAAGGGTTTGATGAAAATTCATCTATTGATAATCCTTTCATTGGTATGTCATAATCATTTCACAGTGGTCCCAATGTAGATGATGTTTTTTATGTTAGAGGAGACCACAACGAAGGTATTTGGATAATTGATAGAGGTGTCAAATCCCTTCTGCATTTGAAAAAAAGAAAGAGAGTTCAATAAATAGGTTATTTTTTGTTTGTAATATAGATATTGATATCTCATGTTTTTTATCTTATCATAACTGAATTTATGAAATCAAAATGAACTGTTCAACCAATTTTGTAGATAATGACTTCTTCACATTCTGGTGGTCCTAACATTGAGGCTGAACAAGTCTCTCAAGATGCTTCTACTACTATTGCTGTTGCTCATAGTGCAAAGCAACAACATGTTTCTAAACCTGTTTCTACTCCTAGTGTTGTGGTCCAACTACCATTAGCATACACCTAATATTCAAAAGATGATATATATTTGTTCTGAAACAATTGGGCCACGTACCTGATGGAAGATTTTACACAAATAGTATGAAGATATGATTTGGGGATGTGTACAATTGGCGGCCGTTTTGAAGAGGGGTTAAGGAGATCAAAAGATGAAACATTGTTGTATGTAAATTTTCATAGGAAATTCTTAATTGTTATTAAATGAAACATCATTTTCTCTAATGAGTCATTTGTCAATTTTAACAGATGAAATGCACCAGCAAGATGCAAGAACGATGAACCTCTTTTCTTTGGGCTTTGTATAAGAAAAACCAGTAAAATATCCAAAATACCTTTATATACAACCAAACACATTTAGAATGTGTTGATACTTTAGGATAATTATCCATGGGTCTTTTGTGACATGTACAAGTCTACCCTGCCTCTATATGAGGCATGGTGTGGCTGGTATCACTCAAAGTGTCTTTCTTTTGTTTAAAATGGACATAATTTTAGGTGAAAACAATAGTTGATGTATGTAAATCCGACCAAACACATTCGGATTATGTTGATAATTTTGAAAAACAATAAATGGGTCACATGTGATGTGTAAGAGTCAACCCCACCTCAATCTGAGGCATAGTGTCACCGGTATCACTCAAAGTGTCTCTCTTTTGTTTAAAATGGACAGAAATTTAAGTGAAAACAACAACTAACGTAAGAAAATATGACCGAACACATTAGGATTGTGTTAATACTTCAGGATATTGATTCATGGGTCGCGTGTGACTTGTAAGAGTCAAAATCAACTCAATCCGAGGCATGGTGTGGCTGCTATCACTCAAAGTGTCTCTATTTTGTTTAAAATGGACAAACTTTTAAGTGAAAACAACAACTGATGTACAGAAAACTGACCAAATGAATTCGTATTGTGTTGATACTTTATAAGAACGATCCATGTGTCATTTTTGAAGTGTAATTGTCAACCTCGCCTCAATATGAGGCACGGTGTGGCTGGTATCACTCAAAGGTGTATATTCTGTTTAAAGTGGACATAATTTTAAGTGAAAACAACAACTAACATATGGAAATACAAAAAAAGCATTATGATTGTATTGATACTATAAGAGAATTATCCATGGGTCATGTGTGATGTGTAAGAGTCAACCCCGCCTCAATACGAGGCATGTTGTGACCGGTATCACTCAAAGTGTCTCTCTTTTGTTTAAAATGGACAAAATTTTAAGTGAAAACAGTAACTAATGTATAGGAATCCAACCAAAAGCATTCATATTGTGTTGATAATTTATGATAATGATCCATGGGTCTTGTGTAATGTGTATGTGTCAACCCTACCTCAATACGAGGCATAGTGTGGCTGGTATCACTCAAAGTGTATCTCTTTTGCTTAAAATGGATAGAATTTTAAGTGAAAACAACAACTGATGTACGGAAATCCAACCAAACACATTGATATTTTGTTGATACTTTAGTATAAATATTCAAAAGTCATGTGTGATGTGTTAGAGTCAACCCTATCTCAATCAGAGGCATGTTGTGGTTGATGTCACTCAAAGTGTCTCTTTTTTGTTTAAAATGCACATAATTTTAAGTGAAAATAACAAATAACGTACAGAAATCCAACCAAACACTTTAATATTGTGTTCATAATTTTTGATAATTATCCATGGGTCATGTGTGATGTGTTAGAGTAAACTAAGCCTCAATCTGAGGTACATTGTGTCCAGTGTAACTCAAAGTGTCTCTCCTTGGTTTTAAATGGACATGATTTTAAGTGAAACAACAACTGACAAACGTAAATATGACCAAATGCATTAATTTTGTGTTGATACTTTAGGATAATTATCCATGGGTCATGTGTGATGTGTAAGAGTCAACCTTACCTCAATCTGAGACATGGTGTCACCGATATCACTCAAAGTGTCTTTTTTTTAAAATGGACAAACTTTTAAGTGAAAATAATAACTAGCATATTGAAATCTGACCAAATTCATTAGGATTGTGTTGATACACTAAATTAATGATACATGAGTCATGTGTTATGTCTATGAGTCAACCCCTCCTCAATACGAGGCATGGTGTGGCCGGTGTCACTCAAAGTGTCTCTCTTTTGTTTAAAATAGACAAAATTTTAAGTGAAAACAACAACTGACATATGACAATCCAACCAAATGAATTCGTATTGTGTTGATACTTTAGTAGAACTATCCATATATCATGTATGACATGGAACAGTCAACCCTTCCTCAATCCGAGGCATGATGTGGCCGGTGTCACTCAAAGTGTCTCTCTTTTGTTTAAAATGGGCAAAATTTTAAGTGAAAACAACAACTGAGCTATGAAAATCTGACCAAACGCATTTGGATTGTGTCGATATTTTAGGAGAACAAGCCATGGGTCATGTGTGACATGTACGAGTCCACCCCACCTCAATATAAGGTAGGGTGTGTCTGGTATCACTCAAAGTGTCTTTTTTTTTAAAATGGACAAAATTTTAAGTGAAAACAACAACTGACGTACGGAAAACCCCCTTCCTACCATACACACCAAAAGAATTAATTTTTTCCTATATAAACACATACTATTGAAATAAACACTATTCTAAAACCATTTGAAAAATACAAGTGATCTTAAAACCCATGAAATTCATTCCATTAAAACCATTAAAGCCCCCCACCCCCGGGACACCCCCACCCTCCCTGGACACCACCCCCACCCTTGGACACCCCACCCCCATGGAAAGACACCCCACCCCCTGGACACTACCCCACCCCTGGACACCCCTCCCCCACACTCTAGATATCCCCCACCCCCTGGAAACCCCCATACCCCAGGACACCCCCACCCCCTGGACAACCCCTACCCCCTTGGACAGCCACCCCAAACCCCTGAACAAACCCCCAACCCCCTGAATTCTGAATTAAATTCATTATGTTTTAAATTAACTTATGAATTATGTGTTAATTGTGTATGTGTATACTTTTTGTATGGTTTTTATGGTTATACTTGTTGTATGTGTATACTTTATATAATTACCTAATGAATTATGTGTTAATTTTCTATCAGTATACTTGTTAATATTTTGATTTTTTGCAGGTCTTGTTTGGATGTGCTACTGCAGAATTTTATGTTACAGAAATCATGGTATTTATCATCAATTTTCGGCACTGATAAAGGCTACATTTATCATCACATTATTAGTTCTAGTAAAGGGGACCCTCCCTTTATCAGTTCTGATCTTTACAACACTTTTTTTTCACTGTTAAAGACTATTTTGAGCACTGATAAAGCCCCTTTTTGTAGTAATGATATCAGCTTCTTGGCATGTTATAAAAGGTGTTAATTCATTCTTGTATAAAAAATGACATTGATTTAAAACAAATCTCTTTATCTTTATAATATATATTTGGATGATAAATATAAAGACAATCTATATCTATAATAACATAAAAATCTACATGGGAAAAGACAATAATGTTTGTAGGAAAAACACTCCCATAGATGATAACATGAAATTATTATAATTTGTTTCCTTAATTATACACCCAAAAGTTTTTACTAAATGTTATAGCTTAATTTATTGAGGAATTTTTTGTAATTTATTAAAAAGTTTCTCTAAAATAAAAGGATATGTAAACCTCAAATCAAACAATATGTTAGCATAATCTAAAGAAACATGAAATATATCTATCACCACACCGTTGAATGGTACAACATCTGTTAAAGTAGTCATAATATAATTAGACACACCTTTCTACTTGTGATCTCAATTAATCACATACATTAATAAAATATTTGGATATTAAATCACATAAAGACCCACTTCATTTCAATTAAAAAATCATACTATTGAATTTTATTTATTTTCATGATTATTAATGTGATCCTTTTCTTTATAGTCATGAGTTAGATGTCTAAAAAAACCACATCAGGAAACATTATATTCTTCTAAAGACATTCTCCAAGGATATTTTTACCAGAATTATCATAAGTTAGAAACATTATTTTCTTACCTTTTATTTATTCAATAGATTATTCTTGATTACCTTCCATATATACTAATTTTTCTTCTTTTTCTTTATGGTGTACGCGATCATCAAAAAATCCATTTCTACCATTTTGGCACATCAAATTAATTTCTCATAACTTTTGAATTCATGAGAATCTATTTCCCTTTGATATTTAGGATTCAATCCTAAGTTAAACTAATTAATTATTCTATCAAGATCCAAAATAAAATTTGGTGTGTATCTTTTTAATTGGGAGATTTTTTCCTCCTATGCAGCCACTGAATATTCTTCCTTCCACCTCAATTCTAAGACATTATTTTCTATTCTATTTAAAAAAACATTGGGAAAATAATTCTCAAAAAAAATTCTTATGTTTATTCTATTCTTATGTATTAATATATTCTCTTTCTTTGATATTCTTAAATATTCACCAACAATGATCAACTTCACCTTCAAAAAGGTATGTAGAAAAAGTTAACTTTTGATGTTCTGAACAATCCATAACTTCAAATATCTTCTCTAAAGAGACACCCCATCCTTCATATATCACCGGGTTAGATGATCCACTAAATACTGAAGGGTTCTATTTCATTAAATGATCTAAAAAAAAATTCCACCTATGGTGAACATGGTTTCTCTCTCATATGGAATCGACCACCCTTTATATCCCGCATTAACTAAGTAGTCACATCAAAAAACTTCTTTGTTCTAATTCTAATCATTTTTGGTTATTTATTTGGAGGGATATTGTCCTCTTGGCGTCTTCCTACATCAACTTACTTATTTCCTCCATGGAAAAACATTATGAATAAATATAAATTAGAAGAATAAACATGGTTATATTCAAATTCTATATCATGAGAGCTACAAATTATAATCTATTAAGGGCACTCACTTACACTATCGTAAGATCTAAAATTATCTAAACCATACTACGATACCATATATAACAACCCATCTTTAAAAAACTATATAATTTTTCCGAATTAAAATAATAATGCATTTTATTACATTCCTAATGGATTTTTTTTGGTTTATAGCTTTAGATATTAAGGATAAAACTCTTGCATAACAAACCCATACATTAAAAAGTGGATACTTCCACTAAGTATCCATTTTTTCTAAAATACAATAATTTTAAAATGAAACATTTTTTCTTTTCATGACAAATATAGATGATTTTCAATGTGAATTCATCATTATTCCAACTCATCCTTATAAAACTATTTTTTTTTGAAAATGTGGGATGAGGAAAAATAACTTTCTACAATACATATAAAAATTAATAATGAAACCCTTTATCCAATTTCAAAACCATGATATTAAATAAGAGGGGTTTCCTTTAATATAATTATCATTTAGCTCAAATAATTTTTATTTATATATGAAATCAACTTTACTATACAAATTTTTCATAAATTACATTATAACAAATCATAAAGTAAAAACCATAATGATTAGGGTTTTTTTAAAAAATCATGAGAACCCATGAAATTTGTTTCTTAAGAAACATTCAATTTTACCTTAATGGGGAAGTCATTACTTTAATCAAAAGTTCCTTATATTACCATAAAATATCAAAATATTTCCATGAAAAATAATCATAATTCATAAAAAAGTCATATACGTGCCTTGGGATATCGTCTATTTAGATTCCTTACAAATGGTACAACATACTTTATTAATTCAATCATAATTAGGCAATGAAAATTATCATTTCCAAGGTATTAGAGAGTTATATCAGGCTCAACCTTCATCATAAATAATTTATAAGGACCATAAGAAACTTGAAATACATAAATGTTTGCATTTACAATTGTAGTTGGTGTCATATGACCAATTGTTTGTACTTTGATTACATTTATATTTAATGATTTGAATATCAATGAAATATATTGTTACATATTTTTCATTTTTCTACATAATGGTAATGTAACAATGTCCTAGGGAATAAAAAACATTGATAAGTTCATAACAGTTCTCAACTATGATGAAAACATTGAAATGATATATTATTATTCTTAAATATAGTTCTATGGTCTGATAAATTTCTATGAAGAGATAGATGGAATTTTACTATCAGGTATAAGTAATTGTAAGTGATTGAGGATTCTTCTCATAAAGTTCATACTTGGTAATCTTCAAGATGAGAGATTATGAAAACAGACCCGAGAGTAGGAATTTTACATGTTTTGGTGTCATCGAATAATTCTCTATGTGATCATGTGTAATGGTACTTATACATCATGATTATCATTGATGCATGTCATGGATTCCACACTTAGATTTAACCAAAAAAATCATGACATGTGTTGGTAGGAAGTAGTGTACGTTGGTTTCATCATGAATAACATGTTATTAATAGATAAGTTGAGGAAGGATTTGTACCTTCCATATTAATGAAAGATCATATCTTAGCCCTTTGATTAGAATGGAACTATCACATTAAATTCTATGGCCATGTTAAAATAATTTCTTTATTTTATATAGTAAAATAAGTACATATAGATCACATTGGTTGATGATATGGATGTGTAACCAGCTTGATGAGATATTATGATAAAGAGATTATATTACGCAGTGAGTGTTCATATGTGCTTGTTGATATTACAACATTAATTTCATTCTCTTGGGTGTCTTAACCCAATATTAGACAGTAATATGAGACTTTAAGAAATTCTACCTTATTCTAATGACAAATAATCTTATAGGGTCACACACTAAGTGTTTCCATTCATCTTGATTAAATTATATTTGAATTTAATTATTAGAATACATAATATTTGTAAGATTGAGGAATTATTTTATTAAAGTTTTATCGATGAAAAATATTTATTCATGAATGAAATATTTAATTAAATATTTATTTATGTATTCAATAAATTCTGATTATTTCAAATAGTACAATACCATGTACAATGATAAATGATAATTTACAAGGTGGTAAAATAATATTTTTTACTGTACAAGTTAGAGCATGCTCCATAAAATAATAATAAAAATAATATTTTTTTTATTGGTGCTTAATAAATATTATAACATTATTTATGGGATGCTATGAAATTTAATAATATTTTAACCTACACCCTAGGTCTATAAATAGATGGTTATGTCTATTATGTAGTATTAACCAAAAATTGAGAATAGAGAATTGTTGTGCACAATAGATCTCTCTCTCTCTCTCTCTCTCTTGAATTCCTCCTCTCTTCCTCACAAGGATAAGAAGAATACCTCATAGCCTATTGGATCTCGGCATGATAAAAAAATAATGGAAGAAAATTAGTTCATTATTCTAGAACCTTAGAATAAATTTTGACTTCTTAGAGATCAAAAGAGCTTGTTTGGATCCCCGCTAGATATATTATACACTTTAATGATTATATTGCAATGAAGGTAATATGAAAGGGTTTTTAGAAGATAAAAAACATCACCAAAAAAAGAATCCTAAAACAAGGTAATTATTTATTTATATCTAAATAAGTAAATTATAAAGTTAATATGAAATATGTTCTATTGGGGTTTTAGGAAACACAAAATTAAGAGAAATTTTAACTTTACGCCGACCATATTCACATCTACTAAGCCTGGAACATAAAATTTGTATTAGTATGGTCACATTTTATATTATAATAATTTATTTTATTTTTGATTTCTGGGCATTTAAATTTTTTGATTCATTTTATAATTTAATTCATTATTAATCTATCTTCTAAATATATTATCCCTCTTCTTCATTTATCACAAATATTACCAAGATTGGTTAATGATCAATGAATTTTATATATGAAGATCCGATATGGAAGTTTCAAGGATCTTAGTTGGATAACACAAGACTATACAGTGTGTAATCCTTTGTTACACATTGTATCCTTGTTAATTACACAAGGAAACCCATTTGGATTCTGGGTTATCATGTAATAAGTTGACACTGCCTGCAATAAATGTGCCATGTATAGACTAGCCCGGGTGGAACACAGATTTTTTGATGTACTCACCGTATAGTTTTACTACACACCATGTAGTCTACAAATTATGAAGATAGAAAACATGGGGTAAACCCATGTGATGAAATTAATGAAAAATGTTTTTTAAATACATGAAACATATAGAATAGAACACTATTTAACTTGAAGTACATGTTGTGTATCTTTTATAAACACCATTTACTTTTCAAAAATTCATGAGAAGAATATGACTAGTCAGGTATGTATTATTTATATTTAGTGAAGATAGGTACACATTGTGTAGTTAGTTTCAACAAGTAGTGTATTTTACCTATTTACATTAAAATATTAAAAATTAATTAATTATACCTTAAACCTTATTGAATAGAGTTCCATGTGTCACCAAGTTGATTTTATACTCTAGTCATTAGGTTTTATGTTATATTAATTGTTGAATTAAGTCAATGTAATATTTGAGACTATAAATCATGTATGGTAATTGTATATTAATGTATCAATGCATTAAATTGTATAGGATATATAATTTCCATGTTTTCCATGGGTAATTAAGATTAAAACACATGCATCGAAATTATGACCCATTCTGTTTACACAATATGTCATATGAATGCATTGTTTACAATTAAACCATATTGATTAGTTTGCATAGGTAATCCCAAGGTTTCTTCCAAGTACAAAGGTGTGTACCATTTTATTGAGTTATAAATAAAATAAAATAATTTTTTTTATTTAAAATCACAGTGGATGTGAAAATTTGGATGAATTAATGAAATAAGATAAAATTAATTAATTGATTAATAAGTTGATTAATCAGATTAATTCATGCTTGTTTTACCTTGATAATGAAAAAATTGAAATTAATAATAGATATTTATTTTAAATGCATAATCATTGCATGTTTATGAACGATCATGAGATTGAACAAGACTAGTGTATGTATTATAATTATTTAATTAAATTTATTACAAGGGTTTTCAGTTATTTTTTATTAAATTAACTTAGATGCCCTACGAGTTATCCCTAATTACAATATTATGTAGTAAATGCATGTCCAAGGTTATTTATATAATTCCCCTTAACAAATTCTTTTCTTACCTTCACATGTGTGTGAGTTATAAATTTAATTAATTAATGGAGTATCCCAAGTTGAATGGTGATGTAGGATCATAGGAGTACATAAATGGCTACAAGAGGGGGGTGGGGGGGGGGGGGTTTGAATTACAATTAATAAAATAAAACTTACAATTTTTATTAACTCCATATTTAGTTGATAATATGAAATTTCTACCTGATTTAAAAAGTTTTCATTTGATAGAATTTTTTACCATAAATTTTATATACTATGTAATAATAAATGTTCATAATAATGTTAATCTTTCCTTATATATGAACATTTTAAATAAAACTTTTAGAATAAGAAATGTAAAGATTTATAAATTTATAAATAAAAACTTAATTTTTTTTAAAAGAATATTAACACTTTGACCTTTACTATAAAAGAATTCAATCACCCTGACTTAATATATCCAGGTTTTAACCGAACTGTAAATCTTTATCTTTATTTAGTTAGAAATCCCTCAATATTAAAGATTAGAAAAACATTATCTTCCTAGACTCAGAAGCTATCAATCAGAAATATTAGATACAATATCCATTGTATCCCTAGAATCCCTCGATAAAACCCAAAAATACATAGAAAATACAATCACATAAAATATTTTAAGGCATTTGTAGTCCTCACATGTATTCATTAAAGTTAAAAAATATCTAAAGATTATAATGAGTGTTCTTATTACAAGATATTAAAAAAATGTTCAAATAATCTCCAGAAATATTGATTTAAAAAATATATCTACTCCCTCCTCATTATATCAACATTTATTTATAATAAAAGCACAAATTTTCAAATTCTGTGATTCTCAGAGTTGTTTGAAATGACTTTGGATGGAATATTTTTTCACTTGTAATGTTCTGTACATACTTCTTCTAATAATTGTTTTGATAGAATCATCAAAATGCTATAAAATGTTCTATCTAATCAGGTAAATTTTTCTCATCTAATTGGATAAACATTTTTAATCTTGAGGAAGAAAAATCATCTCTTAATTGTTTTTACAATGGTTCTTCTAAAGAATATTTCTACCACTGTCTAATATGTGTCTATCTAATTAACAATTTGGAACTTCATCCAGTGTTACTTAGTTATAAGTTTTATGTTAGACACTATAAAAAAACCATTTAATGAAATATAAAATCTTTGATTTGATATAAAATATATATATGCATCAGATTATAAATTTTTGTCCATTTATAAAGATATTACAAACATAAAAATTCATAAGATTAAAAAAGATCATCTGATTAACAATGTTTTCTATGTTCGGTAAAAAAATTCATGTTTTCTAAACAAATCCTAAAACCTTGGGAAGTATAAAGGTAGTAAAACATGGTTTTTTAAGAAAGTGTGTTGTGATTTTTGAACAAAATGTTAGAATGTTTTGAAATTGAAACATTCAACTCAATAATTTACCCCGTTTTGAAAAACAAAAAACAAAAACCTTAAATGTAAAATTAATGACAAGAATAACTTTGAAAAGCCTACATTCACTTTTTTACTTACATATTTAAGTACTTCATTTCATTAAAAAAAAATTTCATAATTATTTATTTTATCCCATATATATATATATATCACCATTTTTAACAATATCTTTCTTAAATATTTGTTAGAACATTTGTTTTTCTCAACTTTTGTAATATAGGTTATTTTCTCAATTTTATCCCCATTTTTGATTAAAAAAAAAGGTGGTAGAAAGTTTACATGAAAAGTTGAAAAGAAAAGTTTCTTAGAAAACAGTTAGTATTAATTAATAACCATAAAAAATATTGAAATAAAATTCATCCAATAAAATTTTGAAAACATTTATTCAGAATGATATAGAGAAATATTCATTGAAGCACTCATTCAAAAAATTTAGTTTGATTGTTACAAAATAATTATGAGTTTTGAGAAAAATTTATATTTATTATGTAATTTATTGAAAATTAAATTCATTTTCATAAATAAATCCTAAAATTTCTCTAAATTAAAATAATAAGATTCAATATTGGAAATATTATCCTTCATCACTTGAAACTTATTGTTTTCTTTCTTCAACCTCAATACTTTTTCTTTAATAATCTATACTTTTCTATTTTTAAGAATATTCCTTAAAATTTTTTATTTAAGATCTATAATTGCCTTTCTCTATTATGAGATTTATTATTCTAGAATTAATGAATGATTTTTTAGATTTTCTAGGAACTTTTTTCTTTTAAAAACCTCATAATTCAAATATTTGAAATAATTCATAAACACTAAAGTAGATTAATTAAAACCTTAAATCTTATCATCAAGATATTTGATATCCCCATATTTCTATTTTATCCATCACATAACTTGATTCAACTTTCTTCTTTATTACATTGAGATATATTTTAATGATTTAAAATCATGTTTACTTTGAACAAATTCTTTGACATGTTGTTTTAAAGAATTATAATTTTCCATAACATCCAATATTAGTTTTATTTATTTTCATCTAGATTCAATGTACAAGCAATAATATAGCGATTCCTAAAAATTATTCAAGACTTTATTAAAGTAAGTGAATCTCATCTCCATCATTTCATGAGAATCACTAGCTGGTGAATGAGTTGAATCAGTTAAAACATTTAAAACCTGTTGTTGAGAAGATTTTATTTTTTTATTCTTTCTCATGACTTCATCTAAAAATTATATGTTATCAAAATTTTTATTGGGAACATATTTTTTCAAAACCTTTGTGTGATAATGTTGATATTTTTTTATATATTCATATGATGATTTTTTTCACTCGTTTATTTCATCATAATCATCCTTATGATTCTGAGAAGAAAAATAAGTACATTTAGAGATACTTTTCCCTTATTATTATTCATTTAAATTTCTTTTAAATCTCTATGTAATTACTCATCACATCTTAACTCGCATTTTCCATATTTCTTAAAAACATTTGAAACTAATTCTTTAGTATGTTGAAATATACATTTTTCTTGATCTGATTATTATTTTTTATTTCAAAATGGATTTAGAAACATTATAAGATCTAGTTTTATCTCATTATATCCTGATTAGAAACATACATAGGAATTATCCAAGGATCAAAAAAAGTTAGTATCTGTTTAAAAATTGATAATGGATAAACTAAAAAAGTATATTCCTAAAGAAAAACATTCTAATATCCATGATCTTGACACAAATATTTAATTAAAAAGTTATAAATTTTATCCTCATTTAATCTTTTTTCTTTTCCCTATTATTCTTTTCCTATTATTTTTTATTGTCATAGGATCGTTCTTAAAAATATGAGGCTTCTAACTCATAGATTCCAAATTTCAAATATCAATGATTTTTCATTTTTTATTCTCTATAAATTCATTAAAAGGATCACCATAAATTATTTTTTATTTCTTTTTTAGATGTACATGAATTTTCTCTTTCCTTGAATATTCTATTTTTGCCTTTTTATTTCAACTTTAGATGCATCCTTATCTGATTTATGGATAAATAATTGTAAATTTAAAAAATAAACCAACATTATTCTATTTCTGGTATCTTCTATGATAAAATAAAATTTCTCTCTAACTTCTATTTACTATTTCTTAATCTTATAAACATTCATAATTTTTTTAAGAACCTGTTAAAAAAACTTTAAAACTATGGAATTTCAATTTTATAGTTCCTTTCTTCACAACTTCTACTAATAAAAACATAAACTTAACAGAATTTAACTATAGAATTTTATAGAGACAACCAAGAACATATATATACTAAAACATTAAAATATCTCTATTACCCTTACTTGGGATAAAATAATTTTACATCCATAAAGCCACTGACCTTAGGTCTGATGATAAATGATAAAATTTCCTTACTTTATCATAAGAAGAAAATAAGGATGTTTATACATTCAAAATTTTAATATATTCCAACATATCAATAAGATTTTAGATTGCAATATTCATGTATCCTTGAATTGGAAATTCAACCATGTTGGTAACATGTTGAATAGATATCTTGTAGCAGTCTTCAAAATAGTTGAATGTTATAAATTACATACCTTTTTTCCAATGAAAACTATAAAATATTAGAATTCACATACTATAGTTGGACAATGAATATAAAAAATTCCTTTTCAACTTATATATATTCCCAACCATGTAATCTAATCACATCCTTGGGTAATTAATAAATATGTCAAACCATTTATTTTATATTAACCTTTCCTTCACAAATTATTATTTTCCAAATTTTTTGATGTTTCCATTCTTCTGAATCATACATAATTTTCATTAGTGGATGAAGTTGAATAATCAAAATGAAAAGAAATTGGGTGGTGAGAGATGATAGAAGAATAGAAACAATGAAGAGGAGTGGTGACCAAAACTCTTATTTATAGGTCTCAAAGGGTTGACCCTTTAACTTTTATTGGTCCGATGACTTAATAAAGAAACCCTTTATATATCTAGAGGCTGAAATGTTTCCTGAAATGATTTAATTTTTTTTGAAATATTTATATTATTTTAAAAATTTATTGGTTATAAATATTTTTTGGAAAATAAACATTAAATATTCAAATAAATAAAAAATTAAAAGATATATATATAGAATAAAATATAATATAATAAAAGATAGTAAATAACAAATATTATAAATTAATCCTTGGATAAAACTTTATACCTTCATTTGGAAAATTTTATACTCATATTTTCTTCTTATTTTTCTAAATAAAATTGTTTTCTAGAAATTTTCCTAACATAAAAATTACTTAGAATGTTTTTAATAAAAATTATAAAAATAAAATTTTGAAAATTAAAGTTTCAAGAAACTAATGATTCTAAAAAAACTAAATATTTTAGAAAAAATATAATTTAAAAAAATGAAAAATTTAATAAAACTAAAAATTTAAGAAGACAAAAAAAATCATGAAAATGAAAATTTAAGAAAACTAATTTTAAATTGAAAACAAAAAATATATACCCCCTTTATAAAGGAGTTATTTACTATAAAGATATTTTTTAAATCAAAAATAGATATGAATGATAATTTTATATTCAATATTCATAGATTTGGGTTAATATATTCCAATCTATCAAAATTTAGGTGTTTTTTAATAATATAAGTATGTCATTTTTATGTTCCAACAAATTATAAAATAATATCTCTTTTTTGTGTGTTGTATCGAAGGAAATATTTTCTTATATTTATGTTTTTATATCACGGGTGATGTGTTGATTTTTAAATTAAAGATATGGAACTTTTTTATCACACAAAATTGGAGTTTTACTGAAACTCATGATAAAATATATGACTGTTTGTTGCATCCACAACACTAAAGCACAACAACTTCTAGATGCCACATATTCTACTTTAGAAGTGGAGAGGTCTATGAAATATTGTATCTTATAAGACTCAAATTGTAAATATTCTCCTTATAAATTAAAATTCATATATGTACTATCTCTATCCATTTTACATCCACCAAATTTAGTATCTAAAAAACATTTAAGTTCAAAATCATATCATGAAGAAAAAAATAAAACAAGATCCATAGTTACCATAAGCTAATAAAAAATACTTTTTTATAGCTTTATGATGGTATTATTTTGTGATTTTTATGACATATTTCACATATGCATACAAAAAACAATATGTATGGATGACTAAATATTAAGTATAGTAAAATACTAATCATTTATCTTAAAATATGTTGATATACCAGTTTCTTAGATTCATCAAGATCAAAATTTTTAGACTTTATGATATTAGTACTTATATTTTTTATATTGTCATATCTATAATTTTTAATAAGATATTTTTATACTTATATTGAGATATAACATTTCCTTTTAGATTTTATGGATTTTGAAAACTAAGAAAATAAGTATGTTCAACCATCATGCCCATATCAAACTCATATTTAATTAGATCCATATAGTAATCTGTATGATATTTTTATGTTGAGAAAAATATTATGGCATAAATATAAATTTGAATAATTTTGGTATTCATAATAACTTATTTAATAATAAGAGTTGGGTATACAAATCCCTTAACAATTTTTTTTGTAAAAAAATATGTTTAATCTCTCATACGAGGCTCTAGGGGATTATTTATGTCCATATAGGATGTTATTTTGTCTAAATACATGATCTTAATATTTTTTTTGTTTTCAAAACAAGGTGTTTATCCTATATTAAATTCCTCTTGTGCATATCCATTGAGAAACTCACACTAGGAATCCATTCAAAAAAGGGTGAAATTTAGAAATACTATATGTGTTAGAAGTTTATGAATATTTTAAATTCTAGATACTGGAGAATAAATAACTTCATTTTCTATGAATTATTTTTTATTATAACCCTTTGCAACAAGTCTAGGTTTATTTATAACCCTGACTTAATTTTCGTCACATTTATTTTGAAAAAACCACTTTACACCAGTTATATGTTAATATTTTGGATGTTAAACTAAAGTCCAAATTTGATCCCTCTCAAATTCATTGATTTCATCTTGTATATATTTTTTCCAATATTCATCACCTAAAGCCTTGTTAGGATCCTTAGTTTCAAATTGTGATAAAAATGAACAATGGTCAATTTCATTTCTTAAGGAACTTCTATTTCTAACTTTTTAATCTACATCACCGATGATATTATCACTACGATGATTTGTAAGGATTAACCGATTTATTAGGTTTGTATATATCTATTTTTCCACAATATGCTAAATTTATTCTTGAGGTAGAACTTCCTAAATAGTTTTTTTAGTAATTATCTCATGAGAAGAAATTTTAAACATGGGTAGAAAATAATTTTTAGAAATAAAATTTAAAGATTTAGTTTGTGGTTATTTGAAAACAAAAGGTTATATTTCATCAAATTTAACAAGTAATAGTTACTCAATTATACTTGTGTTTTTATTAAAAACACTATAATACTTACTTGTGGTGAAATAACCTTGAAAAAATATTTCTTTATATTTTGAAGTAAATTTATAAAATTATATTTAGTATTTATGATGCATAATTTTCATAAAAAAACTTTGAATTGATAAAGTTTTGTATTTATTCCAATCCACCACTCATTTAGAGTTTTGTTAATAAAATGACTTAAAAAAATGATTCATATTATAATATTTATTACAAGATACTTCATCCCAAAAATGTTTTGAAAATGAGTATTCACTCAATATGGTTTTTATAATATCTTGAAGAATTCTATTTATTCTTTAATCTACTAAATTTTTCTATAGAGTTCTAGGTGGAGAGAAATTAGATATTATAACTTTTTTACTATAAAAAGTTTCCAATTTAGAATTTATAAACACACTTCCATGATCACAATGTATAGTTTCAAAAAGTATATTTCTATAATGTTTAACACGGTCTATACATTTATTTAAAAAGAACAAGTATTTTTAATTTTTTACTATAAAATAGACCCAATTGTATTTATTGTAGTCATCATATAAAACTTATACATAGCATTTTACACAATTACCCTCAGTTTATGTAGGACCAATTAAGTCTATCGGCACTAACTGTAAAGAATCATAAATTAAAACTTCACTACTAAATTTAAAACCCTACTTAGTTTTCATTCCAAATTGAAAAGAATCACATACTCTAGAAGAATTAAACTTAAGATTCGATAGATCATTAACTAATCATTTCATAGAAATTTTAGTTAAATTTATAACATTATAGTTCCCTAACATTCTATGACACAACCAATATTGATCTTCCATTTTAGTGAGTTAAGGTAGATCTTGTATGATATGGTGTTATAAGTTAAGAATGTATACATTCTCATGACTTTATATATAAAGAATAAATTTATCTTCGAAAATATGAATAATATATTTATTATTCCTAAAGTTAAAAAGATAAACCCTATAATGTAATTAAATTATGCTCATATGGTTGTTCTTAATACATAAAAAATACAAAACATTAGATATTATATATTTTTCATGAAAAATTATATTACCCATACCAATAGTTTCTCACTGAGAATTATAATGAAAATTAACCTTTTAACCTTTCATATTAATAATATTCTAGTAGAATTACTTATTTCCATTCACCTGAGGGGAATAACCACTATCCATGAACAAATTATTGTTAGTACTTAAAATATTTTTATAATCCTAATATTAATTTTTTTTAATTTTCAACCAAAACTTTCTTGGATCTATCATTTTCAGATAATTTTTTTAGGAATCCATGTTTGTATAACTTTTTTATATTATACAGTTTATAATTCATTAGAAAAATAGACCTTATGATAAAAAGGTATTTCAATTTATTTAAAGAACTTTTGTTCTTCCAGTGTCCACTACATTAGCACTTAGTACAAAAGGTTTACTTTTTGGAGCAAAATAGTTATTTTGGAAATGCAGTTTTTGGTTTATAAAACATATTTAGGAAACATTCCAATGTGTTTTTTTGTCTATACACAATATCAAAATTTTCTTTATTGGAAGAAAATTTTGTTAGTAATTTCTTTTCACTCAAAATTTTATTGTTTAGTTGAACAACTAAATATCTATTCTCATTAGATATATTGGATTTTTTATTTTTATAATTATTTAGTAATATTTTATTTTACAACATTAGATTATTCAAATTCTTTAGAAATATTTGAAATTTTAGTGGAATGTTTTTAAATTCTTGAGTCCTAGTTTGTATGTTCTTCCTTGGTATCTTCATATTATTTGAAGAATTTAAATTTTTGTTTATCAAATAGTTTTTGAAATACTAGAAACTTAATAATAACATGATAAAGTGTTATTATCTTCTAATGAACTAGATTATTCTTCTTTAGAAGAAGTAGAAACATTATCATCCTTAGAATCATGATAATTTTCATGATGATTAAGGTTGGTTAATGTTTTATAGGATACATTATCCATAAATCAATTATTATTATTCAAAATTTCTACTCGAAAAACCAATGTAGTTATAATTATAACTACCAATTTATGAAGAATTATATAATTAATTATCTCCTCTAATTTCACTGAAAGTGTGATAAGATTTCAAAAATTTCTTACTCTTGTTCTTTCAAAACATCTTATAATCTTCATCAAAATTTATATCCTTGTTGTCATTTTCATCCTAGAAAAATCAGGTCTAATGTGAAATGGATGCTTACACTCCGAGAAGATAAATTCAGAAAAATATTTTTTCTCATTTCAGTCTTTGAAATAATACCTATAATTGTATCTAAAATATTTATCTCCAAAAATCGTATCCATTTTTTGAGAAAATTAGGTGATTTCATCTTTACATTCTTCATAAGAACTAATTTTTTCTCTCAACCTTAACTTTATTCTTCTTATAAGTTTTAGTGTATTTTCCTATAGTCTTGAATCTCATAGAAATAATTTAAGTGGAACAAAATATCTCCCCACCATTTTTATTTTTCATATATTTAACATCACTCTTCAATATACCCTCACACCACATGAGAGTTCCAATAAGATCATATAACCTCCAATTTGTAATTTTCTTTGTGTCAACAAGAGTTTTTATTTTATATTACAACTCTCTATGAATAATATTAATGATCTTAGCTACCAAAAATCCAATAGTAAGATATTTATCCCGAAAATATTTTAAACTATTAAAAATCATCTTAAATATCTCAAGCATCATTGCATCAAATAATGTAGGTAAAAAATAAAAATCTTAATAGTCTTCTCTTAGCATATCTCTCCTTGTATTAATGATTTTGGTTGTATCAAAGTAATTGAATGCGTAATTTTTCCATATATTACTCTTACCTTCACATGAAGATATACGACTGTATATATTTTTTTGTTTATATGACATAATAATGTGTTTCTAATTCTATAATTCAATTGATATTCCACCTTCTCCAAATTCATAAAAGTAGAAACATCTTTTCCAGAATTATAGAATGAATAGTAATTATGAAAAAGTAATAAAATCTCAAGTTAGTGACAAAATTATTCATCTTATCTCTCCAATATTCATAATAAAAACCATAAAAAATTTGTTGTTTTATAGGATTCATATTCTATAGAGTTTAAAAATTCACACATTCTATCTTTAAAGGACAAATACACTCTTTAAAAAATTACATGTTTGTGTAATAATAGTTTATAAAAAAAATTTAATCATTTTTTTTAAATACATAGAAACCCTATTTATATAAAAAAGATCAATTTAATCAATTCATTCAATATATAATAGTAGAAATTACTCTGGTACCAAATGGTGCATTAGAGGAGTATTCAAATAGATACAAATGGATGGGGGTGAATTATAGTTTATAAAATAAAACTTACAATTTCATTAAACTCTCTTTTTAGTATATGCTAAAAAAATTTATTTTGTGTATAAAGTTTTTATCAAACAGACATACTAGAGATACATTTTAGATATAGATAAATAATAAGAATTTTCAACAGAGCTAAAATATAATTACATATGCACAGAGAAAATAAAACTTCTAAAAAATTAAAGTAAAACTTTACAAAGTTTTATAGAAAAACATAAAAAACGTTATAAAATAATATTAGAAATTTAACCTCTAATGTAAAGGAATTAAATCACATTGAATTACAATATAAATGGGTTAACCTAATTGAAAAGTTTTATATTTCTTTATGAACATAAACCTCAATATAAAAGTTTATAATAACTTTGTCTTCCTTTCCCCATAAGCCCTCGATCACAAATAACATACACAGAAGTATTTTTATCCTTGGAATCCCTCGATCAAAATTGATCAGAAACAATGAATAAAATCATATGAAATGTTTTAAGTCATTTAAAATCCTCAAATGGATTCATTAAAATTAAAAACTCTCTATATATTACAATTTTCATATTAGAAAAAAGATGTTACAAAAATATATAGCGAATCTCTAGATCGATTGAGTTGAAAATGTATCATCTCTCCCTACTCGAATTCACCTCTATTTATATAAAATGGTATATTGTTCATATTATGTGAATCATAGAGATGTTAGTAATGACTTCATATGAACTCTACCTTCACTTTTGATGTTCTATACATACTTTTTCCTATGCTTGTTTTTGATAGAATGAACACAATGCTATAAAATGATCCATTTGTTAGAGTAAACTTTGTTCATCTAATAGGATAAAAATTATTCATCTGGTGAAATGAAAATCGTCATCTTACAGTTTTTATAATTTATTTCTCTAGAGAATATGTAAACCTTTATTTGATTAATATCTATTCAGTTAACAATGTGGAACTTCATTTTGTGAGACTTAATTATATTATGTATGTTGTAGATTATAAATATTTCATTTGATTAAATATGAAATCATCTATTTGATATAAAATTTATATATCCATCTGATTATAAATATTTTCCAAATATAATGATTCACTGGATAAATAATGATATTCTGATTAAATTTTTTTTAATTACCAATAATAAAATATATTTTTTATAAAAACAATCTAAACACATGGGAAGTATTAATTTATTAAATCATTGTATTAAATAAAGTGTGTTGTGATTTCAAAAAAAAGTTTATAAAGTGTTAAAATTAAAACATGTGAATCAATGGAAGATAGTTCAAAAAAGGACCATATTGATGCCAACCCAGGTGATAGCTAGGTGGATAGGTGGAATGCTACAACTCATGCTAGGACATGCACAAGGATTTATTCTCCTAGGTCATATGATTATTTATTGTCCACTCCATAAATTTGATATTAGATAAGTTCATATTAGTTAATTAATTAATTTATTTATTTATGTATTTTAATTATTTTATTTATGGATTCAAGACAGAAAACACATAAATAAACAAATTAATGTATAAATACAGAATTTAAATAAATTTATTATGTGTAAATATCTTATCCAAAATGATTAATTAATTATGTAATATCCATTTAATATTTAAAATGAATATAAAATATAAAACAAGATAAGATTTATGCATTATAAATTAAATCCCATATATATATATATTAAGTTCAAATGGGTATTCCATTTCATTATTAAGAATAAAACTAATAAAACTAAGTGTTTGACCAACTTTGTTTTTGGGACACTTACTTTTATAAATGGAGTTTTTATGAAGGTTTTGGGCTTTCTTAACCATTTTACATCAAGAGTAGTATCCCTTTCTAGACTTTGTGTAACATAGAGGTAAGTGTTGAGGAAATCCCAATTAGGATTTTAGGATCAGGGAATCCACTCAATGAATCAAAGTGATGAAATCCCATAATTGGAAAAGAACTATCTAACTAAATACCTTTAAGTATCTTGACCAACCCTTATTGTGGTTATTCAATGGATAATAAGGATCATTTCCAATATAATTTCTAAAAAAAGAAATTCAGAATTTAATAGTGAGGGATATTGGGAGTTGATAAAATAGAGGGGGATTTAATAAAATTTATTATTATTATTTCTCATGAAATTTGTTATCATGAAAAGTATAAATAACCAAAAATTTTAAATTTTAGAATAAATTTCGAGCTCATAATCCACACTATCCCTATGATCAATTTTGGAGAAATTCATTCTCCTCACTCGAATTAACTTCTTAGAGTGGTTTAGACACCTTCAGGATATTCTTTTTAATTAATTGAAATCTTATGTGCTAGAATCCTCAATTCCTAATCCGCCTACCAAGGTGTTAAGTGATGAATAGTTTTTTGTCTATGAGAAACATATTAATGATTTCGTAAACATTAAATTTTCAATTTTATTATCTATTTCAAGTGAACTCATGATATCTCATGAAAACAAGGTTCTTATAGAATGATCAAGAACCAACATGGTCTATGTTAGGAGATAGAATCATAGGAACAATTTGAGATATCCAAATCACTCTTTTAGAGTGATATTAGGGAGGGTATATCAATTGGGCATCACATAATCAAAATCATTGGATACATTGAGGGCTTAGAGGTTCTAGGGTTTAAACTCTCAAAATATATGGGCATAAATATCATTCTTTCTTCACCCCCTCATACCATCTCCATCTTTGCTTCAAATTTTTATATGAACGACATTGATATGTCTCTACCATATTTCCATACTATTCTTTAACAATAGGATAAAAATTTGAAATTTGAAACATGAAATTACTTCTATCCATATGGTGAACAAATAAAATGTTCAAGTAAAGAGATCTAATCCCAATGATTTTTCACACCTTTATAAGAATAGAATGATCAAGGGGAAAGCATGGGGAATTTTTTTGATTGTTTTTTATGTGACAAGAAGGGCCCCTAAAAGAAAAAATACACCTTGCCTATGAACCAATGAGAAGATTTATGTGTGGTTTTTATCTTGTGCAATTTGTCTTTTTGTAAAATTTGGGTAGTGTAAACAGATTTTGGTCCTCACATATGTATTAAAATACATGAACTGAGTAGATTTAAGAATATTTACTTAGGGGAGATTAATATACAAGCATCCAATAGAGATAAACATACTATTGTTTCTATTGATGACTAAAGCCTCGTATTTCAAACTATAATGATATTAGTTTTAAAAGGATTTTATTTTGTTATGAAATACCAAAAACATTATATATATATATATCCATACATGATATAGATGGATTTATTTTCAAATCTTGGAATAAATGCTTCTTATTTTATAAGTATAACATTTTTTTATAGATCCTTTGAATAATGGACATTATGGGTTCGAATGGACAACCCAAGTAATGTAAATAGATGAAAAACTACTTCACATGAATCATACCATACCCAAAATTTGAATCATCATCTAGGTCATGTAAATAAAAAAATATGACTAAATTTCATGAAGTTGAATATTTTGATTATTTTGAACTAAAACCACTTAGTGCATGTCATTTATGTTTATAAGGTAAAACGTAGAGTGCCCCATTTAGTGGAAAAAATTAAAGTGAAAAATATAGTATTGAATTAGTTCATACTGATGTGTGTGAACCATTTCCTTTTGACGCAAGGTTTGGTTACTCATACTTCATAACTTTTACTAATAATTTTAGTTTATATGGATATGTCTACTTAATGAGGTATAATTCAAATTCCTTAGAAAACATTATGGAATACAGGAATTAATTTGAGAACTTGCTTGGCAAGATGATTAAAAAAATATACTCTGACCATTGTGGAGAATATATTAATCAAGACTTCATTTAGTATTTTAGGGAGTTTTTGATTTTATCTCAAATAAATCCCCCTTATACACCTCAATAGAATAGTGAAGGTGAAATAAGGAACCACACCTTGTTAGGAACGGTGAGATCAATGATGATTCATTCAAATCATTCATTATACTTTTTGGGATATTCATTAAAATAATAGTCACACATACTAAACCAAGTAATAACTAAATCGATAAATGATAATCTATATGAACTAATGACTGTAAGAAAATCCATGTTTTAAAATTTACTTGTTTGGGGTAGTGTAACATTTATTAATGCATCTTCAGGTAACAAACTTGAACCCCAAGTCATAAAGTGCACCTTTATCAAATACCCCAAATAAAAAAAATTCGAAATTACCTATAAGACCCCTCAAAAAATGAAATAGTTAAAAGACACACTATATTCCTTTATAGGTAGCATATCTCTAAAATAGATAATGGGAGTGAGATAGACTAAAATGAATCCCCTGCTCATGATACACAAGAGTTTGTACATGAACATATTCCACAATGATATATGGGAGAATACTCTAATTCAAAGACATAAATACTATGTAGTAGTAAAAGATAGGTTAGAGAACCTGGATTGTTTGGTTTCCTAGTCACTAAAGATGGTGAAAAATTATTAGTAGATAATAATGATCGTTTAAACTATAAGGAAGTAATATATGGCATATAATTTCTCATATATCAAGAAGAGATGAATTATGAAATGGCCAATAAGTACCAAAACCAAGTATAACAACCCATGATTTTCATACATAGAGAGTACATATTTTTATAGGAATATTAATTACATTACATAAACACATGTCTGATTATTATAAAAGTATAGTGCCTTTAAAAATAAGGAAACATAAAAAACTGGTTCATTTGTGATCTACAAAATATCCCAGTATGTTATTTATAAATTGTACCATTCTATGATATATAATACATAATATATTTTTTCCTAACTTGAGCAGATTAAACCAAATAAAGGGTGGACTCTTATTCTTATTAAATGTAATCAAGGGATATACGTAAGCATAACATGAGCAAAAGTGTATATCAATATGATAATAAAATTTTAAAACCACACCATTCATATAAAAGATTATAATATTGAGTTATGTAATATTTATTTTCAGTTAATAAGGCATAAATCATACGGAAAACAAAGAACACGATACATGATATAATAACATTTCCATACTATATAGAATTGTGGAATACACATAATAATAGAAAATAATTTCCCAAGTAGTGAAGGATCACATCCAAGGCTAGAAAAGTGGGCTGGGTTCACTCCCCAAACCATTATGGTAGTCAAGGGTCACTCTTAAGAACATCAAAGAATACAAATTCCAATACTAAACTAGGTTCACTCTCCATTATAGTCTTTTATATATTGTGAGATATAAATCCTAACCTAATGCATTAGATGGAGAAATATTTCCTACCATTAACGTAATCAAAAACTTACATATGCATATCATACAATCATAAAACATTAATCATATCATAACCAATGAATTGAAATGGGTTTCATAAAAATTTCATCATATCAAAATCTATATAAAATAGATATATTTCAAAATCATTTTATATTTCCATCATTTCATAACCTATGGAAAAAGAAATACGTTTAAAATAATTTTATCATGGTATAAATTGTGGAAGTGAAATGGGTTTCATAAAATATTTTCTGTATAAACCATTTACATAAATATTTAGAATGGTATCCCTGGTTCATATCCATAGTAAAGCACAAGTTATATCAATGTATGTAATATTTTATGAAAAATGATTTTAAAACATAAATCGCAAGGAATGTTTCTTGAGGAAGATAAAATTTCTTTGAAAAAAAGTTTTTAAAACTAAAAAATAATAAAATATTTTTTAAATTATCTTCCTTAATAATTAACCTGAAAAATTATAAGTGAATATTTAATAAAATGTTAGTTTATGATGGTGGGAAATTCCATAGATGTTTTATTGGTTAAAAAAAGTTTCTTTTACATTTTTTCTAAAAGACAAATGGGAATATCTTGGAAAACAATATAAAGATTAATTTAAAAACACTTTGTGAAAATTAAAACATGTGTGAAAATGTATTTAATAAATAATTTATATAATGTTAAAAATATTTCAGAAAACACTTTTTGAAAAAATGGCTTTGGAAGAAAAATGGGTTTTCGACTAAAGATATAAATAAAGATGAATTTTCTTGAAAAGATTATTTGGAACTGTTGAGTACATAAATAGAATAAAATGAAGGGAAAATTTGTATTTTAAGGACATAAACATAGGATAATAAAATTTGGGAATTTATTTATAGATGGATCATAAGATTTTATTTTCAGAAACATAATCATAAACAATCTTGATAAATTATGTGATTGTAACATAAACTATTCACCACTTTAGTGACATTGAATTGTATGAACCAATATAGAATAAAATTAAATGAAAAATAAAATATCATGTGAATAAATAAATTCATTATATTACATATCAAATGGTCTTTATATACACCTCATAAATAATACAGGTACATAACATAACATATGTCTCAAGGAAATAAAATTGAGACAGAAATCCCTTACCTTAAGTCCCAACATACTTAGTACATGCTAAAAACTAATTTATGTTGTATATAGTTTTATTAAAATTATATTATAGAACCATAAAAATATATATCATACCATAAATAATTCTCGTATGATATTTTGTTACCTGTTTATTAATGATTCTATGTTAAAGTTGTGTTTTGAGCTATAACTACTTTGTTTTTGTGTAAGTTTTGATTCATTATTTTTGGTCCACTTACTTTGATCATGGTTAAATAATCAATAGAATTATAAATATCATATAATTACCATATATATTCAATATATATTTATTTATAGTAATCCGTAAATTTTATGGATAAAAAATGAAGTACACTATTTATGGAGATGGTTCGTTATATGTACGCATGAACATTGTTTTAATTTTATCAATGGGTTAAAATAAAGAAATTTAAATAATAAATTAACATTAAAAAATAATTTTTATGTAATATATATATCATATATTTTCATTAAATCTATCATTATTAACTTCCTTGTAAAGCATGAATGAATTACATTGCTTCACGAGGAGGTAGTCCCCCCCGTACATGAGAGAAACATTATCATATTACCACATAATGGAAAGTATGAAAATATATGTGATGTGATAGTTATATAATTATATTAATAGAATAAATATATTATATAAATATTCAATCCATCATTATATCTATCTTCAAGATATGTTGATGTAAAATGAATAACATCAGTTTGAGAAGCGGTAGTCCATCATGCACATGAATAATGATTTCATAAACCATTTTTTAGTAGAGGAGATGGTTTTAGGACTTGAAAATAACATAATAAAATATTAATATATATGATATATTTTGGTTTTTATATCATTATGGGTTAATAAAAACTGAATGATATGTGGTAAGAAATAAAATAAAATGCTCACTTAGGTTTGTTACCACTTTTTCAGAAAACTTTTTTTCATTTGCACCAAAATGATTATTTGATTAGATTTATGACCAAAATAACTTTGGGGGGATGGGAGGATGGAATTGGGGAAGTTATTTGTGGTATTATTGGATGAATGTTATTTGGAATTGTGAAGAGGACAGAAAAATAGGTTACCTTTTATTAGTGATGTGAGTGGAACACATCTAATTTTTAGAAAAGAAAATTGTGTACCCCCATTTTTATCTTGAAACAAGACTAAAAAATTGAAAATTATATATAATTGAATATATAATGTGTAAATATTGTCATAAAATGATTTTTGGACATGTTTTGAACAATTTTTAACCCTACTCATTTTAGTTTAACCCACGGTAAACCCATTTTTACCTTAACAACAATAAATTATTTTTAATTTTTTTACTTTTAATTATGGAAACAATTAAGTTGAACTTATTAGATAATATAAATTATGATTATTAGAAATATGTAATACATTTTTAAAAATTAAATTAATAAAACGGTAAGATTTATATAAAATTAATCCCACAAACGTGATAGAAAAGGGTGTTCTCAAAGAGAAAATGTTGAAAAGTTAAAAAGGTTTTTATATAAAAATTAAACATGGAAAATATTATAATAACCTAAATTAAATTGATTTATATCTAATTGAAATAATTTTACTTTTAAACCCTTTTTGAAACAAAAAATTCTCTCATAAATTTTTTAAATGAAAATGTGGTTTTAATAAAGAATAGTATTATTTACTATTCATTGAAAAATTTAACTTTTCATAAAAATATAAAAAATCACCCTAAGATAATTCTTACAAGATAACTTAAAAAATGATGTTTATTTTATCAAATAAATTTTCTAAAAGTGTCAATAATTAATTTTATCATTGTTTACAAAATAAAACAATATATTTATTTGGGAAAATAATATTTTTCAAATCATATGAAGAATTTAAAGAAAATTAAGTATTTTTTTTATCAATATTTTCTATTCATGTAATAAATTATAATTAATTTTTATAAATTATCTATTACTATTTATATAGATAATTTAAATTAATTTGTTACAATAATGTTATTTATTTAATAAATATAATAGTTTGTCATGGTTCATTAAAACTCGGTGTTGTGTGTAACACAAGTTATCAAAAAAAATTTAATTTATTTGGAAAAACAAATTCATAAGAACTCAAGTAGTTACACCATGTTTTTTTAGATCCACTGGTGTATATAAATACCATTAGTTTTAAATGGGTATTCATGAAGAAACTGGACATAGATGGGTAAGTCAGTACCTGTAAAGAATAACTGGTTACAAAAGGGTTTAAACAGTGTCAAGGAATTGACTACCGTTAAACGTTTTCACAGTTTACATTATTAAATACATTATAATTATAAATTTCAATGAATCCTTCCATGATTATGATATTTCAAAAATGAATGTCTAAACATACTTCCCTAATGTTAACCTTTAGAATGAATATATGGCACAACCTGAAATGTTTTTTAACTTAAAGGATTCCAATAAGATTTGAAAATTGAAAAAAATCCATTTGTAGATTAAATAAAGAATCCAGATAATGGGAAATTTGGTTTTAGGAGGCCATAATGGAATATTATTTCATAAATAATGAATTTGATCCTTTTATCTATAAATGGTTTATTGGGAGTGTGGTTATTTTTTAATAGTTTATATTGATGACATATTACTTATTGGAAATGAAATACCAGTCTTACAAGCTGTAAATGAATATTTAAATAAATTATTTTTTATGAAGGAATTAGGTGAGGTTAAATACATTCATGGGATTAATATACCTCATGATAGATCAAAGATACTTATGGACCTAAGTCAGGGTACATATATTAACAAGATACTAATGAGGTTTAGTATGGAATAATCAAACAATGTACTATTTCTAATGTCATATAGAATTCATCATTCTGAGAAAATGTGTTCTCAAACAGATGAGGGAAAAAATAATGATAAGGGTTAAATATATGTTGGTGATCGGATCAGTCATGAATGATTTGTTTTTTATTTATATAGATGTCTCTCAAATCTTAATTGAGGTAGAAAGATATCAGGATTATAAGGCCCCGACCATAAAAATTACTTAATCTTGAGTTATTACAAGATTACACATTGAGGATCTTTTCGGGTTTAGAGTTTTAGAGAATTAGATCATAAAACTTGCATTACATTCCACATTTTAACAAAGTGGTTACATAAAGATAATATTCATTTTTTTCTGTCAACAGAACATATTTAAAATAAAACATGGATTCTTTTTTGACACTTCCTTGACACTATCATCATATCATGTACCTTTCCCCTGACCTGTGAAAAACATTTTAAAAAAACTTGGGATGAGCATAAAAAGCTCAGCATAGTTTATAAAAATATGGAAAGGAAACATGAGTTCATATATACATAAGAATGAAGTCATACTTTACCCATAAAATGTAAGTACTTTAACAAACCTCATCAAATCATGAATAAATCATAGAAATCATAAGACATAAAGGTAACTTGAGGCATTCATAACATTCTTACGTAGGGAGTAACCCTCTTGGTTACGTTTGGAATACCCATGACAGTATATTCCCTAAATCTCTTCGGATAAACCTTAACGTTTCACTCCTTCGCGTTACCCAATGCATTGGAGAGCTATATCGGGCTCACCCGCCCTTAGTTTATCACGGAACCACCCGTCTTCATAATAATGCCCAAGAACCTCAACATAATCGTATCACATAAAACATGCATAAAGGAAACATAACATCTCCACCTTTCAATCACAAGATATCAATACAAAACATTGATATAAAAACATTATGAAAACCAATTTCAATACCAAAATAAGAGAAAAGTAAAACATGGTATTTATTTTTCTTTTAAAAAAGGTATGGCTTGTAGAGGAAGCCGAAACTCAAATAATGGTCACGGTGGCAGAGAAGTTGTTGTCTCCGCATACGTTCGACAAAAACATTCCCTTTTGTCGTTTAGTAAACGCTACGTATAAAAAAGATTCCTTTTTAATAAACGTAAAAGTCAAAGGGGTTTTATACACCATATAAAAGAAGGTTGTGTATAAAAAAAATATGCCTTAATGAAAGGAGATTGAGACGAAGTCCCATAACTCGGGTCTGACTTGACTCGGTCGTTATTTAATCTCCTGAATAATAAACTTGAGTTAATTTATACTTGTTTAAGAACCTTTTTCAAGTTTATTATTCCTTTTATATCACTTATTTCCATGTCATGAACACTATGTAATTATTTAAGTTAATAACGGTCGTTTTAACGATCATTGGTACTTGAGTAAAAAATAAACTCTTTATAATTACAAGTTGTTCATGTATCCATTATATCCAGAATGGTATTCATGATGTATATATCATATATATCATATATATCCAGTATATTCATGCATTTATAATATTATATAACATTTAGAGATAAGAAATGAAATGCACCGTTCATGGAGACGGTAAGCCGTACGTACGCATGAACGCTGCTTCCATTTCTATTTTGTATTTTATGAAATGGAATCATATTGATATAAAGGTATATTATTATTATAGTGTAATATCATATATAATATCATAACTCCATACTTTATACGTCCCACATATGATATTAACGAATCAAATCACTTTGAGAGGGCGGTAGTCCGCATTTCCTTAAATGAAGATATCGCGTTTACCCATAATGGAAACCATAAAGGTATGACCAAAATGAAAAATACAGAAGATTAAGGAAAAAATTAACATATTATATATCATATATAAATATAGTTTCATCTTAATGGCAACCTTTTAAGGTGTTAAAATAATGTTGAACAATCATCGTTTCGGGAGGCAGAAATTTGCCATCCACGAAAACAGTATGTTATTTAACCATTAGATGTACGTGTGTGTAAGTTTAGCTCGAATCCTTCTTATAAAAACATACTAGTATATTTAAGATACTGTAGTTGTTACAAAATAAATTAATAAAAAGATTTTAGGGGGTTGGAGAAGCAAAATAAAACAAAAGGACTCAAGTGAAGACATTATCTTAAAATCGGGTAACTCTCTTTGGTTTGAGCTCAAAGGCTTCCTTGGGAAGACTTTTGCCCAATGTGAGGCTTCTAAGAGTAAGAGAGGGAACTGGAGAGACAAAATGGGCAGGGGTTGGCTGAGCCAAAGGCTTTTGAAGTTTGGGTAAGGAGGTAGAGGTGGGGGCCTTTTATAAGAGGAGAGGAGGGGCACTCTTGGAATGTAAAGAAATGTTACTTTATTTTAAAATGCGTTTCAGATTAAAAAGGTCCCAAATTTATATAATTCTAGGGTAAGGTGATAAAGGGTTAGAAATATACCCATACAATAGGTTTTGGACATGTGTAGGTCATATATTTAACATTATCTTTTCATTTTATTTAAATCCTTTATTAATGAGGTAATCGCTGCATCATCATGATGTCATAAATAATTTAACATATTTAATGTCTAAAAATTATAAAAAAAATAATGATGTAGGAAATCTTTTTATATTTTTAATGAATATTTATAGTAAAAAATATGACTTGTATAACCCCATGTAAAAATTGTTTTAGTAAAACATCTCATGTTTGTGTCATTTTTACTTTTACATTAAATAAAAAGTTATTTATGTCATTTCCCAACGAAAGTGGCTCCATGGGGTCCCCAAGTTGACCCATGGATTGTCTTGGTCGGCCACGACACATCCAATGAGGGTAGGACATGTGTCATGCTCATCTCATATTATTAAAACATTATTTTTACCTTAAACTACACTAATTACCTCTAATCGCGATTAAAAACATAAAAGTTACTATTCACCAAAAAATTATTTTAATCCCATTAAACCAAATTTTAATTCTTAATGAAAACCATGTATGTTGGATTTTTTAAATTCAAAACACAGAGGTGGTAAAATTTCATTTAAACGGAAAATCAGTTTTTATAAGTACCACTTAGTGATTTCACTATTCATCAAAAATTCAAGTTTTTCAGAGAATTACCAAAAATTTACCCTAAGCTATATTTGATATTCCAAATTCAAAAATGATGTAGACTTTAAAAAATTCAAATCATATAAGTTACATTAATTAATTTAATAATTAATTCTCGCTGTCATGACAAATTGCATGTTTTTATGAAACAATAAGTATCAAAAGATTGACACTAGTTTAAGTCCAATTTCAAAGTGAAATTGATTCCAATGACCAAAATTGGATTAAATGGTAAAAATATATTATAATTTCACTTCAAAACCAATTAAAAAGATAATGTAATGATATAAATAAATTATATTAAAAATAGGTTTTGAATTAAAATACAACATTTTCACTATTCATTAAAAAATGAACTTTATCGGAAAAATACCAAAAATTCACACAAAGTAAATTTTGATGTCCCAATTATAAAGAATAAGTTTATTTTGACAAACATAGCTTATAAAATTGTCAAAAGATATATTTAAAAATGGTTTGTCATCAAAAGACAGTAAAATAATCTTTAAAAAAATATTAGTGTATTCCATGCTTAAGATTGGATTTATTTTCATTTTAAGCCTCTAAAACACTATCTAATTCACTAATAGACATAGATAAAAATATCTATTATTCATTACTTACTTGGGATGTTACATACATTCCCCCTTTAGAAAATTGTGTTCCCGCAATTTATTTACTTATCGAATAAGTGGGGGTATTTATCCCTCATCGCATTTTCAGATTCCCATGTTGCCTCTTCCATCATGTGGTTTTTCCACAAAACCTTTACCTGATTAATCACCTTATTCCGTAACACTTGATCCCTGTGGTCAAGAATCTGGACCGGTTGTTCCTCATAAGATAGGTTCTCTTCCAGCTGAACTACCTCTGGACTCAAAACATGAGATGGATCTGGCATGTACTTTCTCAGCATCGAAACATGAAAAAAATTGTGTACCTGAGATATACTCGGAGGTAAAGCCACCCGGTATGCAACTGATCCAACTCTCTCCAGAATTTCATATGGTCCAATGAACCTTGAACTCAGCTTTCCTTTCTTACCAAATCGCATCACACTTTTCCATGGTGAGACTTTGAGAAAAACATGATCACCTGCCTCAAAAGATAGATCCCTCCTCCTATTGTCCGCATTACTCTTCTGCCTGCTCTGAGCTGTTCTCATGTGTTTCTGTATCAATTGAACTTTTTCTGCCAACTCTTCAACCAATTCTTGTCCCGTCATATTTTTTTCACCCACTTCATCCCAAAAAGCTGGAGTTCGACACCGCTTCCCATATAATTCCTGAAATGGTGCCATATGTATACTTGAATGAAAACTGTTATTATATGAATATTCAAACAAAGAAAGATGTTGGTCCCAGCTTCCCTGATAATCCATCGAACAAGCTCATAGCATATCCTCCAAAGTCTGAATTTTTCGTTCTGACTGCCCATCTGATTGAGGATGAAAAGCTGTACTAAAATTTAATTCAGAACCCAATGACTTCTAAAGGCCTTTCCAAAAGTTAGAAGTGAACCTGGGATCATGATCTGATATAATGGATAGAGGATCTCCATATAACCTGACTATCTCTTTAAGATACAAACGGTAAAGTTTATCTAGGGAAAAAGTATCTCGTATAGCAAGGAAATGAGCAGAATTGGTCAATCGATCAACAATAACCCAGATTGCATTATTACCTCAAGGGGTCTTCGACAATCCCACAATGAAGTCCATGAATATATTCTACCATTTCCACTCTGGCACTGGTAAAGGCTGAAGCATCCCTTTCGGTAACTGCCACTCTGCTTTAACCTGTTGACAAGTCAAACACTTCACAGTAAAATCTGCAATATCTATTTTCATTCCATCCCACCAGTAATACTCCCACAGATCTCTGTACATCTTAGTACTACCAGGATGAACTGAAAATGGAGAACTATGAGCTTCACATAACAACTCTCTCTTCAATTGTGAATCACAAGGCACACACAATCTCTTCCAAAATATCAAAACACAATCATTATCAATGTGGAATTCAGGCAACTTACCCTTCTGAACCAGCCCTACCTTTTTCTGCAACTCACTGTCTTACTTCTGTGCTTTCTTGATTCTGTCTGATAGAGATGATCTCATTGATACCTGAAACAAAACAGAATAAATTCCTTCACCAAAAACTTCTATGCCAAAGTTCATCAAATCCTTAACTAAAGGATCACGTTCCAGACACAACATTGTTAATGAAGCATTACTTTTTCGACTCAAAGCATCAGCCACTTTATTTGCTTTTCCCGGATGATAATGAATTGTACAATAATAATCCTTGATTAATTCCATCCATCTCCTCTATCTCATGTTTAACTCTTTCTGAGTGAATATATACTTTAAAATTTTGCGATCAGTATATATTTCACACTTTACTCCATACAAATGGTGCCTCCAAAATTTTAAAGCAAAAACAACAACAGCTAATTCCGAATCATGTGTAGGGTAATTTACCTCATGAGTTTTCAACTTTCGTGAAGCATAAGCAATTACCTGATCATTCTGCATTAGGACACAAAAAAGTCCTTTCAATGAAGCATCACTGTAGATAACAAACTCACCATTCCTGGAAAGAAGTGACAAAACTGAAGCATTCACCAATATTCTTTTCAACTCCTGAAAACAATCATCACATTCTTTTGTCCAGATAAACTTAACACCCTTCCGAGTTAGCTTAGTCATTGGACTAGATAACCATGAAAAATTTCTAACAAACCTTCGGTAATAGCCTGCCAAACCAAGGAAACTACGAATCTCAGTTACATTTGTGGGTCTTGGCCATTCTTCAACAACCTTTGTTTTTGTAGGATCAACAGTTATCCCATCTTGAGAAACAATATGACCAAGGAAAGAAATTTGTTGCAACCAAAACACACACTTGTTGAATTTACCATACAATTTATTTTCTTTTAAGGTTTGAAAAATAACCCTTAAATGTCTTTCATTCTCCTCTTTACTTTTAGGAAACACCAAAATATCATCAATGAAAACAACCACAAACTTATCCAAGAACTCATGGAAAATTCTATTCATTAAGTCCATGAATACAGCAGGTGCATTGGTTAGCCCAAAAGGTATTACTAAAAATCCATAATGGCCATATCTTGTATGAAACACAGTCTTTGGAACATCTGCTTCCTTTACCTTCAGCTTATGGTACCCCAATCTCAGGTCAATCTTTGAAAAATACTGTGCTCCCTGGAGCTGATCAAACAAATCATCGATATGAGGCAAAGGATATTTGTTCTTAACAGTGATGTTATTCAAGGCTCTATAATCAATGCAAAGTCTCATAGAACCATCTTTCTTTTTAACTAATAAAACAGGAGCACCCCATGGTGATGTGCTAGGTCGAATGAAACCTTTCTCAAATAAATCTTGCAATTGATCCTTCAACTCTAAAAGTTCAATTTGAGTCATTCGATAAGGGGGTTTCGAAATTGGCTTAGCATCAGGAACTAAGTCAATAGTAAATTCAACTTCCCAATCTGGTATTATTCCAGGAAACTCACCAGGAAAAACAGCAGGATACTCATTTACCACAGGAACATCATTAATCTGAACAGTTCCCTTGTTTTCAACAATATGTGCAAGGTAACATTCATTTCCATCTTTTACAAGTTTCTCGGCCTCTTGATATGTTATCAACAGTAAGGGTTCATTCTTGTACACAAACTAACAGTCTTTCTGAAAAGAAACTTCTTTAGCTCTACAATCAATCTTAGCATGGTAAATAGAGAGCCAATCCATACCCAGGATAACATCAAACTCTACTAGAGGTAGAACAATAAGGTTTGAAAGTAGGTTCTTTCCACATATAAGGATAGGAAGATTCTTATAAATTATTTTTGACTCAACATTTCCCCCAGGTGTTTTTACCAAAAGTTCAGGAGTCATTTCATGAGATGGTATTCCCATTTTACTAGAAAATGTTTCAGAGATGAAAGAATGTGTATATCCTGAATCAAACAACACACTATCATAATCTGAAAAAACAAACAAAGTACCAATACAACTTCATTTGATGGACCGACATCTGCTGAAGTAGTTACAAAAGATTTCACCACCCCTTTCTGAATGTAGTCTAACTACTTCCCATCACTCAAGCTCTTTGTCGGACACTCGTTTTCATAGTGACCCATCTCATTGCACTTAAAACATTTCACTAATTGTAAATCAAATTTGGTCTTACCATCACCCTGATCCTTTTCAGTGTAATCACGAGCCCTATGTCCCATCTTACCGCATCGGTAGCACTTTCCAGAATTCAGAAGACATTCCCCAGCATGCCTTTTACCACATTTATCACAAACTGGAAACATAGTTTTCTTACCATCAGACTTTTTTGAAGAATTCTTCCCTTTCTCCTGCCACCTCGGTCTCTTCTTCTGCTGGTTGTTATAGAACACTTGATCATCGACAAACTCCATTTCCACCTTCTCAGCACATCGAACAAGCTTTTCATAACTTTTAAACTTACGAGAAGCTAATGCCCTTCGATATTTTGGATTTAATCCTCAGTAAAAACAATTGATTTTACTATCAAGGTCTCAAATAAAATTTGGAGCATACTTTGCCAATCGAGTGAACCTTTCTTCATAGGCAGCCACTGAGTCTTCCTCTTACCTTAATTCTAGGAATTGTTTTTCCATCCTAAGTAAAACAACCTTAGGAAAATACTTCTCAAGAAACATACCTTTGAATTCATCCCATTTGAGAGCATCAATCTCATCGGCGTCCCTGATATTTTTATCCATCGACCACCACTGATCTAATTCACCCTCCAAACGGTAAATAGCAAGACTAAAATTTTGATTGTATGAACTCCCCATGACATTGAAAATCTTCTCCAGTGCTTTAATCCTACCTTCAGCTAGCACAGGGTCAGATGATCCTCTGAATGATGGGGGATGTTGCCTCATGAAATGTTCCACCACTGACATGTTCCTCTGTGGTTTATCTGGCTAATCTCGTGCATGGATACCACCACCATTTATCGCTTGAGTCAACTGCACCATTACTGCAACAAACTATTCAGTTCCAATTTCGAACATCTCAGGATACTAATTCGGAAGGTTATTTCCTTCTGTATGCCTTCCTAGCACTACTTCCCTATTTCCTCTGCGGAAAACCAGTCTGAACAAACATGTCTTAGATGAAGCAACATGGTAATCTTCAAATGATATATTATTTCAATTTGACCATAAAAAAAATATTTTTGGATAATCATTTAATAGAATTCTAACTCATAAAGTTATCTAAACTGACCTTTGATACCAACTATAAGGCCCCAACCTTAAACCTTACTTAATCTTGAGTTATTACAAGATTACAAATTGAGGATCTTTTCGGGTTTAGAGTTTTAGAGAATTAGATCATAAAAATTGCATTACATTCCACATTTAAACAAAGTGGTTACATAAAGAGAGTATTCATTTTTTTCCGTCAACAGAACATATTTAAAATAAAACATGGATTCTTTCTTGACACTTCCTTGACACTATCATCATATCATGTACCTTTCCCTTGACCTGTGAAAAACATTTCAAAAAAACTTGAGATGAGCATAAAAAGCTTAGTATGGGTTATAAAAATATGGAAAGGAAACATGAGTTCATATATACATAAGAATGAAATCATACTTTACCCATAAAACATAAGCACTTTAACATACCTCTTCAAATCATGAATAAATCATAGAAATCATAAGACATAAAGGTAACTTGAGGAATTCATAACATTCTTACGTAGGGAGTAACCCTCTGAGTTACGTTTGGAATACCCATCACAGTATATTCCCTAAATCTCTTCGGAGAAACCTTAACGTTTCACTCCTTCGCGTTACCCAATGCATTAGAGAGCTATATTGGGCTCACCTGCCCTTAGTTTATCACGGAACCACCCGTCTTCATAATAATTCCCAAGAACCTCAACATAATCGTATCACATAAAACATGCATAAAGGAAACATAACATTTCCACCTTTCAATAACAAGATATCAATACAACACATTGATATAAAAACATTATGAAAACCATTTTTAATACCAAAATAAAAGAAAAGTAAAACATGTTATTTATTTTTCTTTAAAAAAAAGGTATGGCTTGTAGAGGAATCCGAAACTCAAATAATGGTCACGGCGACGGAGAAGTCGTTGTTGCCGCATACGTACGACAAAAACATTCCCTTTTGTCATTTAGTAAACGCTTCGTATAAAAAATATTCCTTTTGAATAAATTTAAAAGTCAAAGGCGTTTATACACCGTATAAAAGAAGGTTGTGTATAAAACAAAATATGCCTCAATGAAAGGATATTGAGACGAAGTCCCATACCTCGGGTCCGACTTGACTCGGTCGTTCTTTAATCTCCTGAATAATAAACTTGAGTTAATTTCTACTTGTTTAAGAACCTTTTTCAAGTTCATTATTCCTTTTATATCACTTATTTCCATGTCATGAACACTACGTAATTATTTAAGTTAATAACGGTCATTTTAACGATCATTGGTACTTGAGTCAAAAATAAACCCATTATAATTACAAGTTGTTCATGTATCCATTATATTCAGAATGGTATTCATGATTTAGATATAATATATATCATATATATCCAGTACATGCATGTATTTATAATATTATATAACATTTATAGGTAAGAAATGAAATGCACCGTTCATGGAGACGGTAAGCCGTACGTACGCATGAACGCTGCTTCATTTCTATTTTGTATTTTATGAAATGGAATCATAATGATATAAAGGTATATTATAATTTCAGTGTAATATCATATATAATATGATAACTCCATCCTTTATAAGTCCCACATATGGTATTAACGAATCAAATCACTTTGAGGGGGCGGTAGTTCGCACTTCCTTAAATGAAGATATCACGTTTACCTATAATGGAAACCATAAAGGTATGTCCAAAATGAAAAATACAGAATCTTAAAGAAAACATTAACATATTATATATCATATATAAATATATTGTCATCTTAATGGCCACCTTTGAAGGTGTTAAAAGAATGTTGAACAATCATCGTTTCGGGAGGCAGAAATTTGCCATCCACAGAAAGAGTATGTTCTTTAACTATTAGATGTAGGTGTGTGTAAGTGTAGCTCGAATGATTCTTATAAAAACATCCTAGTATATTAAAGATACTGGATTTGTTACAAAAGAAATTAATAAAAATATTCTAGGGGGTTGGAGAAGAAAAATAAAACAAAAGGACTCAAGTGAAGACATTACCTTAAAATCAGGTAACTCCCTTTGGTTTGAGCTCAAAGGATTCCTTGGGAAGACTTCTGCCCAATGTGAGGCTTCTAAGAGTAAGATAGGGAAGTGTAGAGACAAAACGGACAGGGTTTGGCCGCGCCAAAGGCTTTGGATGTGTGGGTAAGGTGGTAGA
Source organism: Viscum album (assembly GCA_963277665.1). Taxonomy (NCBI): domain Eukaryota; kingdom Viridiplantae; phylum Streptophyta; class Magnoliopsida; order Santalales; family Viscaceae; genus Viscum; species Viscum album. The sequence continues at coordinate 359,739,370 of OY728156.1, read as the reverse complement.
GGTGGGGGCCTTTTATAACAGGAGAGGAGGGGCACTCTTGGAAAGTAAAGATATGTTACTTTATTTTAAAATGAGTTTCGGATTCAAAAGTCCCACATTGACATAATTCGAGGGTAAGGTGATAAGGTTTAGAAATATACCCATACAATAGGTTTTGAACATTTGTAGGTCATAGATTTTACATTATCTTTTCATTTTATTTAAATCATTTATTAATGAGGTAATCGCTGCATCATCATGATGTCATAACTAATTTAATATATTTAATGTCTACAAATTATAAAAAAATATCATGATGTTGGAAATATTTTTCTATTTCTAATGAATATTTATAGTCAAAAATATGACTTGTATGACCCCATGTAAAAATTGTTTTAGTAAAACATCTCATGTTTGTGTCATTTTTACTTTTACATTAAATAAAACGTTATTTATGTCATTTCCCAACCAAAGTGGCTCCATGTTGTCCCCAAGTTGACACATGGATTTTCTTGGTCGGCCATGACACATCCAATGAGGGTAGGACATGTGTCAAGCTCATCTCATATTATTAAAACATTATTTTTACCTTAAACTACACTAATTACCTCTAATCGCGATTAAAAACATAAAAGTTACTATTCACCAAAAAATTATTTTAATCCCATTGAAGCACATTTTACTTAATAAAAACCATGTAATATCGGATTTTTTAAATTCAAAACACATAGGTTGTAAAATTTCATTTAAACGAAAAATTAGTTTTTATAAGTACCACTTAGTGATTTCACTATTCATCAAAAATTTAAGTTTTTCAGAAAATTACCAAAAATTCACCCAAAGCTATATTTGATATTTCGAATTCAAAAATGATGTCTATTTTACAAAATTAAAATCATATAAGTTATATTAATTAATTTAATAATTAATTCCCGTTGTCATGATAAATAGCGTGTTTTTATGAAACAATAAGTATCAAAAGATTGACACCAGTTTAAGTCCAATTTCAAAGTGAAATTGATTATAATGACAAAAATTGGATTAAATGGTAAAAATTTATTCTAATTTCACTTCAAAAACAATTCAAAAGATAATCTAATCATATAAATAAATTAGATTAAAAAGAGGTTTTGAATTAAAATACAACATTTTCACTATTCATTAAAAAATGAACTTTATCGGAAAAATACCAAAAATTCACACAAAGTAAATTTTGATGTCCCAATCATAAAGAATAAGTTTATTTTGACAAAAATAGATTATAAAATTGTCAAAAGATAGATTTAAAAATGGTTTTCCATCAAAAGACAGTAAAATAATCTTTTAAAAAATATTAGTGTATTCCATGCTTAAGATTGGATTTATTTTCATTTTAAGCCTCTAAAACACTATCTAATTCACTAATAGACATAGATAAAAATATCTTTTATTCATTACTTACTTGGGATGTTACAAAGATGACCTAGGTGATATCCATTTGATGGTAGTCAAGACAATACTTAAGTATCTGAGGCATACTAAGGATATATTGTTGGTTTATATAGTAGATAAAGAACTATTCATCATAGGATATGTATATTCTAATTTTCAAAAAGATAAATTTAATATGAAATCAAAAAATATGATATATATTCATTTTAAATGGAGGTTTTTTGAGCTGGATGATAACAAAGAAGGTTATGGTAACTGATTCTACATTAGATTCTGACTATATTACGATTTCTAAGGTAGCTAACGAATAAATATTGAAACAAAAATTAATATAAGATATTATTGTGGTACTTAGTAGAAAAGATCTCATAACACTCTATTGTGATAATGTTATAGTAGTGACTCTTACAGAAGAGCAAAGGTCGTATCAACGGATGAAGCACATACGTCAGACGTATCATCTCTTGAGTGATTTTTCTCATATAGGTGAGGTTATAGTGAGTATTATTTCCACAAAATAAAATATGGTGGGATACTTGGATAAATCATTAACTCTATAGAAACAAAATCATCATGTGAGGTCTAGCAGTCTAAAAGTTGCTGGTAGTTTCCTCAAGTACTGGTGAGAGTTTTTTAGAGTTAATGTTCTAAGAACAATTGTTTTTAAATTTATTAAATGTATATTTCTAGATTTTAATATTTATAAAATATCATGTTTCAAATTTTTCATTATGTTTCATTATGTTAATGTAATAATGTCTTTGGGTATCACTACCATTGATAAAGTCATATAAATTCCCTGCTATGATGAGAACCTTGAAATTCTCTAATGATATTATTAAATATAAGTCTATTTTCAAATAAAATTATATTATGGTACTCATAGAATATAAATTTAAATTGAAATTACTAGTAATAGGATGATCATTTTTCTAAAATAAGTTCAAAATTTGTAATCTCCATGATAGAAGATTATGAGAACAGACCCGTCAGTAAGAATTCCACATGTTTTTGTGACATCAGATATGACTATCTATGAGTGTGTGCAATGGTCTGTAGACTTCATGATTATCATTTATTCATATCACGACTCATTAAAATCTATTTACTAACTAAAAATATAATTCCATATGTTGGTATGATGTTGGGTGTGTTGAGTTCATCACGAATGACATGTTATAATTAGATAAGTGGAAAAAGGATCTGTCCCTTAAATATTTATAAAGATTATATATAAACTCTTTAAATGTAATGAATACAAAAAATTAAATTACATTTCCAAGGTTACATTATGTGTCTATTTAAAATAGTCATTGAATGGTGTATCGACCACAAATGTTGAAGAAACGGATGTGTTACTAGCATGATGTGATATTGTGACAAATGGATTATATTATGGAGTGAGCATTAGTATTTGGTTATTGATTTTGTGAAATTTATATTTATATTGGGTTCCTTGAACCATTAATTTATAGTAATTTTGGACTTTAGTTAAGACCTCCTAATGTCAAGGAGAAATAATCCTAGATTGTCACACACTAAGTGTTTTCATTGATCTTAATTAAAATCTATTTCAATTTAATTATTTGAATAAATAATTTTCCATAGATAATGGAATAATTTTTTTCAAATTTTATAGATGAAGAATTTATTTATGAATGAAATATTTAATGAAATATTTATTAATATGTTTAATAAATTACAAGGAGTTCAAACTGACCAAAACTAGGTATGGTGATAAATAATAATTTACAAGATGGTAAAATGATATTTTTTATTATAAAAGTTAGTACGCAAGCCAGAAAATAATAATAATATTATTATTATTATGTGGAAATAGTTTTGATAAATATTATAACATTATTTAAGTGATTATATGAAATTAAATAATATTTTAATCTAAATCCAGGGTCTATAAATAGATTGTTATGTCTATTTTGTAGGGTTAATAAAAAACTGAAAATATAGAATCCTTTTACACAATAGACCTCCCTCCCTCCCTGCCTCCCATCTGTCAATTTATCTCTCCCCATCAAGAATTACTCTTCTCTTCCTATCATGAATGATAAGAACTCCATCAAGTCTAAAGGATTTTAGAGTGATTAATATGAGTAACATAAGACAATTGATTCACTATGCTAGCACTTAAAAATCAATTCTCATTGCTCATAGATCAAAGGAGAACATATAGATCACCACTTGAGGGATTATACACTTGAATCCTTATAGAAAAATGAAGATACTCTAAGATGGTTTTCAGAAGATCAATAATTTTATTGAATAAAGGATCCTGATTTGAGATAATTTTTTATTCAGATGTAAATAAAATAAATATAAATTTAACATGAAGGATAATCTATTGGGGTCTCTAGAGACTCTAAATTAAAATAAATTTTCATTCAATGCCCACCAGAGGAACTTCCTATATTACTAGAACTATATTTATTTTCAAAAACCCCAAAAATAAAATAAAAAATTTAACCCATTATGAAAACATTTTTAGATATTGATATATCTGTTTTCTTTAAAATGCCATTTTAAAAACTAAAATACCCATAAAAAAGAGAAGACGAGTGTTTATTTAAATCAAAAATGGAATATTTTAAAATAATAAAAACATATAATAATGTTTTAAGGGGCCATAAAATCCATTTATTTTATATATATTTTAAAATAGAACGTTCTTTTTTTCATTATTGAAATTAAAGTCAAAACATTCTGAATGAAATATGTTAAAAATTAGTTTTTTAAAACATTTAAAAGAACTTAAAAAGATAAATAAAAAGAACATTATAATTTATTAATGTCAATATTAGTATATCCATAGAATAATTTTATGAATATATAAATTCATAAGAAAATTTATAAAATAAATCTTTAAAACATTAAAAACGCGGTTTTAAGGTAAAATATCCCTTACCACGAGTCTAAATTATCAGGTACATTATTTATCTTCAAAAATCAAAAATGTATGCAAATTATTTACTTACTTAATAACCATTTTCGAGTTTCTAAATATTTTTATTTCTCTTATATCCATGTTATTCTAAATTATATACTTAAATAAGTTCATGCCAAACGTTTTGAGAACATTCAACTTCTATGTTAGAAATGGCTTGGGTTGGTTGAGTTTGGTCAAATAGATCATGATTAGATCATCACTAGAATCATATTAATGTTATAATAATAATTTTTATATTTTATTTATACATTTATAACCAACCATGTAATATAGTAATGTAAAATGAATTATGATACAATATGGAGATATTAGTCCCTACATAAGCATGGATATTGTTTCTATTTTTCAATGAACATGTGGGAAAGAAGGTAACTTTTATTTTTCCTTTACACAATTATATTTATATCATAAATATAAAACTATTTCATTTAACATTTATGTATATGGTAGATAATTATATTTTTATATCACAATGTATAGGATAAATTTAATGTAGGTAAAATAATAAATAAAGAACACCCTTGGTTAAGAGCTATACCTCTTCTCTGACAACCTCCTTAGGTTTATAAGTGAATCCTTCCTAGGATAGAATTGGAATCAAAATAGGACCTCAAGGACATGGGGATGGATTTTTGGAAGATATCATGGATGTTATTGGCCAGGATAATAGGATCTTGAAGTGTGAAAAAAGACTGGGGGAGTCCTTTTATAAATGAAAGAGATGACACCCTTGGAACTTTTCAAAGGATTAAAATATATTAACATCCTATCCAACAGAAATAGTCCTAGAATAGGCCATTTTAAAATTATAGATAATATAGGGAAAATATATGATCATAAAATAGAATTTACTAAAGTTTTTGGCTCATTTTAACCATTATCAGTTTAGATTTTACACCTTCCACCCATTTTATCTTTTACCACGGTAACTGAATTTTTTAAAAATAATTCTATTCATAAAGACAAAAATGTAGTAACATAATTAATTTTTTTAAATGAAGATTATAAATATGGATTCAAATTTATCAAATTTACTTTCTATAATTGGTAGATATTACATTTAAAATATACCCACAAAACACGATGAAAGATGATTTTTTTAAAAATGAATGTTATGTTTAAAAATGATTTTATACCAAAATATAGTATATTATTAATTATAATGACATTAATTGGATTTTTTAACAAAAATAAATAAATTAAATATTAAAACCAATCCAATATAGAATTACACTTTTTAAAAACATGGAAGAAAAGAATGTTTTTATAAAAACTGCTATTTTTTACTATTCACAAAATAATCGACTTTTTAAGAAAAATCAAAAAAATCACTCTAAGATAATTTTCACTTACTGATATCAAAAATGATATTATTATTTTATAAAATTAAAATTATAAAATTTCAAAATTAATCTTTTATACAAAACTGTATTGTTCATATAAAAAATTTATATTGACTAAAATTATTTCTTCTTTTACTAGAAAATTAATTAATATTATTATAATGAATATAATTTTATAAAATATAATTCATAAATGTTTATATAGATTGAAATTGATCTATTATCAACATTACCTATGTTTTTACAGTATTTGTTTTCATAATATTTCACTAATATACACAAATTTATTTCTGTTATAAAATTGAACTTATTTCTATTTATTAGAAAATATTTTTAAAAAATCTATTATATCTATATTATATATGGAATTCTTTGAATTTAGATCACTATATAGATAATAAAATATATTATTTAAATTATTCCATCGATAGTGGGATCAAATCCCTAATATTTTGACAAATATATAGCTAAAACATATTTATTATTTATTTTCTTCTCAAGTATATTTTAGTATTTAATGAGCCATAAAATACGTGTATTAAAACAATAATATTGTATTATTTCAAATAAATCCATTTTTAAAAATAATTTCCATTGTTATATAAGTTAAATAAGATGAAAATTCACATTCTTTTTATATCCATCTAAGATTGATATATTTTTTCATTTCAACCTTCCCATAATAAAAAAACAATTTTCAATATCAATTGAATAAAAAATATAATCTATTTAAATTAATTTTTTGTTTTTAAACTCTTTATATTTAGAATAATTGTAAATTTTCCATTTGGTGTCATATTCCCTTTAAAATTGAATAATTTATTTCTATAACATCTATACTTGATGTGGACTTTATATAGAGTTTCCCAAACTCCTTTATATATCCTGGAAAATTACATCATATGGAAACAATATCCTTCTATTATAACTTTACCATTTGGTTTCAATAACCTGACTATTTACTTAGTGAAATATTTTCAGAATTTACAACTAAAATTCATTCTTTGAGTTTGAACTTTTACACACTTGTATTGTTTATAAAACACAATAATCTGGACATCACATGCCCTGGTTCATCTATTATCAAAATTTTGAGAAAATTGGGTAAACATTTCTAAAACTGATTCAAATTTTCAAAAAATTTACAATTATGATTTTAGAATGAATTAAAATAAATAACAAGATATAAAGGATATTTTCAATTTTTATAAGTTATTAACACACTCAATCACATTGAGTATAGAAGTGGAGACTAAATTGCCTTAGGTCATGTTGCATATTATACTTCTGAAACCTTAATTCAACCAATTGATGCTTTTTATAAGCATCTAGATTGAGTTTGTTACAAAAATATTAATAGTTTATTACATAGTAATGTTTTTCTATAACTTAAATAACTTTTTATATATGAATAAAAATTATTAAGATTTTTTTTCATTTTAAGAAGTTTGTTATTGTAATATTATACTTTTTTAAGATTAGTAAAAAGGTTAATTCAAATTATTAAAATGATATTTATCTATGAAAAAGTATTTTATGAAATGAGTATCAAGTTTCAATTTCATTTAATAATAACTTTTGTTAAATGTTTTCTAAATAAAATATAAAAACCATCATATCAATTAGTAGTATATGGTCTATATTTTCCTAAGTAATGAGTCTACATTAGTTTTAATCTCACCACTAACCCATTTAGAAAATTCATTATAAAAATCATATCATATATGAATCATGCATGGATGATAAAAAAAATCTATCCAATGAATCATATGAATAAACACACCTTTTTCATCCAGTATCCTTTCGATGGGTTTTCAAGATAAGTGTAACCAAATGAAAATGCTAAAAATTAGATACCTAACTTCTAAGGTAACCTCATTACTTTCTTACCTTGCTCAAGTTAATCTAGGAGCACAAAGGTTTAACATGAATCTATCTGTTTGGATGATAGATTTATTTAAAAGTGTACACTTTATATGGAAAAAAGAACTTTTTATTTTAAAGTGGATTTAATTTCACCATATTATATCATTTAATACCTTTAAATATATACATGTTTCTAATGATCTCATTTAGAATATTATTCCTTCCACCAAATAAATATGTTCGAACCATATTGTTGTTTAACCCTTTAGACAAATTATAACTTGTATTACTAACCTCAATTAAGATCCTACTATATTCATACACATCCAAAACCATCCCATGTATATGGTATTTGAAATAATATCTTTTAAAGGCTTATGAAGTGCCTGAAAATGTGTACAATCACTTGAGTGGGTGGGGGGGGGGGGGTGAATCAGGGTGATTAGATATTCCCAAATTCCATTTTAATTAATAAATTTACACTTTAAAAAGACCCTCTAAAAATTCTAACCCCTATTACCTATTAGGGTTGAAATGGATCTACTTATGGTTTAACTAGGACATAATATGACATGAGAATTAATAATGTAAAGTAAAGATAATCATATAGTATTTTTACAAGGTTCTCCTCTAGTGTGGGTGACTACATACTCACTATGTTTGGGGATAGTCTCATATATATATATATTCTCTAGTAGAATGAATCACAAATTAAAAGTGTATGGGGTAGGTATCATAATTATCCCCATATTACAATCTAATATTTTTGTTATTTATACTTCCTCTAGAGAGACATTAGTTATCCAACTAGTTTTATAAAAATACCAAAACATCCCAAAGAAAATCACAAATCTAAATGGGATTCCACTACTCCAACTGATCTAATATCCTCTTTATCAATTAGTTTATTTGAATACATATTAATATTATTCAAAATCTATATAGATATCTATATGTACATATTGACAAGCTCCAGAACTGACACTGAATCTGATTTGGATTACTGTGCATTTCAAAAAAAATATTCAAGGTCATTAATATAAAATGAGTGATTAGTATAATACATATATATCAACCTTCCTCAATTCTTATTGTTAATCATATTTATTGACTATTTTTGATATTTATAATATTAGGTAACACAATATTGGAATTTGAATTTTCTTCTCCTCCTCCTCCTCCTCCTTCCATGTAATTAAATGCACTCGATATGATAACATATTCCTATTAGATTCTTATTATTTTCCTTGATTTATAGATATATGTTCTTCAAAAATACTATATTAGGTTCCTTATTGTATATCAAAGGGCTCTCTCTCCCTCTATCTTATTCTTCTTCTACATTTTAAATTTCTTATTCTATAGAATATATTTTCTCCATTTTTATTTAAGTAAATTTATTATATTAGTTTGATAATGATATCCTATACTATTATTCAACAACATCATGTGGAAATTATCATAAGATCTAGAGAATAATTTTTATTTTGAACAACTTTCCCTCATGAGTACCCCAATAATATTTTTTCCTCCTATAATCCCATTTAATACCATATTAATAAATAGAAATTTACTTATGTTAAAATAATTTGGATTAATTTTGATTAACCCTCTCAAAATATTTCCAAAAAATAAACAAAAAATGAAAAATCTATACAACAGTATGAAATAAATATAATACATCAATTGCACTATGTTAATTCTTTTTATAGTGAGAATGTTTTTGAAATTTTACAATACAATTTAAATTTCATTGTATTTCTCAAAAACTTTCACTATATAATAGTATTATTCAAAGATTGAAGATCATATTTACAACATTAAAAATGAATCGAAATCTCATTTTTGTTATTAATTTCACTAAAGAATAGTTCATTGCGTCATCTAATTTAATAGCTTTAATAAGTAACTTATAAAATTCCTTTATCTTTATGAATTATTATAATTATTTAACTCATGGTGACCATTATAAAAAAATCCTTTAAAATTTACATTTTATAATGAGATTACATTCCTTTGTCTAATTTTTTCTACAACATCAATTTCATAAGATTAAATGAATGATATATTTCTTTTAGATGAATCTTACACTATGAAGATAACCCTTATATTTCAGATGACACATACACAGATATTAGATTTCTCTACAACTGCGTAGGGTATATCTAGATTGAATCTTACATAGGACTAAGTTACTATTATGTTTCAAATGGAAATTAGAGCCACTATTAAGAACTATAAAGTTACTCTTGTACATTCATGATACTTTTCCAAAGCATCAATTACGCTCATTAATTAATCACATAAAAGTATATGTTGACTATTAAATTCTTATAAATTTTCCAAATTTAAGATGAACTACTTTGGATGAATCTTTCAAATGAGTTTTATAACTCTTACACATTTGAGAATCATACAAATTCTCTAATGTTCTATAATTTATAGAACTCTTTAAAATAAACTCTAAATATATTTAAAATTTCTTCAAACCATATTAGTATATATGTAATTACTAAAATACATAAAAAATCACTTTAGGTAACATTATAAAATATAAAAATATTACTAAATATCTTAATCCACATTTAATAAGTGTTATATCATCTAAGAACTCTTCTTTGAGTATTTTAATAAAATCAAACTATTTCTTTAATTATAATTTATTCTCATTAAATTATATCAATCATCCAAGTGATATTCACCATTAAATAAAGGTACCTTTATGATAAATAATTAATAGATCAATCCTCAATATTTTATCCATCTTTTTGGTTTTTTAAAAATAACTATCATTATAATTTATTAAATGGAAATATTTACTATCCTTCTCAAATTTACTATAAATAGTGATCCCACTATACAATTTAAAGTTATAATGATTCCATTTAAAGTAGATCAATAATCATCAGATATATAGATTATATCATTAATATTATCACACAAATAAATTCAAGAAGTATAAATAATTTACTATTTTTAAGGTAAACTTTTTTTCTCATCTTCACTAGGATCTTACTCCATCACCCAACACACCAAAAAAAGCTGATAAGATTATTAATAATAAATACAACCAACATAATATTTTGGTTTCTTCAAATTCTCATTTTTTCCAATACATTTATCTTTTTATAAAAAAATCACATAAATATGTTATTATTTTCATAAAAAAGTTTTCTTCATCACCTTAATTGATAATAAATTCAATGGTGTAACTGTAATAGAAAAATCTGGATCATCTCTTTAACATCAAGGAATTGATTTTTCTCCCATTTATATTCTTCTATCTTCCCACTTATTTTGAGAGTCGGTTTAATTCATAGGAGAGAATGATGAAATCATATTTTACTTAGTAATAAGTCATTAAATAATCAACTATAAGCCTAAATGACCAATTATTTGTTTTAAAAAAATACATTTATTGATATAGATATAGATATTTTCCATTAGTCCATATTTTATGTGATACCAACACAAATTTCTCTTATTTAATGCTGAAAAAAATAATTTACAAGAAATATTATAACCTAAATTAACTTTTAATAAAGACATTAAAAAAATTCTAGTAAAAAAATATTTTTCTATATTCATGCTATATTTCAGTTCAACCATTATCCCATATAATAAAAAAATTTATATAATAAACCAGGGATTTGAAATTGGTTTCCATAACATTTTTATAAATATTTAGAATTCTATATCTATCATGAAATAATAAGAATCTAGTAGCTTTCTCTTATTCCTAGCTCCCCCTCATGGGATGTACTTTAATATCCTTCAACATGGATATTTTATTCAAAATAGAACTCTAAGAATATTTTGATACCAATTAAAGTGATGGGAAAAGGAAAAAATATATTGGACAGAATTATCTATGATGGATATTGCTTCTCATGGTAGGAACATAACAACATTTAGTCAGTTATACATTTTTATATACCACCTTTAATTTCCTATATTTAAATATAAAATTAGTATACATGAGAATAAGGCGAGTCTTTAACAGTCTCTTTAATGTTAGAAATATTTCTAATCTTTAAAACTCAACCCAAAAACCCATTTATTAGTTTTATAATGTTTTAGTGAAATCTTTTTTCTTGGTTATATTTTGATTTTTGAAATCTAAATTTCTTTGGGAATCATCAATTTCTTACTCTTTTCACCTTTATACTTATAATAAATTTATATCAGTACTTATGAAATAAAATAATTTCATTATTATATACCATATCTAACTTATTTTCAAACTATAAATGTTTTAGCTATATTTTTAAGAAACATTTAGTACATTATTATCTTTCTTCTTGCATGAAGACTCCCTTTTTCATAATAGCTTTCCTTATACACGGATTAACTTGTGATTTCCTTATGTTTATCAATAATTTCTATTATCTAGGTATCAATGTTATATAACTATTAGGAGTGTGTCCATCTATATTTCATGTTCCACATAGAGTTTCAAAATCCTTAGGGTTACCCTGTCTTCTCTAACTCTTCCTATAGAATGTATTCCTCCAAACAAGCTTGAATTTCTTTTTCTAGATTTATTTTTTCTTTATCCTAGTTTTCTACATTTTGTATTTATATTCATGGATAGTTTAAAATGGTTTATGACGTGGAATGTTATTCTAATATAGAATCTTGTTTTCATCATTGTTGTGAAATTTTTTAGAATATTCTGTTGGGGTGTATTTTTCTCAACAATTTTTTTTAGTATCCACCCCAAGGGAGACTTGTCTTCTTTTCTTATTTTATTCTTCATTTGTTATGGTAATTTCTTCACATGAACATTTGAGTTGTGCTTGAATGATCCATACCAACCCTCTCCATCAATGTGATCACTTCATTGAAACTTTCAAAAAAAATTCCACATTATTTAAATATTTCTATAATAGATATATTTTTTATTTTCTATGAAATATAATTCTACACATTATAATTCCTTTTTTACTCTAGCTTTTCTCCCCCATAATTTTGTCCTTCTATAGTCTTCATATATTAATATATTGTTCCAAAATTTGATATCCTTATACCCAAATCTCCAACAACACTAACAATGGCTTATAATACTTATTATTTTCAATTTAATAAAATTCATCTAGTTTATTAATATTTATATTTTTTTAAAAAAATCCCTTTTTCATGATTTCATTGGGGAACCCATGCTTTTAAATTTTCCTACATCCACCATTGGCACGGTGGTTTATTTTTTTCAATTCTTCCGACAAATATTTTTCAAAAAATTGATTTTAAATTTTCAGTAGAAGAATAAACAACATTAATAAAACAAATTAACCAGATCAGGGGTTATCTTCTCCCAATATCTTGTAATTATTAGATTAATGAATGATCTAAATCAATTTTTTCAAATTTTATGAGTCTTTTAGTGTTGAGAGTATTTTTATAAATAATTGTGATAGTATATCATCTTTTAGAATATTATGAAGTTAATGATCTTGTGTTTTCTAGATTTCTTATCTTCATGTCTTTCTCATGACGTTTTATATTCAGAAAACTCTTCTAGAATTCAACTGACTTTATCCCATTTTTTCTTATTTCTTTATATTTTTAATATTATATTAATAAAAAACACACATTTATTTAAAATATTTTTCAATTTCCATCACTGTATTATCATTTATTTTGAATTAATATTTTCATGACATTAATGGATGTTTTATATGTTTTTTTGAGTACATGGGTATTCTCTTTAAAAAATTGCCTCATTATTGCTTTCTCACAAAAATTTATTTAGAACAATACTTTAACTAAAGAAATTATTTCATTAAAATAATATATATATATTTTTCCTTACCATAAATTAGTTTTTTTGAGATTTTTTCACTTTTATAACATCTTAGCCAGTGCTAATTTCATTCCTTATACTCCCAAATCCATCTATGACTTCTCATCCTGTAGCCCTTTGATATATACATGCAACATCCCATGTAAATAAAGAATAATACATTTTCAGATTTATTAATATTTGAGAATTAAATATTAATTTTACTTTAAATGGGTTTCTATGTTCGATAGCGTACCCGATACACAACAGAGTTTTTTTTGAAATCTTACATTGCACACTAGTAATAAAATAATATTATTTTAAATGTTAGTTAACATGTATCCATTGTATTAGAGGGAATGAATAGAAATAACTAAAATATGATTATATTTGTTTGTTAAATGTTTTTACATTTATCCAATAAAGTATAAAGGCTTAAAATACGAAAAGAATTCAATTTTAGGCATATATACTCTAATTTTCACTAAATGTCCACTTATCAACTTTTAATGGATAAACGTCATTAAATATAGTTTTGGTTACTCTTATACATTCTATTGGACCAAATAAAATTATTCTTTAGAATTGGGACATCAAAATTTACTTTGTATAAATTTTTGTATTTTTCCGATAAAGTTCATTTTTTAATGAATAGTAAAAAATGTTGTATTTAAATTCAAAACCTCTTTTTAATATAATTTATTTATATGGTTATATTATCTTTTTAATTGGTTTTAAAGTTAAATTAGAATATATTTTTACCATTTAATCCAATAGTGGTTGTTAGAATTAATTTCACTTTGAAATTGGACTTAAACTAGTGTCAATCTTTTGATACTTATTGTTTCATAAAAACACGCTATTAGTTTTGACAACGGGAATTAATTATTAAATTAATTAATGCACCTTATATTTTTTGAATTTTGTAAAATAGACAAAATTTTTGAGTTTGGAATATCAAATATAGCTTAGGCTGAATTTTTGGTATTTTTCTAAAAAACTTCAATTTTTGATGAATAGTGAAACCACTAAGTGGTACTTAAAAAACTGATTTTTCGTTTAAATGAAATTTTACCACCTCTGTGTTTTGAATTTCAAAAATCCGACATACATGGTTTTCATTAAGAAGTAAAATGTGGTTCATTGGGATTAAAATAATTCTTTGGTGAATAGTAACTTTTATGTTCTTAATCGCGATTAAAGGTAATTTGTGTAGTTTATGGTAAAATTAATGTTTTAATAATATGAAATGAACTTGACACATGTCCTACCCTTATTGGATGTGTCATGGCTGACCAAGACAATCCATGTGTCAACTTGGGGACCCCATGGAGCCACTTTGGTAGAAAATGACATTAATATCTTTTTATTTAAAGTTAAAATAAAAATGTCACAAACATGAGTTGTTTTACTAAAAAATTTTTTAAATGGGGTTATACAAGTCATATTTTTGACTATAAATATTCATTAGAAAGATAATAATATTTCCTACATCATGATAGTTGTTTTATAATTTTTAGTCATTATATAAATTAATTTATTTATGACACCATGATGATGCAGCGATTACCTCATTATTTAACGATTTAAATAAAATGAAAAGATAATGTAAAATATAAGACCCACAGATGTCAAAAACCTATTGTATGGGTGGCTTTTGAACACATATCACCTTATCCTAAAAATATATAATTTTGGGACCCTTTTTATCCGAAAATAATTTTATAATAAAGTATCTTTTCTTAACTTTCCAAGAGTGACCCTCCTCTCCTCTTATAAAAGGCCCCCACCTCTACCTCCTTACCCACACCTCTCAAGCCTTTGGTTCAGCCAAGATCTGCTCATTTTGTCTCTCCACATCCCTATATTACTCCTAGAAGCATCACTTTGGGCAGAAGTCTTCCCAAGGTAGCCTTTAAGCTCAAATCAAAAAAAGTTACCCGATTTAAAGGTAGTGTCTTCTCTTGTGTTCTTATGTTTTATTCTCCTTCTCCAACCCCCTAAACTATTTTTATTCCTTTATTTTGTAACAACTCCAGTATCTTAAATATATTAAGATGTTGTTATAATAAGTATTTGAGCTACACATACACACACCTTCATCTAATGGTTAAGAACATACTGTTTCTGTGGATGGTGAATTTCTGCCTCACGAAACTATGATTGTTCAACACTCATATAACACCTTCAAAGGTGGCCATTAAGATGTAACTATATTTATATATGATATATAATATGTTTATGTTTTACTTAAGCTTCTTTATTTTTCATTTATGGCATACCTTTATGGTTTCCATTATGGGTAAACGCGATATCTTCATTTTAGGAAGTGCGGACTACCGCCCCCTCAAAGTGATTTGATTTGTTAATACCATATGTGGGATGTATAAAGGATGGATTTAAAGTTATTATATATGATGTTATACTAGAATTATAATATAACTTTATACCATTATTATTTTCTTTCCATTAATGTATGATATAGAAATGAAAGTAGCGTTCATGTGTACGTACAGCTTACCGTCTCCATGAATGGTGCATTTCATTTCTTATCCCCAAATGTAATGTACTATTATAAGTACATATATATAATGGATATATATGATGTATGTTACATCTAAATGATTAATATAATTCTGGAATTAAAATATACATATCTCTCATTTAGTTTTAATTCCATTAATATGACATAGAAATGAAAGTAGCATTCATGCGTGCGTACGGCTTACCGTCTCCATGAACAGTGCATTTCATTTCATACCTCTAAATGATTATGTAATATTATAAATACATGAATATGATGGATATATATGATATATATGATATCCAAATCATGAATATCATTCTGGATATAATGATCCTTTGACCACACGTACAACATGTAATTGTAAGAAGTCCACTTTCGACTTAAGAACCAAATATCGACAAAACAAACATTATTAACTTAAATGATTACATAATGTTTATAACATGGTAATAAGTGATATAAAAGTAATAATGAACTTGAAAAAGGTTCTTAAGCAATTAGAAATTAACTCAAGTTTATTATTCAGGATGTTAAAGAACGATCGAGTCAAGTTAGACCCGAGGTAAGGGACTTCATCTCAATCTCCTTTCGTTGAGGCATATTTCGTTTTATACAAAACTTTCTTTTATACGGTGTATAAACTCCTTTGAATTTTAATTTTATACAAAAGGAATCTTTTTCTATGAAGCGTTTTACTAAATGACAAAAAAGAATGTTTCTTTTAACGTATGCAGTGACAACGACGTTTTCTACCTCCATGAGTATTATTTGATCTTTGGCTTCCTCAACAAGTCGTAATGTTTTAAAATAAAATAAATACCATATACTCTTTTATGTATTTTGGTATTGGAAATGGTTTTGATAAAAGATTCTATTATTTCAATATATTTAAATGATATATTGTGATTAAAATGTGGAAATGTTATCATTCTTTTATATTGGTTTTATGTGTTATAATTTTATAATGGTACTTTGAAATTTGACGGGTGGTTACATGATAAACCATATGACGGGTGGTGGTGGGAATACCAGGATGGGTGGTTACGTTATAACCTTCAATGCATTGGGTATGGAAGTCAGCCGTATGGCTATTCCATTAAGTATGTATGGATGTTGGCCGAATGACTATTCCATTAAGTGATATGTGTCGAAGTCGACTGTATGGTTTTTCCACTTAAGTATGTTTAAGTACCAGGTTACCTTTATATGTTATGTGTTCTTTATATGGGTTTTATGGTAATATTTTTCTTACAAAAGGGTATGTAATGATATTTTATTCTGTGAAGAGTTTTTACTACTTCATAAAGGTGAAGGTATTACTTTGATAAAGTATACATGGTTTACGTTTTGTTTTAAAAACTAACAGTTTTCATTCTTTGTGTATCCCTTACTGAGCTTTTTATGCTCACCCCAAGTTTTTTTGAAATGTTTTTCACAGGACTTAATGTGGAATTGGTTCAAGGATGGGATCAAGGGAAAGTCATGCTATCTAAAACATGGGACTAGACATGTTTCTTTTTAAGAGTTTTTATTTTATGGAAACTTCGTAGAAGTGTCTACTTTATAATCTTTTGAGATATAATATTTATGTTCTAATTATATAAAACTCTAAACCTAAAAAGATCCTCAATGTGAATTATTCATTTAATTCAATATTAAGTAATGTTTAAGGTCGGGGCCTTATAGTTGGTATCAGAGGCCGGTTTAGACAACTTTAGGAGTTAGAAAAGTGTTAAATTATAAGTTAATTTATGGTATGATTGAAATGATGTAACATTTAAAGATTAAAATGTTGCTTCTCCTAAGATATTTTTGTGTTAAGAATGGTTTTTCATAGAGGAAATAGAACAAATTTTCTGGGAAGGCATACAGAGGGAAATGTCCTTTCAAATCAGTATCCTGAGATGGTCAAAATCAGAACTAAACAGTTTGTTGCAGTGATGGCTCAGTTGACTCAGGTGAAAAATGTTGCTTGTTTTTTTCTATGATATTTTTGTGTTTTCTAAAGGTAAAGAGGAGCATGAAAGACATTTAAGGGTTAATTTGAAAACCTTAAAAGAAAAGAAATTGTATAGGAAATTCAGAAAGTGTGAGTATTGGTTGCAAGAAATTTCTTTCCTTGGTCACATTGTTTCTAAAGATTGGATAACCGTTGATCCTGTAATAACAAAGGTTGTTGAAGAATGGCCAAGACCCACAAATGTAATAGAAATTCGTAGTTTCCTTGGTTTGGCAGGCTATTACCGAAGGAGTTGAAAAGAAGATTGGTGAATGCTCCAGTTTGGCACTTCCTTCCAAGAATGGAGAGTTTGTTATCTACAGTGATGCTTCATTGAATGGAAATGGTTGCGTCCTAATGCAGAATGATCAGGTATCAGTGAAATCTTCTCTATCAGACAGAATCAAGCAAGCACAGAAGCAAGACAGTGAGTTGCAGAAAAAGGTAGAGCTGGTTCAGAAGGGTAAGTTGCCTGAATTCAAAATTGATAATGATTGTGTTTTGAGATTTGGGAAGAGATTATGTGTGCCTGGTGATTCACAGTTGATGAATGAGTTGTTATGTGAGGATCATAGTTCTCCGTTTTCAGTTTATCCTGGCAGTACTAAGATGTACAGAGATCTGCGGGAGTATTACTAGTGGGATGGAATGAAAAGAGATATTGCTGATTTTACTCTGAAGTGTTTGACTTGTCAGCAGGTTAAAGCAGAGCGGCATTTACCAAAAGGGATGCTTCAGCCTTTACCAGTGCCAGATTGGAAATGGGAAAATATATCCATGGATTTTTTTGTGGGATTACCGAAGACATCTACAGGTAATAATACAATCTGTGTTATTGTTGATTGCTTGACTAAATCTGCTCATTTCCTTGCTATACGAGATACTTTTTCCCCAGATCAACTTTCCCATTTTTATCTTAAAGAGATAGTCAGGTTACATGGAGTTCCCATCTCTATTGTATCTGATTGTGATCCCAGGTTTACTTCTAACTTTTGGAAAGGCCTTCAAAAGTCATTGGGTACTGAATTAAAGTTTAGTACAGCTTTTTATCCTCAGTCAGATGGGCAGTCAGAATGAAAAATTCAGAATTTGGAGGATATGCTATGTGCCTGCTCTTTGGATTATCAGTGAAGTTGGGACCAACATCTTTCTTTGGTTGAGTTTTCATATAATAACAGTTTTTATTCCAGCATACAGATGGCTCCATTTGAGGCACTATATGGGAAGCGGTGTCGAACTACAGCTTTTTGGGATGAAGTGGGTGAAAGGAAGCTGATGGGACAAGATTTGGTAGAAGAGATGGTAGAGAAAGTTCAGTTGATTTAGAAACACTTGAAAACAGCTCAGAGCAGACAGAAAAGTTATGCAGATAACCGGAGGAAGGATCTATCTTTCGGGGTAGGTGATCATGTTTTTCTCAAAGTTTTACCATCGAAAAGTGTGATGTGATTTGGTAAGAAAGGAAAGCTGAGTCCAAGGATCATTGGACCATATAAAATTCTGGAGAAAGTTGGATCAGTTTCTTACCGAGTGGCTTTACCTCCGAGTTTATCTCAGGCAAACAATGTTTTTCATGTTTCGATGTTGAGAAAGTATATGCCAGATCCATCTCATGTTTTGAGCCCATAGGTAGTTCAGTTGGAAGAGAATCTCTCTTATAAAGAACAACCCATCCATATTCTTGACCGAAGAGAGCAAGTGTTGAAAAATAAGGTAATTCACCAGGTAATGGTTTTGTGGAAAAACCATATGGTTGAAGAGGAAAAATGGGAATCAGAAAATGCTTTGAGGGATAAATACCCCCACTTATTTTGATAAGTGAATAAAATTACGAGAACACAATTCCCAAAAGGGGGGAAGGATGTAACATCCCAGGTAAATAAAGAATAATACATTTTCAAATTTATTAATATTTGAGAATTAAATATTAATTTTACTTTAAATGAGTTTCTATGTTCGATAGCGTACCCGATACACAACAAAGAGTTTATTTGAAATATTACGTTGCACACTAGTAATAAAATAATATTATTTTAAATGTTAGTTAACATGTAGTCATTGTATTGGCGGGAATGAATAGAAATAACTAAAATATGATTATATTTGTTTGTTAAATGTTTTTACATTTATCCAATAAAGGATAAAGGCTTAAAATACAAAAAGAATTCAATTTTAGGCATACAAACTCTAATTTTCACTAAAGGTCCACTTATCAACTTTTGATGGAGAACCATCATTAAATATAGTTTTGGTCAGTCTTATACATTCTACTGGACCAAATAAAATTCTTCTTTAGAATCAGGACATCAAAATTTACTTTGTATAAATTTTTGGTATTTTTCCGATAAAGTTCATTTTTTAACGAATAGTGAAAAATGTTGTATTTAAATACAAAACCTCTTTTTAATCTAATTTATTTATATGGTTAGATTATCTTTTGAATTGGTTTTAAAGTTCAATTAGAATATATTTTTACCATTTAATCCAATAATGGTCGTTGGAATTAATTTCACATTGAAATTGGACTTAAACTAGTGTCAATCTTTTGATACTTATTGTTTCATAAAAACACGCTATTTGTTTTGACAACGGGAATTAATTATTAAATTAATTAATGAAACTTATATGTTTTTAATTTTGTAAAATAGAAATTATTTTTGAGTTTGGAATATCAAATATAGCTTAGGGTGAATTTTTGGTATTTTTCTGAAAAACATCAATTTTTGATGAATAGTGAAACCACTAAGTGGTACTTAAAAAACTGATTTTTCATTTAAATGAAATTTTACCACCTCTGTGTTTTGAATTTCAAAAATCCGACATACATGGTTGTTATTATGAAGTAAAATGTTTTTCATTGGGATAAAAATAATTTTTTGGTGAATAGTAACTTTAATGTTCTTAATCGCGATTAAAGGTAATTAGTGTAGTTTATGGTAAAATTAATGTTTTAATAATATGAAATGAACTTGACACATGTCCTACCCTTATTTGATGTGTCATGGCCGACCAAGAAAATCCATGGGTCAACTTGGGGACCCCATGGATCCACTTTGGTAGGAAAATGACATTAATATCTTTTTATTTAAAGTTTAACTAAAAATGTCACAAATATGAGTTGTTTTACTAAAACAATTTTTAAATGGGGCTATACTAGTCAGATTTTTTACTATAAATATACATTACAAAGATAAAAATATTTCCTACATTATGATATATGTTTTATAATTTTGAGACATTATATAAATTAATTTATTTATGACACCATGATGATGCATCGATTACCTCATTATTTATCGATTTAAATAAAATGAAAAGATAATGTAAAATCTAAGACCCACACATGTCAAAAACCTATTGGATGGGTGGGGTTTGAACTCTTATCTCCTTATACTACAAATATATAATTGTGGGACCCTTTTTATCCAAAAATAATTTTATAATAAAGTATATTTTCTTAAATTTCCAAGAGTGCCCCTCCTCTCCTCTTATAAAAGGCCCCCACCTCTACCTCCTTACCCACACCTCTAAAGACTTTGGTTAGGCCAAGATCTACTCATTTTGTCTCTAAACATCTCTCTATTCCTCTTAGAAGCCTCACTTTTGGCAGAATTCTTCCCAAGGAAGCATTTATGCTCAAATCAAAAGAAGTTACCCGATTTAAAGGTAGTGTCTTCTCTTGTGTTCTTATGTTTTATTTTGCTTCTCCAACCCCCTGAACTCTTTTTATTCCTTTATTTTGTAACAAGTCCAGTATATTCAATATACTACGATGTTGTTATAATAAGGATTTGAGCTACACATACACACACCTTCATTTAATGGTTAAGGAACATACTATTTCTGTGGATGGCGAATTTCTGCCTCATGAAACGATGATTGTTCAAAACTCATATAACACCTTCAAAGGTGGCCATTAAGATGTCACTATATTTATATATGATATATAATATGTTTATGTTTTACTTAATATTATCTATTTTTCATTTATGGCATAACTTTTTGGTTTCAATTATGGGTAAATGCAATATCTTCATTTTAGGAAGTGCGGACTACCGCCCCCACAAAGTGATTTGATTCGTTAATACCATATATGAGATGTATAAAGGATGGATTTAAAGTTATTATATATGATGTTATACTAGAATTATAATATACCTTTATATCATTATTATTTTCTTTCCATTAAAGTATGAGATAGAAATGAAAGTAGCGTTCATGGGTACGTACGGCTTACCGTCTCCATGAACGGTGCATTTCATTTCTTATCCCTAAATGTAATGTACTATTATACGTACATATATATAATGGATATATATGATGTATGTTACATCTAAATGATTAATATAATTCTGGAATTAAAATATACATATCTCTCATTTAGTTTTAATTCCATTAATATGACATAGAAATGAAAGTAGCATTCATGCGTATGTACGGCTTACCGTCTCCATGAACAGTGCATTTCATTTATTACCTCTAAATGATTATGTAATATTATAAATACATATATATTCTGTATATATATGATATATATGATATCCAAATCATGAATATCATTCTGGATATAATGAACCTTTGACCACACGTACAACATGTAATTGTAAGAAGTCCACTTTCGACTTAAGAACCAAATATCGACAAAACAAACATTATTAACTTAAATGATTACATAATGTTTATAACATGGTAATAAGTGATATAAAAGTAATAATGAACTTGAAAAAGGTTCTTAATCTAGTAGAAATTAACTCAAGTTTATTATTCAGGACGTTAAAGAACGATCGAGTCAAGTCAGACCCGAGGTAAGGGACTTCGTCTCAATCTCCTTTCATTGAGGCATATTTCATTTTATACACAACTTTCTTTTATATGGTGTATAAACCCCTTTGACTTTTAATTTTATACAAAAGGAATCTTTTTCTATGAAGCGTTTTACTAAACGACAAAAAGGAATGTTTCTTTTAACGTACGCAGTGACAACGACCTTTTCCGCCGCCACGAGTATAATTTGATCTTTGGCTTCCTCAACAAGTCGTAATGTTTTAAAATAAAATAAATAACATATACTATTTTATGTATTTTGGTATTGGAAATGGTTTTGATAAAGGATTCTATTATGTCAATATATTTAAATGATATATTGTGATTGAAATGTGGAAATGTTATCATTCCTTTTTATTGGTTTTATGTGTTATAATTTTATAATGGTACTTGGACATTTGATGGGTGGTTACGTGATAAACCATATGACGGGTGGTTCCGTGAATACCAGGATGGGTGGTTACATTATAACCTCCAATGCATTGGGTATGGAAGTTGGCCGTACGGATATTCCATTAAGTATGTATGGAAGTTGGCCGAATGGCTATTCCATTAAGTGATATGTGTTGAAGTCGACCGTATGGTTATTCCACTTAAGTATGTTTATGTCCCAAGTTACCTTTATATGTTATGTGTTCTTTATATGGGTTTTATGGTAATATTTTGGTTAAAAAAGGGTAATTAATGATATTTTATTCAGTGAGGAGTTTTTACTACTTCATAAAGGTGAAGGTATTGCTTTCATAAAGTATACATGGTTTACTTGTTGTTTTAAAAACTAACAGTTTTCATTCTTTGTGTATCCCTTACTGAGATTTTTATGCTCACCCCAAGTTTTTTTGATATGTTTTTCACATGACTTAATGTGGAATTGGGTCAAGGATGGGATCAAGGGAAAGTCATGCTATGTAAAACATGGGACTAGACATGTTTCTTTTTAAGATTTTTTATTTTATGGAATCTTCGTAGAAGTGTCTACTTTATAATCTTTTGAGATGTAATAGTTATTTCCTAATTCTCTAAAACTATAAACCTGAAAAGATCCTCAATGTGAATTATTCTTTTAATTCAATATTAAGTAATGTTTAAGGCCGGGGCCTTATAATACAAGTATATATGTGACAACTTCAATAGAGAATATTTTAATATGAAACTTAAATTAGAATAAAATATAATAAGTGATTTAATGTTCTAGTTATATTTAAAAATTAAAGATGGTTCATCTAGAGAATCAATATCAATATATTGAACAAATGGATAACCAATTTGATTCCCTATTAGTAGTGGTGTATCCACTTTCTCTTTTGAATCCTTTCTCACCTTCTTTGACTCTATTTCATTCTAATTTTTAGTGTCTTTGAAAACACCTATATTGATGATTTTATATGTATAGATAATGACATTTCCATATGAGGATCTTCTAAAACCTCTATACATCATATTCTTCAGATAAAAATATTTAGAAAAAATGAAGGATCTTATAAAAAGAATTCAGGTTAGCTTTGATACTAGTTGACGTGCCCAGGAATGTGTGTAATAATTGAAGAGGGGGATGGGGAATGAGGGTATCGTATTCTTACCAAATTTTTTTTTCATAACAATTTCACCCTTTAAAAATACCCTCATAACATTCAAATACCTATTACCGTTTAGGGTATAAATAAATATTCTTATGTTTTTCCCAATACAAAATAACACATGAAAATGGATAAAGTAAATTAAAGTAAATATTTTAATATAATATATTTACAATGATTCCCCCGGTGTGGTTGACTACATCCTTAATATGTTTAGATTATATATGATACTAATATTTGTTACTATAGTTAATCTATAATTAAAAGTGGATTGGGAAGGTATCAACCTAAATTATATCTTATGATCTCTCGATTATTATCATCATTTTCCTCCTGATATTCTGCATTCTCTTAAATATTATTAAAAAACAACCAAACCTTCTTTAAGAAGATCACCAATCTATATGGGAAGCCACTTTATCAACTAATATCATATCCTCCTTCTCAATCATATTATTAGATTGACAGTAAATATTTTGTTACAGTTTCATGCACTTCTATATCTATATATATCCAATATATAGAATATAAAAATATTCTAATCTAGATAATTAGGCCTTATCTTTAAAATAATTAATTTATTTGAATGAAAATAATTGATCAATAATCTTCCTTTACATTGGACTTATATAATTCTTTTTTATTCTTCTTATCTATAGACTATTATTGACTTCTATAATATTGGGTATCATAGGATATAAATCAAAACTTTTTTAATCTCCTCCTTCTTTGGTCTACTTCAACACAATTGATTTGATAACAAATTATAATCAGGGTTTTCTTCTCCTTCTACCTTTAAACATAGAGTGATTTAATTCAAAAGTATTGTATCTCGTTTTTCACTTCTACATCATAGAGTATTCTATATTCTTCTTATTTTTCTTATTTTTCTTATAGATTTTATATTTATAAATCTCCAAAATATTTTATATATGTTTTTAATATAAAAACTCTCCTCTATTATTGTCACATTTATATCATTAATTAGTGTAAAACTGAATCACAGGAGAATACAACAATGATCAAAATAATATTATTTATTGTTACCAAATTTTACTCATTACTGTTCTAAGAATACCCATTTTTAAGGTTAATATAATTTAACTCCATTTGAAAAAATATCCATTTACGTTTTTTAAAAATCATTAGATTATTTTTCTCAAAATATTCCCATAATATAAATCACAAATGAAAATAAAAAAAAGTATAAAAACATAAAACACAATTTTTGTGGTGTGATACTTCTTCATAAATCATGAAAATCCATAATATTTAAGAATAAACTTCAAATTTCATTTAAATTCTAAAAATACATCATTTATTTACCTCCATGTTCACAAATTGATGATCCCTATTTTGAATCATGAGAATGAATCAAAATATCTAATTTTATGTTAATTTCACTGAAGAAATATTTCATTAATAATATAGATTTATTAATTTCTATCAGTATCTTAAAAAATTTCTTTATCTTAACATGTTATTTTAGCTATTGGACTCAATTTGACACTTATGAGACATTATTTTCACCTTTACATTTTAAATTTTGACTTTGTTCCATTTTTATTTTTATAAAACTCCGCTTCTGTAAGATTTAATGACTCTCATGATTCTTCCAAATGGGTCTTATTTATTAAATATGACCCTTAAATTTCAAATTAATATTATGAATATATAAGATGACTCTTACACACCACAATGTTTTTCTAGAATTAATCTTATATAGGAGTAAAGTTTCTTTTATGTTTTATAGATAAACTAGAGTTACTCTTATGCATTGAAGGGTTAATATTACACATTCTAGATAATTTGATAAAATATAAGCTCATTGCACAAATAAATCATATGAATGGTCAAAATAACTCTTATATTCTTGGGACTTTTTCAAATTTTATCTCAAATATTCTTAGTGAGTCTTGCAAATTATTCTGATTAATCTTACACATTTCAGACTTAGGAAAATTCTATAATATTTTTCAATTTCTAGAACACATTAAAATCACTCTAAAAATCATGAAAATTACATTGATTTTTCTCATGGTATCTATAATAACTCCAAAACATCTAAAACCACTTTAGGAAACATTAGAAAATTTCAAAATATTATAAAATCTCTTAAACCTCAATTCTAATGGTTCAAGAAATATAAATACTTATATTAGAGTATTTTAATAAACATAAATAGATTCCTTAATTTAACATTCAGACTCAATCTACACTGGCCAACATCCAAGTGATATATTCCATTAAATATGT
Source organism: Viscum album (assembly GCA_963277665.1). NCBI lineage: Eukaryota > Viridiplantae > Streptophyta > Magnoliopsida > Santalales > Viscaceae > Viscum > Viscum album. The sequence continues at coordinate 359,712,824 of OY728156.1, read as the reverse complement.
TAAACATCAAGTCAAATAACCAATGTATGAATTATTAAAATTTTATACAACCTCCATATTCTTTAAATATAGCTCTTATGTTTTTCATTTAATTTCCATCTTCACTGGCCTTCTAAAAACTTTTTTTGATAGTGATTCCACTATATAATCAATAATTTTCTTGATTTCATAAAAATCAGATCTTCAATAATCATATGTATGGATTCTCTCTAAAATTTTCTTACATAAGGAACTTCAAAAAATAGCAACCATTTCCCATTTTTAAGGGAATCAACTTGACTCATATACATTAGGCTATTCTTATCTCACCAAAGACACTAAGACATTTTAACTGAAATATTGGAAATATATACAACCAAAATAATCCATTATGTTATTCAATTTAAAATAATATAAAATCCAAATTACTAACAAGTTTAAGAATGGAACAATAGATAACCAACCCACACATTTGTTTATAAAGAAAATGTGTCCATCCCTGTGAAAATTCTGATCCATAATCTTTCTACCAAAGGATAATTTATTCAACATACACTTTAATTCCATTATAATATTAAAACATAATATGTATATTCTATAATAAAACTCTAAATTAAAGCTTATAACCTATTATAGTCTAAATTCAATATTGAAGAAAACTGAATCAATCAACAAAAAAACATGGAACTACTTATATGCATGTATGTGAAATTATTTAAATAATTTAAAGAGAACATACATTCATCCTTAATATAAAAATTATATTCCTAAATTATTTATATAATAAATTCAAAAAATTAAAAATTCATAAATATTTATACATGATATGAAAATTTATGAACAATTCATAAATTATAAAATTATAAGCACTATATAATTTAGTCATATATTATGAACATCCCATAATTTAATAAACATAAAGACATTAAATATATTATTAATATAAAATCATTCATATTATCTATTTATATGAGATTTTATTTAATCATTTAAAATTAAATGAAATATAACTCTTTATATTCCTATTTTTTAATTAAAAAATTTATATAATTTAAATATAAACAATTAAATATTATTAAAAACATAATCATATCAATTATAAAAACTCATTTTAATTAATTTAAATAATTTATGAAATAAAAAAATATTAATTTGAAAATTTCAGAATAATTATTATGAGAAGATCATAATTATAAATATATATTTCTTTATATTAAACTTATTTTATAATTTATATAAACATCATAAATTATACTTATATTTCTATAAAAGAAGTTTAAATTCTAATTAATAGTCAATCCATATATTCTCAAAGTTATTTAATATTAAAATTTAATATAATGGAATATTTATTTATTAAGTGTTTTATAAAATATTAACACTCAATTATAAAAAATTTATAGTTAATAAAATTGTAAATAATTTTTAAATAAAATTAATATCCAAATTTATGTTTTCCTATGATTTATAAATAAGTTATAAACTATTTTATTCAATTATAAATTTCAATATTATATTTTTTTCTATATATATCATATTAGAGGATTTTATATTATAAAACATGGATTACAACATTATAAATCATACTTTAGGACTGATAATCCTCATTCATAGATTATTCTAAAATTCTAGTCTTATCACTACTTATAATATGTTGGATTCTTTATAATAAACACATCAACACCTTACAATCGTTGCATATGATATGTCATTGTGTAAGAATAATCTAGTCGTGAAAATAACATCCAATGATACACATTGATATTTGTAGAATAATATGATGCTATGTTTTTTCATAGCTAGATCGAATCTATCATAGAATATGATATTCTATATCATGTACTATAATTAAAAAAAATAGAAGAATATTTTTATTGATTACACGGTGTATTATTCTATATTATATAAAATTACTCCATTATAGCGTACAATATCATATATCTAATAAAAATCCATAGTTAATTTTGTATATCATTTTTAATAATATATAAACAAATTCTATATGAAAACTTGATTTTTTACTATTTTTACAATATTTTATCAATCAAAGATCATGGTATGGATCTTGTACTACTAATGGGGTTTTAAGGATTGTTTAACGTTAATTAACATGAAAAAAATAATAAGAAACCCAAAATTTTAGGATCAACCATATTAGAAAAAAACCGTGAATAAATAAAATAAAAAACAAATGTATACCTTTCATGGAAGATCACTACTACCATATACATCTATCATGCACTGAATAAATATCTCTAAGAGTTAACCAATAGAATCCCTCCTTTGTTGTGTATCTATGGGCTAAAATCAATCACCTGACACTCAGATAAATGGTTAAGAGAGAAAGAGAAAGTGATCTTTGAGGGAGAGTCCATATAAGGTATATGAAATCATGGAAAACCCATATGGATGTCAATAGCCTCTTTATATATCCTTTTATAAGATTACATTCATTTACTCCTCATATTCCCTAATATAAGATTAAATGGTTTTGCTGATTATGAATTTACCACATCAAAACATTTACATGATCCTTCATAATGTTTTGGCTTATGAAATATTTAATAATTATAGCCACATATTAAATATTATTTTGTGTTAACCATTAATGATTGGATGTCATTCATATTATAGGGTGTTAGTATGTATGATATAATATGATTCTTTTCACACTAGTGCCTTTCAATATCTCCCAAGCATACAAAACAATACTCTCATTCATGAAATTTTCAATTCCCATGAAATAAATGATATCATATCATATGATACTTCTATATAATACTCTAAGATATAGGATAATATATATCACATACAAGCTAGGATTTAAGGATTATCTCATTCAAGAGGTTTGGTTATGTTTACAAGATTATACGAGACATTAACTATTGTATTTATGATTTTATTTTATTAATCTGAGTACTATTGTCCGAAAAAACACCACTTGAGGGTGGATATATCGTGTACAAACCAATATTCATGTTAGAGAGTGGACTGATTAGACTGCCAGACTTGCATTCCCTCTATTACCTTATAGATTTGAATACACTATATGTGAATTGAATATAACACTGTTATGTTTTTGGCCAGATCTAGACTGAATATTGGATTGGTGTGGTTATAGTAGTGGGTGGGTGATGAGACGTTAGCCATTAGATATGTGAACACTAGCTTATGGGGGTTGGTTTTTAGGTGTCCTGCTATATTTTGACAACATGTGTTATACTATATATACCATGTTATTTTTTGAGAGGTTCTTATAGCGAGTTTGGGAATAAAATATTTAGATGAACTAGGGATATTGATAATTACCCATAGAATCCTTTAATGAAATAGAAACATAAATAATACCTTATAAGGATTTTGGGATGAGATAGTTCAATAGTTGATGTTTTAGAAAGTTTATACCTAGGAGGTTATAGTTTATAATTATATAAATATGGAAATAATATTTTACTACTCTGATTATTATTTATGATTGATATTGGCTTATTTGTTTGTTATTAGGGGATGGTTAATTTATTATGTGGATATGCTCACCCCAACCTTTTCATACATGTTTGTGGGATTTTATTGGTGGAGTTCTTTGGTGATGTTATCTCACTGAGTGAGATTGATAGTAGAATCACGATGTTTAGGGATTGTGTCATGTGATGTTCCCACTAAAACCTATTAGAGTTGGTTCCCTAGAAAAAAACATTATCATTTACATTCAATTACTATATATATTATTATCACATATTGAGTCTACTTCTTGATGAATTATATAATAATTTCTTTAGATTATTTGTCAAATAAATTGGTAATAACAATTACCCACTATAATGAGAACTTATAGATTTAATGAAAAAATTATAAAAACAATTCATTATGGTTTAGATACATCAATATCAGAGGACACAAAATATTTTGAATATCTAGATTTCATGGATAATAAGAATAGATATTTATTATTATGAAGTTTTCACTTTGTGATCTCTATGTAGGGGGTTCTTGAGGAAAGACTCACAAATTGGAATTTACTATTTTATATATTTGAATGGAATTCGAATATACGATCATGTGTATTGGTTCTTATACTTGGGATCATTGATAATATATATCATGAATAAAATAATTTTATGTATAGAAAAAACATGATGATATATGATCACAGTTAAGTTGCATAAATCCTGTATATAAAAAGTGGTATGATGTTAATTGAATGTCTAAGAGAGGATTTTCCCCTTATGAGTTAATGGAAGAAGTTATATATTTCTCTTTAATAAAATTAAAGGTATTTAATTGATTTAATGGCTATTTTGATACTATAAAACTCATTTTGGAAAGTCAAATAATGAGCGGTCAAATTTATAGGATGATTACATTTTTATGCATCCTAATTTATGAGATATCAGCTCAGAAAGAGATTATATTACATTTTAGTATTCTTAGTAGACTTTCATTATGATGAATAATATTTTCTATAGAGACAATAATGTCTTGAAAGATACCACTATTATTCTATGAAATTAAATTGGAATAAAATATGTATATCTAGAAGAAAATTAGAATCAATTGAATATATGTTTAAGAATTAATTTATTCCAATTTCTTGGTATAATATTTATTCTAAGTAATATTTATCATAGATTCAATCAAAAAAAATTCAGGCCATGAATAAGTGATTTTAATTTTAACTATTATTTATTCACTAGATAAATAAATAAAATATCTTTTATTCATTATATGTGTGAATGTAAATTTTATTTTTTAAAAAATATAACAAAAATAAATATTTATTCACACATTATATGGGTATAATATTTAATTTATTGAATAAACATAGTATTATCGCTCAAGGTTCATTAATATTTATGCATAGTATTTGGTTTAAGTTAATATTAAAATAAATTTATTTTAAAATATTTCAACAAATCAATGTTTATTTTTTAAGAAATGATATTAGATTAACACATGTAACATGTATAAATAATAGTTTTATTATTTTTATTTTTATGAAGTAAATACACAATTTTTATTAGAGTTAAATTTTTAAAAAGGGTTTATGTATGATTATTTTTATTTTAACCTATCAACAAAAACCAAAATATATATATTTTTTGATATGATATTTTTATTTGTTCAATTATCCTCTCAATAACTAGATAGATACTTATAGATAATCCTACCAAATAATTTTAGGATTTAGTGGGAGGTTTTGCGAGATATTCTGATATGACTAATAAAAAATTATGTAAAGAACTTGATTCCATTATGTGAGCACAAAATATAATCAAAATAGTGTTAAATGATTCATGGAACATGTGTGTATATTTATAAATTTATTCTAAATTTATTTTTTTAAGAAATTACAATGTTAACATGATTGATTATCGAGTCAATGACTTAAAAAATGAGTAGAAATAAAACTAAAAATAAGTAATTCATGTATTTATTTTATATAAATAATTAATTATAAATTATATATTATGATCCGAAAAAAGGATTGATTTAAATTTCATCAAGTTTAGATAAAATAAATTAAATTGTTATGTCTCCCTATAAGATAGCCCAAGTCCTATACACACTTATCTCATGCTAAAACATATTTCTTAAAACTATCATTGATACAAACTATAACAATGTAATTTTAACTATTATAATTACAATATAAATATCCAAAATAGTGTCACTAACATACCCAATACCTTTTAGGTTTATATTTTTAAAGAACTGGGAAAATACCTTTATGTAATAAAACCCTTGTCGTTCTAAGAAATCAATATGTTTTTCCAATTATGAACATATCTTATTTTTTCATAAGAGGACTTCAACATCTCTTAAAAAATTCTCCAAAGATGATAACCTTATAGATATATCTTATATAATATCATTCTTCAAAAACTGGGAAAATAAAATCATTTGAAATGATGAGATGAGATACTTAGAAAGTATAAATATGAGAGATATCAATCGATGATCATATATAAGAATAAGAAATAACAAGGGTATGTGATAGTGATCATAACTTAAGAAATCCATACCCATTTTTTCAAAATTCATAAATAATGATTCATGGAATAAAAATTTGTCATGATAAGAGACATGATTCATAAGAGTGAAAAATCATCAATAATAAATAATGATCCATGAGATAATATCATAATCATAATACATAAGTTTATGGAATACACATATGCATGGAAAATCCATTCCTTAGTCATGGTTCACTGAAAATAATATTTTAGTGTATAGAGTCTCATATTGGATTAGAGTCACCAAATTTTCCCATAATCTTCCTTATTCATGATTCACTACTAGGAATATAATTGTGGATATATTCCCATAGTAAATTAGGTTCACTCCTCATTCCCATAATTTACTTAGTCAAGGATCACTATCAGGAATATAATTTTCAGAAATTTCCTATAATAGATTAAGTTTACTCGCCATTATAGTTCATGTTATCTCATGAGATATCAATATTTTCCTAAATAATTAGTGGGATATAAAATACATATCACATAATGAAACCATATTTTGGTGTGCCACAATATCATAAAAATTCATTATTTTATCTCCACATAACTCATGAGAAAGAAATCGGTTTAATATGGATTTCATCATAACATAATCATAAGCCATACAGAGAGAGGAATTAGATATAATAAAAAAAATATATCCACAGTGGATCATAAGAAACATTATAGGATTTTTACATAGATGAAAAATAACTTTAGAAGTGAATTTGAATATTCCTTTAAATATAAGGGAAAATATCTTTTTCATTCGGTATCTTTAAAAACTAAAAATTCCTAGAATATTGAAAAACATATTTTTTAATATATCAATAGAAACTTTTAAATAAATCCTCAATTAAAATAATGGTCATGAAGATGTGAAAATTAATTCATTTGGTAAATTTTAAAACAATGATTCCATTGACACTTTTTGTATAATGTCATAAATACCCTATCTAGGGAAATTGTAAAAAATAATTCCAAAGCATAGAAATGAAATTAAAATATGGTTGAAAATGAATTTAAATTATAATTAAATCATAGAAAATAAAATTATTTTAATATGTTTTAAATAACATGGATTTGGAAAAAAATGACTCTTCACCAAAAGGAGAAATAAGGTTGGCCTATCTTAAAAATATTTTCTTATTATTTTTGAGTAATAAAGAGAGTAAAATGAAAAATATAATTGAAAAAACTAGAAATAGACATATAATAATAAATTTTATTTTTTTAAAATATAAGGATCATATAATTGCCATCATTGTAAATTTAACATAGACAAACATGAAAATAAATAATATTGTGATATAAACCCTTTCGCTTTAGTAAATGTTGAATCATAACACTATATAAAGAAATAACTTCCAATGAAATAATAAATAACAGGAATATAAATATGGTAATGATATAATCTATCAAATGTGTATTATATACACCATATAAACACAAAAAGGTTTATAACATGAGTCATGTCTCAACAAAACAACATCGAGATGAAGAACCCTTGCCTTAAGTCTTGACTGTCTTCTTACATGCTCTTAAAATATTGCATAATAAAATTATATTTATTATATATCTAATACATAACAACATTCAAATATATCATAACATATATTAATTACTTAAAACATATTATCACCAATTTATTAATATTTATTTATCAAAATCATTATCCGGAGTGTTAATTGTTATTTTTGAGAATGTTTTTGTTCGATGGTTCTGGTCCATGCACCTTGGACATGATTTAAAAATATTTGAAATATTAATCATGAAATAATTATAATATTTATTCATTATATAAACTTTTGTAACCATTAATATAACTCAATCTTGAAATATTAATACATCAATTTGTGGATGTGGTAATCTACACGTACACACAAGTGATGTTTTCACTTTTCAATAGATGAAATGAAAGAATGGTAAATTATAAATCTGATTAAAAAATAATAATTATATCATATATATCATATATATTCATTAAATATATTCTTATTACCATCCATGTTAATAATAAATGAAAAATAAATCACATTGCTTTATGGAGGTGGTAATACACACGTACACATGAGCGACTTTATCATTTTACAACCCAAAGGAGAGTAAGATGTTATATATTATTTTATATTTTAAAAATAATTTTCATGTAATAATAATCCCTTATATCCATTAAATATATATAAATAACAATACATGATGGATGGTGATGAAAAATAAAATACATAATTTCATAAGGACGATAGTCCACACATATGCGTGAGCAATGTTTTAATTTTTCACTAGAAGGAATGGAGATATAAAATAATTTTTGCATTAAAATTAATTAATTAGTATATTAAATTAAATTATTTTATAATATTATGTTTCTTATATAATATTTTAGGAGGTAAAGTAAGAAAGAAACTCGAAATAGATTGGTACAAACAATTACCTCTTCTTCTAGTATCTTCCTTTGTATAACACATTAAGATTTCTTGATAGAAAATTTTGGGGACAAAAAGACTTCTAGTTTATAGGTAGGAATATTGGAATAGAATTAAGGTATATATTGGTAGATATAAGTGGATCAATTAGTATAGAGAAGGGAGAATAAGATATTCTTTTTTATAATTGGTGGGGGTGGAAAACGTGAAAATACATAAAACTTTACTATATAAACTTCTCTTACTCAAGAAAAGAGGATCTAAATTGTCATAGTTTAAAACATTATAAGGTTAATGTTGATATAAAATCCACCAATGAGATTTAAGAAAGTGTTTTTTTGTTATTTTAAATGTTATGTCTTAGGTTAATCTTTTTTTAAACCTTTTTAACCCTTACAATGGTAACAATATATTTAGTCTTTAAAGGTTAATAATTTAATTTTAAAAAAGAAAGTGGATCATAAATAAACAATGTTTGATATTATATTATTTTTATCATAAAATTGATAACATTTAATATTTTTATAAAATTTAAATCGAATATTTAAATATTGTTTTATATAAATTTCTCTTAAAGTCATTTTCGAGACTCTTCACATAATTTGAAATTAAAAGAATCCAAATTACCAGGGATTTCAAATTTTAATATTTAAAACATCACCTAAATTTCATTTTGATTCATGAAAATCATTCATGAATTAATATTTTCTAAAACCAAACTGTTGTTATATTTAAAAAATATTTACTTTATTTTTTCACCCACTTTGAGAAGAACTGTTTTAGCGATGCGTAAGAGTTCAATGAAAGTATACCATCACTAAAAAGTAAACAAAATTTCTATAATAATTTTTTTATTAGTATTTAAAATAAAAATTTCGATTTTTTCATAACATATTTTTATTCATAAAAAAACTTATTAGAGATATTTAAAAAAGGAGAGTGACATTTTGTAATTATCCTTTACTTAAAATAATATAAAGATCATTATCAAAGTAAAATAAAATAAAATTGAAATAATTTAGAATAGAAGTTGTTTTTTTAAATAAACTCATAAAATGAATTAAATATGAGTATTTTATATATTTGGGTACCTTATCCCATATTTTTAACCATATATAAATGATTTTACCCATTTCCGATGTTTTATATTTTTACCATTATTACTATTCACTGTGAATTATAATGAAATAGTACTTATTTAAATATTATAACAGGATGGTAAAAAATTTTAAATCTATTTTATAAGATTTAATTTCAATAAGTGTTTATAATTACTTTCACACTATGTTATCAAAAATAAAAAAACTAGTTTTTTTAAAAAAATGATTGTTTTAGGTATAATTGTTTTCACCAAAATCTTGCATAATTTTTTTATCCTTGAATTAATTAGATTATTTTAATCAAGTGAGAATTATTTTATTTTTAATCCAAATAAAAAATGAAACAAACCTCGTAAAAAAATATTTAAATAGAAGTACTAAAATTAGTTTTTATTTGAAGAATAACATTACTTATATTTTAAAAAAATTCAAAGATAAATTTTTAAGATCTAAATTATATTTGTAAATTAATTATATTACGCATTAAATATATATTTTTATCTATAAAAGTAGTTTCATTAAATTTTAATTCATTATGAATTCATGATAATGTCATAATGGTGACATTATTTGTAAAATCAGTATTTTTAACCATTCACTAAAAAATCAACCATTTCTGAACAATAAAAAAAATTCACTATAAGATAATTTTGATTTAATGAATCAAAAAATAAACTTCATTTCATCAAATTGAAATTCTAAAATTCATAAATTTATCAATGAAAAATACAATATTATAGGAAAACCCACTTTTATATAAAATGATGCTTCTAAAATCAATAAATTCTTAAACTTATGGGGTTTAATTATTATCATTAAAAATTGGTTACTTATTTATTAGTAATTAATAAATAAATTTTAATATTTAAAACATTTGAACATATATTTCATAATATGGTTACTTCTATTTATATTTACCAAACCAACAATAAGGTTATAATAATCACATTTTTAAAAATATATTTCCATATTATATCAAAATTCATTTAAGATTGGTGTTATATATGGTATATTTTATTTAATAGATTATTTATATAAAATAAAATTAATTATAAAATCTTAGGGTGTTATATTCTTCCCCAAAAATAAATTTCATCTCTACGATTTTATCTTATTTTTAATAAAAAGGGTTTAAAGCATTATTATGTTCAATGTTAAGGAGCGGAAGAAAAAAATACATATGTGGAAATATATACCTTTTAATACACACTTTTTACATTTCCATTTGAAAAAGACATTAATTTATATGTTAATACTATAATACTTATAATTTTATAAATATTTCTCAAACTGTTCATTTTCTATTATGAGACTCAAATGTATAAATGAGATTTATAAAGCTTACCTTTATTGATGAGTAATATTTTCCACGTAAGAATAAATAGGTTTATTTTTTCACTTTATTTAAATTTAGGAACTCTTTTACCATAGGTATTTAGAATTTTTAAGACTATACTTACTTTATTTTTTACCGTAATGTCATCCATTGGTTTTATTTTGAGTATTTTCTACATATAATTCAAGTTCATAGGATAAATAGCCCTGATGAAATTATCAGGTCCAAAATACTAAAATTATATTTTGATGGATCAAAATATCCAAAACATGACAAATAACAATTCTTCATATTTCTACCCATTAACCAAAACTAAAATGGTCATATAATTTCGAATATCAATATACTTTTCTATATCATTCTCTAACTTCAAAAATAACACAAAAATGTTAACATGAATAATTCATTATTAATTTACCTCTAATATCTTACAAAATATTCTTGAACAAATAAAAAAACAGAAATATTTTATCACATATTCTTCCAAGATCAACATGGAAATTATCGTTACAAAAGATTAATCCCTCATAAATTCCCATACAAAAAATGTATATAAACTAATCATATATTCTCTAAAATAAACTCATCATTTCATAGAATAATATGAATCACCATAAATAAAAAAAACATATATTCTACAAATAATTATCAATATATGTATTCCTCAAATAAAAATCTAACATAAAAATTAATATTACATTTAATTTAATCATATAATATTCTGAATATAGTGAACCTCATCAAAAATAAATTTAGTCATTTAGTCCCTCAATCACTTTTCAATCTCATCAATTCCCAAAATATAATAATCCCATTATTCCCATTAACCATAATTACATCACTATCAGATAATGTATTCCACCTAATGGCTATGTATTTCTTTTAACGTATGTACCCACTAACATGATTCATGATTAATCTATCACTAAATAACATGTCAAACGTAAGGGTTACATGTAAATTAATGATAAATTAAAACCCATGAAACCGAAAATATAATTAGTCAACTTAAAATGCTATAACATAAAACCTCGAAATGTTTTATATTCCTTTAAACTTATAATCATGATTAAACATATCAACCCATAATTGTTTCCTTAACTCTTAAATTTTCCTCAACCGAAAAATTAATAACCCTTAAAGTTATCTAAAACATTCTCTGATACTACCAATAACAATCTAGTCCTATACCCATTGGGCTATAAATGATACCAATTAGAGAACTACATGACAAAATAAACCTCCTAGGAATGACACTTACCACCAACCCTTGTGGAAGCCCTTTCCTCTTGAAGACCTAGGGTTTTGAGTCTTTCTTCCCTGAAAATTCACAAGGAATAGACCCCAAGGATCAGATTCACTCCTTTGTTATGATACCAACAAAGACATACTGAGACCCATACACCCAAATCTAGTGCCAAAAACATATTCCTTATATATTATCTTAGATTCCAACTGAATTGACCAAATTTTAACCACCATAATTACAATTTAAATTGAAAAAATTTATTCACTTAAATACTAAATAAATTTTTTGTTTAGAGTTTTATAAAACATAGAAAAACCTTATATGGAATAAAACCAATGTCTTTCTCATCAAATGATAAATTTTCCCATTTTACTTAGATATTCTTATTCTATAAGAAGAATTTGACATATCTTAAAAAATTATAATCAAATTATACCCTTATACACATATATTATATAATATCATTCTTTATAAACTTGGGAAATTGAATCATAAAAAAGGGCGAGCTCAGATGCTTAGTAAGGATAAACATGGGATATATCAATTAATGATCAAGTATTTGTATAAGATAAGTTTATGGTTATAGGAGTATTATCATAACTTAATAAATTCATAACCTAAATGTAAAAGATTATAAATCATGATTCATGGATTTAATCATTATCATACCCATATATTTTAGCCGTAAGAGTGTAGAATCATCAATAATAAATCGCGTGTCATGATAAAATGTCATATTCATAATTCATAAACTTGTTACATACATATACACATATAAAATAATTTATTTAGTGATGTATCAATACAAATACTATCTTAGTGGATAGAGTCCCATAGTAGATTGGATTCACTTTCCATTCCCATCAATTTCTTAGTCAACCCTCACTGCCAGGACTTTCAAAGTGGATATAATCCTTGTATCAACCCAAAATTTTATGAATGAAATTTACCTTTTCTGATTAAATTAAATGTAATATTTTTTAGAAAAAAACATTCACTTATTTTATTATATCTAATTGGATTTAACAGATTATTATGTATCTTTACCAATGATAATATAGTCGTTGAATATTGATCTAATGAATATTGTAAATATAGGGTTTTAACAAATAATTTTGGAATCAAAAAAGGATGTAATGGACTCAACCAAAAGGATCACTCCATATGAAGTCCATTTATTGATACTTCTAATGGGGATATCATTTCTGGGATTCTGCCTAGACCAATCCCAATATGAGACCCAACAAATTAAGTAAGTGAAAATATATTTATGGAGAAGTTTAATGTCATTGATATCATGGCCCAAACATTGTTGACCGAATGGCTGCATAAAATCCCCACCATCACTCACCTTACTCTTAGGGCGTATTTTGGTGTAATAAAGGGATATGTACCAAGACCCCATATATAAAGACATGTACATTATTTTTTAATGAATATATTTTTACCCTATTATTGTTAATTTGTAAATGAATTTTAAAGCACAAATTGTATTTTTGGTTAACATTCAAATTCAATTAATAAATATATTTTGATGAGTTAATGTATTTTTTAAATAAAAAATATTTAAATAAAATATTATTATTATTATATAACTTTTAATGAATATGAATGATCATATAATTTTTTTGAAGTCAAATGTGATTTTTATTAGGGTGCGAAAACAGTTATTTTAAAAATGAGTGAATTTTCAATAAATATTGGTTTTTAATATTTAAATATGAAAATTCACATATTTATATAATTATTTAGTTAGAACAACTATTATTTTCATAATTTGGATTTCAAAATTATATAATGGTGAATTTTTCATAATTTTCCAAGGCAGTCGAATATTTGGGTAAAAATTAAATACCGTATAATTATACTGTTTGTTTTATGACATCATAAAAGCTAAATAGTGATGTAATAAATACTATAAAAGGTATAATATCCCAAATATATTTTTTTTCTTAATATAATGTTATTTTATGTTTATTTTATTTTTCTTATAATGTTTTAGTGAATTCTCCAATACTTATAAAATATATTTTGATATTAAAATTATTTCTTTGAAAGTATGACTCAACTTCACATAAGAAAGGGAAATATTTTGTTATCTTAGGACCATGTACTTATAAAATATTTTATTCTACTCCCCTTGGAAAGAAACCATGGTAAAAAGCAATGTGATTGTTTGTGGGTTTGAATATTTTATTATGTTATATCCAAAACCAAAATATTAAAGAAATCCCTCTCATTTTATGTATAAACAAACCCATGATCCGATTTATCTTAAATAAAACTCATTTGATCATGAAACACTATTCACAAAACTCCCTAGAGTCCTCCCAAGGCATCCAAGCTATTAATAGGCCTCTCTCCAGCCTTTGGGGTGACACATTCAAGTAAAGAATCCTCACCTTCCTATATTTTCTTCAATTCAAGAACATTCTTTTGAAATTAGCCTGTATAATTTCAATTGGTTATGTTTTAATTAAATTAATATCTTTTATTTAATATCTATTTAATGTTATTTTAATTTTAAAACATTTATACTCTCTTATATTTATCTTATCCTAAGCCGTTACTATGCCGAAATTCCACAAGGAATCTTGCACACTCCTCTTTTATTAATAATTCCTTTTATGTTATGTATTATAATTTCCATTTTAATATGTTGGGATAGGTTTCTAAATACCCCCTTTAAATTTAATTTTAATATTAAATAATTATATACCCTTTAACTCTCATCAACCATTTTTTATTAATTTCTATTTGATGTTGTTATGCTACTGAAATTGCACCAATTTTTTCCGTGCCAAAATAATTCTTCAGTGAATACCATACCCATTTCTCTATGAAGTTGATTAACCTTTATATACATATACAAATTTATTAGGTACTTACATGTATTTATGCTATATTATTTATCATAGATTAAATTATTATGTTGGATGAATCCATGTTATTTGATCTATGTGGCACACTTAAGCATGATAATGAAATGATTATGATGGGTGTGCCCTGATAGAGCACCAATGTATTGGGTACTATTTAGTGTCATGATTGGTAATGTTGGGATATGGTTTTAAATATTTACTTTATTATACTTTTTTCCACCATGATATCTTGGTGGGTTTACCACTGACCTATGTTTGTAATGAAGTGTTTTATGTGGTTACCACATTTCACATGTTATGATTATCATGCTATATCATGCCTTATTATTCAAGTTCATTTTATGATCCATTTATATGCATATTGGGTAACATATTTTGTATTTTTCATGTTATAACCTTTTTATTCCCTTACATGGATTTATATCTCTACCTTTCTTTTATATATCCTCAATTTAACCCATGCAGTGTTATGTATTAAGGAACATTTTATTCATGTTAAATAAGTTTCCAATAAGAATATTTCTCTTCATGATTAAGTTGTTATATAATTTACCTAATTTATCAAATATACTAGACCTATCTATCTTCTTGGTTGTTTTAAGAGTAATTTTATGTAATAAAACATGTATAAATGTGTAATAATGATAAGGGTTGTTATAGTTGGTATCAAAGGATATGTTTAGTTATTTTTGGGATTTGGATTAGAAAAACCTATTGAAAAACCATTAGGATAATACTGTAGGAAAGCATCCCTAAATTTTAGTATGTATATAATAAGTGATTTATCAAGAAAATATATCCCAATCATGATACTACAAGTGGATGTGGTTATGGAAAAAATGTACCTAGAAGTAACAACATTGATAAGGTGTTCTGGGCTTGAATTAGGGTCACCTAGTACACGACAACCATACTTACCGTTCACCTAGTTTTACACTCATAGGGGACATGATTTGGTAAATTATTAATCTCATTAAGAACCATTATTAATGGACAAAAAAATTACCATAAGAATATATGTTATGAAATAGATAATATATAACTGAAATTGAATCCTTGAAATTCATAATTTAAGAGAAAAATGTAATTTATATGTTATCCATTTAATGTCAATAGATTCTATTTTATGTAATAAATTTTAAGATACACAAACATAATTATTTTATAGTCATTGGATGGAAATAATAGGAATTTATTTAACAACTCATGTGAAGGATAATGGGGTTATTTCCACAATGAGATTCCAAATCCATTGGGAGCAGGAATCAAAAACATTATCATGATACTCTCTCAGTTAAACAATGTTTTGAATATAAACCTGGATCAAGAGGATCACCTAAACCCCTTAAAAGATAGAAATTAGAAATTGATATCTTCATGAAACAATGTTCTCATAATTTTAATGGATCATATGATACCTTAATCTCAAAGAAATAGATCAACTACATTGAGAAGATCTTTTCCATCCTTCAATGTTCCGAACAAGAGAAGGTTATTCTAGCTATTTATCATATGGAGGGTGAATCTAATCAGTGGTGGACATTGATCAAGAATATGAAGCTCGAGGAAGATATTGAAGTAATAGAGTGGAAGAAATTTTGGAAGATGTTTTTTGATAAATATTTTTCCCACACCCTCCATCCAAAAATTGAAATAGATTTCCCTACACTAAAAAAATAGGAAGATGAGTCAATTGTATCATACAAGGATAACTTCACAGGCCTTTAATGATACACCTCCAGTTTTGTCATTACCCCTGAATTTCGGGTTCACTTCTTCTTTGGTGGGATAAACCTAGTCTACGAAAATATTTGGTAATCCATGACTTTGATAACTAAGAGGAAATTGTCCAATGTTCCCTCAAAGTTAAAATGGAGATCAGTGAATCTCAAGAGTATCATGGGGATAATAAGAAGAATGTATAGTCAAATTCTAGTAGTCCAATGGATAAATCCAATTGTGCTATGAAATTTATCATCCTACTTGTCAAAGGAGTGGAAAAAAGCACCCTATAAATTACATAAGAGGAATAAGGAAATGATTTAGGTGTGGAAGGGAAGGGAACCTGGCAAATGATTACGGATTGGATAAACCGACCAATCTGATAGATGAAATAAATTCTCTAGTCAACCCTCAATGTGTTTCTCACTACATCAACTTCATGGAACCAAGTCACTTTTCGAATCAATTACCCAAGAAAAGGTTTCTTAGGGAACCAACAACCTTTAAGGTAGTAAGGGAGATATTTTTACATCACTACCACTGAAGTGAATCCTGAAAAAATAGTGGTGAAATATATTCTATTTATTCATTAAAGAATATATAATGTACATTTTGATTCTAGTTCTATTTGGTCCTTTATATCATGGAATTTTAGTTGAATAATCCAAACACCACCACAAATAATGGAAGTAGAGATATCAGTGGAAACCAAAAATGGGTTAATTATTGCATCCAATGTATATAATTTCACACCTATCAACTTTTATGGGATAAACTTATCATAGAATCTCATCATACTCCCTTTGGTGGAATTTGATAAAATTATGGGAATGGATTGGATTTCCCTATAGAGAGCCAAAAAAAATTTCTACGAGATGGAAACCACTCTCTATATATAGAATAGACCCCCAATTAAACACAATTTCAAAGAGGAGGATGAATATTATTAAGCACCATAATCTCAAGAATGTATATTATTCCTATATGAGAAAGAATATCTAGATCAAATGATTGATACTAAGGAAGGGATCATCTTCGATGACATACTAATTGTGAGGGAATTCACCGATATATTTCCTTAGGAATTTCCTGGTATTCCTCCTTACATGGAGGTTTAATTTTTAATCGATATTCTCAACGAGGTGTTGAAAATATCCAATACTATATATAGGATGGGTGTTTTGGAACTTGAAGAGATAAAGAAACAACTAAAGGAGAATCTGGATAAAGGTTTTATATGCCCAAGTGCTTCACCATGGGGTAAATGAGTCCTATTCATCAAGAAGAAGGATGAGTCAATGCACCTTTGAATTGATTATCATGAGCTCACCAAGATCACGGAAAAGAACAAGTGTCCCTTTTTCATTAATTGATGAATTTTACAATCTTCTATGTGGAGAAAAATAATTCTCTAAGGTGGATCTATGGTGAGATATTACCATGTTATGTTGAAGGAGGAGGATATCCCCAAGTCTCTTTTATACATGGTACGAGAACTATGAATTCATTGTGATTCCCTTAAGACTCACTAATTCTTCAAAAATATTCTTGGATAAAATTCATTGAATATTTAAGTATTTCATAGAAAAATTTTTGGTTGTTTTTAAAGATGATATTCTAATATTCTCAAAAACTGTAGGATCCCGAAGCACCCTTAGAGAGAATTGGTGAATCCAGGTGATGATTTTTTTTAAAATAATGGATCTTGTCCCCACATTTTTGGGAACTTCTTTAACCTATCATATGGAATAGTGAGTAAGAACAACAAAAAAGGATTAATCAAATTTGTGAAATTATACGTTCCAAGATCAGGTGATGCATTGTGCAAGTAGAATTAAAGAGAAAACATTGTTTTATAAAATAGTTCGACAATATCTCAGTATAAACCCTATATATCCTCCCATATGGTTGACATATTTTCCTTATTAGTCCATTGATTTTATTGGAAATCAATTAATGGTGTCCCCCGTTTTTTTATTATGAGTAGAATGAAACCAACCCCCCTTTGTTTTTGATGGAACTATCCAGAAACCTATCCCCCTTTCTTTTCTTTGGCTGTGGAAAGAAACCCTCTGTAGAAGGTAAGATGAGAGGAGAAATACTTTCCTAATGAAAATCTTTTATAATTACACTATCTTATCTCTCAATAATTATTGATGTAATTTAGAGTACTCATATAGAGATATAGTGATGAGATCCTTTTAGAAATATAATTTAGAAATGGATCATTATGATGACTATTTGATATTACTAAAGATTCTACATGGGGAAATATTTTATTGGATTGAAGAGTTATTATAGTTGGGAGATTCTCTTCTAATACACTGTGTTCCTATATTAATATCCTCCAATATATCTAGGTTCTTTTTGGAATTATATAGGATCAATATGAAGTATCAATGACACTTTAAGAGGTGTATGACCCCATAAATTTAAGATCATTGACTTGATGAATCAGCCTTAATGACTTGATGGATGACCCCACTTGCTACCCAGTATGATTTTGTGGATCTTCCTAGATTTTCCTACATCCACCAGCTAACTTATGGACTCCTAATACTTGGGGGAAGCTACTGTCCTCACCACTGGCTGGCTGGTGTCTATACATGGGTAAAATGATGTTATTTATTTAAATATACCTCAAATAGTGTACCTTATAGAATATTCCAAATCATGTTAAGTCAATAAGGTTTTCTTATGACCTTTCCATTCCTCTATGTTTTGAAAATCACAAACACCATATCTATTGGAAAATTATTTTCTTAAGGAAAATTTACTTTTTCTAAAAGAAAACTTTATCCTTACCTTAGTTTTAATTATCTTATTTTATGTCCTCTCAAAACCAATATTATTTTTATTATGGAAAAAATTCGGATTCTTATCTAAGAGCTCAGAATCTTATAGTTATTTGGATATCGAGTGTACTGAAATTTAGATTCCGATTTCTCTAAAATTCAGACTCTGAAATCTTTGAATATTAGTTTTTGAATTATCTGAAATTCTGAATATGAATTCTCTGGAATTAAAAGTATGAATTATATGAAATTTAGACTCCAAATTCTTTGAAATTCAGTCTCCAATTTCTCTGAAATTCAAATTCTGAATTCTCCAAGATTCAGACTCTGAATTCTTTGAAATTCATATTTTGAATTCTCTAAAATTTAAATTCCGAATTTTATAGAATTCAGACTCTGAATTCCTTATAATCTAGAGTCTAAATTCTCTAAACATAATTCCAAACATACCAAAGCATTATATGGACTTAAACAATCCCCTAGAGCCTAGTATGATAGACTTGAATGATTTTTATTACAAAATAATTTTGTTAAGGGAAATGCTAATCCTACTCTATTTACAAAGAAATATAAGAAAAATATTTTTATTGTTCAAATATATGTTGATGAAATTATATTTAGATCAACTCATCAATTTTTAACTGATTCATTTGCTAATCTAATGAAATATGAGATTGAAATGAGTATGATGGGTTAGTTAAATTTTTTCCTAGGTTTTAAAACTTCTTATAAACCATAAAGAACATATATATCTAAACATATGTATATTAAATATCTTATTTAGAATTATGGACATGAAAACACAAAAGTTATAAGCACTAAAATCGGTTCCTCAAATTCTATTGATATTGATGAAGCTGGGAAACTAGTAGATCAAACCTCTTTTAGAGGTGTGATAAAAATTTTATTATACTCAAAAAATATTAATCTAGATTTAATGTTTTATTTATACTTATGTGAAAGATATAAATATAATTGAATGGAATCCCATTTAAAATCAGTGAAAATATTTTTTTCTCTATTTAAAGTGCACCATGTATTTATGAATTTTCTATACTTTTGGAAATGATTTCATTTAATTTTTTTATGATGCTGATTTTGGTGAATGCAGAATGTATAGAAAAATTACATCCGTAAAATGTCATTTCATAAGAGATTAATTAGTTTCTTGGTGTTTTAATTAAGAACACTTAGTATCACTTTCCACTTCTGTATCTGAATATGTAGCAGTTGTAGGTTTTTGTTCTCTATTTTTTTGGATAAAACACACACTCATAAACTACGACATGAGTTTTACCAAAACATAGATATTGTGTGAAAATACAAGTACCATTTCCCTGCATGAAGACCATACACATCACTCTAATTCAAATCACATAGATATTAGGAATCACTTTCTTAGGGATCATGCAGTTAAAGAAGATATTATTATACAATTCACAGGAACACAAGATCAACTTGATGATATTTTTACAAAATCATTTCAATCTGAGAGATTTTAATTCATTATACAAAAGTTATGAATGGTAACCATAAGGTAATATTCTATATTAACTTTTTTTTAAACCTATATCCTTATATTAAGAAACTCACTTTCATAGGGGGACAAGATTTTTTTATTTACTGATTTTTTTCTTAATAAAAATTTTCATAAACAAATTTTTAATCTAATTTTTTATAACCAACTTTTTTTCTTTCTCAATCAATTTATTTTGGAACTTTAATATACGAAACCTAAAATTTACTTCACTTAATAAAATTTTCCAAAATCTAAAGTTATTAAAGAAGAATATTTTTCATTACTAATGTTTTTTCATCAATACAAAAGGTATGTTTCCTTACATAAATTTTTGTAATTGAATTTTTTCTTTTTGGTATTTTTATCCTATTTTACGAAAACTATATCAAATTCACTTTTATTAAATCATATTTTTCCTTAAAAGCTCAAATTATCGAAACATACCAAATATTTCTTCAGCATTTTTCTCAACCATTTGATTAGATCATGCTTTTTTTAACCATTGGATCATTTTGGGAATTTTAACCATCGCTTGGACACCTATATAAAGTCTCCCTATTCTTTGAACAACATCAGTTTTTAAGACTTTTTGTGCTGAATCTATTCCTCTCTTCAAATATATCATTTCTTTTTTCTATATATTATTAGACTCTGAATGTTACTGGAATCTTACCTATAGAAAAAGAGGTATTCAATCAAGGAACTGATGGATTGGAAAATTTATAGGTAAAGTATGGTTGACCCAAAATTCATAGCTATGTTTAATTCCTTGATTACGAAAAATTTTAAGCTGAATGGATGGGAGAGTTTTTGTGTTTCTAAGACAAAGATTCGGAATCTAGTTTATCCAAACATTCTTGTAGAATCCTATGACATAGTATGTTTTTATGAGGAAGGTGATGGGAGATGTTTTCATATAAATGCTATGTGAAATCCTATTCTCTATCTTTTAATATGGCATTTTTTTTGAATTCCATATAAAGGTGTGGCAATTTTCTGTACTCACATGTTGCTAGATAAGTCAGTAAGTTTTAAGAAGTAAAAGGAAATTGAGTGCCTTGGACTCAAAGGAATAAACTCACTTAAGATCAACCACCATTCAAAAAATTTTAGGATGCTATTTTTATGGGTATATGGTTACCTCATTCTGAGAAAGGGTGACAAATACTTCCTAATGAAAAGTAATATATTTGTATTTGATTTTATGGTTTACTTGAGAAAGGTAAATTTGGTAAAGTACATTCTCTTGAAAATCATCTACATTAGGAAGGGATCTCTCAAATATCAGACTACCATGTATCTAGTGACCTTGTCAAAGATTATAGTGTTTTTCATAGAATCCTTCAAATTTACTTGAGGTTATAATCCATGAAACATCATGATCTTATTGCTAAGTGATGATACCTTGTGGAGAATGAAAGTCGGTTTCAATACCTTGTTCGAAGAGTTTTATGATCTTTATGAAAGTGAGATTGACTCTTTTTCTATGAAAGGGGAAGAAATAGAATCTTCCAAGAAAGCATAAAATAATAAAAAGGAAAAAGAACCAGAAACAAAATAAAAATATACAGTTCCAAAAACTCAGTCAGCACCACCGAAGTCAAAAAAGAAAAAAACATTGCATGATGAAGTTGTAGAAAAAAGTAGGGAACAAAATATGAATAAGAAAAAAGGAGATACATGTTTGGGCCTAGATGCTATTAAGTAAAAATCCTTTAAAATTCAGAGTGTTGAAGAACTTAAAAGGCACAAAGAATAAAAGAAGTTGAAAAAGAAATTTTTTGAAGCTGAGATCATTCAAGCACTTATCAAGGATACTGAGAAATCCACTGAATAGATTAAAGTACCAGAATCCATTCTCTAATAATCAGTGCTAGTAGAGACTCTGGGAAAGAAAATTATAATTTCAAAACCTATTGTTGAAGAAGAGATAGTCCATGTAGAAGAAGTAGAAGAAGAATAAGAGGAAAAAAAGGATGCAAGTCATGATGTGATAAAGCAAGTAGAAGAATATCATGAGAAGTAAAGTCCTTATAATAAGATTTCAATCTATACTTCCCATGTTGAGTCAAGAAAAATTATTCCTCAAGGGAAAGAGGATGATAGATAGGAAGAGGTTGAAAAACCTAGATGATGAGAGTAACAACCATAATATCACTCAACCTGATGATGTTACGACATATACTAATAAAGGAGAGATTTATAAAGATAAAATAGTACAAATATTTGATACTGAGAATGAGTCTCATAGGGTTGAGAAGGTTTTTCTCAAAGTGGACAAAAGAAAACAGGTGATTGATGATACGCCTAAGAATCTTGTGGTTGTTAAGAAGAATGTTGGTGGTTCATCCATGATGAAAGAGAAAGATCTAGATAAATAATCTTCTCCTACAAGGGAATCAGATTCAAAATCTTCATCATTGGTGGGTCAAGATTTTGTTTTTGATTCACTAAAGAAGTTAATAAAGACAATTACATTGTTTTTGAGTATTGATTGAGGATATCAGTTGCTTCAACACTCTCCCAATCAGAAGACATATTTGGTTAGCGGGCTCCAGGAAAAAATCATCATGATTAAGGAAGATTTCCAAAAATTACATATTGGTTATGATTCCCAAAGGAGATCATGTATTGAAATTACAAAATGTTATCAAAGAACAATTAAAGACTTTATAATTATTGATGACATCCAAGATTCGGTGAAAGATGATTTTGATATATAAGATAATAAAATAAAAAAAACTTTCAATGATTTTTTTTGAGAAGATGAATCATGAGAAAATAACTAGGAAGAAAGATGATAATGATTTGAATGGGACATTAAATTCAATTTATTTAAATATGAATAGAGAAAGGTATCTCAGGTAAGATTTTCAAGAAAATTTCAACCAACAATAATCTGTAGTGATGTCTTAGGAAGAAATCCATAAATTTAAAGATAAAAAAAGAAAGGCCCTGGAAAAGAAGAATCTGGATTTGGAACTGCTACTCAACCAATTTGAGAAAGATCATGCCAAATGAAAATAAGGATGAATTATTTTTCCTGTCAATACCGATATTTTGTTGAATTTTACCTTGTATCATTTTTTCCTATCATAATGAAAATTTTCTTTTCCATCAATTGTTTTATTTTTGATAGTTGTAATATTTTATGTATATTGTTTTCCATTTTCTCAATTCCTTTTTGAAAATCACATATTAGGGTGTATAATGATCATATGAATTCTATGTAAAAAGAAGATGATGCTCTATATAAGGGAGATTTTAATTAATGGGGAGTATACATAAAGAATATTTTTTTAAGAAAGAAAAATTAAAATCTCTCTAACTATGTCAAGAGTACGATCCTTAGGAATTTGAAATCCTAAGGAGAATTTAGTTTTATTCATCATGGTTCATATGTAAAGGGAGATAAGTTTTTCTTATAAATGTTCATAATGAAAATTATTATTCATTATATTGTATTTTTGAAATGACATTTGTGATTTCAAAAAAAGGGAGAGATTATTGAGTCAATAATTTTGTATTTACATTCCTCTATGTTTTTCAAATCACAAACACCTTATCTTATATAAAATTATCTTTCTCTAAGGATTTTTTTCTTAAGGAAATTTATTTTCTCTAAAAGAATATTTTATCCTTAAATTGGTTCACATTATACTATTTTACGGGCTCTCAAATCCATGTTTATTTTTTCTATGGGAAAAAATTAAAATCTTTATAAAAAATCTCAGAATATTATAGTTCCATGGATATATAGTCTTCTGAATTTAAGATTAATAATTATCTAGAATTCATACTCAGAATTTTCTAAAATTGAGATTCAAAATTTTCTGAAATTCAGAATCAGAATTATCTAAAATTTAGACTCTGAATTCTCTAAAACTCAGACTCAAAATTCACTAAAATTTAGACTCAAAATTCTATAAAATTTGGACTCTAAATTCTCTGAAATTGAAACTCTAAATTTTTTAAAATTGACACTTTCAATTCTATGAATTTTAGATTTCAAATTCTCTAAAATTCAAACTCCAAATTCCCTAATATTCAGGTTCTGAATTCCTTAGAATTTAGACTATGAATTCATTAGAATTAAAACTCTGAATTCCTCAGAATTTAGACTTTGATTTCCTCAGAATTCAGACTCTGAATTCCCCAGAATTCAGACTCTGAATTCTTTGAAAAACAAAATCCAAATATCCATGTTTCTAGAATTTTATTTTTTATATGTTTAGACTCCAAATTCTTTTTTCCATAGATTCCAAAAATTCTGATTTGGTTAAGAAAATTAATTTTCCTTACACATGTTTTTCATATATGAAACTATTTCATACAATTTGTTTCTTACTAACCGTTGGTTGAGTGATATGTGCCATGGTCCCTCTGGGAATCAAGGAAAAATATGACCATTGGAGTTGGGAGCCAACTGTTGATTTTTTTCCTATAAATGAGAGATCCTTTGAACTAGATCATCATCAATCTATAGGTTAAAATTTTTGAAGCAGTGAAGAGATTTCTAGTGAGAGACTCTCATGCCTTGTGCATTTTATGAAAATACAATTCATCCATGAACAACTTGTTCAGGTTGATTCATACGACCCTGATTGTTTCTGAGTAAAATCAAGAACTTCTGGGTATAAAAAGAGAGAGGTGTTGACTTCTTTAAAGTTCATGGGTTTTTGGGGATAACAAGACATATTCTGATATTTTTATCAAGGGATTGCCCACTAAAAATTATTTCACTTTTTCGAATGGGGAGATATTTGTTGGTGAAAGTGTATTTTCTATTGGTAAAACATTTTACCAACATATATATCCCTATCACTAATCTATTGGTAAAAACTCTATTGCTAAATGTGTTTGTGACAGATAAAATAGTTCTGTTGTAATTATAATAATAACAACAGATAATATATATGTTGGTTAAAGTGTTTACCAACATGTTCTGGTGACAAATTTATCTGTTGGTAATAATATTACCAATATATAATATATTTTTTATAAATTACATTTAAATAAAAATTATAAATTTTTATTTCCTGTAAAATTTCATATTACATTTATTAATTTATCATATATAATATATATGTTTTAATTATTAACCTAAAACAATTTTAACACATGATCAAAATTAGAAAATAATTAATTATATTAATAATGAAATTCATTAAAAACATAACCTTTTGGATCCGCACCAGGATTGTTCCACAATTCTGGACAACCCTACCCCTACCCCAAAACACACACTCTAATCCCCCCAAACAGGATCATCCAGCATAGAAACTCCAACCCATCATCGGTAGCAACTCCAGCACCAACAGATCCAGCTCATCTATGTCAGCTCCAGCCTCACCCATCAATTCCAGCTCAAGCCTCATCCATCACATCTCCAGTATATACCAGCTCCAGTCTATGCCAGCTCATCCAACTCTAGCCCAATTTTGTCAAACTTCCTGCATTTGTGTTTAACTTCCTTTTGAATTTCAACAAAAGTGGTACCTGTAAAAGGAAATAAACATTCAAAGACAACTTTTTATTTAGAAAAAAATATAGACTTGACATTAGGTTTGAAATAATAACGTGAAAAGTACCCATGATATTATATTTTTCCAGTCAGTAGACCTAACAATATCAATAACCCAACTTCTAGCAATCATCTCCAAGAACTTGATACAAAATTTGCACAACTTTCTATCCCATGAATACTCAGGAGCACAATATACATAAATCCCTATCAATAAAATTGTTGAAGATGTTTCATGGGAAGATACTGGAGGTTTCCACCTATATTATAAGGATTTATATTTAATTCTCCTATATTATACTTATAATGAACATCATCTTTTATACCCCCAATGGGGACCTTTCTATGCAGCTACTTTGTTCTCATAAATCCTACTAGTATCAAGGTTGTTTTACTTACTCAATTTCATTCTATCCTATTGATTTATCTTCTTCCAAATTTTAATGCTAATTCCATCAACCAAATTGATTAATGATTAAAATAAACTAGTTAATTAATTTTAAATAAATGTGCAAAAATATGTGACTACATCAAAACTGCAAATAATTTAACAGTATGAAAAACACATCAAAATATCAAACCATGAACTAAAGCCACCTCCATAAAACAAGCAAGGACATTCAAAAAATAAATAAAATTTCATGGGTTGAGGCGGATACAAATTACCTGTTAGATCCTACAAGATACATGGGATACCCACCCTCAAATAACATGATAAGTACCTATACAACATGCCACTGGAATTCCAAAAAAGAATTTAAAAATCAAAGAAAAGACAAGAAGACTTACAATGAGGGGTCACATCACTCATTAATGCACGAACATAGATGATCCCATAAACTAGAACTTGAATATGAATGCCCACTCTACTATAAATCACTATCTTATTCACGTCCCCTATCAGTAATGATGATGATAACACTAAAATATATAACAAATTCTAAAGATAATGAAATAATAACTCTAAAACAGATTCCAGATTCCAAATTTGACACACATGCCAAGGGTGCAATCTAATTAAAAGATAAACTTTGTTTACAAAGTGAAACACTAAGAAACTCATATGAAAAATAGGTGAGGGGATAGATTACATAGACAGTAATTCACATTGTATTTATACCAAATAAAAATATGAATAGGTATAAAAATATTCCCTCTGCCCAATAATTGCTGTATACATTCTAATCACACTCATTAGATTTTACTAGAGCACATTTCATCTTTTCAATGGTTCTCTATAGCAGGGTAATTGATTAATTAGGATAAAGAGAGGTGAATGTACCTTTTTTCCTTGGGCGGCTTTTACATTTACTTTCTAGTTGAAAAATTTCGGCCAATATTGATTCATCCATCTAATAAAACGTGCAGGTATATGTTCAACATGTATCTTCCTATGGGTAGGACATCCAGTCTCTTCTTTATGGCCTCATAACTCCCCTTACAAAGTTGGTAATGTTGCGCCATATGGAATACCATGTGGGCCTAGCCATCAATGCTCATGCTCTCCTAGTAATAAAAATTCCAGATTTCACAAAATAGTACATAGATTCTACACATGGTCCGGCCTTCAATTCTCACCCTCTCCTTGCAATGAAAATCACAGATTTCACAAATAGTACATAGATTCTGATTTTACCAACACTAAGAAACACGCCTGGTTTCTACTTCGATTACACACACATATGAAGCATAGATTGCATAAATGAACGAAGCATCAATATATTGTTAGTGAGAACACTAAAACAAATTCTAGATTTCAAAACAAGGCATTATATAGAGGTGAGGGGAATTAAAATGTTAGTGAGAACACTACAATAGTAATGAGACATCAATATATTACCTTAAACATGAGGTCCTGACTATTCCTCACACTCCATGATTAACTATGGATGAAGTAACACCTTTCAGCTCTTCATGATACACATTATCAAGGCATCAATAGAATACAACATTTCCATGTCAACAACTCCGAAAACTTTATTCTTTTCATCCACAAGAGGTAGAGGAATATCTAAGTAAAAACACAAGTAAAAAAATGACATCATTCCTATATTATTATCATCACAGTGAACATTAAAAATATGTTTAATAAAACAATCAATTTTTACCATGTTAGGAAATTTATCATTCTCATTTCTTTGGTGAATTTGGAATTGAATTCAAAGTGATTTCCAAATTTTGATATTGTTGGCGCATCCATCCAAATTCTTCGTTCGAGATATCAATATGATCCAAATTTTTACAAAAATGGCAGATAAGATCATTTTATGGGATTTCTGGTTAGCATATTCAGCATAAGGTTTCTAAAGTCCATCATAGTTATTTAAGGCGCACGACGCACAACGACGACATGGGCCCCCGATGCGAAAGTGCACGACGTGGCGCAAGGCGTGTGGCAATATTAACTTGCGGCGTATAGAAAGAATAAAAAAATGTAGCCTAAAAAAACAAAAAAAATAAAAATTCCTAAAATATTTAAAACAAAAAATTAAATATTTTAAACCATATATCTAAAAAAAACAATAAATAAAAAAAATGTATAAAAAAAAGTGAAGTGCCCCTCGACATGAAAATATGAGGACAACAGTAACTGGAAAAAAAGTAAAAACATAAAAAAAATTGAATAATAAAAATTACTACTTAGGGTTCTGTTCGTACACAAGGTGTACGTGCGTACGCCTGCCCTGGACAAAGAGGGTTGGGTCATCGTCATCAGTCAGTATGGAAAAAGCTGTCGAGGGAGATGACTAGGTCGCACCGCTCAACTTGGTATGACAAGGGTTGGGTTGCGGCTGTCACGGGAAGAGGATAGTGTTGTGCGGCAATGGAGGTCGATGTTTGAGGTTTTTTTGAGGTATTTTTTAATCGCAGATAGGTTGGTGCAGTTGCGTGTGCCACGCCATTGCGCACAATAGCGCGTGCCACTGAGCGCCTTTTTAGATGAACCATTTCAAACCCATTGCATGGTGCTCGACTTCCTAGCGCACACCATGGTGCGATGGAACACCATTGTGTGCGCCATTAATAACTATGATGACCATCATTCTAAAGAGGATCAATTACAAGTACAGAGAAGAGGAATTGGAAAAAAAATATCTTATCTCAGATGAACCACATCCCCAAGAAGATCTCAGTCCTCATCAATAATGAAAAGATGGTCTACAAAGATAATGAATTTTCTGTTATCTTTATTCTTTCTAATTAGGAGTGATCGTAAATCATAATTCAATGACTCACTAATATTAATGGAATTGACCCTATAAACGAAACAACACATAGTACCTACTTGGCTTCATATCACGGTTATCGACCTGACTTGGCAACAATTTTTAAATTTAGAAACTAGAGAAACAATCTCACTAAGAAGGAAAAAGTTATGGTCGCTGTTATAAATCAAAATAAATTTAATTAATACTATAAAAATGTTTTAATGAGCCATTTCTTTGTTGATAATAGAAATACATACAATACGGGATGAAAATTCACAAGGAAATTCAAATATGAGTATTGGAAAGTTTAAATAGAGCATACAATATCGATTCACAAGTTCAGTACTTGAAGAGGGGTTGAACAAAGAACCAATCACATGATAGAGAAAACTCATATCTAAACCAAAACAACCCAGCATTCTCATCTTTTTCAACCTTCCATGTTTTATTATTAGCTTCAGATAAATAACATGACGTTTTCTAGTGGGAGTTTTATTTACTTGTTAAATAACAATTTTTAGATATTGGGGTTTGGGAATTGGAACCAGATATGAACAATAGACAAATCATGAGTTTAAAATCAGCAATAGATCATTGGAAAATTAAAGATCATTAGATATTATTTTAGGGCATAGAGAAAGGAAGGTTCTTGAAAGCATCTCAAAGAACATGTTTTAGATCATACCAATACTGTTTTCATTGATGCTAGACTTACTAAGATTAAGAAATTCTAAAAATGTATATCTTGAAGAAATGGAAACAATAGATGCATTAGTGATTTCTGATCCAAGCATCAATAGAAGCTTCTGCAAACTCCAAAAGTTAGCAGCCACTAGAGCAAGTAGAAAACCATGAGGGAACTAGAGTAAAGAAACATGTTTGTTAATTGATGTAGGGAAACTCTTTTCTAGACCATCAGTATTACAATTATCTAAAATACAAAAATCTAAAGAGAGTTACCTCAAATTAGAGCAGTTGATGACTATTTTGGAAAAGAAGTGATGATTTAAAAGAAAAATCATAGAAAGTCTAGAAGAACAAAAGCTGAAATCCATGATATTACCACATGCTTCCATCTTAAGTCCAGACATACACTATTTATCGGTAAGAAAGCGACCAAATTTACCCCCAGTTATCCGATTGAAATTGAATGGAATGGTTCTATTTATGTTGTATGTCTGAGTGTTTGGTAAATGAAACCAACAGTCACCCCTTATGTTGTGGGAAAAGAAAAATCCAGAGAAAAAATTTGAATAACATAGCTGAATGCATACCTGGTATTATTGCTTCAAAATGTACTGTTTAAATAGAACCATGCCAGGACACGAGGCGACGATCATTGAGCTGTGGCAGCCGAGGTTGATCTGGGAGAGGACCTGGTAGGGACACTAGCATATGGGGAGAAGGGCGGTCGATCTGGGAGGCACAAAGGATGAGTGGTGGAGGGGGAGGCGGCCGATGGGGCTGAACGGTGGTGGGGGAGGAAGCCGATTGGGGAGGCGTAGAGGCTGATCCATGGTGGGGGAGGTAGGGGAGGCTGAGCCGTGGTGGGGGGGGGGGGGCGTCGATCGGGGAGGTGCGTCGGCGGTGAGGGATATGGGGTGAGGGTGGGGGCGGGGAAGGGGGTCTTTGGCTCGGGGATGGGGGGTCACAGGGAACGGGACAAGCGGTGAGTGTTATGGGGAGGGGAACATAAACTTAGGGTTGGGGTGGGTGGGGTCGCGTGGAACGGGATGGGGATTGTTTTACGTTTTTCTGCATTTTTTTCATATATGGGGTCTTTGTATACACAAGGGTAGGTGTTTTACATTTTTTTTCAATATATGGGGTATATATATATATTCATAACTATTTTCTCATATATGGATTTGTGTTTATATATATATATAAATTCATAATTTTTTTTCATATATGGGTTTGTTTTTATATATATATATAAATTCATAATTTTTTTTCATATATGGGTTTGTGTGTGTGTATATAACCATAAATATTATATATGTATAAATTCATAGCTTTCCTCATTATATATATATATATATTATCTATAAATATTACTTAATTATGGATATTTTAATTAAGCGCATTTTGATATGTTTGTAATAGGTAATATATATATATATATATATATATATTCATTTTTTGGTAAAATATTTGATATTATTGAATTATTAATTGAAAAAAAAAATTATAATGGTAAAAGATTTGTTGGTAATAATAATTAATAACAACAGATTCATTTATCAGTAAATCAATTATTGGTATTATTATGATAAGACAATAGATTGAAATGTTGGTAAAAGATTTATCGGTATTGAAATACTAATATAAACGGATATATATGTTGGTAAAAAAAACTGTTGGTACCTATATTTAATATCAACATAATTTAATATCTGTTGGAATAAATCATATTTACCGAAAAATATATTATTTGTCGGTAATTTTCTGTTGGTAAAGGTCACTTTTTTTGTAGTGACCCTAGTGTGGGTAAGATAGACATTCATGAAAGTATAAATCAAGGGACCTTTATCCACGGTTTCTAGATACCCTACCCTTTGGGTTAAAACATTTCCAACATGTTAATTGTTCTTCTTTCATGTTTTATTTATACTTTATTTTGATAAATAAAGAAATTATAACTTACTTATACTTTCTTGTACTTTTACTTAATCTGATAACTAAGATTATATATGATTTAATGTAGAATATTTATCTAAGACAATTATTCTTATGTTTCATTTTCAGAATTATATTTCTGAATCCTAAGAAATTTTGTTTCATAATTAAGATCCAAAGAGGGTTTGTGAATTTACCATTTTTAACTTTGTAAAACAAGTTTGTCCTTAAGGTTAGAAACACAAGTTTTTAAACATACTACTCACCCCTGTTATAATTGAGTATATACATACACTATTTCGATCCTTCAAATCCTTTTTTGGTTATTTTAGATCCCTACTCTAAATTCAATAATTCTATTAATACTTAAATTATATATTTTATTCCTTTTAAAAATATTAAAAAAGATTATGAAACTTTAACAATATTCCATTATTTTTTTCATTAAGACTAAAAAATGGAATCTTAATATTAGAACTATCACCCACTGAAATGAAACTATTAAATAAAAAATTGACTGTTTGGGATCATGAAAACATCATGATATAGAAAGATAGATAAAAAATATTTAAAAAATATTTTTAGAACTCTGTGGGAGATGTGTTTGTTCAAACCAAGACATGATGGCTATTTTAAAAATTATGGGTTCTAAAATGATTTAAGAGGATGTGGTGTTTTATAACAAAAAGTAGAACATGAAAAATGAGTTCCTTATATTGAAGGAAAACATTTTTTTATATAGCATAAATTCTTTTAAAAGGAGATGTGTTTTGAAATGAAACTAAAAATTTGATTTGTAAGGGGATTGTCAAATGTGTTTTTATATGTTTTATCAAATACGATAAATTGTTTCAAATGGATTAGACCATTTTAAAAGTGGGTTTTATTTTAAAATGAGTTTTTGGATCCATGTTATAAGAAGTTATTATTTAATATGTGATAATGTTTTTAGGGTGGGGGGGGGGGGTTAATAGTGGTTTAGATAGCATGATTTTAGAATTTTTCATTTTAATGATGAGACTATTCAATTTGATTTGTAAAACATAAAAATGGGGGTTAATGTTCCATATTTTTCAAGTATGCCTCCCAGAATGATATAGGGAAATGGGAGGGTATTATATTTTGGTGTAATCCCTTCAGTTCATGGAATTTTAGTTTGTATTTTTGTAAGACATTAAATAGGGTGTAAGATGTTTTTTTCTTCTTCTTTGTGATGTAGTTGTTCATATTGGATACCTTAAGAGTCATGTAGATAGATTGAAGTTGTTTATCTTTGATGATCTTTGTTTATATAATTGGTTTGGTAATGATACTTCTTCATGAAGTTTGATATTCTCTTATGGGGTGAGGATTTTTAGCTAATAATACATTTTTGGTCTCCTCTTTGTGGATGCCTGTTCTATTTTGTTTAAGAGGAACTTCATGATGGGTGTTTCTTCAATTTAATTTTGATTATAGTCTTTGATAATATTTTTGATATATTGTGTTAATTGCTCATGTGTGGTTGGTGGAATAATATTTCTTGAGGTTTATGTATGCATTGAACTTATGAGGATGTTGATTATTATGGGAATAACATGGGTAGAAACTATAAATATTTTTTTGGTGAATTGGGAATATAATACACTAGTTCAAGTTATGAACTAACTAGTGTTTACTCATACCTTTAGATTGGTTCACCATGAGATTGGTTTTAGTGTACTAACTCCTAGGTTACCCATTTACAACCTCTTTAAATTAAAGTTAAAACCATGTCATTCCTTATTGAGGGTGGTTATGGTCTGTTCCTATCCTATTATAGATAGTTTGGGTGATTTATCCATTGATGATTTTGGTGAGATTTCCCAAGTTAGAATTGAGATGTTGTGGGGATTTTTCTTTTGGGTTATGATAACATCTTTTTTAATGTTCAAATGTGGAATGTGTAAGATATCCACTTTTAATATGCCTTTTAGGGGAGTTGTCTCTAATGTTAGATATCTCTTAATAGAACCGTGTGCCCTTTATTACACTATTTAAGAGTAATTTTAAATGGTGGGGAGACTCATGAAAGTTATTTGTTATTATAGGGCCTTAGGTTACATGGTTATGGTTTTTTTGTTCATGGAGATGTCTTGTGAGTTTGGAGGGACTGGGTTCTATTATTTGAGTTTATGTGTTCTCTACAGGTCCTATATATTTTTAATGGTTTTTAGGATTTCATTCTTTAATTACTTTTACATTGAATAAGCACATTATTGGGGTATAATGTGGCTTAGTGGGGATATTATAACTCCCCATGTTGATATTTTTGGTTAATTTATACTATTTTATGTTATTTTTGGGTGCGTTAGGTTATCATAAATTTCAATTTTTTATTGAAATTTGTAAGTTTTTTTGGTGTCATGGTTTGTACACTATTAATAGTAACCATTTAGTAACTATGAGAGAGTAATGTGAATCTTTCTAGTATAGGTCATCATGGTTGGCTCATGGTTTTTTGATCCCTTAGGGGTTTTACAGAAAACTACATGACACATTCTATACATGGTGGTGACTTGAATGTCTGGTTCACAGTTAAGAGTAACTATGTAGTCAAACCATGCATGTTCTTAGTGATTTTCTAGAATAAGCTACACATTTGGCTCATAGATTACAAAACCATGTGCCCTAACCATGAAACCTACCCAAATTTATATAAAATTCAAGAATCCCCTCCCCCCTCAATATTAACTATGAAAACCCCTCTTATTCATCCCATAACATGTGTTTAACCCCCATGAAGACCTAGGGAGCTCCATTCATCCCCCTCTCTTTATTTTTGGCCTCTTCATCCTGATTTTTGTGTGATTTATATAGGGTAACCATCCCTCTCCATCTTCAATCTATTTTCCTATCTAACCTCTATAGTTTCCCTTTGGTTTTTAATCTCTCCAGGAACCCTAATAACTTTTAACGGTGATTTATGTTTTAGATTCATCTGGTCTTGGTGTTTTATAAATTTAGGGCTTATTGAGGGTGATTCCTTGCCCGATTGGTCATTCTTCATGGAAGGTAATGCATTGCTGCATGATTCTGCCTGGTTTGAGTTGGGTGCATATATCTTCTTCATTTATTTTTTAACTCCTATGTTTCTTGATAATTTAAAATTATTTTTTATGATTGTGTGACTACTTATGAAATATATATAATGATTTCAAATAGTTTCCATGCATAATTGGTTTGTCATGAAAGACATTGCATATTAATTTCAAATGTTTCTTTGAAAATAATTATTAAAGCATGCTAAGCACTATTTTGAAAATTTTTATGTGGTTATTTTATGTTTTTTATAGAAATCATGGGGATTTATCCTTGATTTTATATTAAATATTGAAATTCATGTTTTAAGGAATTGTTTCGGATAAGCAGGTGTAGTGGATTTCCATGTGATTTCTAAATAACATTTAATTTTTCTGAAAGTTACGATTTCATAATGGTTACTAAGAAATGCTAAATGTGTAAATTTAATTAAATGAAAATGAATTATCATATCATTTATAATCTCTTAATGACTCATTTGGAACATTAAAATTAATGGTATGATGTTGCGAGATCCTCTTAGATTCCATGAATTTTTTATTTGCCTCTCAAGGGGTTGTGAATTGACATGTAATGGTTTTATGATTTTAAAGTGGATATTTTTTTGATGGAGTTCAAGGTGAGGGAGATTTATGGTTATGTTTTTTATTGCCTTATTGATTGAGTGGTTTCTCAACTCCACATTACATTGGCCCTGGGAACCCATGTACATAAGTGGGGGAACATGATTTATACCATACTAGTTTAGAGAACATACTGGATAATATCCTATATAGTTTGAAATAATACTAGACGGGGGTTCCCCCATGGATGTTGGTGTGGGCTAGTCAGGTGGATTGTTTACTGGTTTAGGTAATATCATAAGATGACAGTTGATCCCATGTTTTTATTAATGTCTAGGATCATCTCACTTTAGGACCTTGTGTATATACCATGTCAACAATTCCATGATTTTTTTATTATATGTGGTTAATCAATATCTTATTTTTTTTAATTTTTATTTCTTATTATGGAACCCTTTTTATCATATACATTTGTTATGTTCTATTGACATAATGGTTCTATGTTCATGCTATGTTTTATTTAATTGTGTTCAGATTTATTGTGAAATTGGTTTTCAAAATTTATAAAAAGAAATGTTTTTAAATGAAAATAGAAATTACTTATTTTATTATTTAGGATTTCATTATTTTTTTGAAATGATAAAAATAGGTTTTATTGGTTTTCATGAAAATAAATGGTGTACAGTATGGATTTTTAATTGTTTTCTAGAAAAATAAGTGACTTCATGTTGGGATGAATATGTTATGACACTGGTTTATTTTATGTTTCATTGATAAATTTAAAAATCATATTTTTTATATATATTCTAAAAAAGTAATAATGTACTTTATAATGAAAGTAATTTTATAGAATGAATGGTGAGATCCAATTAGGGTTGTTAGCTTCTAACTTGTTTTACCACCTTATGTGTGGGTGTATGAAAATATAATGTTATACATAGGATGGTAGATTAATTTTATATTGGATTTCTTTTCATAGGTCAATGATGATGAATGTGGATATATAGAGAAACCTTGGTTTGCATGGGGGTGTCCATTGGTATGGTTCATTTTAGGTTCAATGTTTATTTAGATATCAATTTATCAACCGAGATAACAAATTTTATTTCTATTTAGTTTCTTCTTATTTTTTTGCTATTTTTGTATTTATTTATAGTGTGTGGATGTTAATACTAATGGGTTAAATCATTATCTTCCTTCATGAGTCATTTATTTTTGGTTATTTATTATATTTTTTCTTATTGATTGTGCATGGATGTCCCATGCATGCATGGTCAATGATAGAACTGCGGTAAAAGATTTTGTGTGTGTTAAATCTAATTAGACGGTGAAATAATTTCCAAATAAGTTTTCTTTGTTTCCCACTTACTAGATCCTATATTTAGATGATCAAGAATTCCCTTTGGACATGGTTATAGGAAATTTTGGGTAACGTGTTGGGATAGCCAAAGTTGATTCATTACATGGACTCCCCATTCTATAGAAAAAAATGAACCATAATTTTATGAACAAACCATCTACCATTAACTGATATCGTATCAAGATGAATCAAAAAAAGTTTTTCTATAACCCTCTAATATAAAACAGACTCCCACAAAACCTCTCCATGTGATATTATATTCAAAGCATCATCCAAAAAATTCTATTTCCTTGGAACATAACAAATATGTAATTCATAATCCTATTAAAATTCCATCTTCCTTCACTGCCAGAATTCAAATTTCATTGTGAGAAGATATACCTCAAGTAATTTTGATTCATGAAGACAATAAATTGATGACTAATTATGTAGTACTAATAGAACTTTAGTGAATACACAACCTTAGGAAGATCAAGATCATAGGAATCAAAGTCATATTCATGAGGTTGTAACTTCCAAGAATCATATTAGATAAAAACCACCTGTTATAAAAAAACATCCCATAAAATATTTTAAGTATCACAAAAAACTCAAATACAACACCCTCTTATAGAAAAATATGAACATGTAAACTGTCCAAATTCTCCTTCAAATACTCAAATGTAATCCAGTACTGTTTAGTCCATACAAAGTCCTGATCTTTTTTGTTCAAATCTATTAGAGGAGTCAAAACATGATATAATTATTCTGTGAGCCTCCTATAAAAACCAACACTATTATGAAAATCCAAAAGCTTTACTCTATTCATACGGGTTTTCCATGTAACAAACACATCAATTTTTGAAGGATCCTTAGCTACTGTATGTTGAGATATAAAATTTCCCAATTAATGAACCTCAAATGCCTAGAAATCAAACTTTTATAGATTCCAAAAATAGTTGATGACACCTAAGAAATCCTTAAAGGGATTGAATATGCACTACATTGTCCTCCATTGACACTAAATACAACGGTATTCCACCAATGAACACCACTATGAAGTGGTCAAATAATTAGTTGAATATATAATATATCTATCAAATAAACATGAATAGAGAACTCATGAAATTAAATGAAATTATAGTTAACTCATAATTCCATTAATGATATTTGAATGTAATATTTGGAATATCCCCATCCTTCACATGCATTTGTTGATATCCTAAAAAACTGATCTTCAAAAACTAGATACATTCCTTAAACTAATTGAATAAAGAATTAATTAAATAATTAGGATAAAATTTATTTACCTTCAGATGATTCAAGCGATGATAATTGATAAAAAAATGTAAGCCACCATCTTTTTTCTTCTAAAATATAACTAAAGTACCCCAAGGTGACTCACTAGGATAAATACAACCAAGAAACTATTGATCATTATTATAAATATACAGCTCCCATAACTTAGAAGGAACTATCCTATATAGGTACATCGATATCAAAGAGATACCTAGTTGTAAATATATCCCAAAATTTATTTCACATTGAAGGGGTAACATTAAAACCTTTGTAGGAAAGCCATAAGGGTATTCTTAGACATCCCTAGGTAACACCACTGGTTGATCCTCTATCAAATTAAATATCATTATGGCCATTAAATATGTCAAGAACTTGACCCACCTCCAACCCATATAACGGTATCATTCATTAACAGACACAACATGTGCTCCATCAGTGTCATATGATACAAATCAACTCCTAAAGCTATAAAGAATATACAATAATGAATTCAAATAGTATACACTAAGGATAATGTGGTATAGCTATATCTATAAACATAGGAAATCTATTCGAGTGATATGTTACCCTAGCATCAGATCACAATCCCTACACACATCATACAAACTATCTTGTCCTCCAACAAGTTTTGTTAATACCAAGATAACTTAAAGTAAATCCAACTCATGTCCCAAAGCATTATATAGGGATAATGAAATGAATGATTTTGTAGATACCAATTCTAAAAAATCATACACACAATAATAATATAGGAAGATAATACCTCATAATACATCTAGCTTATCTGGAATTGGAAAATCTAAAGCATTCATCTAACCATGTTATTCACTATAACCTCTCAAGACTCAATGGAAACCACATCAATAAAAATTAAATGATAGTTTTCCACATGGATAATGGGAATCACATTATTATACTCTACCAATCCTATATCCTCTGTACTAATCAGAAAATTAGGGAACCCTAATAAAATTTATACCTCAAAAGATACTACTACAATGGGTGAGCCTGGGGAGGGATTCCAACTCCACACTAGCTACAAATGATTTTAAAGAACTCTATATTCAGATTGAAATGATATTTTTTATAAAAATATACTATTCCTGATTTGTTATTCAGGGTCTGAGAACCACCATCCAGAGTGAAAAAGGATAAAGAAAGTTGGAACATACTCATTACTATATGAGATTTAATCTAACTAGAAAACTTATAAATTCTCGAAATATTTTTCTCCATAGAGATTACACATGAATCCCCTCCCATAATGATCATTTCAAAGCTAGTGTCCTCTCAAGTACCCATACCATCTCTAGTACCTCTTGGTACATAAAAAACTTGAATGAAGTGACACATAACAAGATATCTAGATACAAGGACTTATCAAAATTTCTATCCCAAGATTCCTCATCTAGAAGAATGCTTGCATCACATGAAAAGAGTTTATTATATAGAATAATAATATATTGTTTTCTAGAGCTCCCCTAGATGATAGTAATAACCTTATACCAAAGAGATTCGTTTTTTTCAAAGAAATATTTTCAGGTGGAAACTTACTGTGAATTTTCTCTCACAAAATGAAAGAATCCTCATGATCTATCAGGAACCAAAAAACACCACTGTTTAGTATCCCCATAAAGAATAATGACATCTATTGAAACCTAGTACTCCCTTCGATCATGGATCCAACTAAATGAAACTTCTAACTCATCTAAAAAATCATCAATTTTGTGATGTATAATGGTGTCCTCATACTTCTATAGACTTGGGAACAAAAATTCTCTAAGTGACTTCCTCCAATGATCTTATTCACCAATATCAAATCTAGGATGATCTATTGATGCATATAGATGGACTTAATTTCTACAAACTTGATGGGGAATCTAACTAAGATCCACATCAACAAAAATTTATATGATATGGTGCCCCCAAACCTAAAATATTTAACATTTAAAAATAACTTCTTTAGATTAATACTAATTCTCATTGTCTAACCAATACAAATATAGGCACATATAATCGTGATGCTTGACCCTTACCTAGGTTTTTACCCCATAAGATGCATTACTTATCATAGTATTTTTGCTAAAATTAATTTCCTTACATTGTATCATACGATGTCGTAAAATAATATGTTCTAACCAATCTCCATTTATTACATCACTTACTATGTATTGATGGCACTGTTTCCCCATCAACCTATGGAATCCTCATCAATTTTTATCCCTATGCTTCATCATATCTCTCCATCATGATCTCTTATACCAATATATCATCCCCCCTTACACTAGTAACCCTAATTGGACTATAGTAAAGATAGGTATATCCCCTAAATCCTACCACCAACATGGAACATGTTGGTGACTAGCACTGAAGGTGTAGATTGAATACAAATGGGAGGCATTACCCTAAATATATAAAATTTTAGTATAAGAGATAAGAACCACCCATAAAATACATATCATAAATACTATATAAACCAACCCAATACATGAATGTAATATAATGGAAGAAGAAATAATTAATGTAATAAGAACACCTCCTTGGAAATGACCATAAACTCTAATAGATTTTTATGGAAAACAATAAGCCACTAACACCTATCTCAACCACAAAAAAACTACTTAGACTTAAAAAATGTTATATATATAGGGTTAGAATAAAGGTATACTCAATAGGATACTACCAAAAACATCATATATATATATATATATATATATATGAAATAAGTATATTACAGTACAATGAATAAATGGAGAAAACAAAATCATCACCTATGAAGGTAACACTATGTCCCAACCGCACTAAGGCTCTCTCACCAAGTGACACATAAAAGTAAGTGATTTTATATGAAAATAATATTTATAAGAAAGGTACCCCACATCCACTTCAACAGAATGTTTCTCGCACACCCTAACACCAAATATCATATTCTTTAGTCGCTTCCATGAGTCATTCAGACCACATGGGCACCCATATAGCACATATATATATATATATTTATCTCATTCTAGATCCCATGTGTATATATCATAACCACATATCATTACATTTTTAACCAAGTAAAATGTTCAAAACATATTACAACCCATGTTTCATGAAACATACCTCAAGCTATCAATGACCCTGAAAGTACACCTATGTTAACCATAATCACTATAATTGGAATATATATATATATATATATATATATATATATTCTATAACCTTAAGTTGGTATAACCTACGCATACATATATGGTAAAATTGAGATCCACCATATCAGGTATGATCACTTACCATAGTCCTAAATTCATTAAATACTTGGTATTATAATATACAATTATATATTTTATGGGAGAGAGGGGAAAGGGGATTATTTAGTCATTCATTCCACCTCCATGATAGATATTAGAGAATATAGTGGGACCCCGAAACATATTTTTCATTTGATACACAAATCGCATTAGTTTAAGAGTGTTTGAAATCCTAAAACATAAGTATTGTTAATAACATATATCTAACAAGAGGAAAATACCTAAACTTAGACTTGAATCATAGTTTTTATCCAACATGATACCAATCTACCACTGTTATGGTAGAGAAAGAGAAATCTCATATAAGAACACACACATTAAGGTATGGAATTAATCAATTTAATTTAATTATTAGTAACTGCCAATCATTTATTAACCACGTGATCAATATTTGTTTAATAATTCCATATCATTAGAGAAAAGGCACTTTTATAATGTATATTTCAATTTCATATTTCCATTCCATTTTCAATAGCATTTATTCCAAAATATTATATGATTTTAATTTAATATATCATAACCACCATCAACATTCATTCCCAAAATTAATTAACAATATAATTTACTATTTGATAATTTAGAAATTCTAGTACTCAATATGAAATACCTCAAGAAAGATGCACTTTCAGTGCATAGGCTAACTGCATCATGTAGTTGGAAGTCACTATAATAGATCATCAAAAAACCACCTACCAAGTAGAAAACAATAAGAAAAATAGTAAATACAATCTCACAAGTCATACTAATAGAAAAAAATTTTCATACAATAATATTACATCAATTTTATGATATATAACACAATTTTTATACAATTAAGGATACAAAGTTATAATATCTTGGGGGAATTAGGTTCATACATCACTTGTACATAATAAAACTTAAACATTATTTAAATACTTATTATTTAACACCCTGAAGAATCTCACATTATTCTTAGTAACTATTATCACTTTAGGATATATATTAAAGAAAGGGGTGATCTGAAATCTCAATAAGGTGAGGAATATAATGGGAGGAATAAGTGATATGAGTGAATAGTACAAGGGTGAATATAATAGACATTATAATATAATAACCACAAAATCATCATCATAACAATGAAGGAATCATTTGATAAAGGTATGGAATGAGGAATATTAATAATAATGAAAGATTAAAATATAGACGTCAAATACTGCACATTATTGTGAACAAATAAAACATCATGTTCACCCATAACATATGTGCATAAATCATAACATCATAATTGTGAAAACATATAGAATACTTTTTGGGCATATGAAAAATAATCCCAAGAGAAATATCACATTAAACAATGCATTTGAGGGATATATACTTCTAGTCCCACCCATCAGCTGACAAAATGATCATAATCACAAATTCATCATGAAAATAGAACACATAAAAATCATAGTCAGGAAATAAACTCATGGAAACGAATGTGTTTCCTAAAGTATCAAAGAAATAATACTTTAAAGAATAACATTTGGGGTTAAAAAACTAACCAGGGAGATAATATTTTTTCATAAAGGATCATTTTACATGGAAGAATAAGTAACTCAATATGATTCAAAGTGATGTTGTACAAAATTATGTCCTATTCAAAAAAATATTTTTAATTGGATTAGAATTAATTTAGATAATGTTAAAACATGTATATATACAAATATAACTATAAAATAATTTTGAAAGGAATCTTTAAAGACAATATTGGAACATCCATATTGATAGAATTGCGAAAGAGAAGATAACCCCAAAAGAAGGAATTGGGTTCTAGAATCCCCTTACCATAAATATCTCTTAATTTCATTGATTTTTTTCTTACTAAATAGTCAACTCAGGTTTATTGAAACATGGAACCATAAGTGAATAATGTTAATTATTTTCAATATTAATCAATTATAGTCATTTTATTATACTAATTAATCCATTTTTTAACGATTAAATGTTTCGATATCATATTTTCCTTAAAATTTACTATTTATCTTCTATTTAATCACCTTACATAATTTTTCTACACTATTAAGATTAAATACACAAGGTTATAAATAATTTTCACTATAATTTTATATATTATAAATAATATATTATGGTCATCCATAATGTTGTTGATAAAAAAAGTGTTGGAAATGTCCTCATTGGTGGTAAACCGCTGGTTAACGGGTCATTGTCCAAATAAGAAGAAAATAAAGTATAAAAAATAAATACCTCATAAATATAATCATTAAAGTAAGTTAAAATAGTTAATAAAATGATAAAATAATTCTCAATTAATATTATAATTCTTTTAATGTAATAGAGAAACTGTGGAAGATAAGAGGAAAATGAGTAGATAAGTATATGAAATCTCACCATCCTCTCAATGTTTCTTCGTTTATAAGGCTAAAAAATCCTTGAGTTTTTGGAGTTCAGTGGATAAAAATCTTAAATAAATATGTTAAGGGGATTAAGAGAAGATATTTTGGTGGAGATTTGAATTTTTTGAGTGAGGGAGGTGTGGGTTTCCATGGGAGGGGTGATGGGTTATTTATACTAAAGGAGATGATTATTATTGAGTTATAATGTTGAATTAAATATTATATCCCTAGTAAACCTTTAAATAGTAATATTTTAGAAATTATGACATATATTT
This sequence comes from Viscum album, assembly GCA_963277665.1. NCBI lineage: Eukaryota > Viridiplantae > Streptophyta > Magnoliopsida > Santalales > Viscaceae > Viscum > Viscum album. The sequence goes on along the minus strand of OY728156.1, from coordinate 359,668,279 downwards.
TAATTTTATTATATTAATTTAATACTTTTAAACACTTTTTAATACAAATTTATTAGTTTCATCGAAATAAATTGTCTAAAAATGAAAAAAATAATATTTTTATGAAATAAGTTAGAGTTTAGAATTTGGAACACATGTTTCAGGCTTAGTGAACATGTTCATTTTATTTAAATGACCATGTTATCGAATTAAATATTTTTTTTAACAATTAAGAATTTTTAAAATTTATTTGGTTATTATTATACCATGATTGATTTATTTTATAATCCATCGATTATAAAAATAATTATTTTTACTATTCACATTAAAATTTAAGTATTTCATAATAATAAAAAATAACCCTTAGATAATTTGAAATTTTTATTCTAAAAATGAAATTAATTTTATAAAATAATTTTATGAAATTGGAAATTTTATTTTTTAATATATGCTATTTTTATTTTTATAAAATACATTAAAATATAGTTTGTTAAAGATTTTCTGATATATTCTTTGAGTATTTAGGTACAATATGTATTTTATAGAATTATAATATATATATTTTCTTAAAGTACTCAAGGTAAATATTATTTATATTTAATTTTATCATTTTTATGTTAAATTACTATTCAAATGGTCAAGTTACTATTCAGAACCATTAAGTTTCTATTCAAAGGGTCACATTAGTATTATAATGGTCATATTACCTCTTATATAAAACAATTCAGTCCCTAATTATATATTTAATTCAATTCCTCACATTGTTTAATATTTTTATTTTCTAATATGTCATATGGTTTACTAATATTTAGTTAATTTCTATATTGTTGTTCAAGGGGAGAAATTCAAAAAGACTAGAATAGTCTCAGTTTCCCCATTATAATATATATATTTAATATTATTTAACATTGTAATATTTGGTATTTTCTTAGGTTTATTTACTGACTGATGTAAAAATATCTATTAATGAAATTTTTTTCTTAGGTTTATTTACCATTGTAATAAGCCGTGTGTGTATAATTCTATAAAATATAACCCACATTTATTTTGGAAACAACTATCATTTATAATGTCTAGGTCATTATATTCTGTCCCCCTTTAGAAATTTCATCCCCAAAACTTTCAACCAATAATATCTATTGGAAATAGATGAGGGTGTGTATTTTTCATTGTTTCCTCAGGTTTCCATGCCACCTCTTCATATATATGGTTTTTTCCATAATACTTTTACATGTTGAATTATCTTGTTGCATAAAAAATTGTATCTATAGTCCATGATCTTCCCCAACTTCACCTCATAAGATCGGTCATGATCCAGGTGCACCACCTATAGATTTAGTATATGTGATGGATTAGGTATGTGTTTCCTCAATAGAGATATATGGAACACATCATGAACAAGAGGAATTTTTAGTGGAAGTGCTTAGAGATAATCTATTTATCACATGAGATCAAGGATATCAAAGGAGACAATGTACATAGGGATAAGTTTTATTTTATTTTAAAACCACACGAATCCATTCCATGGGGATATTTGTATGAAAAATTTGTCTTTAACATCAAACATCTAGTCCCTTCACTGGTCAATAACATAGATCTTCTTCTGACTCGAAGTAGATTATATATGATTTTGGATGTATTGTACCTTTTCCGTTATATCATATATAAGATTAGGTAATAGAAGTTTTCATTCACCATCATTATCCCAAAATGTTAGGAGTTATACTTCACTTCCTATATAATGATTCATATGGATCCATTTGAATACTCAAGTGAAAATTTTACTATATGAGAACTCACCTAATGATTGATATTTATTAAAACAACTTATAAATTCCATTGATTAGGATCTCAACATTATTCAAGTTTATCAGTAGTCATTTCAGATTAGACATTAGTTTGGGGTGATAGGATGTACTAAAATTCAATTTAGTGTTATTATCATGTTGAATAATTGTCCATAATTTGGAAATGGACCTTTGATAATGATCAGATATGATCAATGGTGCCTGATAGAGCCTCATCACTTCCTTTAGGTATATTGTAACATGTTTTTCAAATGTGAAATATTCCCAAACCATGATGAAGTGTGCAGTATTGGTGATTTTAGCCACTATAACCCATTTCACATTGATTCATTTGGATACTTTCATGACACTAATGACAATGTACATGGTGATTTATTTCTATTTTATTATGTTTATGGGAAATTGTTGAATCATTACATTGGAATTTGTTTGAAATACTTTAAAATTTTGACATTCCAAGTACATTGAGGTATAATTAGTGATATCCTTAAACAGGTTGTCCCAACTAGAGTGCTATCAATGGTCATGGTACTACATGGTACTTCTATGATGGATTGTGAAAGATGAGGTATGCACAATATATATTATATATTTATTTAGCTCATGTGATAAAGAAACCAAATTTCTTGTTCCAAACCAAATGAAATCATCTTCATCAAAGAATAATTCACGACTTTTGGCTTCTTTTTCCACTTCCACCTTTTTCTAAGATCCACATCATCCAATTATGACTCCTTAATCTTCTCTCAGATAGATGGTTATGAAATCATTTGGGAAAGAAATAATTTATTTCCTTTTATAATGATTTACAAAACCATTGTTTTCATATCAATGATGATAGAAACATTCTCAATCCTTATCAAGGATAGAGTGTCAGGTTATGTTTTACAATGGATATCAGCTACAATGTTCACCTTTCCAAGATGGTAGTGAATAGAGAAATCAGATTCTTTAATCATTTCTAACCATGTTAGTTGATATACATTCAACATTATCTATTTAAATATATACTTTAGACTCATGTGATCTGTATATATATCACACTACTCAATATAGAGGTAGTGCTACTAAATAGTTTTAGAAAAAAACATAACTTATAATTCTAGATATTGTGTTTGGGGGGTTATGATCATGGATCATTAACCTTTTTGAGGCATAGGCTATAACTTTATCATACTACATTAGTACAAAATATAAATTTTTCTTTGAATCCTCACTGTATATCCCAAAACCTTCTCCACTTGATGGTAGTGTTAATATGTGTATATTTATTAGACTCTTCTTAATATCCGTAAATATTTCCTTATACTATTCCATCAAGATATAATTTACCCCTTCCTATGTTAATATAGTTAGTGGGATATTAAATCCTAATAAATTCATCACAAAACATTGGTAGTACCTATTTGAGCTAATAAAACTTAGAATTAATATGGAACATGAGGGTCTATTCCATTCCTCGGTTTCAATTATCCTTGAATGGTCCATTTAAATTCACCCCTTTGTGATAAAGTTCCCTATGAATGTCACTTGTCACATCCAAAACTTAAACTTCATGAAATTTGAATAAATTTTCTCTTTTATTAATGTCACCAAAATAATCCACAGATTCTTTTTATGTTCATACATTCTATTATGGTATATGATAATATCTTCAAGAAACACTACCAAAAAATTTTCAAGGTATACTGTAAAGAATATATTCATAAAATTATTATAGATTTTTGGGGAATTTTAAAGTCTATATGGAATCACTATGATCACATATTGTCTATAACTGTTATAGAGGGTTTTATTATAAATAGATTCCTTCTGTACTTTCAGTTTATGATATCAAGAATGTTGATATAAATTTCAGAATTACATATCTTATCATAGTTTATTGAAAAAGATATCAATCCTTGATAGGCAGTCCTTGTTCTTAATCGAGATCATGTTAAGATGCCAGTAATTGATGCACAAAGGCATTGATCTATCATTTTACTTGGTAAGAGAAATGATGCGCCCAAAATCGATTCACTAGAATGTGTGAATTTTTTCCAAATGTTATTGTAGATGCTTTTTTATCTCATCTAGTTTGAGTGAGACAATCCTATAATAAATTTTATAGATAGAAGTGTCTTCGGGTATATACTCTATTTATATATCTTCTTCATGATATGGGGTAAGGTTGGATAACTATTTAGGAAATACAATAGTATATTACATTACAATAGGAATTTACTCAAGGTAAGTGTTTTCCTTTGACCCATTCAGTTGGGAAATATATGATTCTTTGATGGGTATCAACACCCACATCATTGAGGGATTTTCCATTGGAGATTCGTGATAATAAATTCATTTTTAAAGGATCATGTTATTGTTCAAAATATATAAATATATTTTATTTTCCCAATAATTGATGTAATACTAAAATAATGAGATACACTCAATGCCCATTATGCCTTCAAATTAGAAAAAAGTAAGGATTATTATGTCCATAAGAAAAATCTTTCCACTAACACTAATAGAAGAAGAGTCAAACACTTTGAATGCATCTACTGAACCAATAAGTGTTTTTATGAATATATCTACATCATGTTTCAAGATTTTTATTCAATATTTCTAGAAAACATACAGGATATAAAATAATATGTAAAACTAGAATCAAATAAAACATTTTCCATTTTTGTGTGAATAGGAAGTGCACATAAAATGACTTCATTTTCATCGTCCACCTAAATGGTTGTTGTGGAATATTATTTCTATTGAACCTTAAATAGTGGTGGTTGTTGGGGATAATTACCCATAATGACCTATAGTTTAGAGAATGGTATTGAATAGTTATATTTCTCCCTACAGTTAAAGCCTTGATCTCTGGGTGTGGTATTGGGAGATGCTTTCCTTTCCTCTATCATGCTGACCAACTTATTTAGGAATCTTAGAAATTCATGATCTTGGTGGTTATCTCTCTCAAACATGAACAATTTCCTTGTCCATTTGAGGTAATTACAATGATACTTCTTCCCACATTTTTAACAGGTGGGTGGATGGATCTTCTTTCCTAATTTGACATTTTATCTATCATCTTAAAACTCCATATTTTTTTCTTATGTCCACAACCAAGGTACCATTCTATGAAATCCATATTTACTTTGAGAGAATATCACAATACTTGTTCATAACTCTCAAAGTCTCAGATGAATATAATATTTTAGAGGTTTTGTTTTAAACCTCTAAAGAATCTATATATTTTGATATCATTATTGATAACAATACACGAATCATATTTTGAAATACCTATAATTGTTGTTTAGTATGGTGTGATAGATTGACCATCTTTTTTACGAAGCTCATGTAATTTTATATCGATATTTGTTCAATGATTTTAATCAAAATACTTTTTAATAAATAAATTATTATATTATTCTAACTCTATTTTTTCCATTTCCTCATTAGACTTGGGGTTTCTTTATCAATATCCACAGTTGATTAGCCTCTCTATTTAATTGATATACAATGATGGTGGATTTATCCTTCTCAAAATTGTGGATCACTAAAATTTAGAAAATCTATTATTTTTCATGTAAATATTTTGAACATATCAAATAGTACTCTTAGAGTGTGGCATTAAGATGACATGCGATTCTAAGGCCTAGAGAGGCTTTGTATTGATATTATATAAATATTAATTTTATTAGTATCATATATGAAAAATTATTTAGGAAATAATGGAATAACTCCTAAAAAGTGTCTCAAATAAAAAAAATTGAAACAATAATTGGATCCAAAATTTAGGTTTTTCCCTAAAGTTAACATAACATTTTTTAGTGTTAGCATTTTTATAAAGTGATTTTGTGGGGAAAAATAATAAAATAAATAAATATATAAATTTATATATTAGTATAACCTGGAGAGATAAACCTATATTTATAAAAAAATTTGTGACGAAGCCCTAGGGTTAGCCACACATCCCTTGTGATTGAGAGGATCAATTAGTACATAATTCTTGGTGAATTACCAAATAAACACTGAAAGATCAATGATTGATGATCAGTGTGCGAAAAAGGTCTTGTGGATCTCACCCTTGACGAAAACAACAATCAATTATTCATTATACATAGATCCTAACCTGAATTAGGGAATTCTTTCGCTGGTTTATTTTTCCCATTTTATTATACTATGAAGAACACAAATAAAATCAACCAATAGATTTATTTTCTTGTCGACCATGTTATGGATGTGGGTTTATATTATATAATATTTGGGGAATAGTTATTGTTTTTATTATACAATTAATTTTTCATTAAAATGAAAATGAATCAAGTCGAAACCTAACAATAGTTGAGGTTCATTCCTTATTTTGTGATTTGTTCATTCCTCCCCCATTTCTTCACATTTTATCACAAATAATTTCTTTGGTTGATGGGTCAATGAATACCCAATATTAAATCTTTGTGTGGATGATATCTAGAACAATGGATTGATATCATAGGTATGCTTCATGATCAAGGTGTATAGTGATGGTGATGGATTGATATCAGATTGAGTGTCTGTGTTTCCAAATTCGGAATATGGTGATGACACAATGTGATGATGGATAATTTTAAAGATAATCCAATTATGGATTCTAGAGAGTGGTGACAATGAAGAACATTCAACCTTCGATCCACATTTTTTATTATTATTCATGGCCAGATCAAAGGAGGTTTCATTACCAAATAAATGTAGAATACTCTAGAGTTTCTAAGAAATTCCTGCCTATATTGATATGGGATGAGAAACCCATGTCATGTAGTCCCCCTTTCTATAGTGTAAGAATTTAAATAGAGGGTAATATATCACACACCATGTGACATGTTTCACATTCCATGTGAACTGGTGATTTCTTCTCTATATATTTCTTGGATGATAGACATTCATAGACATGGATAGACACATGGTCACATGAAAAATACACTATAAGGTCTATTTACTGGGATAGGAAAATAGGCCCTAGACACAACATGGTACCCAGGAATAAATAGAGTACACATGCACAACCAGAGGTGCACATACATTATCCAGGTACATGGGTAAACCCAAGGAAGATGAGACATGCAATGTACTAAAAATACACAATGGTAAATTTTTTTAAATACCTAAACTTATCATAAATAAATATTTCTTCTTAACGGATGAATATTTATTTTATAATATAACGATCCATGCCCGAATCATATGGTCTAGTACATTAGGAAAATTGGAAATAAAAACAACCAGTTCATCGGTGATCTATATCTTCTCCCACTAAGTTATTTATATCTGGCACCCTTCTTAGACTTATCATACATAAAATATTTCTTCATAACCTGGGGAAGAAAAAATAAAAAATGTTGAGAACAGACACTCATTAAGATTAAAAAAGGAAGGTATTGATAATAACATATGAGTAACATGTGAATAAGGGCATGAGAACTTGATATTAACATTTTAAGACCATAATTGGCATATCATAGATCATAAACATAAGTCATGACATAAATATTGTAATTTCATAAGACACGATTCATAAACGAATAAAAGTATATAATCCATGAGAGCATAACGTTAGAATAATACATAGACTTATGAGATACACATAAACTTATAACATTGTGAAAAAATATAAATATAATCATGTTCACTTTTTTCATAAAGGACATGAAATCATACCCCAAAATACTTCTACGGACATGAAATCAAGTCCAAAAATGAAATTTTGAAAATGAAATTAGGATCTATTATATCATATAATTACCCAATACATTGGAGAGATATACAGGTCCCACCTATCATTAGTTATAATGTGACCACTTTCCTTGGTAATAACACAACCATCATCATTAGTTGAAACATAACCACCATCTTGTAACCACCATCCTTGGTTATAAAATAACCACCATCACATATTAATAACAATACACATTCATGAAAAAATATGATAAAACATTAATCATATAAGAACCCATGAAAATAAATGGGTTTCAGAAACATTCCATCATTTCACCAAAGAAAATCCCTTCAAAATGAAATAGGGTTCATGGACATATTATCCTCATTATCAAAATCCACATAGAGAAATACTGAGGATGGTATTAATGAATTATCTCCCTAGTAAATATTATGTGACATCAAAGGATGTCATATTTGATTAAAAATGATTTGGGAGATCATTTTTTACATTTCATCAATAAAATAACAATTTCACTTTGAAAATAACCTTTTTTAAACTAAAAGTTCAAAATATATTTTCAAAATAATTTTCATTAAAAATAACCTTTGAAAAATATAATGGAATATTTCAATTATTTATTGGTCATGATGGTAGGAAATTCCTTTCATTTAGTACATGTGAAAACAATGATTCCATTCATATAATTTGTAAAATCCAAATGGTCCTTGTTTGGAAAATGAAATGATGATTCAATTTAAATAATTTTATAAAAAGTAAAACAAGAATAAAAATACTTTTAAACAATCATATTTAAATACTAAAAAATTAAAGAAAACAATTTTAGAAAACATAGATATGGAATAAAATGAGTTTTTTGACCTGAGTGAGAAATAAAGTTAGTTTGCATTAAAAACGTTATTTTGGAAAGTTGAATACATTAAGAGTGGAAAATGAAGGGAAAATTTTTATTCTCTAGGAATAAACTAAGGAGGAGAAAATTAATGATTTTATTTATAAACCGATCATAATATTTCATTATTGAAAGAATAATCATAAAAAATCCCAATAAAAAATGAGTTTGTAACATCAAACCCTTACCACTTTGGTAACTTCTATATCATAAGACAAATCAAAGAATAAAATAAAATTAAAATTTAAATATCATGAATTAAATGAGATTAAAGATATAACATGTAAAATTTGAATTATAAACACATCATAAAATTAGATAGGTTCAGCACATTAAACATGTATCAAGAAGAATAATTGAGACAAAAATCCTTTAAATTATGCCTCGACATCCTTTGTACACAGTCGAACTGTCATGGAACCCTAACAAAAAATGTTACCATAATGAATGGAGAGAGAAAATGGAAATTGAGACCCAATTACAATAGGACCTAGATTTGTGACTAGCACTGAGGGTATAAAAATCCCATGTATGGGAGGCATTGCATTCTATAATTATATTAAAAAATTGAGATATAAGATGAATCGTCCAAAAGAAAATCCATGTCATAATATTAGAACAAAACCAAAAATATCCCATACAATATGTTTAAATAAAAAAGATAATGATAAAAGTCTCCAAATGAAAGTAGAAACATAAAAGATAAGGAATCAACCCAAAAATTGCCCATTGATTCAAGCTAGTAATGGATAGAATAGTCCTTATAGTCCTCCTGGAAACCTGAACATAGTTTTATATATGTTGGGTGAGAATATAAGTAAACTTTTTAAGAAAACCAAGGTCTCTCATGAACAAGTGAAAATATCATACTAATTCATCTATGAGAAAATAACAGGACCAAATAGCCCCAGTGCAAGTATATTGACTAAAACTATCCTCTTTATGCTTCACTCTCCAAATAATGATCCCATGTATAATAACATAATATAAAGAGTATCAATAAAGGGTGCCTGACACTACATTACCACTGATTTTATATTATCACACCCCAACAACATACGTCCAGGCACTGCAAACTCTTCCAAATCACTTCAAATATCATCACATCCCACCCACAAACACCTATTCATTCACATCACATCACATATACCCCTAAGACACTTGGGCCCACACATTACATAAAATCTATCTGGAAGAAACTTGGGCCATCACATCACATCACATAATATTTTACTCAATGAACCCCAACCCATAATATAACATAATATAAACTCACATAAAATCACATCTCGATAGCTGTACTTTTGACTTCTGTCTATCACAACCCATGCATGTCAAAATGACTAGAAGAGGGAGCTGGGAAGAGTGGGCGGCCAGTCGTCCAACCTCCCATTGGGATGTTGTTGAAAACAACCCCAAGACATCTAGTTTTCATGTCTAGGGACTCGATGTGGGTAGTATATTAAATCACATGAATATATATAGAATATAATATAATAACATAAGATCCCTACCTATGGGCTTAATAAAAATATTATCAACCAAGTAATGATAATCCCTCACTTCACATCTGCCAATAAATGCACAAAAAACACAGAAAAAAGAATATGGAACATGCCACATTCCACTTTCCATTACATTTTAATCCATTTTATATATTCATTTCAAGACAATTAATTACAATTTATAGACCATTAATTTGAATTTTCGTCGCACATATTTCATATTTCATTTTCCTTATTCCATGTAATATTAGAAAAAAGTAATCACACAGTCTATTAGTTCAAGAGTTCATCATTCATTACTATCCTAGGCTATTCCACATTCATTTTTACCATGGAAAATTTAATCACCAACCGAGCATCCAACCTAGAAAAACAACCACACCCTGAGAATCATAACACAACAACATCCCACCAGTATCACTAGATTCCTACTCATACAACATCTCAACCAATTATGAATTCTTGCTGCACAAATGAATCAAAAAAACCAACACGACCTCAATGCATAACGACATCATAACCACTTACACCAGACAATTCACAAGAAATCCACCACTCATACACCATGTTTTCACAATAGGCCACATCACAAAACCACATCCATAAACACATTACAGTACACACATAGTATTTTATAGATTAGGAATAGGGGGCTCCATTAAATTCCACTTCTTTAATAAAGGGTGTTATAATCCAATATATAATATACCAGGGAAAGTAATTCATTAATTGAGTATAAGTTAACCATTTATTTATAGTGCATTCAAGAAAATCACACAACATGGTCATTAAAACACATATAACCCCCCCCCAAAGGGCTACAGATGGCCATGATTTTCATTAAGCTATTTATCCTATATAATAAAAATATCAATAACACTAATAAATCTTGTAAAAACAAGATATTTACATTCCATTTAAAAATTTTAAATTCATTTAACCAATTAATTTAACATCATTAATTTGGATGAAACCTTCTTTATATAGAAAAATAATAGAAACCCTCCCCACATGATACACATAATGAGAAATAAATTATAATTTAACACCTAGAAGAAATATTCTTTACCACAACATGATACAACCAAAATAAGGTGCGTGTATAGAATGAAATTACCTAAAAAGAGAACTTGAACTAATATCAACAATATAGATTGAAAACTCCAAGAAAAAAAATCCCCTATAATCCCTTGTCTCATGAGAATGAACGATGGAAATAATGATGGAAATAAATTCTATTTTGAAAGATTATATTCAAAACCAATGGTTTTAAATTTGGTTTTAATTGGTAATTAAATTCAGATATATTTAATGCTATTAGTTTTAAACAATTAAAGGTATCTATAAATTTTATTAATTATGGATATGATTAATCACCTTTAAAATACCTTTAAATTCCATTAATTAAGGCATTAAACAATTTTTCATCAAAATGGATTTCAAAAGGGAAAAACTGTTGAATTCCAAGAAAATTAGATTCGCAATAGATTTATTTTTGATATATACAAACATAACTCATTGTTGATCTACCATTTATATCTACCACTATAATTCATTGTATATCTATTATTGATATAGACCTCCATAATTCACAGTATATTTACCATTGAGATCTACCACCATAATTCACTATAGATATATCATTGAGGTCTTCCAACATATTTCAATATAGTTCTATCATTGAGATCTATCACCATAATTCATTATAAATATACCATTGATATCTACCACCATACTTCAATATAGATCTATCATTGAGATCTACCATTGGAATTTACTATAGATCTACCATTAGTTCAGATATAAACCATTAGTTTTGAGATATACTGTTAGTTAAAAGTTTTACTATCAGTAAGGATAACTAACATTAGTCTATAGATCTACTTATAGTTCAGGGATCTACAATTATTTTAGAGATCTATCATTAGTTTAGTGATCTACCATTAGTTCATAGATCTACTATTAGTTTATAGTTATACCATTAGTCATAGATATGCCATTAGTTTAGAGATTTTCTTTTAGTTTAGAGATATAAAATTACATCAGATATATAATATTAGTCCAGTGATCTAAAACACCCATATTTCCACCAAAAAACCACAAAATTCCTCCCTTCAACATCTAAACAACTTTGTACCTTCCTCGGAAACCTCAACTATCATATTTCCCACAAAGTAATGGGAAAGAAGGTCCATTACATTATAAAAAACACCATTATGATATATATATGTTTATTAGACATATATTAAAGATCATGAATTTTATATATCATAAAAAAATGATTTACTTATGACCTTTTATTACCGATTTATTAACAATTCCCCAATAAGATCATGTTTTAGGTAATAATCGCTTTGTATTTCGTGTATGTTATGATTGGGTATTTTTGATCCACATACTTTGAACATGGATCCATAATCTCATAGATTTTAAACATTATATAAATATAATATATGTTTATAATATATTTATTTATAGAAATATGTAAAATTTAGAGATAGAAACTGAAAAACACCAATCATGGAGGTGGTAGGATGTACGTACAGATGAAAACTATTTCCATTTTCTCAACGGATGAAAATTGTGAAAGGTAAAAAAAAAAATTACCATTATAGAATCATTATTATGTCTTATATATAACATACATTCATAAAATATATCCATATTACTTTCAATTTAAATCATTAGTGAAAAAAAATCACATCACATTTCAAGGCGGTAGTCCACCGTACACACGAGCAAGCTTATCGTAATCCAATGGATGGGAAAGTAAAAATGGTATATACCAAATTATAATGTCATGAGTATAATAATATCACTAATATAATATATAAAAATTAAATTAATCATTATATATTTCTTTGAGAGGTGGTTAGGGAAAATAAATAACATCGGTTCACAAGCCTGTAGCCCATCGTCCACACAATTGATGAGTTTGTTTCCAATATCATAGAAGTGGTGATGGATATATGTTACGAAATAAATATAATAAAATATATTTATATGTTTTATATTGGTTTTTTGTGTTGTAATTTTTAATACACTAACAGAGTTGTTAAGAGGAGGATTAAAAATCAAGAGCTTAATGTAGACAATTACGTTCACTTAGAGAAACCTCCTTTGGATATTTTGTTAAGTACCCCAGGGTTGGTATTTTGGGATTACTAGAAGTTCTAGACACTATATAAGGATATTTTGGAGGGATTTTAGTATGTTTTGGTGAATCAAAATAAATTATGTGGATTGAATAATTGAGGGGAATTGGTGGCCTTTTAGAAAAGAGGAATAGTGACCTCTTTGTAAATACCCAAAACAAGTCTATAATGGGAAGTCACTCTCACCCCAAATACCTCAAAAATTGAAAAACAAAGGAGTGTAGGGATTATATGGTCGATAAAAACCACCATAATACACAAAAATACATTGGGTTTTAATATGATATTCCTCAAATTCAATGTTTCTTTAGTTTTACCATTTTTGTTTTTACTATGGTAACAAGAATTTTAATCTTGGTAACTTATCATTTAAGACTAGAAATAAAATTATAATTATTAGATAATTTGAACACACTATTTATAAATATGAAATAAAATTTATAGTGTAAAAATCCAATGTGTGTTTAAAATTAATTTTAACGCAAGCACATGAAACATGCAAAAACCCATTTTACCCTTTATCAAGGTAATAATGATTTTTTCTATTTTGGGGGTCTATATAATAATTATAAAAGGACTATTGGTATATTAATAGAATATGTTTTATATTTTCAAATTTATATCAATAAACTATTAGTGGATAGTAATTTTAAATCAATTTGTAATATATTAATTTTTATAAGACACCATTAATGATAATTCTGACACTATTTAGTTAATTTGACTTAAAAAACATCAAGAAAAAGATGGAATTAAAATATACCACGGTAAAAACTATATATCAAATAATATTTATCAAAAAAAATCATAAAATACAATAATTCATTCAATTTCATATTAATTTAAATATATTTAGTATTATTTAATTTAATTTTCTATAAATTAAATTAATATAGTATTGGGGTTTCATTAAAATTTAATGAAATTATATGTTAGGTCCAATAGTTAAAATATACAGTGAGGTTGGGGGGTGAATCAGGGTATGAAATATTAAAACTACATTCCCTTTTGAACTTGTTTCATCGTAAAATGAAACACACTTTTCTATTTCTCCCATTGAAATATATGAATAGAAATTAAATGAAGCACGAGACAGAATGATTTTTACTTCGTTCACCCTCACAAGGATACATCCAAGGAGCATACAACGGTGATGTGCCAATTGTACCAAATGCACTAAGGCACACTGCCAATAATAATGGTTTGGTAAAGATCACTTCTATTACCCGGCTCACTACCATTACAAGGTTCAGTGTCTGCTCACTGTATTCCCAAGGGTCACTCCCTTTGTCTCTTTCTATGGCTCACTACTTGTGGGAAGGATCACTATATTCCTCTTACTTCGCTCAATGCTCAAGGAAAGGATCCTCACAAATTTTATGGACATATAGGTACCTTCATATTCATGAAATTATTCATCCTAAAGAATAGGTAGATGATCTATTGAAGTTCCCCTTTCATCCAAATATGAATACCTCTTTACCAAAGTATTATCGAGAAACCTAAAATCTTTCGGGAAACCCATACAATGAATTGCATGAAATTGTTATTATTTTCACAAAACTTCCTTCTTACAGAAATAACCAATCTTTCATGAAACTACCTTAGCTTTCAAATAACTCTAATCTTACGTGCAACTTCATTATCTTGCGTGAAACTACCAATATTATGTGAAACACCCTTTGCATGCCATTCTTATGCAATCCAAAGATTAGATTTTCCTTATATATTGAGCTTCATTTAATAAAGGGTCATTTATTATTTACAATAATAACTACCCCTACATGAAAAACCCTTACATGTCACACAAAACCCTCTTCGAACATGCACAACAACATTTAACACCGCATCTAGTGCATAAGCCTATTTTTTCCAAAATAATCATTCGCACACATTTCCAAATATTTCACCCACTTCATGCATTTTCCATTTTTTGAAATTTTTATCTTGAAACATGCCTTTCATGAAATTTTCAAAATCACCTTCAATATTTAGAATTTTTTTTGATAAAAACACGTTTCTCTATTTTCATATTTTGAGGCCAAAAAATTTGGAATAAAATGAAAAAGGCAGCACCTTGTATCTGTTCTTTTTGTAGCACCTCTAGATCGTCCAATACTTTTTTATTGTTATTTATCAACTTAGTTTATCAAAAATACCTCTGAAACTCCACAATTGAAAATGAAAACCATATTTTTCTACAAAATCAATCAACCCAGAAATACTTCAATGTTACCTTCAAGGGGTCTTTCCAAAAACTATCCCCCAATGGGGTTGTTGAAAACTAATTCTTAAATTGATACCTCTTTAGCTTCATCCATATTATACCACTATTACCTTCTTGCAATTCATTTAGAGACCAAATATTTTCACAACACATACTCTAAGACCACATGGGCTATGCTCGACTTTAGAAACAAGAGTAATATGAAAATTGCATTAATGAACCACTTCATTACATTACATTATCACTCTCCTGCTTTCATCATAATCCTCCAATTGTGATATATGTCTTTTGATAATACACTTATAGGATCATTATATTCAACACTACCCCTACCTTACTTTTCCCCATCAGCTTTAGCTCCTCCCCCTGTCTCGCTACACCACATGCCAACTTCTCCCTATGTCTTGACTAAGGAATTTTCTCTCTTCTTTAGCCACAATTTCTCCCCCTTTGTTAATAAAACCAAAGGTTAATCCATTGTAGTATGCAATTGGGTAAAGAACACATATTAGTACATAAGTAAAAAACACACCATACCTCAGAAAGGGGGGGGGGGTCCCAAAACCACACTTTTTCTAGTGAGGGTAGTCGACTAGACACCGAGAGCTAGTTGAATCCTCTCAAATGATTTATTGTGTAAGGCCTTTGTTAGAATGTCTGCCACCTATTTATGCGTAGGAACATACTCTAATTTTACTAGCCTGGGTCCACCTTCTTCTTAATAAAATAATATTTTATTTCAACGTGGTTGGTCCTTGTGTGATGGATTGGATTTTTAAAAATATTTACATCCCTCGAATTATTTCAAAGGATTCCAATTAGAGACTTCAATTCAAATCCCATATCATCTAGTTATGGCTACATCCACAATAACTTTGTGCATGGTTGAGTCGCTAAAATATACTCAACTTATGTGGTTCTCCACAAAAAAATATTGTTTCTTACTTGGACATGAAATTCATATTCCACCAAGATAGAATACACCACCTAATGTCGACTTTCTGTCATCTACTAAGCCAGAACAATATTCATATATGTATCCCAATAACTCTAGTTGATATTTTTCATTATGAATCAAGCCGAAATCCAAAATACCCATGATATACTGAAGTATTATTTGCACAATAGTCATGTGAATCTCTTTTGGATTTCTTTGATATCTTTCTTCTTGTAGTGTGGCATAGTTGATATCTAGTCTTGTCACAATCAAGTAAAATAAACATCAAATTACTTTTCTATATTCTATGATATTAATTGTTTTTCCATCACCATATTTTGATAGTATCGTCTTGGTAAATACTAGGCTTTTCATATCCTTGGAATTTTCCTTTCCAAAATTTCTTAGAACCTCCTAGGTAAAGTTGGATTGAGAAATTATAGGGACATTATTTCATTGTTTCACCTATAAACCAAGGAAAAACATTATCTTACCAATCACTGAAATGTTGACCCCACTTTTCATGAATTCAGAAAACTATTTGCGTTATGCTATTGTCTAATAAACCAAATATTATGTCATAGACACAAGAAAACACCATCATCCTTTGATTAATATCATTATTGAAATAGTGATTAAAATCCATTACACCATGCTGTAAACAAATATTTTTCAAAAACTGATCTATATTTGTATGGAATTCGGTTGGTGCTTTCTTCAAACCATATAAAGACATATTTAGATGAAAAATTCTATTATCGTCTTCATGAATGAGAAATTCATCTAGCTTCTCTATGTAAACTACATCTTCTAGAACCCCATTTAGAAATTATGACTTGACACCCATTAAGAAAAACTTGATCTTTATTTTCACTATAATGGACAAGAATAATCCGAATGTCTCTAGCCATGAAACTGGTGAAAAAGTTTCATCAACATCAATACCCTCTATCTGGGAGTACCCTTTGCAGTCCTATATTGCTTTGTTTTGAATCACTATTCCATATTCACTCATGTTGTTGAAAAAGACCCATTTAGTTCCAATGAAATTCTTATCTATTAGCCCCAAATCAATCTCCCATGTCTTATTATTCTCAATTTGGTCAAGCTCACCATTCATATCTTGAACCAATTATCATCTACAAATGCTTCACTAAAACATTTAGTCTCTACCTGTAATAAGTATGATGCTTGTTGTAGATTCTTTATCCTCCATGTCTATACTAGCACTATCTGATCACCAATTATTTTCTCGCTATCAATTTAAGCTCTTCTCACGGGTTTCTATGCATATATTGATTTATTCTCATCCTTCTCATCATCTAAGTCTTCTTCTAAGTCAGACTATAGAACTAGGATATCAACTGATCTTCTTATTTCGTCATAACTATCTTCTTGGGATTGATCATGTATGTAGTGATTATTCTTCTCATTCTCTACTATAGTTACATTATGGATTTTAAATACCATTCCTAGACTCTTTTTAAATCATTTATATGTTTTTCTTTTTCTTTGAGTATTCATGAAATATCGCATCATCTCCACAAGATTCAAAATTCTTGGGTTTCACTTTATTGAGAATGAAACAATTACTTCTAAAGACTCGAAAGTACATCAATGATTGATTCTTCCCATACCATATCTCATATAGAGTATTCAAATCATTTAGACATAGTAATGTACTATTTGAACTGTAGACTTCTGTCATCACCATTCATTCGAAAATTTATCTAGATGGGATTTCTCAATGAGAATTATTCTAGCCATGTTGTTGACAATACAATTTATTCTCTCACGTACTTCATTTAACTTTTGAGTTCTTACCACTAATACTTGATTCTTTATCTTATGTTTCTCGAAATAATCACCCACTTGGGTATTTTTGAACTCTATCCCATTATCTATTGGATCTTTTGGATTTTCTTACCTAGAATCTTCTCAACTTCCCATCAATAGCTTGTAATGCAGCCGAACACCTCTGACTTGTGAGTAATGATTTATACCCATACCATTCTTTTAAAATCATCAATTAAGAGAACATAGTATTTAATTTCGTCAATATCCCTTGTTAAAATAGCTCTTTACACTTCAATATGTACTAACTCAAGAATTTTTTTGACATTTTATATTTTATGTTATATGTTTTTCAAATGATATTCCCCTATTGACAACAATAAAACGTATGGGTATGATCAGGTGATAATCTAGGGAGGTCTCGAGAAACATCATGTTTCATATGATCTCCCAAGGATGTTTGGCTCAGATGGACAAGATTTTTATGCCACAACTTGTTCTTTTCTTCCTCAAGCAAAAAACATATATCTTATGCTCCAATCACAAGGTAGAGATTCCCTTTTGTACTCTTTCCATACAACACAACTGCACCATTTTTTTACTTGATGACACATAATATCATTGAATGTTTTATGGAATTTACTGAGTCACATAGTTGATTAACATTAAGAAACTTGTGACTGATACCTTAAACAATTAAGAAATCATCATGTCTCATGTCTTTCCCCCCAATCATGGATTTTTCTAAGACATCAATATTAAATCCTTCATCATTACCAAATATTACGATACCTTCTTTATCGTACTTTGTATTGGTCATATGATATTTATTACCTATCATATGAGAGGTGTAACCACTGTCAACAATCCTTATACTAGTGAGATATTATGCTTTGAAGGAAATTAATGCGACAAATTCTTTTTTAAATATATTTTTCTTCTTAATCCATGAATTTGACTTCATACCCATTAGAAAATGATAATATTGACCTTTCTAAATTTATGATAGACTTTATTCATATCTCAATGCTACAAACCAATTTTGAATTTTCATCTTTCTTGATGGTTCCCTGAATTTATGCTTGCAACCAATTTTTTTTCTTTAGAAAATTCTTTTTCATGGTTGATGTAAAATATGTGGACATGTTTCTAAATCCTCCACACCAAAAAAATACCCTTTAAATATTTTTTAGGGTATTGTAATATTTTTGGATGCCATTGTTTTTCATTTTACCTTCGATGTCTCTTAACAACATAACACAAATTTTGAGAGTGTCCTATATTTCCGTAGAAATAACACTTGATGTGATGTGAATTCCTATGTGTCACTTCCGCACCACTGGCTGTCCCTAGAGTTCTCTCAATATTCTGACTCTGGTTCGTACTAAAATCATTATTCAATTTCAAAGCGAGTGCTTGTGGTCTGACATTATTCTTCACACCTCTTTGTTTTTGATCAGCCCTCACACCAACCTTATCTTTTGGATATAACTATTTTTTTTTCTGAAGGACCCTGATTACCCACATGTATCTTCTCATTTTCTTGAATGATCTGGTTTCTCTATGTTGTACTGATATTCAACATCATTTCTTGATCATTAACATTTCATACTAAATCTATGACCTCTACTTTAATTTATTCAGTTTTTTTATTTGATGTTTTCCTGTTTGAGTCAAACTATCTACTTCCATTTTATATTTTTCAATTTTGATATTGTACTAAACAACCTTATCTGAGCTATTTTACATTGAAGACTTCACTTTTTCATTTTCTCCATTCAAAACATACTTCTTTATTTTCTGATACTACATAAAGAGTTTGGAATCACAAACCACATTGTTGAATATCTTTTTTTGGCTCTCCAAAAATCTATTTTCTCAAGAGAGGCTTCTAATTTTTCATGAAGTTAAACTCTTCCTTCTACTTCTCTTTCTTCATTGTTTCCTTTATCCTTATTTGGGGATTTTCCACAACATCCACCATCTCCTCACCATTATGATCCTTTCAATAATTTAACTATTCTGCTTCAGACTCCTCTATACTATCACATCCTTCTGAAAGAAGACTATTCTTTATGAAAAAATTTCTCTTAATTTTTTTTACTCTCTTTTATGTAGGCTTAACAATTCTTCATTATAATTTCAAATTCATCCTCATCATCTTATAAAAAATTCTTAGGGAACCTTACTATAAGATGCCCAACTTTTCAACATCAAAAGAATGCAAGGTGAAGTTTCCCTAGGAACTTTCCCTTTTTTAATTGAATATTTTAGGGAAAGGAATGACATCATATCATATGTTTCTTCCTCTTCCTATACATCTTCAATGGATAGTTTTTTGTGGAATTGAATGCTGCCTCTTTGGATTTAACATTTTTTTAAAACCTCTTTGTAATTAATTCTAATTTCATAAGCAACAAGGGTATTCTGTAAGTTATCCAATGTTAGTTCCTTTGGATCTTTATCTTCTAATAGATAAACTTTAAGATTGAACCTAGGTGGAGGTTTTCTCATGAAATTCTTCACAATGTTTAATGATATAATGACTTATCTAGTACCACTCATGTATTCCACTAAAACATTGTCTTTATCAATGAATACATCAACACACATATTTGGGTCTATTCTTATATCTTCATATTTGTTCCACATAACCTGTAGATTGGACTATATGAATATTAAATCTCTTTAATATATATTTAACATATTTTTCCACATATCATGTGATGTTTTACATGATATTACCTTCATATACATTGTGTTTGATAGATCTCCCCTTAATACATTGATTCTTTTAGCATCGGTATCCAACTCTCTTCGCCCAGCTTCTAATAAAGAACCACTCTCAATGTTTGACAAAATACCATGCATCACTGCTGTAAATATATCCCATCCCAAAGAAAAAAAGTAGTGCAACATACAATTATTCTATAACTAAAAATTATTCCCTTCGAATATCATAAATCCCTTTGAGGTTGACCACATCAATTGAAACCTTGAGAGAGAAATACTAAAATTAACCATTCCCTTTGATACCAGTTGTTAGGTACACTAAGATAAATTTCCAGAGAGGGGGTGGGGTGAATTTGGGAATGAAATATTTAAAATACTATCTCTTTTGATCTTGTTTTGTCATTAAAGAAAACACACTTCTCTCTTTCCCATATAGCAATATATGAACATAAATTAAATCATACACGAGACACAATAATTTTTACTTGGTTCACCCTCACTCAGCTACATCCAAGGAGCATACAATAATGATGTGACTATTGTACCAAATTCAATAAGGATCACATCCAATAATGATGGTTTGGTATAGATCACCTCTATGGCCAAGCTCACTTCCTTTACAAGTTTTAGGGCTTGATCACTATTTTCTCATGTTTCACTCCCTATGTCTCTTCTTCTGGATCACTGTCAGTGGGAAGGATCACTGTCTTCCTCTTCCTTTTCTCACTACTCTTGGATTGGATCCACACACAGCTTATGGTCTTATAGGTACCTTGATTTTAATGAAAACCTACATCCTCAACTACTTGTATATGCACTATTGAAGTTCCACTTTCATCCATAGACGAATACCTCTTTACCATAGTATTATTGGGAGTCCTAAAATATTTCACGCAACCCCTATTGTAAATTGCATGAAAAACATATTCTTTCTGTAAAATCTTTCTCATGTTCCACACCAATATTATGTACATCTACATTATCATGAATGAAACTCCAACCTTACGTGCAACTTTATTTATCTTGCGTGAAACTCCCAATCTTATGCGCAAAACCCTTTTTATGCCATTCTTACGCAATCCAAAGCTCGTATTATCTCTATGTATTGAGCTTTTTCAAATGAGTTGGGTCACCTCTTATTTGTAAGAATCTCCGACCCCTATGTAGAAAACTTTGAGAAATCACACATAACCCTCTTCGAGCATGAAAAACAAATTGATGTTAGATTGGGCACGTAATCCTTTTTCGCACAAACTCAAATTTCGCACACATTTCAAAATAATTCATGAACTTTATGACTTTTCCATATTTTGACATTATGATCATGAAACATACCTTGAACACAAGTTTCCAAATCACCTTCAACAACGACTTGTACCACATCTAGATCATGTATTCTTTTTCCATGGTTCTTTTTCAACATAGTTCTTCAACAATACCTCTGGAACTCCACAAATGACATTGGAAACCCTCTTTTTCAATGAGCACAATCAACCCAGAAATGATTCATTGATACCTTGAGGGATTTTTTACCAATAATATATAATTAATAAAATCAAAAAAAAAATTACAGTCATAAAATTGATTTAATTATTCTCAAACTTACCATCAATATTCATTCACACAATTCTTTTTTCCCTTTATTAACACATAATTGAAACAACAAATTTTCTTTCTCTGTAATTAAATTATTATATTGGTCACTTTCATGGAAAATTATTCAACAAGCATGAAGAATCAAGACTAAGTTAATATGGATAAAAATATGGATATTAATTGAACAAATTTTTAGGTTATTTTTACCCTTATATTGTTAGTTTTACCCATGATAAAATTATTTTATCCGTAAATGTGGTAATTAATTTTTACTATTTTTACTATTTCTTTTTATCAAAAATTAAGTTGACCAAATTATAAAATACTAACTATCATTATTAAAAATATGTAATCCATTTTTTGGAATTAAATTTACATAAGGGGAAAATTTAAATTTAAAATTAAACCCACAGATGTGATGAAATTGTTTTTTCCAAAAAGAAAATTTTCATATGCATAGAATGTTTTAATATATTGACTTAAAATGAAATTGATAACAATGATAGAAATTTTATTATTAAATATATAACTTAACTAATATAACATTTAAAACATTTTTAAACAAGGAATAACTTTAAACTTATTTAAACAAAAAGGAAATTCTTTTAATATAAATCAGTATTTTTCACTATTTACTAAAAAATTAATCTTTTCTAAATAATAATAAAAATTTACCATATGATAATTTTGGATGGTTTATTAAAATAATAATGTTATTTTTCATCAAAATTGATTTTGTAAAATTTTCCTAAAATTATCTTATTTTTGTACTAAAAAGAAATTAAAATATTTAAAAAAAGAATTATCAAAGAATATAAATAAATTACTCAAAATTATGTTATATTTTATAAATATAATTTATTTACCTAAAACCATTATACTTAGTTTTCAAAAAAAAATTATCCATATTCATAACACAAAATCTAATATTTAATTTTAAACTACAATATTAATTTAATATGATGATTGTTAAAACTCGATGTTGCATGGAACACAAAAAATAAGAGAAATTAAATTTATTCAAAAATATCACATAAAAACTTAAGGTGTTACATTATACCTAATTAAAATAATTTTATTTATCAAAATTGATCACAATTATATAAATAAAAGAGGATACCTATTCCTCATCACATCCTCAGGTTCCTAGATGGATCCCTAAAGTGGGTGGTTTCACTATAAAACTTTGACAAGATGAGTGGTCTTGATTCATAGATATTATCTATATGATCTAAAATCTAGAACATTTGTTCCTCAATAGAAATTTCATTGTCCAAAAATAGGAATTATGAGTTCAGCACATGTGATTGATTAGATATGTACTTCCAAAGGGGATATACATGGAACAGAATATTGGAAATGAATCGGATTTTCTATGTATTATTTTCGGACATATAAAAGATTATTTTTGAGTTCTGGCGCTGAGATGAAATTTAATAATGATGAATTTAGTTCATGGAAAAAATGAATGAAATATATTAAAAAGATTAAATAACATGTGCATGAAATTTTCCTAAAAATGTATACTAACTTCTAAATGGGGGCTGAGATCATAAATTCAAGGGCTTTGTTGGGTCCAGAAGGTGGGTTTTACCCTAGGCACAACTTAACCTTGGTCAAAAAATGGTGATTTTGGAAAAGTCATTACAGGAACAGAATAAATAAAATAATTAATTAAATTACATCATTTCAATTTCATTAACATAGAGAACTGATGTTTATTTTAAATACATGCTTGTGGAAAATTTTCAAAGATATCTAAATAACATTTTTAAACATTAGAGAGAATTTAGAGAGTGTGGAATGATATTTTGTTGGCATGCGATGACTCGATCGAGGATCGAAAACTGGAATGAGATAGAATTTATGTATCTCTCTAATGACTATGACAACACATTTTTCTTTATCAATGATTGATCAAAATCATGGTAGGATATTTGTTTCATCGGATTCTTTCACCATTCTTTGTTTCTATGATGAATTTGAATCAATAATCAAACAAATTGATTCATGGATTGGTTGTCCTACGTGATGATTAATATTATCAATGTTTTGAGATATTTTATTCAGGATTTTTAATTATTCATTTTTATACTCATGACAAAAATTTTGATCAATGTGATCATTGATTGAGGTTCATTCCTCTGGATTGTTCTTTTTCTTCTCACACCCAATTCCTCATTCATCGTTGACCTTCATCATATGGCCTATGGTTCGATACATCCTAATGAACCAATTTCTATAGACCCTTTTATTAATTAAATGATCCTAAGTCAGATATCTAGGATCGACACGAAATTATGGTGGTGTGATAATGGGAGAAACAAGAGATTATATGAGTTTGGATACCCGATTTCACATTCATCATCATTCTTTAGTTCACATTGATTAATGAAATGTATATCCATTTTTTGGATTGATTTGATAGCCAGAACACATTTTTTATCGATCTAGATGCTTAGAAGAGATAAAGTCTTAATATTATGTGTGAAGAAGTCACCATATCAAATCCCAAAGGTATGATCGAGATGTACGAACTATATATATATAATTCTGGAAAAATACAAACTACACAGTGTGTAACTTGGTGCCACACACCAGGTGGGATCCCCTATGTAGTGGCTAGGGTTTTGGTAGAAAGTTAAGGATAAAAAAACATGTGACCCCATCACATAGCATGTAAACTCTCCCTAGTGACTCAGCATGTACCATAGAGGGTACACATACATTGGTTGGATTACAAAGGTTGGACTATGCTATGTAATCCCCTACAAGAACAAAAATTGTATGAGTACATGAGTTGAGCTATGTACTGATACATGGGTAGAGTGCCTAGGTATATGACATGCTGAGTACTTCAACATGGACACAAACACAGATTGAGACACAATCCGTTTATATGGAAAGGATCCGAGGATAATGGAAATGATGTGTGGCCCCTTATACACGTTGTGACTTTGTTAAACATGTCATGGAGCCCTTGTCCTCTATATGTTGGACTTGTTTCATTAGTGTGTGTTCCCTATATACTTTTACTTTAGGGATAGTATGAAATTTCTTTTAACTCTTGGATCATGATCCCTTTAGTAGAACATCATAGATAGAGTCGTTGGAATCCCTCCAGGATCCCCAGAGTGATATACCTATTTATCTTCATGCCCAAGGTGGAGTTCTTGGTATCTTTGTGAGAAACACTATATAGGTTCAAATCCTATACAAAGAGAGTTAATCGAGATTTAGTTATGGGTTTCACACCATGGTCTTGGGTGTGATCCTTTTCCATGTATCACATTATCTTCCGACTATCTCCAAGTACTTAAAATGGATAGACTTGATGAGTACTACCTTTCAAACAGACATCATCAGTGCTACCAGACACAAGAGTGTGTTCTTCTAGATGAGTGCTTTGTGGATCCTATGATCTATAATCATAGGATAAGATGCTAGAGTTGTGAATTTCCTTTATATTTTCTATCGTTTTTAGAGTATTTATAGATATTATTGTTATATGTGTTGTATACATATAACTTTGTATAGATTATTATATTTTTTTTGTTGTGTGATTTTGGGTTTTTAGGGTGTAATACTAAGTATTTTTACACTCACCCCTATGTGGTCTTTCCCTGCATGTGTAATTTCTTGTGTAGGCAACCAACCTTTTCATAGAGTCATTGACGGACTATGACCCAATACTGCTTAGTGAGGCCAAACATACCGAGGTATGTTCATGAAATATCTTGGAAGTAGTAGTAGTTTTACTTTTAGGTTGGACTTTTGTTTCAGACTCTTTGTGGTTGGATTTTATTTGGAACCATTTAGATTACATATTTCCATATGCTGGTTGAGGGATTTAGAGGTATGCATTCATGGTTGTTTAGTTGTTTTTACATTTCATCATTATATAGGCTTTGAGATGGGTGCATGTATACATGTAGTTATCTAAGGCATATAATGTTAGTGATATTCCTACTTGGTGCAAGGTTCCTGCCCCTGGCCTATTGGAGGTGGTATTGGGGTGTCATAGCATGGGACCCATTGGGATGGGTCATGACAGAGTGGTATCATCAAAGTAATTTCTACCTTAGTACCAAGAGTCATTGGGATTGGTTTGGGGAAACAATGTTAAGTGTTTTAAGTTTATCTTTTAGGCTAGGGACTCTAGTATTATTTTAGAGGCTGATGTATCCATACACCATGACTATCATCATCATATTTTTGACTCTGTACATGAGAAAATTCTTATAGGTAAAACACTAGTAATTGGATCATATTGGGATGGGTTGGGGTTTCAATATACTTCTTGAGTCAGTACTATAGATATAATCCTTGAAAATCTTACACCATGTTTATTTATAGATTCCTCCAGGACATACTCTAGCTATGAGTGAACATCATGATAATGGGGATGATCCCCTCAATAAAGATGCATTGATATACAGATCAGTTCCTAATATGTTTTGTTCGGGTGGTGCATCTGCCATACCACAACCTGTGGATTAGAAAATGGAACTAGTAATACGAGTAGATGACATGTCTATTCTGACCTTACTTCAAGAGTTTGAGTAATATATACCCTTCAGGTTCTAAGGTGCTCCCAAACCGTAGGCGGGTGAGGACTAGCTTGAGGCGGTGCCGCACGTGTTTTGTATGGTAAGCACACCAGCCAACCAGATGGTGATCCTGACGATGAGAATTTTTCATGGCTCAGCAAGGTGATGGTGGGGGTTAGTCACCCAGTCTTAGGATAAGGTGACTCATCCTTGGATAAAGTTTGAGTATATTTTAACAGAGGAGTAATCACTAGATATAGTGAGGGATATATGTATTTGGAGTTATTTTCTCCTCAAGTAGGACAACATTACAGTAGCATAGTATTCTTCAAGGTTTACCAACCTCCCCAGTTACTCAATTGATATTGTTCATGAGATGTTTTTTGGGGATCAAACCTTTGAGTAAGGTTTTTATAGAGACATCTAATATAGTTTTGTCCCTATATTAATTCCTATTTATATTAGGGTTCTTGAGTGAGATTTGATGGTAGAAATTTCTTGGATTAGTAGATATAAAAGGTGGTTAGAAGTAGTGTGCATACATAAATAGATACCACAATCGTAGGGAGATAATGTTAGTCTCATGGACCTAAACATGAGAGATATTTATGTAGGAGTTTCTAGGATATATGATATGTGGTTCAAGGCTCAAAAGGTAGGTCCAGTCATTCCATGGAGAGGAAATGATGCTCATGTGAAGCTGGGGGAAGTCTTATACAAGATTTAATGACCCTATATACAACTAACAGAGATACCATGGTTGGGATATGAGGCCAAGTCAATGGTAGGAGGATATAGTTTTGTAAGGTAGAGGATGTGGCATAAGAGCTGGGTGAGCATCAGGAGTTGTTTGGTGCTTTTACTTGTTACCGACACCACCCCCACATAGTCCAAACCATGATCAGGAAATAATTAACCTATCCTTTAAAATATTTTATTGCATGATTTAGATAAAAAATAACTAATAATAAGAATCCAAGGATCTTAAATTCTAGTTTCTATGGAAGGTTAGGTACATTATTAAAAAACATGAAACCAAAATAAAATCATCTTATATTTATTCTCCACAATAAGATCCCAACAACCCTTAATCTCTTCTATATATATAGGATAACATGGGGAATACATAAAAAAAAAGTATCAGATAAAAATCATTGTATGAAAATATATATGAGAATAAAGTAGAGCACATGGGTTAGAATATAGAACATGATGACATAAAAGGCACAAAACATGAATAAACATAAGGAAGCAGAACATGTAAATCACGAGATCAAAAAATAATGAAAACATAGAAATATAGAAACAACACAAAACATTATATAAGTATAAAAAAAGTATAACTTACAAGACCATTGCACATAAAGGATAATGAGTCAAGGCTAACTTCCATGACCATTACAATTGACGGAAAAAGTCCCATAAAATATATAGGTTCGCCCGCTCTTCCAACATAACATCTCTTGAGACTAAACATTACCCAATGTATTAGTTTACTATTAGAGTTCACCCATCATAAAATTTTCATGAATACATGGACAACATGAAGAATCATATATGATGAATTAGCATAAGGGTTCCCCATGGAATGGAATGGGTATCACAAACAAGTTATAAGGAATAAATAAATGGGTGCATCATAAAGGCATCCATGAAATAATGGTTTAAAATCATACATAGAAATTAATAAGTTAAAAAATGCTTAAAACATGATAGTTGATGTTAAAATTAAGTGAAAACATGTAAAAAAGTGTGTTTAAGAAACTTTAGAAGTGAGAAACTTTAGTGCGGTTCATGGGAACATATTACATATTCTTTAAAATAGAAAATGTTTAACTATTTGTATAAAAATAGAAATTAAACATGATAGTTTTTAACACAAAATGATTGATTTTTGAATAATAATCTTTCTTTACAAATATTATGACGATAACTAGAAAATGGGTATAAAATTGGGATGTTTATTGAATCAAGCATGCTTATCAGGATGAATTGAGAAGGAAACCTTGTAAAACATGAATTTACCCATAAAATAAATAAGAATTGAGAGAGGTAAATATGTTTGGAACATACTTATAGATCTTAGTGGGAATCCCATACCAAATGTCAAAAAACTCTTCTGCACTTTATCTAAATGTCTTGTATAATGAAATTAAATCCATTAATTAATTAATTTAGAAAATTTTAGACATGAATTTTATATATTATATTTTTATTAAGATCATTTATGGATTTTTATAACAGTTATAAGATACAATTTCATCATTTTGGGAGGATATTGTTCCTTGTTTTTCATGATTTATTTACTTGTATACATGTATGTAAAATCATGTCTAATAGGAATAGTTTTCTATAATTGAAATTATATGTTGTTAATGAACATAAATAAAATTAAATGGTTTTATATAACATTTTATTTTTATATGTGAGGATGAATCATTATATAAAACATTAATCATAACCATTTGCATTATTTTGGTGTTTTTTGATCATTAGGATCTAGTTTTGTTTTAATAATTAATATTATGTATATATACCAGTTCTAGAAACTTAAATAATATAAAAAAATATATTATAATATATTTTAACCCTAAAAATTATTTTGTGTCCTGGCTTGTAGGCAGTAATATTAATTAAAAATTCATCTTCCTTTATTGTGAAAAATGAACACATCAGAGATGATGTTTTCTTTTTCAGAACAAAAGGATAAAGGAAAGAAAATGATGATGGATTATACCACTAACATTATAAAATTCTAGTATACAAAATTTACTTTAGTTTTCCTTCCAAATTGGGATATGTAGGTTAGAATATAATTAGAAAAGAAAAGAAATTGAAATGAAATTAAAATAAACAGAAAGAGATTTTTATCTTTTGAATTGTTCTCTTTGTGAACATCCTTAGGGGAATTGGGTTTGGTATTTTTTCAAGAAAAAAGGATCTTAGACATAGAGGAGAGACATTTTAAGAGTATTGGAAAGAATTTAGAAAATCATCATGGATTTTGAGATGTAAGGAGAAGAGGAGGTGGGGGGTGCTAATTATATAGGAGGGGTGGGTTTTTTATTATTTTTTTTTCATTTTGTTATTATTTTGAATCAAGACTATGAATAATATTTACTATTGTAACTAACTAAAGTAAAGAAGGAATTTAGTTCGATATAATGGTTGTTAAATCAATAATGACTCATCTATGAATAAAAAATTCATGTAATTATCTTATATCGTAAATTATTGTATTTCACTATTCACAAAAGTTCAACTATTTTAGATAAAACAAAAAATGTATCCAATTTTTTTTTTCAAATTCTATAATTAAAAATCTGACTTTATTTTATGAAAATATTTTTTTTTAAATATGAGAAATTTAATTTTTAATTAAAATCACCATTTATTCGAAAAATTAGAATTTTATAATTATAACTCATGTAGTAAAACATTGAAAAATTAGTTAAGGTTTAATAAAATTATCTTCTAATCATAAGACACATACATTATTAATTTTTGAATATATTTTATGAAAAATAAATTTTATTTTTAAACATTTTATTAATTATAAAATTGTAAATAAATATTTAGGTTTTATCAAAATACCAATACGTAGTTTATCATTTTAAAAAAAATTATTTACTTACAAAAAAATATAAATATGTCATATTTTCATTTATAAGATACATAAATTTTATATATACTTTCATAGGTAAGGTTACTAATCTATTGGCTTGATTTTTATTCATAAGGGTCATATTACTATTCCAAAGGACATGTTACTATTCCATTGGATTTGGTTACTTAATTTCGATAAATAATTATTATTTACTTCATTATTCATTGGTAATATTTTTATTGTGTTACTTATGTGATGGTTTTATGATTTATACTATATGAAATAATTATAAGAAGTAAAATTTCATTGATATATTTTTAGGTCGTTATGTAGGGTATTGAAGGAAATGGGAGGGGACTACTACAGACGGTCAATGCATATGACACAATGGCTCCAGGAATGATTTGAGGTATAATATGCGCCTTTCCTACCTTATTTGAAGTATTGATAGGCACATGTGATAGTCATTCTATTCATTCCACATTCCTTTTACGAGAAATATATATTTTTGTTGATCCATTGACTCAACCCTTGTTCTTAGAGACTAATACTAGAGATGACTCAGAAATCACACACTTGTGCTGATTGTATGACTTGAATGTAAGAGAAGAGAGTTTCTATTGAGTTCAATTTATAATAGTGATGAGGCCTTAAAATGTCTTATTATCTGTGGACTAGATTCAAAGTTCATTCCCAAATTGACTATTTTTAGTAAAGGATGCGGTGTGTCCATAGAGAGGGAATTGGGTTCTCCTTTTTCATTGAAAAAGAAAACAATGAAGCACGTGATAAAATCATTCAATAGTGGGTAAATATTATTACCCATCATTTGGATAGACTAAACCACAGTGTAGTGAATGTTATGAGTTATCGGCTTCTTGCAGTGGTGGTTGAGTAGCTGGACGTCTTCCCTGAGGATGTTCTAGGATTAGCTCCCCATCGAGGGATAGAATTCGGTATTGATCTACAACTAGAGACAAAAATGATATCTGAACTAGCATATCATATGGATCCAGTAGAGTTTCACAAGATGAGGGTACTATTGTAGTTCTAGAAGAGGAAGGACTTTATTAAATTCAGTGTTTCATCTGGGGCATTCTCAGTTTTTCTCACCAAGAAAGAGGCTGAGATATTGAAGTTGTGTATGGACTACCTATGCTAGAACTTGGTAATTGTGAGGAAAAAGTATCCACTACTGAGTATTGATGAACTATTTAATCAATTGAGAGGGTCATGATGGTTCTTAAAGTTTGAACTCAGGTAAAGCTATCACCAGCTATGAATATGGGATGCAGATATATCCAATACAACATTCCGATGTTGTAACAGTCACTATGAGTACTTGGTTATTCCCTTTGGTTCGATGTACACCTCAGTAGTGTTCATGGGACTCATGAACCAAGTCCTTAATCCTTTATTAGACTAGTTTGTGGTGGTCTTCATCATTGATATCCTTATGTACTCAACGTCCGAGGAGGAGGAAGTGAGAAACTTTAGGATAGATATGGACATACGTTGAGAGAGAGATCTTTACAGAAATATCCCGAAGTGCCAATTATGGATTTAGGTGGTCCCCTTTCTAAGATACGTTATCTCAATAGAGGGAGTGGATGTGGACCTGACCATGGTTGAGGAAATGATAGCTTGGGATCCACACAAGAGTGTGATGGAGGTGCATATATTCCTCAGTTTTGATATCTAATACTAGAGAATCATACATGATTTATCTAGAATATCAGCACCCATGGACAATTAGACCCAAATGGGTAGCCTTTTGTGTGGATAGATAGGTGTCACTAGGTTTCTCAGTAGCTAAGGCAGAGTTTGATGAGCACTCCCATCTTATTATTTTCAGAGAAGGGTGTTGAGTATACAGTGTTTTTTGATGCATCAGGAAAGAGGGATGGTTGTGTTCTGATGCAGTGTAAAGTAGTGATTTCCAATGGTTCATTTTAGTTGAGACCACATAAGTATAAATACATGAACCATGATCTTGAATTGGGTGTGGTTCACACGAAATACATGGTGACACTAACTGATGGGAATGTGGACTGTCATTTACACCAATCACAAGAATCTCAAGTACATATTCCCTATGACTGATCTCAACATGAGAAAAAGGAGATGATTAGAGTCCCCCAGGATTATTGTTCAGAAAATTTCTATACTCTTATGAAGGGGAATGTAGTAGAATATTTAATCTATAGAATATCTTGTTCATAGTTGCTGAGTGAGGTATTGGGGAAGTTGGCCTCATTATTGTAATTTTTTATGGATAGAGATAGAGCATATCACCTCAGGTTGATTGTTTTTAACCCTCTACTACTGTAATGAGTCTGGGAGGCCGAGCATGGGTATGCCAACAAATGGGGAAATTTGGACATCAAATATGTAACTACCTTTTTTGAGTACCCATTAGAGATTTAGGATCAGTAATAGATCATCCTTTATGGTTTATCATTTTATTTAGTATGTTTCTGGTGGAAACATGAAAATATTCAGGGGAGAACATGGGAGTGGTAGGCTCATATTTGAGCTCAGTACTCACATCTCTTTGTGTAACCTCAGTTTTGTATTTTTGAGATATAAATCCCTAAGGTGGGTAGAATTTTATGGCTCATATTTTCCATGTATTATTTTTTGATGTTTTTTAGATTATTTTCTAGACAAGGTGTTGAAAAAAATGTGATTCCGAGGCCCAGTGTTCCTGATATAAAATTTTGAAATATATTAAATATATTAAATATAACACACACACAATTTTCTTTGAAAATGTATAATAAATTCTAAATGGGGGGCATATCAGAAATCCAAGGGCACCATTTGGTTCATAATATGGTTTTTACTCTAGGTACGAATTAATCTTGGTTGGTGTGGGGGGATTGTGGAAATGTCACCACTAACACAGAATAAATGAAATTATTAATTAAATTATTCTATTTTAATTTTTTTGACATAGAGGCCCAATGTTTCTTTTAAATACATTCTTATAGAGAATCTACAGTGTTAACCTTATAATCCTATAAATTCTTGGAGAGAATTTGGGGATTATGCAAGAAGATTCCATTAGAAGATGATGACTAGATAACGGATTAATGACCAGAATGTGATGAAATTGAGGGATCTCACCAATGAATGTGACACCACATCATTCATTAAGAGTGGTCGATCCAAATCAAGGTTGGATGTTTGTTTTGATTAGAAATTTTCCCCTTTCATAGTTTCTTTTCATGACATGAATCTATCAACCAAAGGATTGATTCAACCATCTTGGGGGATGGGTTAGATAAATTTGGGTTTATAATATTTTCATCTTTATTTTTGATTCTTTATTGTTATTATCAATTCAATTTATAAATATTGACACGAACATCGATCAAGGTTATTTAATCTTGATTGTTCTTGTTCTTTTTACCCCCAATTCTTTATTCATCATGGGTAATTTTCGTTTTCCCGTTGGATAGACACATCCTGAGGAATTTATTTTTTCTGATCTATGTCTTGACACAATGATCCAAAAATCCTAGATATGGGATCAAAATGACATGAATGTGGTGTAATGATAGAAGTGGATAATCATCAGATTTGGATGAATACCTGATTTCACTTTATTTTTTGTTCTTTAGTGCACCATGAAGAAAAATGTGTATATCCATTTTCCGAATGGATTTGATGGACAAAATTCATTGTTCATTAATGAAAAGTCTTAGCTGGGATATATTATTTATTTTCTTAGTCAGATGATTGTCATATCTAAGGCCGAAAGAGCAACCAAGATGTGTGGATTCTAGATATGGAAGTTTGTAAAAGACTGCACTACACAACATACAATTGGGAGCCACATGCTGTGTGGGCCCTCATATTTAGCGACTAGGGTTTTAGGATAAATTTAAGGATCAGATGGTGTGTGACCCTATCACACATCATGTGAACTCTCCCTAATGAATTAGTATGTACATTGAAGGGTTCCTAGATAGGGCTTGAAGTATAAGGGCTGGAGCATGCTGTGTACTCCCCTACACAAACAAAAACTGGATGAGTACATGGGTTGAGCCGTGTACTGGTGCCTGGGTAGAGTACATGAGAAAATGACATGCAATGTTATTTTATGAAAACAAAACATGGATTGAGTTATGGAATGTTTACACGGGCAGGACTTGGGGTCAAGGAACATGACATGTGACCCCTTCTACAAACTACATACTTTATTAAACATTTCTTAGAGACATTTTCCTCTTTATATTATAAATTTTATTAGGTTGCATTCCCCATATCCTTTTTGGTAGGGATAGTATAGAATTTCCAATAACTCCTTGAACTGAAACCCCTTTAGTAGGACTTCTTGTATAAAGTAATTGGAATCCCTTTATGTGGCCTGACCTAATATACTATGTTCATATTTGTGCCCTAAGTGGAGTTCTTGGTATCTTCATGAACAACACAACACATTCACCAATCATATAAATAGCGGGTTAATCAAGATTGTGTTGCTGGTATCACCCCACAGACACGTGGTTGGTCCTTATCAGTGTATCAAATTCTCTTTAGACTATCAGCATGCACTTATAATGGTGAGACCTGATGAGAACTACCTCTCTGATGGAAATCATTAGTGCTGCCTAACTCATGAGTTTTTTTCTCTTGGATGAGTTGTTTGTGGAACCTATAAGCAGGAATCCTTGGATATCATACTAAGATTGTGACTTACCTTTAGAACATGTGTATTTGTTGTGTGTATATATATATATATTATAGGAATATGTTATGTAGAAATATATATCTATAGAGATTACTATATTTCTTTATTGTATTCTTTGGGGTTTTCACAGTGTCTTAATGAGTATTTTTTTACTCACCCTACAAGTGATTTACCTTTAGGTGTTGTCTCTAGTGAAAATAATCTACATATTGACCGAGTCCCTTATAAAATAGGACTAGACAGTTCTTGGTGGGGTAAGAGAGACTGAGGTGTGTTTCTACAGTATCTTGAAAGCAAACCCAATTTCACATTCTGTTTGTTAATGTGTTTTAGAATCTTTTTTGTGGGATTGTATTTAGACCTATTTATATTAATTTAATTCCTTTCATAGTATGGTTGTGGTATTTATAAGTATGAATTCATGGTTTCTAAAATATTTTTTCTATTTTATCATTTTATTGGTTTAGGGGTTGGTTCATGTTTACAAGTAATTAGGAAAAGGCCTCCCATTTTTGTGATATTCTTAATCAAGACTAGCCTATAGCCCTCAACCTATTTGAGGAGGGCTTGGGGAGTTACAACGCAATCCCCATTGGGATGGGTCATGACATCTTGAACTTGATACAGGTTCAGGTTAAGTTCCAATCTACATGCTACTGTCCTGATAAGATTAATAATTTCAAAAGGAAACAAATATCTAGGGATAAAATTTCCCTTATATCATAATCACAAATGAATATGATTATTGTTTAATCCCTAAAGAACAAAAATCATAATAAGATCCATAATACATTCTTTTCGCCTCTAAATATTTACCAAAATCAATATGGTTAGCACATGTTATCAAATAACATCCAATGCTCAACTTTATCCATTATATGAATAGTTAAAATTAAATATACTCCAAGACTAAATAAAATTGAAATCCAAAATATTATAAATAAGGCCACTAAATTTGAAAATCAAATAATCATTAATCCTCTAAACAATAAGAAGTATTTCATAATGACACATACCAAATATGTGAATACAATAATCTTATTTTCTTTTAAAACATGATAATATCTTTAATTTACTTAAAAATTTAATGAAAATGTTTAGGATTTAAATAATTAAACTATTTCATCATTCCTTAAGTGAGATCCCAGATTATTTTTATATTCCATCAATCCAAAATTTTTTTACAATCCATCAGTGAGAACATAACCCACATTTTCATCAAATCATTTATCAATCCAAATATCATCAATATTATCCAATTTACATTATCCATATCAATCATATCATTATTTAAACTAAACACCACTATATCACCATCAGGAACATATTAAGGGTTTACATTCCCTTAATCATGATATTTTTCTATAAAATATCACCTCTCCATTATATAATTTATTAAAATAATTAGTACAAATGGACATATTCTTTAATATCCCCAATGATAAAATTCTACTAAAAAATGTTTATATATTTCATGATTTGTAATTCTTGAGTTTCCATAAACACGTCATTAATACCAATTGATTCTTAAAATATTAACTATGTTTCATCAAATTATTCATTAATACCTCCTTACTTTCATAAGTCATTTTTAGTATCTTCATCATCAATAGAAAAACCTTTACTTATACCACCTTTCAGATAATATTGTTGAGATTTATCCATATGGGAATTTAATTTCATAATTCCCTTACTTTTAACATTTATAACATTCAAACATTGATAGTGCCTTATGTTAACCATTATTCTGATCAACTGATTTAACTAAAATTTTCATTTTTCCTTGGAAATCACTTACACTATTCCCTTATTCTCCAAACATAAAAAAATATCATTACATTCATATATTAACTTGAGTGATTCATCCCACATTCATGATATATAGGAAATTTAATCTTCTTTCCTTCATGGTCTCCATCCCCTTTCTCTTGACAAATTCTATCATTCTATTCATTGGGGAGTCTGAGATTTGGTTAAGGTAAAAGTTGTTAATCATATATTACAATGACTTATTATGATTTATCATAATACCCTTAAAACTATTCATAATCCAATTTAGTTATTCATTAACACATTATATTTCACATTCAATGTTAACCTAGTTTCATCTGGTTCCAAAATTTTCTAAAATGAAAAAGTATAGCCTCAGAAACATTATTAATAGTGGGAAAATTAACAACCATTAAAAAATTTATAAGATAACTAAATCATGAAACCTTATTTTCAATCTAAGATACATTAGGTTTAACCTAGAGATTCTATGTTCATCATATACCTAAATCCATCATGATAGTTCATAAATAGTTTGTGAATTTTTGAAAGATATCCCATGGGATTTTGAAACAAGGTGTGTAGAAAGGTATGTTTTCATGCACTAGATAATCATCTAATCTTATTCAATGAACCCCTTTTAGAGTTATCACCCCATGATACATAAATGTTAGTTTCACATCCACTTGTAGTCTCCATATAGGGATGCAACTTCTTAGAAAACTCTCACTATGTCCTTCGCTAAAATTGCTATATATTTTCCTATATGTATTATTATATTTAGTATTATGCTTATAAATATCTCTAGATATATCATTTAAAATATCCCCACGTATCTTAATAAGTATTTCACATCCAAATTTCCCATAGTTATCTAAAAGTGGATTTGATACAAACAATAAAGATCCAAACCTCTCTTACAATAATATTATATCACAACTGATGAATATTCAATACATTAGATAATGATCCATACTTGAATTATAAACCTATACTGTCTTTAGATAAATTGAAAAAGAAATAAACAATTGATTCATAGGTGTTATACATATTCTCCCACTATTTTATTCATTTCTAGAACCCTTCTTATACATATCATACATAAACATATTATTCATATCCTGGGGAAGAAAAAAAATAAAGGGTGTGCTAAGATTCACATTTAGGGTGAACAAGATAGATATAAATAATCACATAAGACTCTTTGTGGTTGGATTTTATTTGGAACCATTTAGATTACATATTTCCATATGCTGGTTGAGGGATTTGGATATATGCATTCATGGTCGTTTAGTTGTTTTTACATTTCATCATTGTATAGTCTTTGAGATGGTTGTATGTATACATGTAGTTATCTAAGGAATATAATGTTTGTGATATTCCTATATGGTGCAAGGTTCCTACCCCTGGCCTATTGGAGGTGGTCTTGGGGTGTCATAGCATGGGACCCTTTGGGATGGGTCATGACAGAGTGGTATCAGTAAAGTAATTTCTACCTTAGTACCAAGAGTCATTGGGATTGGATTGGGGAAACAATGTTAAGTGTTTTAAGTTTATCTTTTAGTCTAGGGACTCTATTATTAGTTTAGAGGATGATGTATCCATACACCATGACTATCATCATCATATTTTTGACTCTGTACATGAGAAAATGGTTATAGGTAAAACACTGGTAATTGGATCATATTGGAATGGGTTGGGGTTTCAATATACTTCTTGAGTTAGTACTCTAGATATAATCCTTGACAATGTACACCATGTTTATTTCTAGATTCCTCCAGGACATATTCTAGCTAGGAGTCAACATCATGATAATGGGGATGATCCCCTCAACAAAGATGCATTGATATACAGATTAGTTCCTAATATGTTTTGTTTGGGTGGTCCATCAGCCATACCACAACCTGTGGATTATAAAATGGAACTAGTAATACTAGTGGATGACGTGTGTATTCTGACCTTACTTCAAGTGTTTGAGTAATATATACCCCTCAGGTTCTGAGGTGCTCCCAAACCTTAGGCGGCTGAGGACTAGCTTGAGGCGGTGCCGCAAGTGTTTTGTATGGTAAGCACACCAGCCAACCAGATGGTGATCCTGACGATGAGAATTTTTCGTGGCTCAGCAAGGTGATGGTGGGGGTTAGTCATCCAGTCTTAGGCTGAGGTGACTCATTCCTGGATAAAGTTTGAGTATATTTTAATAGAGGAGTTATCACTAGATATAGTGAGGGATATATGTATTTGGGGTCTTTTTCTCCTCAAGTAGGACAACATGATAGTAGCATAGTATTCTTCAAGGTTTACCAACCTCCCTAGTTACTCAATTGATATGGTTCATGAGATGTTTTTTGGGGATCAAACCTTTGAGTAAGGTTTTTTTTAAATATGAGAAATTTAATTTTTAATTAAAATCATCTTTTATTCGAAAAATTTGAATTTTATAATTATAACTCATGTAGTAAAACATTGAAAAATTAGTTAAGGTTTAATAAAATTATCTTCTAATCATAAGACACATACATTATTAATATTTGAATATATTTTATGAAAAATAAATTTTATTTTAAAACATTATATTAATTATAAAATTGTAAATAAATATTTAGATTAAGTCAAAATACCAATATGTTGTTTATATTTTTTAAAAAATTTATTTACTTATAAGAAAATATAAATATGTCATATTTTCATTTATAAGATACATAAATTTTATTTATACTTTCATAGGTAAGGTTACTAATCTATTGGCTTGATTATTATTCATAAGGGTTATATTACTATTCCAATTGTCATGTTACTATTCCATTGGATTTGGTTACTTAATTTCTATAAATAATTATTATTTCCTTCATTATTCATTGGTAATCTTTTTATTGTGTTACTTATGTGATAGTTTTATGATTTATACTATATGAAATAATTATAAGAAGTAAAATTTCATTGATATATTTTTAGGTCGTTACGTAGGGAGTTGAAGGACATGAGAGGGGACTGCTACAGACGGTCAATGCATATGACACAATGGATCCAGGAATGATTTAAGGTATAATATGCGCCTTTACCACCTTATATGAAGTATTGATAGGCACATGTGATAGTCATTCTGTTCTTTCGACATTCCTTTTACGAGAAATATATATTTTTGTTGATCCATTGACTCAACCCTTGTTCTTAGAGACTAATACTAGAGATGACTCAGAAATCACACACTTGTGCTGATAGTGTGACTTGAATGTAAGAGAAGAGAGTTTCTATTGGGTTCTATTTATAATAGTGATGAGACCTTAAAATGTCTTATTATCTGTGGACTAGATTCAAAGTTCATTCTCAAATTGACTATTTTTACTAAAGGATGCGGTGTGTCCATAGAGAGGGAATTGGGTTCTCTATTTTCATTGAAAAAGAAAACAACAAAGCCCAAGATATAATCATTAAATAGTGGGTAAATCTTATTACCCATCATTTGGATAGACTAAACCATAGTGTAGTGGATGTTATGAGTTATCGGCTTCTTGCAATGGTGGTTGAGTAGCTGGACGTCTTCCCTGGGGATGCTCTAGGATTAGCTCCCCATCAAGGAATAGAATTCGGTATTGATCTACTACTGGAGAAAAAAATGATATATGAACTAGTATATCATATGGATCTAGTAGAGTTTCACAATATTAGGGTACTATTGTAGTTCTAGTAGAGGAAGGACATTATTAGATTC
The DNA here is from genome assembly GCA_963277665.1 of Viscum album. Classification (NCBI taxonomy): domain Eukaryota; kingdom Viridiplantae; phylum Streptophyta; class Magnoliopsida; order Santalales; family Viscaceae; genus Viscum; species Viscum album. Next base: position 359,627,623 of record OY728156.1, on the reverse strand, counting down.
AGTGTTTCATCAAGGGCATTCTCAGTTTTTCTCACCAAGAAAGAGGCTGAGATATTGAAGTTGTGTATGGACTACCTATGCTAGAACTTGGTAACTGTGAGGAAAAATTATCCACTACTGAGTATTGATGAACTATTTAATCAATTGATATGGTCATGATGGTTCTCAAAGTTTGAACTCAGTTAAAGCTATCACCAGCTATGAATATGGGATGAGGATATATCCAATACAACATTCCGATGTTGCAACAGTAACTATGAGTACTTGGTTATTCCCTTTGGTTCGATGTACACCTCAGTAGAGTTCATGGGACTCATGAACCAAGTCCTTAATCCTTTCTTAGACTAGTTTGTGGTGGTCTTCATCATTGATATCCTTGTGTACTCAACGTCCGAGGAGGAGGAAGTGGGAAGCTTTATGATAGATAAGGACATACGTTGAGAGCACGATCTTTATAGAAATATCCTGAAGTGCCAATTATGGATTTTGGTGGTCCCCTTTCTAAGATAAGTTATCTCAATATAGGGATTGGATGTGGACCTGACCATGGTTATGGAAATGAGAGCTTGGGATCCACAAAATAGTGTGATGGAGGTGCATATATTCCTCAATTTTGAAAGCTAATACTAGAGATTCATACATGATTTATCCAAAATATCAGCACCCATGGCCAATTAGACCCAAATGGGTAGCCTTTTGTGTGGATAGATAGGTGTCACTAGGTTTCTCAGTAGCTAAGGTAGAGTTTGATGAGCTCTCCCATCTTAATATTTTCAGAGAAGGGTGTTGAGTATATAATGTTTTTTGATGCATCAGGAACGAGGGATGGTTGTGTTCTGATGCAGAGTGATGTAGTGATTTCCAATGGTTCATTTTAGTTGAGACCACATGAGTATAAATACATGAACCATGATCTTGAATTGGGTGTGGTTCACACGAAATAAATGGTGACACTATTTGATGGGAATGTAGACTGTCATTTACACCAATCACAAGAATCTCAAGTACATATTCCCTCTGACTGATCTCAACATGAGACAAAGGAGATGATTAGAGTCCCCCCCAAGATTATTGTTCTGAAAATTTCTATACTCTTATGAAGGGGAATGTAATAGAATATTTAATCTGTAGAATATCTTGTTCATATTTTCTGATTTAGGTTTTGGGGAAGTTGGCCTCATTATTGTAATTATTTATGGATAGAGATAGAGCATATCACCTCAGGTTGATTGTTTTTAACCCTCTACTATTGTAATGAGCCTGGGAGGCCGAGCATGGGGATGCCAACTATTAGACTCTATGAACTCATAAATCCACCGGAAATGCTTCTAATGGATTTTCTAAAGGTGGAAGGAATGTATATCTTTTCATAGGAATCACAGTGGTACTAGTGAAATTATAGGAGGATGTTCTGAAAGAGTTTAATACATCTCATTTAGTGGTATATTCAGGTGTGGGAATGATGTCTCAAAGATCTCATATTAGTTTTTTTGGTTAGGGATGAAGAAAGAAGTTGTAGAGTTTGTCTCCCAATGCCTTACTTATTAGAAGGTGAAGGCTAATCACCAAGTTATAACAGGTTTAACTCAAAACCTTGAGGTACCGGAGTTGAAGTGGGAGAGATATCTAGGGACTACATGACTGGCTTACGACATATTTCATGGGGACATGAATTATTATGGGTGATCGTAGACCAACTCATAAAGTCAAAGCATTTCTTAGGAATTTCAAAGTATAGTTTATTAGAGAACATGGGATGCCACTATGTTTATAAGGTGGTATGAATCCATGGAGTTATATTGATGGAAATTTATTACCATAATGCTTGATTCACATCCTGGTTTTTAAAGGGATAATATGATATGTTTGGGACTCAGTAATTCTTGAGTACTATGTTCCACCAATAAACTGACGGCTAGACTAAGCGGACCATTCAGGTTCTCGAGGAAATGATGATAGCTTGCATGCTAGACTTTTTCTATAGTTTGGAGGATCACCAACAACTGGTGGAGTTTTTGTAAAATAATCATTACCATTATAAAATATGTCAGGCACCATTCAATTCTTTGGAAGGGTGACCATAGAGGTCACCAGTTGATTAGACTGACCTAGAAGAGTCTACCCTCATGGGACCAAAGTAGGTGCAAACAAACATGAAGATGATTAAGATATTCTAGTAGAGGATGAAGACAACAAAGAGCGATCATAATTCTTATAGGAATTAACAAAATAGGAATTTGGAGTTGAGGAAGGAGACCATGTGTTTCTTTGGGTTTCACCAAATATGGATTACATATATTTATGTGGGGAGATAAGTTATCTTCACGATTTGTTGGAACTTTCTAGATACTGTGTAGTGTTTTTGTGGTGGAATACCACTTATCTCTAACTAAGTAGTTAGACTGGGTACCCAACATCTTCCAAATGTTTTAGCTGAGTAGGTATGTACATTATCCATATCACCTTATCAAATGGGGAAATTTGGACATCAAATATGTAACTACCTTTTTTGAGTACCCATTAGAGATTGAGGATCAGTAATAGATCATCCTTTATGGTTGATCGTTTTATTTAGTACGTTTCTGGTGGAGACATGAAAATCTTCAGGGGAGAACATGGGAGTGGTAGGCTCATATTTGGGATCAATACTCACATCTCTTTGTGTATCCTCAGTTTTGGATTTTTGAGATGTAAATCCCTAAAGTGGGTAGAATTTTATGTCTCATATTTTCCATGTATTATTTTTGGATGTTTTATAGATTATTTTCTAGACAACGTGCTGAAACAAATGTGATTCCAAGGCCCAATGTGCCTGAAATAAATTTTTGATATATATTAAATATATTAAATATAACACACACACAATTTTCTATGAAAATGTATAATAAATTCTAAATGGGGGGCATATCAGAAATCCAAGGGCACCATTGGGTTCATAAAATGGTTTTTACCCTAGGTACGAATTAATCTTGGTTGGTGTGGGGGGATTGTGGAAATATCACCACTAACAGAGAATAAATGAAATTATTAATTAAATTATACTATTTTAATTTTTTTTACATAGATGCCTAGTGTTTCTTTTAAATAAATTCTTATAGAAAATTTACAATGTTAACCTTATAACCCTGTAAATTCTGGGAGAGAATTTGGGGATTATACAAGAAGATTCCATTAGAAGATGATGACTAGATAAAGGATCAATGACCATAATGTGATGAAATTGAGGGATCTCACCAATGAATATGACACCACATAATTATTTATCAGTGGTCGATCCAAATCAAGGTTGGATGTTTGTTTTGATTAGAAATTTTCCCCTTTAATAGTTTCTTTTCAAGACATGAATCAATCAACCAAAGGATTTATTCAACCATCTTGGGGGATGGGTTTGATTAATTGGGGTTTATAATATTTTCTTCTATATTTTTGATTCTTTATTGTTATTATCAATTCAATTTATAAATATTTACGAACATCGATCGAGGTTATTTAATCTTGATTGTTCTTGTTCTTTTTACCCCCAATTATTTATTCATCATGGGTAATTTTCATTTTCCCTTTGGTTAGACACATCCTGATGAATTTATTGTTTCTCATCTATGTCTTGACACAATGATCCAAAAATCCTAGATATGGGATCAAAATCACATGAATGTGGTGTAATGATAGAAGTGGATAAGTATCATATTTGGATGAATACCTGATTTCACTTTATTTTATGTTCTTTAGTGCACCATGAAGAAAAACGTGTATATACATTTTCCGAATGGATTTGATGGACAAAATTAATTTTTCATTAACGAAAAGTCTTAGCTGGGATATATTCTTTATTTTTTTAGTCAGATGATTGTCGTATCTAAGGCCGAAAGTGCAACCAAGATGTGCGGATTCTAGATATGGAATTTTGTAAAAGACTACACTACACAACATATAATTGGGAGCCACATGTTGTGTGGGCCCTCATGTTTGGCAGCCAGGGTTTTAGGATAAATTTAAGGATCAGATGTTGTGTGACCCTATCACACATCATGTGAACTCTCCCTAATGAATTAGTATGTACATTGAAGGGTACATAGATAGGGCTTGTAGTATAAGGGCCGGAGCACGCTGTGTACTCCCCTACACGAACACAAACTGGATGAGTACATGGGTTGAGCGGTGTACTGGTGCCTGGGTAGAGTACATGAGAAAATGAAATGCCATGTAATTTTATGAAAACAAAAAATGGATTGAGTTATGGAATGTTTACATGGGCAGGACTTGGGGTCAAGGGACATGACATGTGACCCCTTCTACGAACTATATACTTTATTAAACATGTCTTAGAGACATTTTCCTCTTTATATTATAAATTTTATTAGGTTGCATTCCCCATATCCTTTTTGTGAGGGTTAGAATAGAATTTCCAATAACTCATTGAACTTAAATTCCTTTTGTAGGTATTCTTGTATAGAGTCATTGGAATCCCTCTATGAGGCCCGACCTAATATCCTATGTTTATCTTTGGGCCCTAAGTGGAGTTATTGGTATCTTCATGAACAACCCAACACGTTCACCAATCATATAAATAGCGGGTTAATCAAGATTGAGTTGTTGGTATCACCTCACAGACATGGGGGTGGTCCTTATCAGTGTATCATATTCTCTTCAGACTATCAGCATGCACTTATAATGGTGAGACCTGATGAGAACTACCTCTCTGATGGACATCATTAGTGCTGCCTAACTCATGAGTTTTTTTTCACTTGGATGAGTTATTTATGGAACCTATGAGAAGGAATCATTGGATATCATACTAAGATTGTGACTTACCTTTATACCATGTGTATTTGTTATGTATATATATATTATAGGAATATGTTATGTAGAAATATACATATATAGATATTACTATATTTCTTTATTGTATTCTTTGGGGTTTTCATAGTGTCTTACTGAGTATTTTTGTACTCACCCTACAAGTGATTTACCTTCATGTGTTGTTTCTAGTGAATATAATCTACATATTGATCGAGTCCCTTATAAAACAGGACTAGACCATTCTTGGTGGGGTAAGAGAGACTGAGGTGTGTTTCTACAGTATCTTGAAAGCAAACCCAATTTCACATTCTGTTTGTTAATGTGTTTTAGACTCTTTGTTGTGGGATTGTATTTAGACCTACTTATATTAATTTAATTCCTTTCATAGTATGGTTGTGGTATTTATAAGTATGCACTCATGGTTTCTAAACTATTTTTTATATTTCATCATTTTATTGGTTTAGGGGTTGGTTCATGTTTACAAGTAATTAGGAAAAGTCCTCCCATTTTTGTGATGTTCTTAATCAAGACTAGCCTATAGCCCTCAACCTATTTGAGGAGGGCCTGGGGAGTTACAACTCAATCCCCATTAGGATGGGTCATGACATCTTGAACTCGATAAAGGGTCAGTTAAGTTCCAATCTACATGCTACTGTCCTGATACGATTAATAATTTCAAAAGGACACAAATATCTTGGGATAAAATTTCCCTTATATCATAATCACAAATGAATATGATTCTTTTTTAATCCCTAAAGCACAAAAATCATCATAAGATTCATAATACATTCTTTCAGCCTCTAAATATTTACCAAAATCAATATGGTCAGCACATGTTATCAAATAACATCCAATGCTCAACTTTATCCATTACATGAATAGTTAAACTTAAATCTACTCCAAGACTAAATAAAATTGAAATCCAAAATATTATAAATAAGGCCACTAAATTTGAAAATCAAATAATCAATAATCCACCAAACAATAAGAAGTATTTCATAATGACACATACCAAATATGTGAATACAATAATCTTATTTTCTTTTAAAACCTGATAATATCTTTAATTAACTTAAAAAATTATTGAAAATGTTTAGGATTTAAACAATTAAACTGTTTCATCATTCCTTAAGTGAGATCCCAGATTATTTTATATATTCCATCAATCCAAAAATTTTGTACAATCCATCAGTGAGAACATAACCCACATTTTCATCAAATAATTTATCAATCCAAATATCATCAATATTATCCAAATTACATTATGCATATCAATCATATCATTATTTAAACTAAACACCACTATATCACCATCAGGAACATATTAAGGGTTGATGTTCACTTAATCATGAAATTTTTCTATAAAATATCACCTCTCAATTATATAATTTATTAAAATAATTAGTACAAATGAACATATTCTTTAATATATCCAATGATAAAATTCTACTGAAAAATATTTATATATTTCATGATTTGTAATTCTTGAGTTTCCATAAACACGTCATTAATACCAATTTATTCTTAAAATATTAACTATGTTTCATCAAATTATTCATTAATAACTCCTTAATTTCATAAGTCATTTTTAGTATCTTCATCATCAATAGAAAAACCTTTACTTATTCCACCTTTCAGATAATATTGTTGAGATTTATCCATATGGGAATTTAATTTTATAAATCCCTTACTTTTAACATTTATAACATTCAAACACTGACGGTGCCTTATGTTTACCATTATTCTCATCAACTGATTTAACTAAACTTTTCATTTTTCCTTGTAAATCACTTACATTGTTCCCTTATTCTCTAAACATAAAAAAATATCACTACATTGATATATTAACTTGAGTGATTCATCCCACATTCATGACATATAGGAAATTTAATCTTCTTTCCTTCATGGTCTCCATCCCCTTTCTCTCGACAAATTATATCATTCTATTCATTGGGGAGTCTGATATTTGGTTAAGGTAAAAGTTGTTAATCATACATCACAATGACTTATTATGATTTATCATAATACCCTTAAAACAATTCATAATCCAATTTAGTTATTCATTAACACATTATATTTCACATTCAATGTTAACCTAGTTTCATCTGGTTCTCAATATTTTCTAAAATGAAAAAGTATAGCCTGAGAAACATTATTAATAGTGGGAAAATTCACAACCATTAAAACATTTATAAGATAACTAAATCATGAAACCTTATTTTCAATCTAAGATACATTATGTTTAACCTAGAGATTCTATGTTCATCATCTACTTAAATCCATCATGATAGTTCATAAAGAGTTTGTGAATTTATGAAATATATCCCATGGGATTTTGAAACAAGGTGTGTAGAAAGGTATGTTTTCATGCACTAGATAATGATCTACTCTTATTCGATGAACCCATTTTAGAGTTATTACCCCATGATACATAAATGTTAGTTCCACATCCACTTGTAGTCTCTATATAGGGATGTAACCTCTTAGAAAACGCTCACTATGTCCGCTAAAATTGCTATATATTTTCATATATGTATTATTATCTTTAGTACTATGATTATAAATATCTCTAGATATATCATTTAAAATATCCCTAGGTATCTTAATACGTATTTCACATCCTAATTTCCCACATTTATCTAAAAGTGGATTTGATACAAACAATAAAGATCCAAACCTCTCTTACAATAATATTATATCATAACTGATGAATATTCTATACATTAGATAATGATCCATACCAGAATTATAAACCTATACTGTCTTTAGATAAATTGAAAAAGAAATAAACAATTGATTCATAGGTGTTATACATATTATACCACTATGTTATTCATTTCTAGAACCCTTCTTATACATATCATACATAAACATATTATTCATATCCTGGGGAAGAAAAAAATAAAGGGCGTGCTAAGATTCACATTAAGGGTAAACAAGATTGACATAAATAATCACATAAGAATAACATGTTCATATGGGTATGTGAACCTGAAATTAAAATTTTAAGACCATACCTGGTATATCAGATATTATAAACAGGAGTCATGATATAAATATTCGTAGTTCATAAAACATGAATCAAAAAAGAATGTAAATACATAAAATACAAGAGAATAAACATGGAATAAGACACATATTTGTGGCATACATATAAACTTATTATTTTTTTGATCATGTATAAATAGAAAAATGATAACTCATTTCATTAAGGACATGAAATCAGGACATCACAAAATCCAATGGACCTGAAAAGAGGTTTACACATAAACATGTGAACATGAAAACATGTTCAAACACAAAATATAATTACCAAATGCATTGGAGGGAGATATAGGTCCAACCCATCCTTGGTTATAACCTAACCACTTTATTTTATTATAACCTCACCAATGTCCTTAGTTACAATATAACCACCAACCTTAGTAATAAATTAATCATTATCCTTTGTTATAATGTATATACCATTACAAGATAAAAAAAATTCGTTCCTTAATTTCATAAAAAAATCATTATATTTGATCCCATGAAAATAAATGTGTTTCATAAACATTTCATAATTTTTCCAAAGAAAAAACCTTTAAAATGGAATGGGTTTCATAGAAATCATATCATCATAATCATAAACTACTCAGTAAAAAAATAAGAATGGTATTAATGGATAATATGCATAGTAAATAATATGTAACATCAAAGGATGTAAAATTATTTCAAAATATCATTTGGAATATTTATTGGAAAACAACTATTTTATTTTGAAAACAACCTTTTTGAAACTAAGTATTCATGAAACATTGTGAAAATCCTTTTATTTTAAAATAACATTTGAAGATATTATAGAATATTTGAAAATTTTATTGGTTATAATGGAAAAAAATTTCATTATTCTAGTATGATGCACACCTTTCCTAGGGTTTGAAAAAAAAATTAATTTTTTAATGAATTATAGATGTCGACTAGAATCATCTCACTCGAGGAGTGTCACAGTCCGTTCAATCACTGATTCTAGTTATATTATTCAAATAATGTTTATTTATTTCATTTATGAAATTATCAATTTTTCAGGTGTTGGAAAATATAAAATTAAAATAATACAATTCAGATTTTAGATATAAATGTAGATGAAAAAAATTAAGCAATAAAGGTCTTGGTCCTATAGTTGGATAACACCGGTTCATTCAATATTTATTTGATATTTATATTCAATTTGATAATTCATTTGGTGAATCCATATTAATTAATTACTTTATTTTCATTTATTGAGTTTGTTATTTTATAATGAGTTTGTCATACCAAATCGCACATCCTCCAATAGTCAAGTAGGATAACACATCCAATGAGAATGAGATTCCTAAAAGACCTGGCTCCACCATATGTCGTTTCATCCCTTTAATTGACATCAAATGCACCGTATGACGGTTTTGGAGATATCAGAGGGAAAAAGAATAAATAAAATAAAATAAATGGATTTAAAAGTAATGACATGGTGGATACCACCACACCCGTGCAATATTCTCATATCCACTACAAATAGATTAAAAACATGTTGAATTAAAGAATAAAGATTAAGAACACCACAAAAACTCCCTTAGGTTATAGGAATAGGTTAGTCACTTTCCATTGAAAAGAAAAAAGAAATCATGGTGGAATATGGAAGAGATAAAATTATATTTGGTTTGGAAGAGAAATGTGGTGGAAGAATAAAGGGAAACACTTTAATAAAAAATTTAATGCTTTACATGGGAAAAGAAAAAAAATAAATGAAAATAAAATAAAATTACTAAAGCATATATTTCATCTAGATATTCCCTCTCAAATCTATATTATCATAAATATACACTTATAATATTATTTATAGGCATTTAAGTGGCCTCAAGGCATTATAATGACCATTAATGTGTTCTAGGACATAATGGGTCATCAACGGTTGAAATTTTAGTTCGAGAATATTTATCTAAATTTGTTTTTCATAGAACACCCTATGTTTTTAAAAATAAAAGAAATTAATATTCTATAATATTTTTAAAAATTTTATTTTTCATTTTATGTCCAAATATCAACACTATCTCCCATGTGTAGAAGACGTTATAACCCAATTACTCAAATATTGTTATTCTATCTCAATGCTTATAGAATATTTCATCAAAGTTGAATGCTTAATGGACACCTTAATTAGTGAATAATTAATTAACATTTATTTTATAAACTATTATATGAGTCCCATTTCAAATAAAACTGGAATCATCTCAATTGGAGGCGTTTACTATGATTTATGAATCATTTTTAGAGGAGTGGACCACCATATCAACCAAAACAATTTGTCAACATGATTAATTTTTATAGCTTCACATTTTTGAAATAAAATCTAGGTCTAAAAGAAAATGTTTTAGAAAATAAATGAAAGAATCCAAAAAATATCCATTCAAATTGTAATAATATTTCAAATGTTATACCCAAAATACCAAAGTGATTAAAATTTTCTAAAAATCCATAATTATGTGATTTTCATATTTTTCCCAAGACAGCCCATAAATCCAAAATTTATGAAAATAAGATCAAATTTATAAATTCGAATTGTTTAAATAATTTATATACAAACAAAAATGTGGAAAATATTATATCTATCATCTTACATGATAGAATTGAGATTCCATTCACATTATGGATAAAACCCAAATAGGCATTAGTTGGAAAGTCACATGAAGATTCCGTTTAATTTTTTTTAAAGTCAAAAAAGAGAAAAAATGATTTAAAAATTTAGATAGTAAATATATTAAATTTTTAAAAACCTTTTTAGAAAACATGGATATAGAAGGAAAAAGTATTTTGACCAAAGTGAAATTTAGTCACTTTTCTTTAAAACTATTTTTTGGATTCTTAATTACTTGAAGGGAGTAAAATGGAGGAAAACATTATATTCTAAATTTGTAACTATATAATAGTAAAAGTAATTATGTTATTTAGAAATAGATCCTAATATTTTATTAATAAAAACATAATCATAAATAATCTTGATAAACAATCAGAGTATAACATCAAACCCTTACCACTTTGGTAGGTTTTGAATCATAATCCACAATAAATAATAACAGAAAATAAAACAATAAATATCATGAATATAACTATGTTCATTATATAACATGTCAAATTGCGAGTAAATACACATCATAAAATATGATATGTGTATAACATAACATATGTCTCAAGAAGTTAAATTGTGACAAAAATCCCTTACATTATGTCTCTAAATTCCTTCATACACATTCAATAATCCTTTTTTTATATATAGGTTTATTATAAATATATTATAGATCCATAATTATATATATCATTCTATTTATTATTTACTTATTACGTTTTATTTACTACTCATTAACAAATCCTTTTCAAAATGACATTTCAGGTAATAATTTCATTGTTTTTTGTTTATGTTTTGATTTGGTATTTTTGATCATATTATCTTGAACATGGTTTCATAATATTCAGATTTTTATCCATGATATAAATATAATAAAAATTATTATATATTTATTTAGAGTAATTCATAAATGTTATAAATATAAAATTTAATACACTATTTATAGATATGGTAGGTCGTACGTATATGTGAACACTATTTCCATTTTCTCAATTTATTAAATGAAATAAAGGTAAAATATATATTAAATTTATTGAACAATTGTTTTCCATTTTTTACATCACATATATTCATGAAATTTATTGTCATTACCCTCCATGTAAGGAATAGGTGAAAAAGAATCACATCACGTCATGTAATGATAATCCACCGTACACATAAGAAATATTATCATACTCTTATATAATGGAATGTAAGAACATATATGTGATATTATATTTAAATAAGTATAATAATATCATAAATATGTTATATAAACATTAAATTTATCATAATATCCGTCCACGAGAGATGGTGATGGAAAACAAATGACATAGGTTCGCAAGGCGGTAGTACGCTGTACACATGGTTGATGGTTTTGTTTCATATTTCATGGAAGATAAAATTGGAATAGGTTATGAAATCAACTTAATAATATGTAGTTATTTTTTATATACATAAATTATTATATTTGAATTGTTAATACATGATAGAATGTGGTAAGAGGAGTTAAAATAAAGAGTTTAGTGACCAATTACCAGTATATTTTCATAGGACAATATTACTAATAATTTTAAATCTTTTAAAAAGATATTATTTATTATAAAATAATATAAATTTCAAATTTGACACTTTTAATTTAATTTGAATATAAAATATCATTAAAAAAGTGGAAATAGAATATTAAATTTTCATAAAATTATATAATGTTATATTTATGTATGAAACTAATTAAATAAAATAATTTATTCAATTTATATTACTTTTAACATCACTAGTATCATTTATTTTATTTTTTGAAGAAATAGATAATTTCTTCATTATCATTTCTTAAAAAATTTAAGCCATTATATAATAACTAAAAATTACAAGTAAACAACCCTCATGAAATTAATTTCATTATTCTCAAATTTATTATAAATATTCATTCACATATATTTTTTTCATATGTGAACACATAATTGATATTTTAAAGAAAGAGGGTGACATTTTGTATTTCTTTACATTAATTATTATATTCGTAAATTTTCTGAAAAAGTATCACAAAAAGAAAATAAAAATAAATCCTATGGTAATAATGGAATCAATATAATCATAAAATATAAATTGGAAAAATGTTTAGGTCATTTTAACCATTATATTATTTGTTTAACATCATGGTAAACTTGTTTTAATGATAAAAATAATAATTAATTTTTTGCCTTTTTCCTATTCATTTTTACCAAAAATAAAATTATATTATTATATAAAATAATTATATTTACTCTAAAAATGAAATATATATTTTTATATTATATTAATAGAAGTTGAATTCTTTATTTTAAAATTAATCCAGAAGATGTGATGGGAAATGTTTTATGAAATAGAAAACTTTCATAAGTATAGAAAGTTTTAATATCAAGATTCTTAATGAAATTGATCCCAAAAATATAAATTGGATTAATAAATATATAATTTAACTATATGTACTTTTGATAATTTTTAAAATAAAAGAAACATTTTAAATTATTTAAATGAAAAGGTAGTTCTTTGAGTAAAATCATTAATTTTCATTATTCACTGAAAAATTAATATTTTTCTAAAACTATAAAAAATTTACCCTATGATAATTTTGAAAATAAGATTAAAAAAATAAAGTTATTTTTTTCTAATAAATTTAATAAATGTTTCAAATATAAATTTAACTATTTTTTCACAAAAAAATTAATAAAAATCAATTTTTTTTGAAAAATGTATATTTAAAGCATATAAAGACAATGATAAAAATCATGTAATTATTTATAAAATATATTTTATTTTTATAAAACCATTATAATTTTTTTACAAAATTAAGTTATTCCTATTTATATAACAAAATATTATATTCAATTATAAATGAAAATAAAAATATTATATCATGATTCGTTAAAACTTGGTATTGTGTGTGAAACAAACTATTGAAGAAATTAAATTTATTCAAAGAAAAAATTCATAAAAAATTATGGTGTTACAATTTTCTTGGGGAAATTTGAGGTAGTTCATTAATTTAGTATCGACCAGTTTTAATTGAATGTGATTCTTATGCTCATCCCAATGAGGGTATAGTGTAAAATTACATCACGATCATAGGATTGCAATATCCTATGTAGGTTTGTATTAGATAGAGTTCATGGTATACCTCTGTGAGTCCTAGGGTGGAATCCTCTATCTTATATTATTCCCTTGTTAGGTTTATTTTTGTGGATATGACACCCATTCCTTGGGCATTAATCTACTATCAACTATATTTTTTTAGACAGGTTTGGGGTGCCCCTAGTGTTTTTGGGTGGATCCTCTACCTGGATGTCGATATCTTCTGATTTCCGATGAGTATTTATTTAGAGAGTCCCATTGGCCATGACCTCTTAGATGAAATCTATCAGTGAAGTTATGGATGATGAGGTGGATTCTCCCGGAAGAGTGTTACCTTGAATCCACTACAGAATCTGGTGGCCAATAGCGGTAGAGACCTTTTTGAGATTTATAGTCTTCTATGGTTATATCTGAGTTCTAGTTAATTACTATGACTCATATAGTGATTAAAATACCTATGTATTATTGATCTGATTACTTTTAAATATTTATTTCTATTGATTTTAGGTTTTCCTACTGGGTATTGTTATGCTGAACCATGCATGCAATCCAACAAAACATGTCCTGTAATATGAAAGAATACATGCCTTTCGACGGTGTCCTATGAGGCCTTTGATAAATGAAAGCATATATTTGGGCTAGACAGATCCAATTTTATATCAATGCTTCATTTTAATGTTGTCCCTTCCTCTTGTATAGGATGTAATTTATTTTCTATTTTGGTGGGTTTGTATTTGGCCTTATGCTTTCTAGTAAATTTTCATACCCCGATTGTGGTATTTATATGCATTCATGAAATTGATATCAATGTTAATTTAATTTCATATTTTATGGGATTGGATATGTTTGTATGTTTATTTTTACATTAGGTTAATGGATCTCAAGTGTGTGATATTCCTACTCAGCACAGGTCACCAGCCCCTGGCCTATTGATGGTGGGCATGGGGTTGTCACACTCAACATATCACAAAGTAGGTGGGCCCTGGTGGGATGGGTCATTATAGAATATATCTTATCTATTAAATAAAAAACTATTATGAAATAATTGTGTCATTAGATCCAATAATCTTTGGTGTTCTTTTCTATATAAAAGAATTGGTGGATATTTACTCTTTCTTGATTGAAGGAAGAAGTTCTACGTAGTTCAGGTCATTGTTTATAAACTGGGACAACTGGGTAAGAATAAATAAAATGCTTTGAAATCCATTTACCATCTCATTTGGAATGTAAGTTATAAAATCATTCCATGGTCCCTCATATAGGTTATTTTTCAGGTTTCTCGTTATTCACACCATTTTATAAAATAGAAAGGGTTTGAACAAAATATATGATAAAAACCATAAATTATTAATTTATCATTATGCGTAAATGTATTATTAGGTCATATCTTATGGGAACCATTTTTTTACCTTTTTTTAAATGATAATTCTATGAACAATTACTTTAATACTTTTATAACATTAAAATAAAGAATTGGTTTCTCAATTTGTCTTTTATAATGGTTTGTATGGAGTTTGGAGTTAAATAAAGCATATCCCCTAGGAGTGTCAAACTAGGTGTGCATCATGTTAATACCAAATATTAGATTTTTTGGGGATATTACCACAAGGTATTTATTTTCCTGATCCACATTCACTTATTATATTTACACGTGGATATAATTTTTCACAAATCACACACTCTTATACTTTTCGAAAACATAGGATGTTCACCTATTCTTAGACTTATCTTTATGGTTTTCACTATTATCATGTTATATTAATTGATAAATTAACTAAACCATGATCTAATATCAAATATTTTGACTCAATATTTTCTTACATGACCACTTTATGATTTTTGGGAAAAAAACACAATTTTGATAACATCTAGGATCCAAAGGTTTAATATCTTGGGAAAATTAGTATCATGCATCGATTTTAAAAAATAAAACACAATCATTATATAAATAATTCATATTTATCCTTATAAAATCTCTAACATTATCCTTATTACATGTAATCACATGAGGATTTAAATTAATGAATGTTGAAGCTAAAATCCCAGTATAGGGAGGTGCATCGCGAGAGGTATAAAAGACATGAATCAATGATACATGTGTGAGAATAATAACCATCATAATAATATAGTCTTTATCATCATTATCATTAAAATAAAAAATTAAATAGGCATATAATTTTTTATATGCATAATATTGAAGAAAATAAAAAAGTGGTCAAATATCACATATATTTGTGAACAAATCAGTCATCATGTTCATGAATAACATATGTGTATAAATCATAACATCGTTATTATGAAAAACTATATAATCATTTTAATATATAATAAACATAATCTAATGATATATATCACATTAACTAATAAATTAAATGGACAAATAATTCCAATCCCACTCATTTCATCATAAAAAACTCATAATCACGCTCTCTACATGGAATGAGAACATATACAAATCATAGACATGAAATGAACCCATGGAAAGAAATGGGGATCATAAGGGTGTCATAAATACTAATATAAAGAATAACCTTTTTGGTTCCCAAATTAATAAATGAGATCATATTTATACATAAATGATTATTTTTATTTGAATAAGAAATAACTCAACATGAGTCAAATAGATGTTTCCAAAAATGGGTTCCTTTTCAAAAAATCTCTCTAATTGTATTATAAGTCATTTAGATAAAGAAAAAAACATGAATGCTTCCTCAAAATAAATGAAAAATAAATTTTAATGGAAATATTATGGATAATATTGTAAAATTCATATAGATAATATTGTAAACATAAGATAACCCAAAAAGAATGAATTGGGTTGACAAATTTTCTTACCTAAAATCCTTCTTTATTTCATCACTTTCCACCTCATAAATAATAAAATTAGGGTTATCGAACCATATAAATAGAAGTAATTTATGCTCATTTATTATTATAAATTTTTAATTATTATCATTGGATTATATTCTATATTTCCATTTGTTAAAGGTTAAACATTTTGATATCATATTTTCCTTAAAATATACAATATTACCTTGATTTAATGATATTTCATAATTTCTACTTATAAATTATTGAGATTAAATATATAATATTTTAAATAATTTATTATGGTCATCCATAAGGGAGGTGATAATAAATGAGCTTACAATGTCCTCATTGGTGGTTAATTGACCATTATTGGGATATTGTCCATAGATTAAGAAAGATAAGTATTTAATATAAATACTTCTTATATATAATAATTAAAAATGGTTAAAATATTTAATATAATGTTAAAATTATATTCAATTAATATGAGAATATTTGGGTTTGAACATAATAGATAAAAAGTGTAAGAGAAGATGAAAATGAGAAGACAAGTAGATGAAAACCTACCCTCTTCTCAGTGTTGCTTATTTTATACTATTCTTAAATCCTTGATTTCATAGAGTAGAGGGCATACATAGTATAACTAAAAATTTTAATGGCCTTAATAAGGATTTGGTTGGAGCTTTTTATTTGGTGAGTAAGGGAGGAGTGGTTGTCCAGGGGAAGGGTAAGGGGTTATTCATACTTGAGAAGAGGGATATTATTGATTTATAATATTTAATACAACATTTTATCTAGGGTAAACATTTAAATAGTAATATTTTTGAAATTTTTAAATATATTTGAAATAATTTTAATTATTTTAAGACTTTATAACATTTAACAATATTAATTTATTATTTTAATCAAAATAAAATGTGAAAAAATGACAAAACTATTATTTTAATGGAATACTATAGATTTTCAACATTGGAAAATAATTATCAGGTTTGGAAAAGCTATTTATTAAATTAGAGGACTCACTTGTCAAATTAAATATGTTTTTCTCAAGAGATTTTTTATATAATTTATTAGGTCATTATTACACCATGAAAATTATAATTTATAATAAATTAGTTACAAAAAAATATTTTTACAATTAACCTAACAATTGAAGTATTTTAGAAAAATGACCAAAATACACCCATTATAAATTTTCAAAATGAAGATGCAAAAAATAAAATTCATTTCTTTAGAATAATTTTTTAATATAGGTAATTTTAATTTTTAATAAAAACATTATTTTTTTAAAATATACAATAAGATATAGTTTATGAAACATCTGTTTGAATTGTCATTGGGTTTTTAATATTAATATTTATCTTATAAAAACCTAAAACTTATATTTTATTAAATTAATCTTGATAAATATTATTTATATGAAATTTTATAATTATGAGATAAAATTAATATTCTAACATGAATATTACAATTCTCAATGGCAAGGTTACTATTACCAATGGTAAGGTTAATATTCTAATAGTCACATTACCATTGAAACTTTCATATTACATCAAATAAATATTACTTTAGTCCTTTATTAAATATTCACTAGATTCCATCCAAAGGTTTCATATTTTTCATTTTCTATGATGTCAGTTGGTTTATTAATATTTTATTTCTTTTATATAATATTGTTTTGGGAGAGATAATCCTATCATATTTGAATGGTCATGTTTTCCAATTCTAATTGTTCTATATAATATTTTTTCTATTATAATATTTGTTATTTTCATGGGATTAGTTTCTGACAAATATAGTGATATCCATAAATGAAATAAAGTGTTGTGAGTTTCTATATTAGTTGTATATGTATAATGTAATATAATAGAACACAAATTTATTTAGGAGACAAATATAATTTATAATGTTCTATTTATATTTGTACCAAACAATTTGTAGGCAACCACAAAACAATCATACGAGAATAGGGAATACCATCTTTCAATCCGTACCATCTATATCATCTCACTATCAGTAAACAAACCACTACTATACACAGGGTAAACCAACCTATCCCTCACCATATTTCAAACCATACTAGTTTAACAATAATACACAATAATGTCTCCACCATTATTTGGAATAAAATTGTAGAAAATAATATTTTTAAACAATTAATTTTTGGGGAAAATAAGACCACCACACCAAGGGTGGGATAATGATACTGGAGGAATGGAAATCACGGTTTCCACTGGAAATAAATTTCTTGAACTTGACAATGAAAAGAAATCACGTGAAGAGGAGTATGTTACACGGTAGTGGCTAGCAATTTGCAGCTTGATTCTTCAAAGGATGTTGCAACTGGAGAAGGTGTGATACAGAATCATATGGAGCAGCCACAATGTCTTTCCATAGTTACCTCTAACAGACATGTCCAGTAGGAATGGGGATTGAATAAGGGTTACTAATAGGTGAAAATCCAGGGAAAGTGGGGAGACTTCTTAGACAAGGACAAGGGAAACCAGAATGACATGGTCTGTCATTCTTATAGTGATGTTGTTCAGGGTGGGAGGATGAAGGTGCATGGGAATGAAGATGCTAGGACTTCCCCTCCACGATGAATTCCACAGAAAGACTATTCATATCTTCCATGTTCGGTGTCTACAAGGTCTTCTATTAGGGAAGTAAAGTTGGGATATACAGTCATCTATGGATTTTATATATTTAGAGAAGTTGAATCATAAAAGGAAATATTCCAAGGTTCTTAAGCATTATGAATGCTTGGAGAGGTAATCAGCTACTACAGAGGAAGAAATCTATAATTTATGTATTGACGGGTATGATTTCTATGATGTGTACTTGTCTTTTCTGCCATGTTGCACTCACTTAATGCATTTTTCTTTTAATTAATAAATTGTTAGAGGGTTTCCTATGACTAAGATTTTCTGGTATATATTCAGGTAATTTAAACCATCTCTTTATTGAATATAAACAATATAAGTTCCACAATTTCACAAAATGAAAGAATGTTCAGGAATCACCTACCTCGAAATGAAACATCTAACATTCTCAAAGTAATAAGGGATTAAAATATGAATATTTCAAACCACACCTCCTATGAAGAACTCATGATATCTAAGGATTCCATTAAAGTAATAATCTTCTATCAACCATCAATATAATTACCATAAGAATCAAATGAAATAAATCATCTATAACATAGAAAGATTGATTTAGATATAACAAGAACTAATTGGGAGAATAAAAATTACATTGAATTACCCATGAATCATTCATTATAATTTAGGTATTGGATCCAAGAATTAGGGTTTTAAGAGTATCTAAAATGAATCATCTCGATTCCTAGGTTTTAGAGGAAAATTGATGATATAGAATTATTTTAAATAAACTTAAAAAATTATATAAGCTATAAAAAAATGAACAAAGTGAAATAACACAGACCTCACCATAATGGTTTTTCATTTCAATAATACCATGATTTTAATGGTGTGGCCATTCCTCAATCTGACCTAGTCAAAACCTCCCTTAGAAAGAAAAGAGAAAATCCACCATATTTCAGACTTTCAAAAACTCATTCAAACTCCAGATATTATAAAACATGGGTAAAACTAAAAAACAATCACAAAACTACACCACAAGAGTCCTCATATTGATAGAACTGAGGGTCCCAATCAATGATACTCAATGACGTACCTCATGCCCCAAATTTTAGATCCCAATTAGAGTATAGAGATATGAAATCCCAACCCCATGTTCCAAGACCCATCCTAAAGAGACATCACAAAACAAACCCAATAATAATAGGGCCACCAAATCAAATATCTGGGGATCCATGATGAAACCATATCACCATGACATAAACACCCCTAAAATAAAAGAGACTCTAAAAAATGCCATTCCATGGATCCACATTTAAAGTAAATTTATATGCCAAAGTTTCCTATAAACTAGAACAGACATTGAAGTGGCATATCCAACCACATAAAAAACACGGTCCCCAATTAAAATATCATTCCAAACCACACATATTATCCTCCTTCATTTCCTTGAAACCTATGATCACACAGAAAACAAAAAAAAGGGCCCCAGTAAAATCCAATCCCTTATATTTATGTGAGTTATAATGGAGAATAATGTTTAAGAACCTTAAACCTTCATTTAAGCCAATCATTATGTGTTTTTAAGGACTGATTCTCTTAGGTCAGGTCTCTAGTAGATTCTGTATAGTTTTAGAGAGTTTTAGGTTATTTTAAAGGGGTGCATGGTTGGAACATAGTTAATGGAAATCATGAAGTTCTTCCCATGAAACTTTGTATTTTATTGGAGATGGAAAATGATTGGAACATGGTAATAACTTACTATGAACAAATTCTGAAAATAATTCATGGCTTGGGATAGAGGTGAAAATATTGCATGGAATATGATTTTATAAACAATCTGGACAAACCATGAAGGTTCCAGAAATATTTATAGAGCCTCAAATAGTTATTGAATGTTTTAGAAAAACATGTGACCAAATCGTAAAATGGGTGTTATTAATCCAAATATTATCTTTTAAGTATGATACATCATTAATACTAAAAATTCTTTCTCCTACTTCAAGGGATAAAAAACCTAGGGACTCTAAGAGTGGTTCTCAAGGTTTTCAATCGCTCCAAACACTATATCCAGTTGATGTATTGGCTTGGGCTTGTGTAGATTCAATGTATGATATTTTCCTTCCTATATTATTCATGAAATACCTATATATATACTCTTTTAAGATTATATGAATTATATATGTTGTCAATGTTGTAATGCTCTATGTATTCCATCATAACCTAATAGTGAATTCTTGGTTGTTTGATTGATAGATATGGGATCTAGAGAATTGGTGTCCCTTCCTTAAGAGGATATATATCTTCATTGCTAATGATCTTAATGGGTAATCCTACTCTAATTCATGACCTCCTCATATCTATATTCATGAATATTATTCTAGAATCCATTTAAAAAAAATTTGGAACAGTTTTAGGGATCCATAACACGAAGGATTTATTTGTGTTATGAATCTCAATGGATATTAATATTTGGATTCATTGTGGTTGAAGTAGAAATAATCTTACCGTATTGTGAACTTTTATATTATTTTTATCATGATATTAAGGTGTGTGATTGTATGGTTGAGATACATGATTTATTTTATATTCTTGTGGTTTCTGTGTACAACCTTATGTGAAATATTCTTAATATAACCAAACAATATTACTATAAAATGAATTTCTTATGGGTGTTACATAGAATGTGGAACTTGTTTTAGGTATCAAGTTGGTTGGGTTTCTTAGTAATATCTAAATTAACCTTGTTGGTTATTTTTTAGGATTGTTAATAAGGAATTGGAATTGGGATTTCTTAACTATATTCTATTACATCGTGAACAAGTCCGGTCGACATGGTAGTAGACTATGTAGGGATGAAGTATGTCTAATATGTCTGAATGATGATATGGAAGAAATAATATATATGAGTGATTATAATTCACTTTTTAGATCATTTTAGATGTATTTACCATCATTTGACTCTATATTTCATGACCTCTCCCTCCAATGGATCCCCTCTAGGGCCAGAAATGAGAGAGAGGACATATAATACTGTTAGAGGCAAGAATCCAAATGGCCACAAGTTGCAAAAATACAACGATGGTATGTCATAAACACAAATGTGAGTCATTACCCAATAAGAGAACATAAAAAATGGTAGATAAGATAGAATCACTATAAAAATCCTAATCAATTTGAAAATAATATCCCAAGTACATACATTTAATTTCATATAGACTGAAAAAATAATAAATGAAACAAAAAGAATTATATGAAAATCCTTGGCAGTGATCATGAAAACCCTAATAAAACATGAATAGTCCACAAGATAGTAATGTTCATCCCCAACAAAATTTTTCATTATTTAATTATATATATATATAGGCTGATTATAATGGTTTGAGTTAGTTTGATTCTCCTAAGAACCTGTCATGCAAAAGATATAGAAAGAATACAAAATCTTTGTAACTGAAAAGTGAGAATAAATCATCAACTAAACTCATATACTAAGTACATAAATTTACCATAGTTATCTCTCTAAGAATCACAAACAATTAATAAGATTATATTCAACATATCATCAAAATAAGGACCCCTATGATAGGTTTTCCACTGGTTTGCTGATTTGAACTAATGTTCTATGTCTTGTTCCATCTCTCTCTAAAAAAGTCACCCCATATGAACCTAGGATACTATGTAATATCATTAACCCCATGCATTCCAACATCTCATAATACCTAAAAATAATACACCCCATGAATTAAATCATCGACTTCTCCAAACAATAACAAAGTAGTTTTGGGGAGCCCTTGCAACTCATACATCATGTTTCATAACATAAGCCTTTAAAAACTACACAAAACATACCTATAATAATCATTAAGACACTATATCCATAGATAGATTTGTGTGAAATAAGTACAATACATTACCACCCTCTACAAATATATATGTGTGAAAAGATAACCCCCATGCATACCATCATATAAAACAACAAACATAATAGAATCAGGTAAGAGGCTGTAGATATCCATATGTTCTTCACCAATATGGATATTGGGGAAAAACCTATTAGAGAACGCTATGTGTCAATTTAATCCTTGAAAAATATGTGGTAGTGTATAAAAACACATAAAATAAATGAACATTTATATCTCGCACCACACTATAGGAATTAACATAGTCTTATAATCAACTAAAACTTTCATATCAAAGACCCCTAACTACAACCACTAAAAAATACATATCCTATAAGAATAAAAAAATCAAGAATATTTAAATTAATCTATTTTACCTTTAAAAATTTCTTATTATATCCATTACAGGACAAGTCTATTCCCTCCATATATAGTCCAATAGATCACACAGTTTCTAAAGAGTTATCATTTTTATTCCATTCTAGTACTAATCCGGTGGGTTTAAACAGTTATTATTCGTTATAATTTTATAATTATAGGTAGTATATGAATAATACTAAGTTTCCATAAAGGATATTCATAATCCCTGAACAACTAACTACTTCAACTAGTCGGGAAAGGAAAAACAAAACAAGTAACCCAACCATCTATATTTTTAAGTAGATTCGTCCGCAAGCTAGCTTCCATCTTATAGTACAACAATGAGCAAGACCATATTAAACCAATTCCATCATTTCTAGTGCCTTCCCCAATTCCACCGTGCATGTCATCATTGTAATGATGAAAACATTTATAAATGATTTTTTTTAAATAAGTTAATTAAATATATGATATAAAATTAAAGAAAACACTTATACTACTTTGATAATTTTGGACCATTATATATTCTATCAAATTTGAAATAATATTACACATCATAACCTTTTATAATATATCCACTGTAAATTGAAAATTAATGTTATAATATTAGTGGGTTTGATAAATTACATTTGGAAATGACAAAGGAAGTGATAACCTTACCCAGTAAGATCGTACCCTATGAAGCCCATTTAACAGAGTGTGTGAGGGTGAGAGAATCACCAGGATTTTCCATTGACCATTTGCATGTCAAGATTCATAAAATTAAGCATGAATGAAACCATTTACAATATAAGTTCAAGATAATCGATATCACAACCCAAACCATGTGCATCGAACCACCCCATTAAAATAGTGTTTATTTTCATGTTTTATTTATTTTAAAATATTAAATAATGAGTTTGATAAAAATTAGATGCTGATGTGTTGAAACAAAAATTGAATTTTTGGTAAATGTATAATTTCAATCATTGTTTTTTACTTTTGAATTTAATATTTTTTGATAAAAATTATATTTTAATAAAATTATTATTATTAAATTATTTTTATTAAATATGAATGATAATATAATTTTGCAGAGTGAAATGTAAATTTAATAAGGGTTAGAAAAATGTTATTTTCAAAAAAGAGTTATTTTTCAATAAATGGGTATTCTGATTTAAAAGTCTAAATTATCATATTTAGATAATTAGTTTGATAATATAATTTTTTTATTTTGAAATCATTATGTTGAAATTATCTAATATTTCATTATTCAATATTTTATGAAATAGTATATTTTTTAGGTAAAATCTAAATATGGTATAATTATATGGTATATATTATGACATCATAAAATCCCCAAAGTTATGTGATAAATACTAAAATGAGAATCCTGAGCCAAAATTACTTTTCCCTTGAATAATTTTGGAAGTTATTTTATTAATTTTATTCTTCCTTAATGAATCCTCAAAAACCTATATTATATTTTAAGGTTTTAAAATGAAATATTTTTAGAAATTAATCACCTATAGATCACCAATGGTATTAATTTAATTATATTTTTTTTATACATGTAAAATAATGATATAGAGTCCTATATTTTAGAAACCATGTGAAAAAATGATTGGATGTTTTTAGTTTTTGATTAATTTATTATATAGATTCCAAAACCTAAGTTTAAAAAATAATATAGAAGTGTTCCCTCTTACCTATGTAAAACCACATAATCCTTCAGTTTAAATCATTAAAAAACCTTGTATCATGAAATTAATATACTTGTACCTCCCTATAGACCACCTTAGGTTCTCCCAATCTCTCAATAAGCTCCTCTCATGCTTTAAGATGCACCCTCTCAAGGTAAGTGATCCTCTCCTTCTCCTATTTATTCAATTACCTCATTTATATTAAGCCATTTGGTTTTCCACTTGTTAAAATTGGAATATGATTTCATAAATCCATATTTAAACCCTTATTATTACTATGTGATATGATACCCCTTTTATTCTCAATATTCACTCCCATGAATTTTTAAATATCTCCATTATAATTCAGAAACATTTCTATGATTTTCCAAGCCAAACATTTATATTATGAATAATCATCACCATTTTCAATCAAGTTTATTTAGCTAGATAAAACAATTAATTATTTATTAAGTCCTTCCATGCATGTATCCCACACACCTTAATCATGGTATTAAAGGTGATGAAATAAACCCTATTTTTAATGACCTATGTTGAAGACTTATGCATGTATATGATATGAATGTAACGGGTCTGCCTAAAATAATATATCCCACCAATGCATTGCGTAATGTTTTAATCTCATGAAATTACATGTATGATGCATGAGATGTTTTCATGAGAAAAATATGTTTTTTCTAGTAGGTTATCCTAGAATTATATTTTTGATGTGATGTTTTATTTTGTGGCCACATTCACCTATTTTTTATGTTATCATGTTATGTCATGCGTCGTTGTTCAATATTATTATTCTCACCCAAATTATTATACCTTTATATTCCTCTTGGATCACATATAATTCTTTATATTATGATCTTACATGTTGAATACATTTTTTTATTATTTATATATCACCCCTTTCTTATGTAGTTCCCTAGGTTACCCTATGCAGTCTTAGAAGAGCAATGCAATTTTAGAAGAATGTTAAGAATGATTTAAATAATGTTGTTGTATTTTTATTTGGAATTTGGTATTATATGTACTTAATTTATCAAATCAAATATGTTTCAGTATCATCTAGGATTTTAAAATTTTCTCATTTATGTATTAAATAATGAAATAAATTTTATTAAAGATGTAGGATGTCAAAGTTTCTATTAGATGAAGGTCTAGTTTTCTTTGGGATTAGGATTAGAAAATTCTTGTGAAATATTTAGTTATAATACAAAATAGATAAAAACATAAAGATTTTTTTTAAATTATAGAGTGACTGGTTTTCAATCAAGGATATTCCTGTTTCGATACAACAAGTAGATGTGTCTCTAAAATAGAGTTACCTAGGGGTAATAAGTTCAAAACGGGTACATTGAGCTGGACTTGATCATCACATGGTGAATGAAAACAACCCTTGATACAAACCTATTTTTATTATCATTTGGTATATACATTGGTAAATTCAAAATATCCTTACACACTATTTTTAAGGGAATAAAATTTTTAATGAGATTTAATGTCAGTAAATAGACCGTCGATAACTTAATTTGAATCCTAGAAATTCATAGGTTAAAGAATATATGTAATTTATGATATATAACATAAATTTTCATGGTTTCATATTTATGTGTTAAATAGTTTAAAAATATTATTCCCTAACTTTTCATTTATTTATATTCAGTGGCCAGAAATAGGTGGAATTGAGTCAATAACCAATGCGAGGGGAAATATGATGGCTACCCAAACAAGATGTCCAACCCGACGGGAGTGGGAATCATGAAATTTGGGATGAAATTTTTTTAATTGACCAAGATTCTGAATGGAAAAATAAATCAGTTAGAATACCTAAATAACCATAAGAAAGAGAAAGTTTCAAGTGAGAACTTTATTTGATAAAGTCCACTGAATTTCAATGCACCTTTTGTTCCCTTAATCACATAAAAATGGATCGACTCCACTGAAAAGATATTATATGTCCTTAAATGGTATTATCTTGAGAAGTTTTTATTTGATATTTATCATATGGGTGGATGATCACATAAATAGTGAACAATGGTCAATAATATTATGCTTGAAGAGTATATTAATGGGATGCAGTTAAATAAATTCTATATTTTTTTGATAAATATTTTAATTTAACTCTGTTACATAAAATGGAATGGTATTTCTTTAGACCTAAGAAAAAGGATTTCAAATACATTTGGCCATTTTAGGAAAACTTTATAATACTTTCATGACACGCCATTTTCTTTTTCATTACCTCTAAAGGTAATCTTGACCACTTATTTAGTGGGATTAATTGAGTTTATGAAGAGCCTTATCCATTTAAGAAATTGAAAAAATATGAGAATTTTTTTTGATGTTCCCTAAAATTCTAAATGGAGATCAGTGAATATAAATATTATCAATGGTCTATGAATTATAAAATGGACAATAAATTATGAAGTATGATGGAGAAATCTAATGGTGGTAAGAAATTCAAAAATCACACATATCAAAAGTGTGGGAAGACACATCTTGGGAATTGCCTAAGAGGGGAAGAGAAATGATTTATATGCGAGATAGAAGGCCACCTATCTAGCGATTATCTTTGAAAGAATCACACCAATGTGATAGAAGAAAGGAATACTACAATCAAACCTTAGTATATTTTCCAATGTTTCAACTTCAAGGAATATAAACACTATGTGAACAAATTTCCCAAGACAATGGTTGTAGATGATATTTGACGACAATAAACACCATGGGTTAGAGCGTAGGAGAAATATTATACCATCATAACCCCTAAGGTGGATGAAAAGATAATGTTTTTATAGGTATACTAGTTATTCAATTATATATAGAGAAAATTTAATTTGGTTTTGTTTCTATGCATTCTTTTTTATAACACAAGTTTAGTAGAACTATTCAAACAGTACCTCAAAACATGGAATATGAGTTATCAATGATGACAGTGAATTGTTAAATTATGAAATAAATACTATATAAATAATCTATTGTCCATATTTTTGGGATAAATATCTAAAAAAACCTTGTGAAATTTCCTTAGTGATTCAAATATATTCTCGGTATAGATTAGATTTCCTTGTATAAAGTCATCATAAATATCTGGGAGAAAAAATCACTCTAAATATCAAAAATCACCCATGATTTCATACATGGGAAAGCATAAAGATTAATATTATTTATACCAACATCACAAAAATGGGTCTTATTTTCTTTTGAGTATTAGTATATATCCAAAATTATTAACAATAAAGAAAAATCACCCCTGATGACATGCCCATTGTAAGGGAATTTGCTGATGTATATCCTAAGGAATTTCTTGGTCTTCCTCCTAGACGTGATGTTGATTTCTCAATTAATTTCATATTGAGAGTGTTATTGATAACCAATATTTATTATTGAATGGATGTTTTTGAATATGACGGTCTTATGAAAAAATTAATGGAGAATCCAAATAAAGGTTTTATACACCCAGGTGATTCAGTATGAGGTGCATCTGTCCTCTTCGTCAAGAAGAAGGATGGTCCAATGTGACTAATCATTTATTATCACAACCTAAAAAAGATCATGATAAATAACAAGTAAGATATTACATATATTGATTAATTGTTTGATTCTCTACATAGATCCTATTACCTCCCAAAGATGGATCTTCAATTGGGATATTAGGAAGTGATGATGAAGAAGGAGGATATCCCCAATAATAATATTTATGAAAGGTACAATAACTACGAGTTCATAGTGATTTCATTTGGATCCACTAATGATCCATAAATTTTGATGGACTTCATGAATTGGGTCTTTAGGTATTGCCTTCATAAATTTGTTGTAGTCTTTATAGATGATATTATAATCTACTTCAAAAACAAGGAGGAACACAAGAATAATTTAAATACAATAATGAAGAACTTTTAAATTAAATGTTATATAAAAAATATAGAAAATATATGTTTTTTTGAGAATGTAAATTTATTGGGGTATGTCATCACCAGAAACTAGATTTCTTGGATTTGTAAAAAATAGTGTTTATGGAAGGATGGACAAGACCAACATCAGTTATAGAAATCAATAGTCTCCATAAATTATATGGGTAGTATAATTTATTTTTAATAAAATTATCATGATTTTTTAGCCCACTAGCCAAGATTACTTAGATGGGAGTCATGTTTTTTTGCACTGATGAATTTGAAGAATGATTTAATGAGTTGAAGGAGGTGTTATTCACAACACACCTTCTCACATTACCAACTAGTGGGAAGAATTTTTTATTTACAGTGATGCGTAAAAAAAATGATTGGGTTTTGTACTGATGAAAAATGATAAAGTGATAGCCTATGCCCCTAGGAAATTAATGATACATGAGTAGAGCAACCCAATAGATGATCTAGCTTTGTAAGTAATGATCTTTGAATTGATTATTTGGTTACATTATCTCAATAGAAGAAGGTGTGACCTATATATGGATCATAAAAGCCTCAATAATATATTCCCATAGAAAGATCATAATACTCCCCAATGAATGTGGTTAGAGATAATAAAGGATTATGATTTCTCAATCTATTCTTATCATTGTAAAACAAACAAAGTAGAAAATTCTCTAAGTAGAAAGGATCTCAAAACCCTATCCATGATGAGAATTGAAGGAGAGACTATCTTCATAATCATAAAAAGGATGTATATGGGAATCATAAAATGATGTTCTTTATATCCATCCCAAATAACTACAAAACCATAAATTTGTGAGAGGATCAAGGAGGTCTATTATGATGATGAGTTTCTACAGATAAAGGTAGTGAATAATCTAGAGTTCAGCATTGATGAATATGGATTTATAAGGTTCTGAATCTAGATATGTGTCAAATAAAAAGAAAAACTCTTAAGGTAACTTGTGTATTTTTCAAA
The DNA here is from genome assembly GCA_963277665.1 of Viscum album. Lineage (NCBI taxonomy): Eukaryota > Viridiplantae > Streptophyta > Magnoliopsida > Santalales > Viscaceae > Viscum > Viscum album. Next base: position 359,597,862 of record OY728156.1, on the reverse strand, counting down.
TTTCTTGTCCTTATTATTCTAAGAAGCACTAATATGTATAGATATTTGACGTAAATCATCTGGTGGGAAAAGTTGAAGAGGTATATTGTGGAGTTTTTATCTTGATGATTGGTATGCCATCAAGGCAATTAGTAATGATATAATTTTATGTGTATGTTGAAACTAGTGTACATACCTATATGTAAATGGGAAAACATAACCATGGATTATATTTTAGTACTCTATATGACACATAAATTCAATAACACCATCTGGGTGGTATTCAATCACCTTTCTACGTATATGCATTTCATTTCTATCAAGAAATATTTATCACTTAACTAACTCACCATGATATAAAAACGGTAAGTTGTTATAATTCATGGATTTACACTCTTTATAGTATCAGATTGAGATTTGAGGTTTACCAGGAGGTTTTGAAGAATCCTTAATAAGAGTTCGATGAAAAATAATGTTTCAACAAAAATTATCACCCTAAAATGAATGGTAAGTCAGATATAACCTTTAAAACTAAAGAATATATTATGATTTTATTTTCAATGTAATTCCAAGGATATTGATACCAGAACCCTCCCATAATGGATTCACCATATAACAATAGTTTCAATTTTAGAATTCACATGAATCCATATGAGGCTTTGTATGGGAAGTTGTATCAGACTAAAACATGCAGGGATGAAGGTGTATAGTGGAAGCTAATGAGACATGATCTTGTCCAAGTGATGATAGATAAGGTTTAAACCATTCAACACCATATGAAATCCATTTAATGTTTATTAAAAATATATACAGGAAACCCTCGATGAAACTTAAAGTTTGAGGTTAGAGATAAAGTGGCCCTTTGTATATCATTTTAGAATAAATTCATGAGGCTTGGGGAGAAGGGAATCTTAGTCCTAGATACAATAGTCCCTTTGAGATTAATGATCACATCATAGAGGTGTCCTATTTATTAGAATTCCCAGCTAACTTATCTCTAGTACATGATGTGTTTCATGTATCCCTATTGATAAAGCATATACCAAACCCCTCACATGTACTGAATCCATAAGTGGTATCATTAGAGAATGATATTTTATATGAGGAGAATACCTTGTAGATATTAGATCGTAGCCATAGTGTCCTGCATAACAAGACAACACAATTGGTCAAAATCTTATAGCAAAACAACATGCTTATGGAAGAAATGTGGGAATCATAACAGTAAATGAAACATAAGAACCCTCATATATTTTAGTGTATAAATTAAAAATTTATATGATTGATTTTTTTAAGTGGTAATAATATAACAACCTAAACTTTTATAAATTAAAATTTCCATTCTAAATGATTAAATTCCTCATTAAGAATTAATTTTATAAAAAACAGCTGCACTACATTGGTTTTTTGACCGTTATATGGTCTCTAAATTTTTAATGATGCTTAAAAATCATAAAAATTTATAATATATACATTATACATTGAATATTAAGAATAATATATTACTGTTTATGATAAAGTCTATTTGACAAAGAGAAAGAAAGTGATGGACTCGACCAACATGATTATACCTCATTAGCCATTTATCATATCATATGAGGGAGGTTAAATTACTGGTAGTTGACCTTGACCAATCCCAAGATGATATTTATCAAATAAATAAAATAATTAAACCATTTAAAAGATAATTTTAAGATCATTGAGATCATGACCCAAATCATATTTGACAAACCTCCCCAGGAAAATATCACAATCTCACAACTTACCCCAAGGGAGTTTGTTTGTGTAATAAATGGATATGTATAGAATCATAAGCATTTCATATAGTTATATTACATATTTTTTAGATGAATATTCAATACAATACAAAAATAAAAACACAATAACAATAATAGTTTAGTGAATTTGGAAATGTGGATAAAAATCTTCTAATCAAGTGAAAGTTATTCAATGTTTCTGACAATGATCTTTCCATACCGTACTCCTCACATGCATACCCTACATAAAGCCTTTCTTCATAACATGGTGAAAGTAAACGTAATTAAGGGTGCTCTAAAATTCTTAGTAAGGGTAAACATAAGAGATAAATAAAAATTAGATGAATATAGGGGTCTGATAACATGATCATAATATTTTAAAACCATACCAAATATATCAAAGATCATATTAATGATTCAATGAATAATGATTACCAGTTTACAAGACATGAATCAAAAGAAAATAAAATAACTTGATCCATGAGAGTATAACTTTAGTGTAAGACATGGAACTTGTGACATACACCTAAAAATTAAAAAAAATTAACATATTAGTCACAGATAACTAACAAGACAACCATAGTGGAAAAAGTACTTTACTGAACTCGGTTCACACCCTGCTCCAGCTTTGTTTTACTAAACTGAGTTTACATCCCATTCCATCCTTGTTCTATTTAATCGTGTTCACTATACAACACAATATTGTCTATCTCATCATATATAAATCATTACCAAATGAATCTAAATGGGAATCATAAAAAGTTCATCATATCATAACATGTGAAAAATAGAAAGGTTTCATAATCAAATTATCATAGAATAACCCATGAAAATAAGTTGTTTTCATAATAATTCTATCATTTTATAACCCATAGAAGAGAAATGAGTTTCAAAAAAACTTTTCATGTTAAATATAAACAATTAAAAAAAGAATAAAAATTTATTACTAGGATAATTAAAGACAATTGTTTTGACTTTATAAGAGATTAATTATATAAATTTCTAAATGGGAAGTATATACAACTTATAAAAAAATATGGGTGCATAACATAATATGTGTCTCAGAGAAAGAAAATTGAGGCAAATTTCTCTTACAACTTTGGTAACTTTGAAACCATAACACCAAGAAACAGAGATACTAAAATGGATGTGTAAATAAAAAAAAGTGTGTAATATTCATTATTATATTCATGTGTATTATATATACCACAATAAAGAAAGAGGTAGTGACTATATCATGTGTCTTACGAAAGAAAAAATGTGGAATAAATCCCTTTCCTTATGTCTTGGATTCTATCACACTCATTCAAACCTCATATTTAAAAAATATAAGTTTATTATAAACATATTAATAGAAAATATTATTATATACAATACCATATATTATTTTCTAATGACCCTTAATTACAAATTTATTAACAGTTTCATGTTAGAGTTATATTTTTGGTAATAACCATTTTGTTTTATATATATGTTTTGACTTTTCTTTTTTTGGCCAATTATATTGATCATGGTTTAATAATATCTAGAATAAAAACATGATATTAATATCATATATATATTCATTATATATGAATTTTAATTAATCCAGAAAATTTGGTGATTAGAAATTGAATACACCGTTCATGGAGATAGTAGGTTATACGTATGCATGAACGTTGCGTCCATTTTCTTATTGAGTTGAATGAAATAAAATTAATTATATATATTATAATTTTACAAGAATTATTAAATAGTACCCCCAGTTTAAGGTATGTGGCCTTTTTTATTCACTTTTTATGTGTTTAAAGTGTATGGGATGAGTTGGGAAGAGGTTGGGAGAGTTTTTAATGGTTTTGAATGAGTTTGGACGCTTCGCATAGGGAGCACGGTTTGAGCACAGTTAGTGGAAACCATGAGGATTCTCCAAGAAACTATGCAGGGGGAGAGAGTTGGCTTCACACAGCCTACAAACGGTTTTTCAAAATGTGCGAGACAACCGTGCAGACCCTTGCTCTCAAGGTAGTAGCATGCGCACGGTTAGTGCACGGTTTTCCAGACCATGCAGACTAATCGTGCGACCACTTAAACATAAGGTGTAACTTCCAGACTCCCTTGGGCTTAACCTATTCCCTTCAAAATTATCTCCCACTCGAAACTCTCCTAGGATTTTTGGCTCTCAAGGTTTGGAGGGACTCCCCCACACATTTTGGAAGTGAATCTAATGGTTTTGAAGGTGGTTTGACGGTGGTTTCTCCTGGATAAGTCTATCCTTTTGGTTTCATTGTGATTTTCTCTAGTTCTACATCTCCCTTTATCTCAGTTTTCCAGATATACACCCATTGAGTGTAGATCTAGGGTTCTGGTTTCCCTGGATGTTAATTTTAAGGATTTTTTATGTCAAGGAAGGGGATCTAGAGAGGTTTCAGTAGTGCATTCTTCGGATTTGAGGCGCGGTTGCTCGTGGGTCGATTTCTCGGGAACCCTAAAGGTAGGTGGATTCTCGCTTGACTCCACTTGGTTAGAACTTGGTTTGGTTACAATTAATTTATGTTGCTTAAAATTAATTGTGTTATTGATGTGCGAAATTGGATGGAAATCCCTTTGTTAATTGTTTGGGAATTTTGGGGAAGAAGGGCTTGTGGTAAAATTCTCTTGATGTGATTTTAAAATGTGATTTTAAAATGAGTTGTTTTCTTGGTTGATTATGATGAACTGAGAAAATGGTTTTCAATAAAAAGGGTTGTTTTATTGAAATGGGGTTTGGCATGAAAATGGTTAAAGGGCATTTTCAATGAATGTTTGATTTATTGAAGTGGATTGGAATGTAATGGAAATGGTTGATTGCATGTTTTTGTGTCCTTGATGGGTTGTATGCTCGGTTATGTTGGCTTGCTTGAATGGTGTGAAATTGGATGAGAAGGGCCACTATAAAAAGCGGATGTATAGTTGATGAGAAGTTCCCCCATCAATGGTAAGTGGACGAGAAGTGCCAATATAAAAAGGGGATGGATAGTGGATGAGAAGTGCCACCATTAATAGCATGTGGATGAGAAGTTTGACCATTGATTGTTGTGTGCATGGGTTGGACGGGAAGTGCCACCGTGATGTGTTTTGTGCTTGTCTGGTGATGTTTATAGATGGGTCTTGTGAGTGAAATTTAAAAAAGGTATTCAGTTTGTGGCATGGTTTATTTAGATTCCCTATGTGGCATGTGTGTATTAAGGCATGATTTCTTGGATTTCCCTAGGTTACTTGGTTTGGGTGAAATGTCTTGGTAAGGGTGTGTTTGACTTATGGTAATTGATGCACTTGTGATTATTTCATATAAACTGTTTTATATAAATGTGCTAATGTTTTTATACTAGTGGCTTGTGTATGGAAGTAATTTAGCAAAATACTACTGAGTTTTAGTACTCACCCCCTGCTTTGGCACATTAGTGTCTTTGCAGATGTTGTGTATCGTGACATGGACAAAGGTAAGGAATCACCCTTTTTTAGTGGGGCATCGTGATGTCTGGGTGGAGCTTGGAGCATGGATCTTAGTGTGGAGACATGTAGTGTGTCTTGGCTTGTGTTGGGTTTTGTTGCTTAGTTTCCTCTTTTTACTCTGATGTGGAATAGTCATGTTTAGTTGTATTGGTTTTGGGATGTATTGTGGAACAAATTGGTGGTCTTTTGGGAATTCATGTTGGAATGTTTTATTGATATGCATCATATAGTGGTGGTTAGTGGATGGTTTGGTTGGTTTTTTCTTAAAGGAAAATCGTTCCCCAACTGTTCTAGAAGCCCTCGACATTTATTTCCAGCCATTGGCGACTTGGGAACATCACTTAAGGCCAAGTAACCCTTATTTCCTCCTCAAGACAATGACGTAGGGGCGGGGTGTTACAACTGGTATCAGTTTGTTCAGTCCTTAACTATCAAGTGAGAGCAGTTGCTAGATATTTGGAGTTGATTCTTGGTTTTGGTATTGACATTCGTTGTGGTATATTCCTTGAGTCGGGATGGTAGCATGACGTAGGAATATCAGAACTTGGAATTTATAGCATAAAAAGACATAGCTAACCCTTCTATTGCTGAACTTCAAGTTACCAGGGACACTACAACAAAACCGTTGTATAGCGGTGGTTCTAGGAACCGCCGTGAAACATTGTTTTTTAACACCCGACCCTTCCCCCACCCCGACCCTCCTTCCCCCGTGACACCGGACCCCCGCTTCCCCCGCGACCCCGGCCCCCCGGGACCCCGGCGACCCCGTGACCCCGGCCCCGGCGACCCTGGAGACCCCCGCGACCCCGCAACCCCTAGCCCCCCGCGACCCCGGAAGCTGCACCATCTTCCCCTCTAGGTAGGGTTTTGTTTCTCCTTCTTTAGGTTTTTGGTTTTCTAGTAGGTAGGGTAGTTGATTTAGGATTTTTCATGTTGGATAGGGTTTGATCTTGTTGTTTTTGGGTAAATCATTCCTTTTAGCGGTTTCTTTGAGGTGTGGTTGAGGTACAAATGGGGTTTCACACCATTTTTAAGCAATTTATTCACCCAATGTATGTGGTTCCATGCCCTATAATTTTTAGATGACTTGATTTTTTTATTTAATTAATCTTAACATGTTTTATAGAGAAATTATGTAATGTGAATTTTGTTTTGGATATATTTTGGCATTTTTATGTGGTGGAAATTGATTTGATAAAGAAAAATGGATATGTTTAATATGTTCTCTATTGTGGTGTTTCATGGAGTTATTTTTATGGTTATGTGAAGGGAGTGAATTGTGTTTTCAAAGGCACTTGAAGTGAGAATGTGTTAAAAATGGGGTTTCAAAGGGAAATGAATTATTTTGCGTATGTAAACTTTTTTTGTTCCCCATTAAATATGATGAGTTATTTGTGTAAATTAAGAGAAGCATGTTTTTAAATAGGGTAAATTTGCTTGTGTGATGATTTAGAAAGGGTTATCCCAGGGAAATTGTTGAATGTATTATGTTCTTCTCTTGAAATGTACCTAATGGGTTTTATGAATTTTTCAAGTGGTTTGAAAAGTGTTTTTCTAATCATTTTTTGTGTGTGTAAAATGGTAAAAGGTTCGTTTTATGGAAAAAAGTGTTTTCAATGTAATGCTTGACCTGTATTGGTGAAATTGGAGATATGTGTTACATGTGGAACATAATTTAGCATAAGGGAATCCTAGGTAACTAGGTGAACATATTTGGACTAGCTCACTAGTGATTCCGAAGTGGCTACGACCCGATTTCACTTAGTGGGATGGACCTATATTTATGTTGATTTATACACTTCTATATAACTACATACCTGAGGGTATGGTCTCCCCACTATAAATATCACACTCATTCTAGTCAATGACCTGTGGAATATGGGTATGAATGCATGAAGTCCCATAAAAAACCTGATTTGGCCACATGAGAGAGTGATGGGTTAGGGGATGTAGCAAAGTGGTATCAAAGAATCATGTTTTAATTTCTATTACATTACTACTTGTGGAAAGGTATAAGAGATACTAGGAAGTTCCAAGACATATCAATGAGCTTCTAAATAGGAGTATCTAGCCAATGTTTTTGGGAAATATGTGTTCATATGGACGGGATTGGTTCTTATGTTATTTTATTGAAAAATTTGATGTTATTTCACCTTGGGTGATTTGTATTTTGTGTGATGGTTTTGTTTAGTGATGAATTTTGATTCTTTATATTTATACTCATGGCCCAGAATGGTGTTAAATGAGTATTCATGCATCATGATAGGCACATAGGAATGTATATATTGACATTAATTCTTCATGGTAGGGACATATTTATTTCATGTTCTATTTTCTTTCCTTTATGATGTGTTTTGATAAACCTACTGTATCTGATAAATGATTTATTCTCCCAAGACATTAATATTTGGAAATGGCTTTGTTTTTTGTGAATAAATATTATGGAACCCTTCACCTTTGTAATGATTATGGAAAGATTAATCGAGTCATAGTAAAGAACAAGTTTCAAAAATGTATTCATGGTTTGCGCCTAGACACCCATCCCACAAATCCAAAGCATTTACATCACAATTTATCCCCCTATTATCCTATTTCAACTCCTCTCCAATATGTATTTTCCAAATTAGGTTCACACTTATTGGAGGTGGTATTTCATCATTACGTATAAAAAATGGTGGTTTAAAACGAAAAGTAAATTTGGTTTCATTAGTGTGTTCCTTGTTTAATTTATAATTTTTTTGTATTTTATTCTTACATTCATATAGAATAATTAGGCTTTATTTTGAGTATTTAATTGATATAGTTCATTTAGATGTTATTTTTGTCCACTGTAATTTTCAAAAAGGATTATTTAGTTCTTATTCTGACCTAGAATATTTGTTGATTTGTTGATGTTAAATCATTTTCAATCTCGGACACCATCATAGGATTCCTGAATCACTATCTTCCTTCATTATGTTTTTTTCAAGGGCCAGTGGAAGTAGTTAGGTAGTTGGTACAAATTGAGGCGATCCTTAATTATCTTATGGAACCTAATACTTTGTGTGTGAGAATTTTTTAAAACTGGATTTATAGTTTCAGTAGAGTCTTGTGGGAGTCAGTGGTACCTTCTTAACTTCATGAATGTATGAATTGGAATCTCATCAAGATTGATTTTTTAATGGTTATTTTCTAATTGAATGAATGTGGAGAAATAGACTGAGCTCATGAGACTTTTTATTGGTGATAGATCAGTATGGGAGTATGTAAATAACCTTTCAAGGGTTGTTATAGATTCTCCAAAGATAGGGGTCATCAATTATGAGAAAGATCATTTCTTTGGTGATGGTCTTCACCTAGACCTTGGTACATCTTTAATTTCTTTGGGCATAACATCCATTTTGGAGGTTGTCACTAGGGACATGTGAATGGAAGAAAAATATTCTTGGAAATCGACGGTTGTTTATTCCTTAGTTTTATTAGGTATGCAACAAATTAACAGTGGGAATGAAGAGAATCCAATGTGTAAGGAGTAGAGGCAGGATGAACCATAACATGATGAAAAGGCCCATTCTTATAGAAAGAGTTCATCCATTTTGTGCTTCCAGTTTAGGGACTTTGAGGAATTTTGAGACCCATTTCTTGATATATCCTTGAATTTTTCTCTATTATAGAAATTTTGTTCATCATTATTTGTTTTTGATGATGGGGTTATAGAAGATGTCTCATGTTTGATTCCTTGTTTTTTGTGTAGGCACATTGTGATATACATGGATAAAAGCTGGATCACATTACCAAGGAACACACCTCAGTATGTTAAGGGTTTGAATGAGTTTTTAGATTTTACAATTTATAATATATCCATTGAAGGGAGAATAAAATTTCCATGTACTAAATGTAAATTTAGAACATGGTTGAAGAGAGATGAGGTTTATGAACATTTAACACTGAAGCAATTCCCAGGTCAATATTTGTGTTTGATTTGGCATGGATAATCGAACGTTACAGAAAGATTGAGCACTGATGTCAATCCACAGAATGAGGTCCCAAGTTCATCGACAATGGAAAATTAAATTAAAAACCTAATAAATGATGCATTCGGCACTGCAAGACACCACTATCAACATCGAAACATATCAGAACAACCAGAAGAGGGTGCTACAAATTGAAACGTGACAAGTGATGTTTTTGAGACTGTAACACATGCAGATCAAGATTTTCACATATCAGTGGATCCTCCTCTTGATTCTTTGGAGCCAAATGTAAGAGAAAACTTCACTGAGGAAAATCTGTTTCATGATTTAGTTGATGATGGAAATCAAGAGTTGTATAGTGGGTGTTTGAAATATTCAAAGCTTTCATTTTTGCTGAAGTTGTACCATATCAAATGTCTATGTGGAATTACAAATAAGGAAATGTCCATGATATTGGAATTGATTCGTGATGCATTTCCTGAAGCAAAAATATCAGAATCTTTTTATGATATGAAAAAAGTTGTTAACAAGCTTGGTCTGAATTATACAAAAATACATGAATGTCCCAATGATTGCATGCTTTATTAGGGAGAGGATTCAAGTAGACAGAATTGCAAGAAATGTTATTCCTCTAGATACCAGGAAAAGGGTGATGTTAGAAGTCTGAATGAACATAATTTCATGGAGAAGAAGAAAAAGAGCACACCTGCAAAGGTTTTGCGTTACTTTCCTTTGAATCCTTGATTGCAAAGATTATTCGTCACATCGAAAACCGCCGAACACATGAAGTGGCATTCTGTAGATAATAAAAATGATGGGTTAATGAGACATCCATGAGACTCCCAATCATGGAAGACATTCGATTCATTACAACTTGATTTCTCCGATGATCCTAGGAATGTTCTATTGGGATTGGTTGTCGATGGATTCAACCCATTTGGGACTTTGAGTACCAATTATAGCATTTGGACAGTTGTTTTGATCCCTTATAATCTACCTCTGTGGATGTGTATGAAACAAAAATATTTTATCTTTTCGATGATTATTACTGGAAAAAAAATGCCTGGAAATGATATTGATGTATACTTGCAGCCTTTGATTGAAGAATTGAAGGAGTTATGGAGCAACTATGTTGAGACATTTGATGCTTCTTCTAAAAAAATGTTCAAAATGCATGCTGATTTAATGTGGACCATTAGTGACTTCCCTGGGCTTGGGAATTTATCTGGTTGGAACACTTACACGGGTTTGGCTTGTCCCGTTTGTAACATTGATTTTTATCCCAAATGGCTACCTCACTGTAGAAAATGGTGATTCTTGTTTCATAGAAGATTTCTCGATGCATCTCATAGATTTCGGCTGAACATATCAAAATTTAATGGTTCCATTGATCATAAAGTTGTGAAATGGATTTGAAATATTGGCACAACTTGAAAATGTTGAAACAGAATTTGGGAAGGTTCATCATTTGAATGATAGCAGAAAACGGGTCCGAAGTGCATCGTCAAGAGAAACCGGAACACAACAATGGAAGAAAAAAAGTATATTCTTCAAACTTCCATATTGGGAATTTAATTTGATGCAGCATAATCATGATGTGATGCATATTGAGAAGAATGTCAGTGATAATTTTATTTTTACATTTCTCAATGAGCCTGGAAAGTCGAAGGATCATCTCAATGCTCCCAAAGACTTACAAGCAATGAACATAAAACACGATCTATGGCTAGATGAAAATGAAAAGTATCCTCTGGATATTTTTGCAATTAAAAATAGGGATAAAGGTATATTCCTTCGAATGTTAAAGAATGTTAAGGTATCTGATGGGTATTCATGTAACATCTCGAGGTGTGTTGACTTGAAGAATAGTACGTTACATGGATTGAAAAGCCACGATTCACATATTTTGTTACAACAGTTACTACCATTGGCATTGCGTACATTATTACCTGAAAAAATTACTGATGTTGTACTCCAGTTCTGCACATTTTTCAGAAAACTATCAGAGAAATCTCTACATCCATTTCAGCTTGACACCCTCCAGGAGAGGTTTGTATTGACCCTTTGCGCAATGGAGATGATCTTTCATCCGTCCTTTTTTATTGTAATGATGCATTTAACTGTGCATTTTGTTGAGGAAGATAAATTAGGAGGCCCCGTTCATTATCGATGGATGTATCCAATTGAGAGGTGCTTTATTTATATGCTTTCTAGTTAAGTAAACAATTTTTGGTACTTAATTAAATGCATAATTATGTTTATTTTATTTCACAGATATCTTGGGCATTTGAAATCATACGTGAGAAATAAATCTAAACTAGAAGGCTCAATTGATGAAGGATATGTGGATGAGGAGTGTCTTACCTTTTGTTCTCGATAGTTGGATGATATTGACACAAGATTTAATCGAGTTGGACATGTTGATGCCACATCGTCTCAATCTCAAATACATCAAAAATCCAAAATATTTCTTGCTATTAGACGATCAGTTTGGAGGACATCAAATGTGACACTAACTGAATAGGAATTATTACTGGCACATAGATATGTGCTGCTGAATAGTGAAATTGCAGATCCATTTATTGAAGATTTGAGGATACAAACAAAGGGACGAATAAGAGGCCAAACATGAAATAAAAAAGATATAACAAAATCTGTTAATAAAGATCTTGCATAATGGTTTGCACGATGTGTAAGTTCATAAATATTGCAATAAATACGAATATTAGTTTGACACATACATTTTGTAAATCTAATAAAGTATATTTATTTTTTCAGATCATGAATACTGATACTCAAGCAGAGGTGTCAAAAGAGTTGAAGTTTCTTGCTAGAGGTCCTATAAAAGAAGTTAGAATGTTTGACACTTATAAAGTGAAAAGCTTTATATTTCGTACAGTCGATCGAGAAGTGGGTTTGAGAACACAGAATATGATGTTCTTACAGGTGACAACACAAAGTGGAAATGAATGTGGAGAGGGTGATGATGCATCATCGGACCCTGAGTAGTTGTATTGTTGATGTGTTGAACAAAAATGGAAACAATTGGTTTTTATATGAAACATTTGTGGCACATAGTTTCCACCACACATTTTAATGTCCTAAATTTTCCTTGATTTCTGTTATTTCTTTTTATGCATTTTATTGATTTCTGATGTTTCTTTTTATGTCTTCATTTATCGAGTGTGGTATACATCATTCCATTTAGGTCTGTGTTTTAATTTGTAGTCGAGATTTTGGATGACTAGGAGTTAAACCCATTGTTGATGTGTTGAACAAATTGGGTCATTTCATAGTGATCTAGGGGATAGTGTTGTGGACGCTTTGGTGAGGCCCATTGTTGAAAATGTCTGATTTAAGCATCAAAAGTATCTAAACATGCTCTAGCTCTTCTATAATGTCATGAGAATATTCTAAATCAAGGGTGGTTCACTACAATATAGGTGTGACTGAGGGGTGATAAATTAGCATAAGTCCATGAATATACGAAAGAATACTTTATAAATTAAAATATAATTTCGAAGATGGATGTCAACTTGACGCACAATTGGTATATCTTATAAAAACATGAATTTTAAGAAAAGAACTTCTACCAAATACTTCAATATTAGGATGGTTAACTCATATATTTATGTCTCTCGATTCAATAAAAAATATATGAAAATGAATAACCTAAAAAAAAACTAAAAATAGGGCATATAAGATTGCACAATGATAACACTTATAAAAATAAAGAAAACAAAAGAGGTAAAAGGAGAAGAATCCAAACCCCTATCCTTCCACTTCTTTAAATGGATGAATAAATGGAGGAATATTGAGTTTTTTTATTGGAATTGTTTGACGATACATACCTCGACTTACTAGAAACACAAAATAAAACTGACCAGTTACAATGGACCATTTACAACCATAACTATTTTGATAACTGAACTGTTACTGCAAGACTTGAACTGCATTCCCAACACAATTTCCACTTAATCATGGTCTTTCTGGTAATTATTACCTATCATTATATCCCTAAATTATTTATATTATGATTCTTAATTCCATTTTTTGATTCATTACAAGCTATCCAGTCATGAAACTTTAATTACTGGAATTACAGAACTTCATTCATTACCAACACTAGGCCTTATAGGGAGATGTCATAGGTTTGGTACAAAACACTTCTATCTGAACATACTCATAAGAAACCATAGTTATACTCCCACGACTCCGTGTAATGATCGTATTGAATTTGACAAAAGCCCACATCTATAGGATGTCCAATTTAATAAGAACCCCCAAACCACCTCTCATCACCTGTCCCTAGGTTTCTTTGCCATCTGAATTTAATCCAGAAACATTAATCCAAGTGACACCACTCAGAAACATTAACAATGAAAACTACTTAAAGCGAGCACCACATAATTTATAAGTCCATGGTGTCTTCCCACCATAGTAATTTTCAAACCACTAAAGCATGAGCACTATACTACTATACATCACTTCTAGTTTCACATTGACATATTCGAGCTTTGCTTGCTTTATTTTAGACAGATCTCACTTGAGCTCACTTGGAAACTCGTTATGAATTGGTGCCACATGAAAACTGCTACCTCCATTTACAAATCAACCATCACTGTTAATCTAGTCCTAAAAATTTAAACTAAAGGGTCATAACCAAAACACACTCTTCATTATTAATACATCTTACACAAAAAAACTTTAGCTCACAACATGCACTAGTTTACTAAAATTCCAGTTAGAACACTTTAGGTTGACCTGCTTAGAGGACATCCAAATTGATGGCCAATGCCTTTATTTGAAAACTAAATCATATTAACATAAATTGAAAAGTTATATCGTGATAATTGAGATGAACCCACTAAATTCCAAAATTGACTCGTGGTGTGATTTAATGGGTGCATACTCAACAAACCATTTCAACATCATACTACATTATAAGAAAATATGTGATATCAATCTATCACATTTCCTAGATTTCACATGTAGCCCGAGTCTGAATATAATTTCCAAACCTAATTCAAACTCATACCTAAGTCTTAAATTAGACACCTCATCTATGCCTGGAATTGTTGAATTTTATAGCTCACAGACATCTGAAAGTCATTTTGACCATTCATGACTATTAATTCTACAACCACTCTCCCAAAGGTTACATTTTCCATGACCTGTGTGATTCTCCCCACCATAGAATTTTAATATTCATCATTTTAATAAAAATAGGAATCTAATTCCCATGAAAAACACTTTTTCAACCACTAAACATGGTTTCTGGATGTGAGTCAACATAATTATACCATGTTCCATCACGACAATCCATTCTTGGCATACGCTAATGCCTCATCTGGAACTAATATTCCATCCTTGAACAACCTGTGGTTCACTTCCTACCACATAGATTTACATCATCCACTTAATAATAAATAGAAATGGGCTATTCATAATCACATGAATTATGCAATCCTCATTGCATGTGCACACATTCAATCAACATCAATAAATACATCTTGAACTTTAACCCAGATTGATGATGTTATAAAACTCGATCCTCTTACATAGTCATCCATAGAACTAGGATAACATAGCTTTTCTACTAAAAACTCTAGTCTACATCACACACCACACCATCGTTAATATATAGGTAACCTCACTCAGGGAGTGATCGGTTGACACAACATTTTTAGATCCCACAACCCTAAATCAAGTAGTTATGTGATTTCATCCCTCAAACTCTCAGAGACTAGAATTTTTTTCACAAAACACCACACAACTCTCTCCACCAAACCATAGTTAAATATGAAATTTATATGATAATGAATACTAAATTGATGTTATATCAATGAAATGGGAACACCCATTTCATATAATTCATAGGACCAATGACACTATGCATTCTTGGTATTTTCTATCCTACTCATGAAATCAAACCCAAGGGTCACATTATCCTACATAACCATTTAACATGGATGATGACTTCTTGAGTCATACACCTTTGAAATTAAACTCACACAACTAACTAAACTAAATAAAATTAGATTGGCAGATCAGTCCCACTAATCTCAAGCATTAAATATGCTCATAACACCTAGATGTTTTACTTATCTCATGATCACCTACCAACTTGGGGAATCATTCCAGAACTAGAGTCCTAATCAATCCCAAAATACATAAAAAACACATTCTATGACCAAAAACGAAAAAGATACATCCAATTATGCTTAATATCACAAAGGATGCTAGAAAAACTAGGTTCACCCCTCACATAACACAAGGAATCAACTCTAATTCTTGGTTTATTCCTAAAAGGTCACTAGAATGTCCCACCTAACCTATATTCCAACATAAAAAGATGTCGACTAAGACTCACTGGAAGTATCCACATTCCTATAAAAGCAATATCCCAATGTACCTCTAAAACTATTCCCACAATAGGATTTTTTATAACATTATATTTCTAATGTGTTATTTAAGCTATTTCATCAGTTCAAATTTATTATAAGTATTAAGGATGGTTTCTAGGCCACAAAACCAAAAAAATATCATTATATAAATGGATTGGTAATAATATAACTACTAATTCATCAATTATCAATTTTTATAAGTAGAGTGGAATCACTATGGATGATCTATCATAAGAAAGTGAAGTAATAAGATTTAGTGGAATCCAGTTTGGGATGTTACAATGTTGTATCAATGGAGTTTTATCTTCCTAGTATTTACTATTTAGGATATTGTATATATGAGTTTGAGGAATGTGTTGGAACCTTTGATGGATATCTGACTGCTGTGTTAATAATACTTTCTCTAATAGGAAGCCTTATTTTCCAGAGTTTCAATTTTTGTTCTATTTTTAAATATTAAAGTTGTATATTATTTCTCATTGAGAGAAAAACATGTTTTTTTGATGTTGTGATTTATTCTGGATATTCAGCTCTTTGTCATTGGTGGGAGGCCAAGGATGGTTTTTTCTGATTTTATTTGTTTTTCAGGGTAGTGGTGCAGCAGAAGTGAAGAATTAATTTTTTTATTCTGGGCAGCATTTCACGGCGGTTTTAACCGCCACGGAATGTATGTTGGCGGCGTTTTAAACCTCCTCTAAACATAATATAAAATTTACTTTTAGCGGTGGTTATAACCGCCTCTAAATGGAATCATCGTGGCTGCCTTATTCCACGGTAGTTCCCGTGACTTTAGCGGCGGTTTTACGGCCGCCAGAATTTTAGTTTATTCGCTGCGGTTATAACCAACGCGAATAAAGTGATATCCAGGGCTCATTAACTGCCACTAATTTCTGGGAAACCGCTGTAAAATGAGGCAGTGGCGATGCTTTCTTGAACTCGCCGCTAAACGTAAATAACCGCTGCTAATAGATTGCCGACGCCCTATTAGACGACGGTTTATGGAAGCCGCTGCTGCTAAACGCAAAAAAAACCACCACTAAATGGCGATTCTATTGTAGTGGGAGTTGGGTACATTAGTGTTTTGGAGACACTTATCGACATTGGATATGTAACATCCCAAGATTTTATAGTACGTTATTTCTTCAAAGTAATTCAATAACTTGCACTACACGCAACAGCGAGTTCTAGCACACCATGACTTACCAAACAAGCCGTTCAAAAAGCGGTTATAAATAATATTAACTGAATTTTGAACTTTATATAATAATTATAATTTTAGAATCCATATTATGAGTTTCTTAGACATAATGTAAGAACAAATACATTTTTTAGATAAAAGAAGTATTTTTTTAAAAAATGAAAATTTACCGCCTTTTAATGGAGAAGCCTTTTTAAATCCAATATTTGAAACTTTTATATATTCAATTTGACAAAATAAATTTCTTCTTTAGAATCTGGACATAAGAATTTAGTTTCAATAAAGTTTTTGTGTTTTTCTGATAACTTTCATATCTGGGCGAATAGTGAGAAATAATATATTTTAACTGAAAACAACTTTTTAAATCAAAAATATTTATATTGTTAAATTATACATTTTAATAATTTATAAGTATAAATAGATTATATTTTTACCATTTAATCCAATAATGTTCATTGTAAGTAATTTCACTTTGAAATTAGACATAAACAAGTGTCAATCTTTTGGGAGTTATTATTTCTTAAAAATACGCCTTTTGGTTTTGAGAGTGGGAATTAATTTTAAATGAATAAATGAAACTTCTATGTTTTGAATTTTGTAAAATAGAATTCATTATTTAATTTTAAATATCAAAATTATCTTAGGGTAATTTTTTGGTAATTTTCTGAAAACTTTAAATTTTTGATGAATAGTGAAAAACACTGAGTTATAGTTTAAAACCAAATTTTTTAATAATTATTTATTTAATTTAAATTTATTTTATGTACAAATAAATACATAATACCTATATAAGTTCAATGTAATTCATTGGAGTCATTTAATAATAATTCAAGATATATAAATATTTTACTGAACTTTTCACCATCTTTTACCCACCTCTTAGGAGAATTTGCAAATACACATAAAACATAATTTTTCCGCTTCTGTGAGTGGAATATCTAAAATCTGAGAGACACGGTTAATATCAAAGGGTAAAATTTGGTTCAATAAGATAAAAATATTTTTTTGTTGAATAATATCCTTTTACTTTTATTTACCATGGTAAAAAGTAAATAGGGTAATTAAGGGGAAAAATGATATTATTATTACCCTAACACATGTCATAATTCTATTGGATAGGTATAATTCGACCAAAAACAACCTTAGGAATATAATATGAACCTATTTGGTCCTCTTGGATTAGATTAGGACATTTAATATTATTTAATTCAAAGAAGAGTTAAAAGAGTTAAAATCAATGTTTAATAAATAAATTTTTTTAATATACGGTAATACATAAGATAAATTAGATTATAAATATTAATTAGAAATATAAAAATATTTCTTCAATAATGGTATTTTATTTATAATTTTTAGACAATAAATAATTTAATTTATTTATGACACAATGGTGATGCAGTAATTACCCTATTAGTGAAATATTAAAATATTTGATATTATAAATACCCAAATAAATATAATTTTATACTTTTAATGAATTCAAAGAATTTTATTGGTTAATATGACATGTTAGGATTTATTAAATGAATTTGTTTCGAATTAATAAAGTCATTAAGACTAACGAAAATCAATTATTAAATAGTGTCAAAATTGACGTAAAGGAGTTTTTAAAACAAATATTATATTATTAATTGATATAATATTCCTAAAAATCTAAGGTACGACCAAAAGAATTATATGATGATAGGTATGTCATTAATGAACCATTGGGAATTCTCTTGGCAGTTTATAGTGTGTTTTAAGCATATAATATAAAAATACAAAGAGACATGGTAAATGTCAAACTATTTGACTAAGGGTTAAATATAAATGATAAGGTTAATATAGTGACCCAAACATGTCTAGAATATATTGGTTGAATGGATTTCGACCCATACACACCTTAACTTTTAAATAATACACTTTTTAGCCATTAGAAACTGAATATAATTTTTTATAAAATAATATTTCTTGCCTTTCCAGAGGTACCCCTCACCCCTTTTATAAAAAGGCAGTCACCCTTCTCTCTAATTTGAACATTCAAAGGCTTTTTTCTCGGCCAACCCCTGCCCAAATATCCTCTCAAATTCCCTAACATCAACCTATATGCCTTCTTTTGATCATAAATCCAACCTAAGGATCCATTTAGATCAAATCAAAAGGAAGAACCTGAAGAAGAGGTAATGTTTTCACCACCATTTTTCAAGTTCCTTTCTTCTTCAACTTCTTCCTTATTTGTTATTTCCATTATAAAATAATAAATCCATTATATTTTATATATTGTGATGTTATTATAAATATGGTACAACCATATTCATCATTCTATCCATCCTTTGAATGACATTTCACCATATGTGCGTACGTACGACTTACCATCTCCACGTCGTGGTGTAATTGTTATTCAATATATTATTTTTTGGATGGGTATAATAATGATATGTAATTCATGTAAATAATAAATATAACATGATAATTATTCTTTATATATGATATACCATCCAATTATATATTATTTTAATATAAAAAAATTATATTGTCATTCGTGCGTACGTACGGACTACCGTCTCCACGAACGTGACGAGATTCATTCCCCATCATATCCCTTCAAGTATAATTCTAATTTGATGATTAAATATAATGTTTAAGGACTTGATATCATTTTGAATATGAATAAGATAAAACATATCCCTAAAAAATACGGCTTATGTAACAAAACATATAAAAGAAAACGAGTAAGTTAACACCCAAAACGACGATAATACTAAAATATTATTAACAAAGAATTATTAGAAGATCATATATGATATCATAATTATCTATATGGTTCTTTCATAATTTATTAAAAATGTTTTAACTATTATATAGGAGGTTAACATACCATCGACGTAAAGGAAAAGTACAAGGCAAGGGTTTATTTCACAATCTCTTCCTTATCTGAGGTTGTTTATACGTAATTATCTACTGGGACCTCTTTATCATCCACATCCATGTTTCTTAAAAAGGTATTTCAAAAAATTCTTACTATTTTACAGAATATGGGTTAAATTCATTTATACCATTGTTTTAATTTTTATAACATGTTTATAAAGGAATCTTTCTGTCATTTTCCAAACAAGGTCCTTTTTAACATTTTTGACAAAATTATGATAAGAATGTATTTTTAACTTATACAGCGGGTGAGGATAATTTCCGCCATTATAAATTAATTGAAGCTTCCATTAAAAGCTTATAAGAATAATTTCAAAGAAAATGTTTTCTTTTATAGTTATGTGACTTTTAAATGATTTCAAAAACAAGATATATTTCTCTCAAATAGTTTTGATTTCATCTATGTCAACATCCTTTGATGGATTTTAAGCTTATTTGAAGATGATTTATTATGATACAAAACTTCCATATTTTATTGAAGGTTTTGTGATATGTTTGACTTTGGATGTTTTATTTTTATACCATTCATGGTTTATGGAGAAAGTATTGACATTTCGTATGCTAGTTGTAATACGAATGTTTATCTTATGTTTAAACCTATTCATATGAGGATTGAATTGGACTTAATAAGTGACGGGTGGAGCCCGCTATAGCTCCTCAATGAATCGATAGGTCTCATGAGACAAACTTGTGTCTTGGCATAAGGCCTTGACAAAATCTTATTTGTAGTCTTGACACAAGTCCTTGACTATGTGGGTTATGATAGTCTGGCATTATGCATTCCATCATTATGAAAGTGGTTATTTTGATATTGTATGTGATTATTCAACTAGTATAATATCCATGTGAATAAGTAAATGGAATTATTGCATTTTATTTCTTCCATATTATGCTGAAGTTCAAGTTTAAAAGGCTTTTTTTAGTTATACATTTCCTTAAATGTTTATGCTTATTTATGAAAGTTTTCGCTATATTGTTATCCTTAATAGGCATTTGAGGTCACCCCTTTCTATGTTTTATTTTTTTCCCAGGATGTGAAAAATTATTTTATGAATGACCTACAGAGATAGTATGAGGGGATATGAGTGTGGATTATGGGGACTATATTGTTTTAGATTTCATGTTATGATGAAATGTAATCTTTATGAATGTATCTAGTGATTCCAAGGTTACTAAACTAATCGGTCTTTCGAGAATTAATATTTTGCGATCATGCCAATGTTATGTAATAATGCATCGACTCTAGGTAACTAGGGTCAGGGCATTACAGTTGGTATCAGAGGAAGTTTAGTACAAGCCTTAGAAGCTAGATTTAGTTAAACTCTGATTAGAGAACATAGACATAAGATGGACTTTGAGGATTAGTATAGAAGAACTTCTTAGAATTTTGGTATTGTAGAGATTTTATGAGTTTTCCGAGCAATACATCCCTGTCTGGACATGAGGAGGTAGAGACGAATCTGGCATAGATGTACCTAGGGGTAAAACTCGAAAACACCGGTTTAAACTAGACTCGAACAGGAACTGGTGCATGACAACGGGCCTTGATGCACTCTTGGTTACGAGACTCTTGAGGGATGGGATTAAGATAATTCTCATTTTCATTAAAAATCATTATGTGGGGTTTATGAGTATATAATTCCTCAATGAAAACATCTTTATGATTATATATTATATCCATAAAAAATTCAATTTATGTTAGGTATTTTACATGTTTGGAATTATTCATTGAAATTCATAAACTGAGCTAGTTTATGATATTGTATAGAAATGGGTCCCAGTATAAGGAATGTGAACTCCAATAATACGTATGACCCAACGAGTAAGAAGGATCATATCTTTCACAGTATTAAGCCAAAATTTAGAAGGGAAACAGTCTCCCATGTATTATTAACATATGAAGAAATCGTATAATGTGTTAATAAGATATGTAAATAACTATCCGAGTCCTATGGATTTGAAGGGAGGCAAGAGAAGAAAAGAATGGAAGAGAGAAAGACAGATAAAGGGAAGAGGGAAAAGAAACTTTTTTCCATATGTGATAACTGTGGGAAGAAACACCCTGGAACTTTCCTGAAGGGAATGGAAGTTTGTTATAATTGTGGAGAAAAAGGACACCATGTACGTGACTACAAGGGTAAGAAAAAGGTTTCAAATGTACACTACTTCATCTGAAAGAAGTTGGGACACAACGTGAATTAATGTACCATTCATAAAAGTATACCGCAAATGATGTTATTGGATAATAATAAAGTTATGATACTACCACAGATGAGGAGGAATTATTAGAGTTCTTATGTTGTTATTAGGGAATTATGTCATTTGAGTGTTGTATCAACAATGTACTGGTTATAATAATTATGGTGTATATATGGATTGTACTGCAATACGATTTCATTAAGGAATTGAGATTGTGTGGAACCAAGAAAAGTTCCTCAATAATAGGTAAAATTTTTGGAAAAAATATGGTTGAGAGAAAGATAAACCATAATATGGTTCTGATACCGAGGTAGTGATTTTGGAATAATACATGATTGATTTGGATAAATTATATTGGATATTCTTGATTACCTTGAAACCGATTAATTATTTGTATATCCCATCATTGTTAGAGTTTACAACATTTTGGGATAGAATGAGTATATCTAGTATTCTATAAGGAATAAGAGATCATGAATGTAATCAATAAGGTGTTATAGTAATTCAGGAAGTTGCGGTGTTTTAAAAGAATACACGATGAAGGTGTTCACATGTTATTACGTGGGAAAAAGGATCTTCATTGTGTTTACCTTCCTTATAAATTTTGAACTGTGAGTTTGGAAAGAAGTATTTTGGATAATTCTAGTTTGAGATTATTTTTGTATTGCCATTAAAGGACAACCCAAAGGTCGGGCGACAACACGTCGCGTCCGGCAAGGCTGTGAGACTTGAACCCGCAACCGAAGGGAGACAAGGGTGTATCACCTACCACTGGCCCACGTGATGTCCTAGATTGAATAATGTAGTTTTTTTAAAAAAAAAATTATGGTAGAAGAATTGTAAATTCATTGTTTTTTAACCCTATACAAATAAGATAAATATAATATTATTTATAAGTTCAATTATCTTTTAGAGTGAAAGATGAGTTTGTGGTAGAAATTAGTTAAAGGATGGGACTCTACTTTTCAAGTATATATTTTTCTTCTTCTCTTATTCTATGAAGAAATTAATTCTTATACTTTAGTGAAGGAATCATAAAATAAAAAATATGTTTTCCTAATACCATATGTTTCGTTGAACTGATGGTATTTTAAATCATCATAGATTGATGAATTTAAGGCCCTCAATTTTACACTTGTTTGTGATTGATGACCTCAATCACTACATATAAATATTTATGATTTTCTTCAAATTATATGTCTCTAAATTCCACAAATGTTCTCCTAATCGAGATCATAATTTGGTGATGACCCTTTTATTGCCCTTTTCTTCTTATTAAGACTAAATTTTATTAACCTAATTTCCGATGTGGGTTTTCCCAAAGGTATTTTTTATTTTCAACCTTTTATTTTCGAAAAATAATTTCAAATTATAAGGACGCAATTTATTGAAGGAGGGAAGAATGTAACACCCCAAGATTTCATAGTATGTTATTTTTTCAAAGTAATTCAGTAACTTGCACTACACGCAACATTGAGTTCTAGCACACCATGACTTACCAAACAAGCCGTTCGAAAGAATTTATGAATAGTATTAACTGAATTTCGAAATTTATATAATACTTATAATTTTATAATCCATATTATGAGTTTCTTAGACATAATTTAAGAACAAATACATTATTTAGATAAAAATAAGTATTTTAAAAAAAATGCAATTTTACCGCTATTTAATGGAGAAGCCTTTTTAAATCCAATATTTGAAAATTTTATATATTCAATTTGACAAAATAAACTTTTTATTTAGAATCTGGACATAAGAATTTAGTTTCAATAATGTTTTTGTGTTTTTTTTATTACTTTCATATTTGGGCGAATAGTAAAAAATACTATATTTTAATTGAAAAAAAAAAATTTAAATCAAAATAATTGATATTGTTAAATTATAAATTTTAATGGTTTAGAAGTATAAATAGATTATATTTTTACCATTTTATACAATTATGGTCATTTTAAGTAATTTCACTTTGAAATTAGACATAAACAACTGTCAAACTTTTGGTAGTTATTATTTTTAAAAAATACGCATTTTGGTCTTGACAATGGGAATTAATTTTCAATTAATAAATGAAACTTTTATATTTCTAATTTGGTAAAATAGACTTCATTATTGAATTCATAATATCAAAATTAGCCTAGGATAAATTTTTGGTATTTTTCGGAAAACGTTTAATTTTTTATGAATAGTGAAAACACTAAGTTATAGTCTAAAACCGATTTTGTATTTAAATAATTATAGATTTTATTTAAATTTATTTTAAGTAAAAATATATAAATAATACCTATATATTTTCAATTTAATTCATTGGTTTCATTTTATAATAATTCTAGGTATACAAAAATTTTATTGAACTTTGCACCATCTTTTCCCACCTCCAAGGAGAATTTGCAAATACACATAAAACCTAATTTTAACACTTTTGTGAGAGGAATTTCAAAAATCCAAGAGACACGGTGAATATCAGGGAGTAAAATCTGGTTCAATAAGATAAAAATAATTTTTGGTGAATAGTAACATTTTACTTTTATTTACCACGGTAAAAAGTAAATAGGGTAATTAACTATAAAAGTGATATTATTATTACCCTAACAGATGTCCTAATTCTATTGGATAAGTATAATTCGACCAAAAAGAACCTTAGAAATAAAATATGAACCTCTTTGGTCCACTTGGATTAGATTAGGACATTTATTATTATTTAATTCAAAGGAGAGTTGAAAGAGTTAAAAAAACATTTAATTACAAAAACATTTTTAATATAGGGTTATACATAAGATAAATTAGATTATAAATATTCATTAGAAAGATAAATATATTTATTACATAATGGTATTTTATTTCTAATTTTTAGACATTAAATAATTTAATTTAGTTATGACACAATGGTGATGCAGTAATTACCTTATTAGTGAAATATTAAAATAATTGACATTATAAATACCAAAATAAATATAATTTGAGTCTTTTAATGAATTCCACGAATTTTATTGGTTAATATGACATATTATAATTGATTAAATGAATTTTTATCGAATTAATAAAGTTATTAAGACTTTAACAAAAATCAATTATTAAATAGTGTCAAAATTGACATAAAAGAGTTTTTAAAACAAATATTATATTATTAATTGATTTAATATTATTAAAAATCTAAGGTTTAGAAAAAGGACTTATATGATGATAGTTATGTCATTAATGAACCACTTGGGGGTTTCTTGGTAGTTTATTGTATGTTTATTAACCATATAATATAAAAATACAAAGATACATGGTAAATTTCAAACTATTTAACTAAGGGTTAAATATAAATGATAAGGTTAATATAGTGACCCAAACCTATCTAAAATATATTGGTTGAAAGTATTTAGACCCATACCCACCTTAAATGTTAAATAATCTACTTTGGAGCCATTATAAACCAAATAGGAATTTATTATAAAATAATATTTCTAGCTTTCCAAAGGTTCCCCTCACCCCTATTATAAAAGGCACTCCCCCTTCTCTCTAATTCACACATTCCAAGACTTTTGGATCGGCCAACCCCTGCCCAACTATCCTTTCAACTTTCCTCACTTCAACCTAGAGTCCTTAGTTTGATCAGAAAGCCAACCTAAGGAGCCCTTTTGATCAAATCAAAAGGAAGAACCCGAAGAAGAGGTAATGTTTTCACCACCCACTTTCAAGTTCCTTTCTTCTTCAACTTCTTCTTTTTATGTTATTTATATTCTAAAATAATAAATCCATTATGTTCCATATACTGTGATGTTATTATAAATATGGTACAACCATATTCAATATTCTATCCATCCTTTGAATGACATGTCACCATACGTGTGTACATACGACTTCCATCTCCACATCGTGGTATAATTGTTATTCAATATATTATTATTTGGATGGGTATAATAATGATGTGTAATTCATGTAAATAATAAATATAACATCATAATGATTCTGTATATATGATATAACATCCAATTATATATTAATTTAATATCAAAAAAATGATATTGTCGCTCGTGCGTACGTACGGACTACCGTCTCCACGAACGTGATGAGATTCATTCCCCATTGTATCCATAAAAGTATAATTCTAATTTGATGATTAAAAATAATTTTTAGGGACCTGATATCATTTTTAATATGAATAAGATACAACCTATCCAAAAAAACAAGGCTTATGTAACAAAACAAATAAAAAAAATGAGTAAGTTAACACCTGAAACCACGATAATACTAAAATATTATTAACAAAGCATTATTAGAAAATCATATATGATATCATATTTATGTATATGGTTCTTGTATAATTTAATAACAATGTTTTAACTATTATAGAAGAGGTTAACATACCATCTACTAAGGAAAAGTACAAGGTTAGGGTTTATTTCACAATCTCTTAATTACCCAAGGTTGTTTATATGTAATTATCTACTGGGACCTCTTTATCATCCACATCCATGTTTCGAAAAAATGTATTTCAAAAAACCCTTACTATTTTAAAAAATATGGGTTAAAGTCATTTATACCATTGTTTGACTTTTTATAAGAAGTTCATGAAGGAATCTTTCCATCATTTTCCAAACAAGGACCTTTTTAACCTTTTTGACAAAATTAAGGTAAGAATGTCTTTTTAACTTATACGATGGGTGCGGATATTTTCCACCATTAAAAAATCATTGAAGCATCCCTTACAAGCTTATAAGAATATTTTCAAAGTAAATGTTTTCATTTATAATTATGTGACTTTTAAATGATTTAAAAAAAAGATATTTTTCTTTCTAATAGTTTTGATTTCATCTATGTCAACATCCTTTGATGGATTTTAATCTTTTTTCAAGATGATTTATTATGATACAAAACATCCATATTGTATTGATGTTTTTGTGATATGCTTGACTTTGGATGTGTTATTTTTATACCATTCATGGTTTATTGATAAAGTATTGACATTTATTATGCTAGTTTTAATACAAATGTTTATGTTATGTTTAAACCTGTTCATATGAGGAATGCATTGGACTTAATAAGTGACGAGTGGAGCCCGCTATAACTTCTCGATGCATTGGTAGGTCTCATGAGACAAACTAGTGTCTTGGCACAAGGCCTTGAAAAAATCTTATTTGTTGGCTTGGAACAAGGCCTTGACTATGTAAATTATGATAGTCTGGCATTATGCCTTCTATCATTATGAAAGTGGTTATTGATATTACATGTGATTATTTAACTAGTAGAATATCCATGTGAATAAGTAAATGGAATTATTTCATTTTATTTATGCCATATTATGCTAAAGTTCAAGTTTAAAAGTCTTTTGTTTTAGTTATACATTACATTAAATGTTTATGCTTATTTATGCAAGTTTCTGCTATATTGTTATCCTTACTGGGCATTTCAGCTCGCCCCTTTTCTATGTTTTATTTTTTCCCAGGATGTGAAGAAGTATGTTATGAATGACCTGCAAAGATAGTATGAGGGGATATAAGTGTGGATTATGGGGACTATGTTGTTTTAGTTTTCATTTTATGATGAAATGTATACTTTATGAATGTATCTAGTGATTCCACGTCTACTAAACTAATTGGTCTTTCGAGACTTGATCTTTGGTGATCATGCCAATGTTATGTAATAATGCACCGACTCTGGGTAACTGGGGTCATGGCGTTACAGGATATCTCATTGTCGTGGGTGTAGCCAATGAGATGAGCATGTCATGCATGGTAGAAATGAATTCCCTCTAGTATGCATATTTCATTGGGCATAATGATTTATGGGCTAAATTGAGAAATGGTTTTACAAATGTGTGAAATTGTAATGTGAATAAATTTGGTATTTTGAAAATGGTATGATTTTCAAAAATGGTGAAACATGGAAAAGGTGGAATGGTGGAAAGCCTCGTTGTGATACTGTTGTGTAAGGAGATGTGAAATGGGAATTCTTGATGTCTATGGAAGTGAGAATCATGGTTGTTTATTTTCTGTTTATAGTAATGGCACCAGGTAGGCGTCATAGATACCAATCATAAGTGGCCAATGAGAATGTGGTTTCACCAGAGCCCCGAGTGAACCAGCAGTTAGTGCAAAGAATAGTGCAAGCTTTCCAATCTGTGAAAAGTGGAAATAAAGCGGATGATATCAGGCATGTGGATCATGAGGTGTAGTTTCAAAAGAAGAATCCACCCATTTTTATGGGTTATTTGGACCCGGAAAGGGTCGAGGCGTGGCTATCCAGAATGAATAGAATTATCAAATTCTTGGGGATTCTGGTAGAGTTGAAAGTAAAGATAGCAACGTATAAGCTAGAGGATCTTGCTCTTTAGTGGTGGGATTTGGTAGTCCAATTGGGGACAGACCGGGGTATGACGTGGGAAGGTTTTGAGGAATTGTTTAATAAAAAATTCTACACACATACGTTCAGAATTTAGTGCACAACTTATTTCTTCAGTTTATATCAAGAGAATATGTCTGTGATAGAATATACAGCTAAGAGGTATGTAGCCTTTGTTTATGAGCTTAGTGCAGTTTTTACCTGAGGTGGAGGGTAGCACAACGTTGAAGGAAAGGATCTTCAAAGCGGGGTTAAGGAAATAGATCCATTCAAAGACAGCTATGCTGTGTATTGGTGATTACACAGCGATGGTGAATCGAGCATCAGTGGCTCAGCAGGATCTGTAGGGTGACCTGGGCGGAGGAAGCACGGTGGTACCCATGGAAAATAGTGGGAACTCTAACGTTGGGTTCAAGCAGAGGAGGGACACTTATTCCCAGGGTGGGAACTCTATTGATGCACGTGTTGTTGATTTATTGGGTTTAAGGGTAGAAATGATGCCATCGATTTTGAAACATCGAACTCCTCTTAGTCTAAGAGAGTGTCAAGCCTTCTTGTGTAGATCAAGTAGTATTATTGTGGGCAAGGTTGAGATAACCTGGAATTTCTCAGTGCTTGAGATGGATGGGAATGATGTAATCCTAGGAAAAGATTGGCTAGTGGTGTTTAAGGCCCACATCGACTGTAATGTGTAAACAGTGGCTTTTACGACACACAATGGTGTTAGACATCACTTTAGAGGAGAGAGGCATGAAAGACAGGGTGCAATGGGTTTGTTGGCACCAGCAGTGGGCACGTTATCGTATCAGCTGGTGGTGTTGTCATTAGAATCGGTATTGGGTGTTGAGTAGAGGGTTATTATGACAGTGGTGGATTAGTTCATGGATGTTTTACTGAAGAATTATTTGGGTTACCTCTCATAAGAGAAGTGGAGTTTACATTTGATCTCATTCCGGGGACTAGTCCTATCCCACTTCCGTCTTACCGGATGTCACCTACTGAATTGATGGAATTGAAAGTCTTGTTGAAAGGCTTAGAAGACAAAGGATTTATCTATCCTAGAACGTCTTTGTGGGCAGCGATGATATTGTTTGTTAAAAAGGCGGATGGTACTTTGAGGCTCTGTATTGATTATCATCGACTTAACCATGTTACGATAAAGAGAAGATATCCACTTCCATGAATTGATGATTTATTTGACCAGTTGAGGGGAGCCCAACGGTTCTCCAAGATCGACCTGAGGTCGGGATATCATCAATTGCAAGTGAGGAAAGACAATATTCATAAAACATCTTTCAGAAGTAGATATGGTAATTATGAATATGTGGTTATGACCTTTGGCCTAACAAATGTGCTAGTGGTATTCATAGAATTGATGAATTAGATATTTCAGAGATATCTGGATTCATTTGTGGTAATGTTTGTTGATGATACTCTGGTGTATTCAGAGACAAGTGTGAAGCATGAGCAGCAATTGGCGATAGTGTTAGGGATCTTGAGGGATTATCGGTTGTATGAAAAATTGTCAAAGTGTAACTTCTGTATATAGAATGTCTATTTTCTTTTCCATGTGATTTTTGAAAGCATTGTTTCAGTGGATCAGAAATGATAGAGGTTGTTATATCGTGTTAACCGTTGAAGAATGTATTTGATGTATGAAGTTTCCTCGGTCTAGTTGGGTATTATCGGCATTCTGTTCTTGATTTTTCACATTTGGCTTCACCAATGACAGCTTTTAAAAGAAATAATGTTTCATTCCAGTGGAATGAGTAGAGTCAACAGTGCTTCGAAGAGATAAAGGGTCACCTTACATCAACACCAATCTTGGTTTTTACAGAACCAGGAAAAGGGTGCGTGGTGTATTGTGATGCATGGGGATTAGGGTTGGGGTGCATTCTCATGCATGGGAATCATGTGGTTGCGTATGGATCACGACTGTTGAGGGTGCATGAGAAGAACTACCAAAATCATGATTTGGAATTGGCAGAAGTGGTCCATGCTTTGAAAGTGTGGAGTCATTAACTCTTCGGTTAGAAATGCACAGTATATATGGGTCATAAGAGCTTGAATAACATTTTATCACAAATGGATTTGAACTTGAGGCAAAGGATATGGATGGAATATCTCCACATGTTTGATTTTGACTTGATGTGCACACCGAGTAAGGGAAATTTGGTGTTGGATGCATTAAGTAGAAAATCATATTCTTAGGTGGTGAAACAGGCATCAGACCAGTGGCAGTTGATGTCGGTTATAGATGGCATGCAGTTGGAATGTGAAGACCAGAGCAATACAACAATATTCTTTCTGGTTTTTTTGATTCCGGACTTGGTTGGCCTGGTTAAGGAGGCACAAATATCTGATTTTGAGTGTGTGACCATGAGGTCGAAACTCAATGGTGGGGAGACTATTGAGGGTTGGTAACTGAATAGAGATTTATTTTTGTATTTTCAGAATTACATGGTGGTACCAGTTGCTTGTCAAGAGGATATTTTCAGGGTGTATCATTATTCTAGGTGAGATGTTCATCCTGGAATTCAGAAAATGTATAAAGCATTGAAAGCACAGTTCTGCTGGGCTGGTATGAAAAGGAGAGTGGATGAGTTTTTTTGAGATGCTTGACTTGTCAGCAGGTCAAGGCAGAGCATCAGAGTCCCGCAAGAATGTTTTAGTATTTACCAATCCCTATTTGGAAGTGGGAGCAAATAGAGATGGATTTTGGTCATAGGTCTCCCAAGAATAGTCAGAAATCACGATGCCATTTGGGTGATAGTGGATCAGCTAACGAAGTCGGACCATATCATCCTGATTTTTGAATCTCATTCAGTGGAGAATCTATCCAAAATCTCTATCTGGGAAGTGGTAAAGAGGCATTATGTTCTGGTTTTGATTGTATCTGATAGAGATCCAAGGATTACATCTCATTTCTGGAAATCCTTTCAGTAAGTCCTTGGGACACAATTGACTACGAGCACAGTGTCTCACCCTCATACGGATGGTCAATCTTAGAGGACGATACAAATTTTGGAGGATATGTTGCAGGCTTGTGTCAAGGATTTTGGTGGCTCGTGGGAGGATCACTTGTCGTTGGTTGAGTTTTCATACAATAACATTTTTCAGGAATCCATACATATGGCTTTGTTTGATGTATTATATGGGCGGCTGTGTCGTTCTCTACTATGTTGGGTGGAAACGGGTGAGTCCATGATGGTTGGACCAAACCTTGTCCAGGAGACTATAGATAAGATCATGTTGATGAGGAAGAGAATAGAGATGGCTCAGAGTCGTCAAAAATCGTATGCGGATCATCATTGACGTCCGTTGTCGTTCGAGGTGAGTGATCATGTTTTCTTGAGGATATCTTCTAGGTTGGGACATCGTTGGTCCAGGAAGAAGAGAAAGTTATCTCCGAGGTATATTTGACCTTTTGAGATTCTTGTGCAGGTTGGTGAGGTGGATTATCATTTGGCTTTTCCACCTCGGTTCAGTGCAGTGCAAAATGTGTTTCATGTGTTTCAGTTGAAAAACATGCCAGTGCAGGTTGTGGATAGGCAAGAGAAGGTCTTTTGTGGTAAAATCATCGGTTTAGTTCGTGTTTTGTGGAAGCATGGTCAGATTCAAGAGGAGACTTGGGAGCGGGATAAAGATATGGTCGAGCAATGGCCCGATCTCTTTCTGTAAAGGATGGGTTCACTACTTTCTAAGGATGAAAAGACAAATGGTGGGGAGAATATAGTACCCCTGGGTTGAGTTATGTGTCCTTTTTTATGAATTTGTTATGTTTTTAAAGTGTATGTGATGAGTTGGGAAGAGGTTGGGAGAGTTTAGAATGGTTTTGAATGAGTTTGGAGGCTTTGCATAGGGAGAACAGTTTGAGCACGATTAGTGTAAACCGTGTGGATTCTCTAGAAAACCATGCAGAGGGAGATAGTAGGCTTCACATGACCTCCACATGGTTTTATAAACCATTCTAGACAACCGTACAGACCCTTTATCTCGAGGTAATAGCGTGCGCTCGGTTAGCGCACGATTTTCTAGACCGTGTGAACTAACTGTGCGACCACTTAAACGTAGGGTTAAAGTTCTGGGCTCCCTCAGGCTTCACCTATTCTTCTCCAAATTCTCCCCCACTCAAAACTCTCTCAGGATTTTTGTCTCTCAAGGGTTTTAGGGAATCTGCCACACATTTTGGATGAAAATTGAAGGGCTTTGAAGGTGTTTTGAAGGTGGTTTCTCCTGAGAAAGTCTCCCCTCTTGGTTTCATTGTGATTTACTCTAGATATACATCTCCCTTGCTCTTGGTTTTCTAGATCTACACCCGTTGTGTTTAGATCAAGGGTTGTGGTTTCCTTGGATGTTAATTTTAAGGTTTTGGATGTTATGGAAGGGGATCTAGAGAGGTTTCGGTAGTGCGTTCGCTGGATTTGAGGCATGGTTGCTTGTGGGTCGATTTCTCAGGAACCCTAAAGGTAGGTGACTTCTCTCTTGACTCCACTTGGTTAAAACTTCATTTGGTTACAATTAATTTGTGTTGCTTAAAATTAATTGTGTTTTTGATGTGTGAAATTTGATGGAAATCCCTTTGGTAATGGTTTGGGAATTTTTGGGAAGAAGGGCTTGTGGTGAAATGCTCTTGATGTGATTTTAAAATGGGATTTTAAAATGAGTTGTTTTCTTAGTTGATTATGATGAATTGAGAAAATGGTTTTCAATAAAAAGGGGTGTTTTATTGAAATGGGGTTTTGCATGGAAATGGTTAAAGGTAATTTTCAATAAATTTTTGATTTATTTAAATGGATTGGCATGTAATGGAAATGGTTGATTGCATGTTGTTTTGTCCTTGATGGGTTGTATGCTCGGTTATGTTGCCTTGCTTAAATGTTGTGAAAGTGGAAGAGAAGGGCCACTATAAAAAGGGTTTGGATAGTGGATGAGAAGTGCCACCATCAATAGCAAGTAGATGGGAAGTGACACCATGGTTTGTTGTGTGCACAGGTTGGAATGGAACTGCCACCATGATGTGTTGTGTGCTTAGATGGTGATGTTTGTATATGGGGCGTGTGAGTGAAATATGAAAAAGGTAATCGGTTTGTGGCATGGTTGATTTGGCTTCCTTGTGTGCCATGTGTGGCTTACGTCATGATTGCTTGGCTATCCCTGGGTTACTTGGTTTGGGTGAAATGGCTTGGTAAGGCTGTGTCTAACTTATGGTAATGGATTCAATTGTGATTATTTCATATAAAATGTTTTATATAAATGTGCTAATGGTTTTATCCTAGTGGCGTGTGTAGGGAAGTCATTTGGGGAAATCCTACTGAGTTTTAGTACTCACCCCCTGATTTGGCATGTTGGTGTCATTGCAAATGTTGTATATCATTACATGGACAAAGGTAAGGCATCACCTTAATTTAGTGGTGCATCGTGATGTCTGGGTAGGGCTTGGAGCATGGACCTTGGTGTGGAGACATGGAGTGTGTCTTTGCTTGTGTTAGGTTTTGTTGTTTAGTTTCCGCTTTGTACTCTGGTGTGGTATAAAAATCTCTAGTTGTATTGGTTTTGGGATGTATTGCCGAGCAACTTGGTTGTATTTCGGGATTTCATGTTGGAATGTTTTATTTACATGCATCATATAGTGGTGGTTAGTGGATGGTTTGGTTGGTTTTTTCTTAAGGGAAAATCATTCCCCAACTGTTCTTAAATCCCTCGACATTTATTGCCTGCCTTTAGCACCATGGGAATGTCGCTTAAGGATAAGTAACCCTCACCAACTCCTCAAGCCAATGAGGTAGGGGAGGGGTGTTAAATATTTTGATATATAAATATATATCAAATATTTATATTAAACCTCTCAATAATACATTTCACTTTAAGGGAGAATAAATCACATTGCTTTGCGATGCAGTAGTCTTCTGTACACAGGAACAATGTTTTCGTATTCCCACAAAATAAAAAGTATCAAGGAAAGTGTCATATAAAAAATTATAGAATAATAATGAAACAATTAAAAAATAATTATAATATATAAATTATAAACATGTAATTATATCCAACCTTGTAATTTGTTAATGTAAGAACTAACGTTATTAGATCGCGAGGTGGTAGTTCGCCATACAAATGAATAATGATTGATTACGTCATTTGAAATAAGTGTGTGATGTTTGTGTTTGAAACCATAAAATAAAAAATATCATTATATTTATGTTACTAAGGTTTTTATATAACAATTATACAATTATAATTCTAGGCATTTGAGTCAAAAACAAAACAAAAACATTTGTTGATAAACATTTCCTCTTATTTGGGTATCTTTTGGTTTTCTCTTAATGAAAAGCTTGGTTGGAATTATGGTAAATTTATAGATTCTTGGATGATGTTATTGAGGTTGGGATGTTTTTTTATCTGGGTATTCGAAACCTAAATTTCTTGAGAGGTGTGAATTGTTGGTGAGAGTGAGTAAATTATTATAGTTAATGAGGAGTCACATTCTTCTAAATACTAAAAAGTATTCACTACTGGGAGGTCAATATTACCTCAAGCTACAATACAATAATTATTAAAAAAATTATGTATGATATGTACAATATGTACCTTCACTACATATTTAAATCAATGTTTTAAACATCCAGTTTCTTAACTCTTATGATTCCCTATTTTACTATTTTTTTATAATGGTATCTAATTTTCTAACCATGGAAAATTATTAATTATAATGAAATAAAATTGATAATTACTAGAAATATTAGACCCAAATATTCAAAAAATTTATATATAATTTATAAAATAAAAAACATATATGTGTTTGAAATTAAACATCACAGAAGAACATGTTAGGAAAAAAACATCATTTAAAACTTTACAGTGCTAACATTGTTTTAACTATTTAAGAGTCAGTATAATATATATAACAGAAAAATTGGTCCATTAATGGTCCACACATCATATTTATTAATACTAAAAAATAATTTTAAATAATATATTATTTTTTGTGATTTTAAATAAATTAATAAAGTATGATTCATTATAAAATTGTATTGATGTCAATTTTATCATTATTCTATTAACTGAATTTTAAAAAATCATTTCCTTGATTAGATTAAAATATATTATGTTAATTTTTTTATGAATGGTATATTTAACTATAAAAATAATTTAACATAATAATTTATTCAATTTACCTCACTTTTAATGTTTTTATTATCATTGGGTTTATTTAATTATTAATTAAATAATTTATGTGTTGAGGTTTTTTTATAATTTAATGTAATTATATTATATGTAAAAAATAAATAAAATTATAATGTAAAAAACTCATTTATCTTAAAAAATAATATTTATAACCGAGCCCATATTCTTTTACCTATTCCTATTTTATTATAGAAACTAAAAGGAAGAAAGTTAAATTTTTTTCATTTTCTTTACTTAAATTATTATATGGATCACTTTCATGGAAAGATTGTTCCAAAAATTCAAAAAATTCTATAATAAGGTCAAAATGATCAAAATATATCCATAAATTTGGTTTTCGATATGCTTTTGGTCATTATAACACATTATATTCTAAGTTTTACCAATAAGTAATATTATTTTTACCTTAATAACTATAAATACTTTTAAATTATTTTCACTAATCTCATTAGTAAAAAATTGTGTTGGACTTATTTAAAATAATTAATTATCATCATAGAAAACAAGGAATCAATTTTTCCAAATTCAATTCACAAAATTAAAAGAAATAATTAAAAATAAATCTCATAGATGCAATGAGAAAAACAGTTTTTAAATAGAAAGATTCAAATGTTTGGAATGTTTTTATATCCAATTTCAGTGATGAATTGATTAAAATATTCCACAATATATTATTTGATTTATATTTCATCTAACTATAATTATAAACAAAGTTATAGTATAATTTACCTATATAAATAAATTAAGTGATAATGCACTTTTGAATTAAAATTCAGTATTGTTCATTATTCATCAAAAAATAAAACTACTTATAAAAATTAAAAAGTAAAAAAAAGTAATTTTTACATTTATTTTTTAAAAATAACGTTAATTTATTAAATATAATTTATAAAGGTGTCAATAATTTTATTTAAAAATAAGGGAACCATTAAACGTTAATAAAATTATATGTTAAGAAAATACATATTTTATGCATTAAATTAGGTTTATTCTAATCTCATATCAAGAAAACAAATAAGATGAATTTAAAATTTATAATATAATATATATATATATATATTTCATTAAAATAATTCATTAAAAGTGGGTTTTTAAATTTATTTGGATAAAAAATGTTTTTCTATATAAAAATATATTTTTTAGGAAAGGAATTTATTTATTTTGAAATAGTTATTAATTTATTTTCTAATTAATTGGTTACCAAATAATTCATTTCTTAAGTATGTATAAACAATATTTTCATAATTTTTTAATCCTCATTATACCCATCCTTCCAAAGGCTATGTGATAACAATATTAATATTTTAATAATATGTCATATTTCATTTAAAATCAGTGTTGCGTGTTGAACATGATAAAGTAAGTGATGTGGGTAATGAAATATATTCCCACTATTGTGTGTATAAAAAAATATAACTTATATTTTATGTAATAAAATCCATTCATAGTCTTGAGTGTACTGAAAGATAATCTCAGTGTTGCGTGTGGCACAAGATTAACATGGTGTTGCGTATAAAGCATGATTAAATTAGAGTAGCATAAAATGAAAGTCATCAAGGAATTTTAATTTATTAGAAATAAATAATTCTTAAAAATTAGAGTGTTACATTCCACCCCCATTAAAATGAAATTCTCCATTTAAATTCATCTGGGTCATCAAACTTTTAATACATAATGGTTCCTTTGATTGAAACCCATATCCTAAAAATGAATAATAAAATGTCCTTTTAAAAATGTATAGTTTGAAACATAATGGTTACCCAAAGTAACTCATAACTACTATTCCATATAGAATAAAATAGGTAGAAATATAATATGTAGACATAAAATAAAAATGTGAATAATTTTAGAGAGTGATAGAGATCACTCATCCCACAAAGTGGGTGATCCATACAACGTTAATGATAAAAAAACAATGAATTTAGGATGATATAAGGGACAATTTTAGATCCTTAAAAATAACGGTACTAAGATATCATTTTTTGTTTAAATATCCTTTTCCCAAGGATTAATAATTTTGACAAGGATATGTTATTACTTGATTTCATTCCATTTAAAATGCACAAAATCACCCTTTGGTTATGCCTTTATCAACTTCCACTTCATCTCTTACTCAAAGAAATAAAGGTGAGTTTGTTATTAGTGAAGCACTAATGGATCATAAGATTCATAGATATAATGATAAGGCATTGATTGTATCTTCAGCTATCATCAAAACAATATGGTTTTCACAGTTTATCTATATGAACAAATCTATATATGGTTAAATAACACATTAATCTCTAAAAACTCATTTGAAGTTCATCATATTTAATTAATGGTAAATCATTTTACCCTTTGTAAAGATGAAAATATAAGAAAATAGAAGGAAGGTCACAAAATTTCTCAAAATAAAATTAACATTTATCCCTCATATATCATAATGTATCTATAGGCTATCACATAAAAAAATGTGAATACTGTCATCATGTATTCACTTGAATCACGGTAATAGCCTGAATTACCATAAATCCTTATTGGAATATTGATAGATTTCTTATTCAAAATATTATTGGATGGATTCCTTCAATACAAAAATTACCTCAATTAAAAAGTCCCTAAACTACATCCTTAATAGCATAAAGCACCTTTTGAACAAATCATTAATCAATTTCCAAGGTAATTGGTACAATACAGTTTACACTATTCATATCCAATATCTCATTATCCAAAATGAACACCATTTTTTAACATACATAACATATTATGTGTTAAATTCTCTTAGTCACAGGTTTTTCATAAAATATAAACTTTATGTTAAATCAATTTTCATGTTCATTTTTTCCATTCTACATATTCATTAAAATCCTTAATTAATAACTTATACTGGTTAATCTTTATATATTTCATAATTATAATAAAAAATATTTTTATTAAAATAAATAAATACATAATTCATCCCACATTATTCACAAATAATTAAGAAAGCTTCATTTTCTTATACTTAAACACTTATTTTCTTTACCATTTCATATGTATTCTCTTCGTCATTAGTAATACAACCATTACTAAAACCTCCATACTAATTCCATTCACAATCTTTCCCTTTAGGAAATATATTTTCATAATTCCCCTACCTTACACATTTTAAACATTCATCCATTGATAATACCTTAGGGAGGCCAAAAATACAGTCCATTTAGTTAGAAAAAATATTCATTTTCCCTTTGTAGTTACTTTCTTTCCTTAATTCTTTTCCACAATAAAAACATCTTCATATTTCATTAATACATTCACTTTGGTATTTAGTCCAACATTCATGACACATAATTAACTGAATCTTCTTTCTTAAATGTTACCCACTACCTGATATCTTAATAAAATCATTCCTTCACTTCTTTGGTAAGTCTAAGCAGTGATTAAGGTATATATCATTAATAATGTTCAATGAAAACTGATTAGGCATAATCACAACATCATTCTCTCACATAATAATCCAATTCGGATTCTTATTAGAAACATTTCCAACACATTCAATGTTAACCAAGCTCATTATGGTTCCCACTAAAGACAAAAATTCGGAATCATTGTATGAGAAACTCTTATTAGGGTGGAAAACTATATAATCATAAAAATCCCATATAGGATTCCTAAATAAGAAAACCTTATTATATTAAATAAAATACACCTAAAGATTTAACTAGGTTATCAATGATCATAATATATTTAAACCCTTCATGGTTTTCTGTAAAGAGTTTGTGTATTTTAAAATCATGTCACCTATGAGTGTCAAATCAAGTGTGTAACAATCCTTTTTTTCATGCAACATATCTCGATCAATTCCATCTCAATACAGTGGTTTCTAGGTTGTTACCCCTCAACACACCTATGCAAGATCCAAATCCACTTGTGGTATCTAGATAGTGTTGTAATTTCATGGAAACTACTCACTATATTTTACTAAAATTTTAATAAATTTACCTATACGTTGAATCATCCTAAGAATTATACTTAAATACATCCCTATAATTATCCATATAAATATACCTAGAGTTCTTACTGATGTTTTATAATCATAGTTTCTAAAGGATAATTAAACCTTCTCTTTGATTCCAATAATAGAGACTCGATATTTTAATACAAGGATATTTCATCTTTATTAGATGAATATTCATTACATTAAAAAATTACAAGTTTGAGGACCATAATGGATTAGTACTTTTGGAAACACAGAATAAAATATTCTAATTTAGTGAATGGTTTTCGATGTTTCCCACAAATATCATCATGTTTAGTTCTTTTCATTAAAACAACCAACATTAAACCGTTATTCAAAACCTGGGGAAAAGAAACATATGAAAGGGTGAACTTACATGCTCAGTAAGAGTAAATGGAAGATATATAATAGCAGAAAAAGAACATAGGGGTAAGAGAACATGAATATAAATATTAAACATCATACGATGGATATCAAAGATTATAATCATGATTCATAGAATAATTGTTAATAGTTCATAAGACATGAATCATAAGATAATTAAAGAATAAGATCCATGAGAAAATAACATTAAAATGAGACATAGAATTTTTGGCATAAAAATAATTATAGAAAATCATTTCCGTTCAAGACTCACTTCTAAGACCATCATAGTAGAAAAATTACTTTACTGAACCAGGTTCACACGCCATTCCATCTTTGTATTACAGAAACATGTTCACTTCCCATTCTATTCATGTATTATTGAAACAAGTTCACTTCCTATTCTAGTCATGTATATCTCATGAGATATAAAAATTTAACCAATACATTGGAAGTCTATATATGTCTCAATAAACGCATAAGAAAATCATAACTATGTGTGCCATAAGATTATAAAATATCATCATATCATAACCCTAGAAATTAAATGGCTATTATGAAATTTTTTCAATATCATATCCTTTGGAAAAGATATATGTTTCATAATCATTTAATTCTACAATAACCCATGAAAAGAAGCTAGTTTCAGAAGCATTTTATCATGGTATCACTATGAGAAGAGAAATAGGTTTCATAAACAACTTTTCATCATAAACATAAACCATCAAAATAAATAATAAGTTTGGTGTATTTGGATCATACCCCTAAATAATAATAAACTCTACAATAGGATTACATCTTTGATGGATAAAGACTTTGAATGATCAGTTGGATTATTTCTTAAGGAAAATTACCTTAACATGAAAATCATTTTTAAGGAATAAAACATTTTAAAAATAATTTTTTGAATACCACATTGAAAACTTATGAATGAATATTTAAAAATAATTTATCACATTTCCTTATGAAAACGTCTTTTTTGCATTTGAAAATGAGTTTTAAAACATAAAAAAAATTTAAAACCTTTTTCTTTGAAAATTAACTTCAAAACTATTAAAGGAAGTTTTAAAACCCATATTAAACACATTTTGGAAAATAAAAAGTTTTTAAAATAAGTTTACTTTAACATGATATTAAAATATAATATGAACACATTCTTAGAAATATTTTTTTAGAAAACATGGTTTTTGAATAAAACAAGCTTATGACCAAAGAGATAAATAAAGTCGAATTTTTCTAAAAAACAATTTCTTAAATATCTAAATTAGAAAAAACTAGAAAAATTTTACCATTAATTTATGATATAATGAATAAATATAGGATAATATAATTCATGATAATTATTAATAGATGTATCCTCATATTTCATAAATTGATGCATAATCAAAAATAATCTCCATGTGTGATGAAATTGTAGCAATAAACTCTTAGAGCTTTGGTATGTTTGAATCCAAATAACCATGATATAATTACAATATATGAAATTTAAAATATCATGAACATAATTATATTCATAATTTAACACTTCCATGGTGCAATATATACATCTTATAAAAGAATATATGTGCATAACATAACATGTGTCTCAAATAAAGGAAAATTGAGACAAAATTTTCTTATCGCTTTGGTTATTACGAAACCGAAACCCAATGAAATAAATATCATATGATGGATGTGTAAATAAAATAATTAATTATAATAATCATAAAATTAATTCTGGGGATTTATATGTACCACATACAAGAAAGAGGTTGTGAATATAATAAGCATAAAAAAAGTAAAAAGTCAGACGTAATCCCCTTCCATAAGTCTTGACTTCTATAGTATTCATTAAAAACTCATGTATACTAAATATATGTTTATTATACATATATTAAAAAACCATATTCATATATATATTACTATATATGATTTTTGTATGACCCTTTATTACCCGTTTATTAACAATTACATGTTAAAGTTATATTTTGGGTAATAGGTGCTTTGTTTTTATTATATGTTTTGACTTGTCGTTTTTGGTTCTATTACATAGATCATGGTTTAATAATCTCTATACTTTAAATCATTACATAAATAAAATATATATTCATTATAAATTTATTTATCATAATCCATAAAAAATGGTTATAAAAAATGGAATACACTATTAATGGAGATGGTAGGTCGTACGTATGCATGGACACTATTTCCATTTTATTGTCATTTTGAAATAAATAAAGGTAAATTATATGTATATGTATTATTATTCAAAAATAATTATTATTTAATATGTATCACATATTTCTATTAAATATTTCCTTAATAACTTCCAGGTAATGTGTGAATGAATTACAAGGCTTCACGAGGCGGTAGTCCACCGTTCACATGAACGATGTTATCGTATTTGCAAAAAATGGAATGTTAGAAGGTATGTGATATATAATAATTAAATAATAACAATGACACCATAAAAATAATAAATATCATATATAAACTATAAATATCTCATTATTCACAACCATGGAATGTGGTAATGGAAGAACTAACATCATTAGTTTGTTAAGTGGTAGTCCGCTGTAGAAATGAATGTTGATTGCATATCCCATTCGATAGAAGTGTGTGAAGTTGTAGTTAATATCATTAAAATAAATAATATTAGAATATTAAATATATTTATGTTCTTATATAATCATGATATAAAAATAATTTGTGGTGTTTGAAGGAGAAATAAACCAAAAACATTCGTTGATGAACATTACATCTTCTTTAGGTATTTCCTTTTAGTTTTCACCAAAAGACTTATTTGGTTGGTCTCATGCCAAAATTAAATCATATATATAATGGATAGGGAATTTGGAAAGCTATTTTTTAATGGTTTTGTGTAAAAAAATTGATTCAGATGTGTAACTAAGTGGGGAGACTGAGTTCCTTTTTGTATTTGAGGAGGATTAGTATTATTGTAAATACTCCAAAGTATTCATTATTTTGAGGTCAAGCTTACATAACGTTTATGAAAATCTTATGGTAGCTAATATTCAAACCTAGATAATTTATCCATTAAAACTAAATTAAAGTAATAATTTTTAGAAAAATTAAAACTTATTATTATAAAATAATATATATAATTGGTATGAAAAATAATACATGTGACAGAAATTTATTTTAACACATGCAAATGCCACAAGCAAAAACACTATTTAAACCATAACCATGCTAACTGAGTTTTTACTATTTAACAGTAAATATTTTATTTATAATAGAAACATCCATCCTTTACTGGAACATAGTTGATATATATTAATATTTTAAATTAACTTAACCTATTTTAGTATTGTATTTTTAAATAAATATATAAAATATCATTTATTATAAAAATTGCATCAATATGAATTTTGACATTATTCATTTAAATTTTTTTAACAAATAATGAATATGATGGAATTGAAATATATTATTTCCAAAAATATTATATCATGAAATATTTATCGAAAATAATATTTAACATAATAATTCATTAAATTTAATTCAATTTTATTAATTTTACTACCATTGGATTTATTTAATTATTAACTAAAGATTGCATGTGTTGAAATATTTCCATATTTAATGTTATTAAATCATCTATAAAAAATAAAAAAAAATTATCATGATAAACAAACTTATTTATATTCCAAAATAATATTTATAAACTATCCCATGTAGTTTTCCCCTTTTCTAATGATTTATAGAAATTAAAAGATAGAAAGTTACATTTTTCATATTTTTCCTTACTTAACATATTATATGGGCCAATTTCAGGAACAAATGTCCCAAAAACTGATAAAATTATATAATAATGTCAAAATGGAAGAAATATTTCTAAAAAATGGGTTTGGACAAGTTTTAGGTCATTTTTACACCTTATATTCTAATTTTAACCACTAAGTAATCATGTTTTAAACATAATCAAAATAATTAATTTTAATTTCTTCATCTAATAACTTTAGTCAAGTATGAAGTTGTAATTATTAAAAATTTAAAATTATTGTTATTGAAAATATTATATAAATTTTTCCTAATTCAATAAATATATATGATAGAAATTAATATAAAATTAATCCCACTGAAATAATGAGAAAGTGAGTTTTTAATGATAAATATTCAACAACTTGACATGTTGTTATATAAGATCTTAGTGTTAAATGGATTAAAATGTATAAAATTAGATTATTTTATGTATTATTAATCAATTATTATTTAAAATAAATTTTTAATACAATATTACTTTATAAATAAAGTATTTTAAGAGGCCGTTTTCAATTAAAATACAACATTTTTCACCATTCATCAAAAAATAAAATTTGGAAAAAATCTCAAAAATTCACTATATGATAATTTTGATTTTTATATTTCAAAAATGAATTTTATTTTTCCAAATATAACTTATAAATTCTTAAAATATTATATTTCCAATTAGTGTTCCATTTAATGGCGAATAAAGTAACTTTATTAGAAATTACATATTTTATGTGAAAAATGGAATTTATTCTTATCTCTTGTCTAGAAGACACATATGATGAATTTTAAATGTATGATTGAATAAATATATCCTTAAAATAATTTATAATATTTTTTTTAATTTATTACGATGAAACATATTTTTACACATAAAAAATAATGTTTTAGAAATGGAATTCATTTATTTTCAAATAGTTCGTAATTTCATATCAAATTAATTGGTTTATGAAGAATTCAATTTTTAAAAATTAATAAAAAATATTTTCATAATTTATATAATCCTTTTAATACCCTATATTTTAAATTCTCTATGACTTCTATACTAATGTTTTAATAAAATGTCATGTTTCATTTAAACTCAATGTTGTTTGTAATGGATGTCAAGCTCAGTGTTGTGTGTAACACAATCTTATATCGATGTTTTGTGTTCCAAAATCTATACTTTGTATCACGTGGAACACAAGACAAAATCAGTGTTGTGTGTACCAAAATCTCAACTCGGTGTTGTTTGTAGCACAATCTTAACTTGGTGTTTTGTATAAAGTAAACATATCATGGTGTAATGTGCAATGCAAGCCGTCAAAGAAATTCAATTTATTCAAAAGAATCATAAAAACTTACGGTGTTTTAATATGTATCTAGATCTCAACAATATTAGTTTTTATGTTTTATTTTAATAAAATAATGATTATATTTATCCCATTTTAATATTACTTTTTAAATG
This sequence comes from Viscum album, assembly GCA_963277665.1. Lineage (NCBI taxonomy): Eukaryota > Viridiplantae > Streptophyta > Magnoliopsida > Santalales > Viscaceae > Viscum > Viscum album. The sequence goes on along the minus strand of OY728156.1, from coordinate 359,552,940 downwards.
GTTATATAATTAGTTTGATAAAAATGATATTATGATACGATGAAAACAAATTGTTTTTTAGGAAATATATAGTTTCAATAAAGTCACTCATTTTGATGAATTTAATAATTTTAGAAATAAATTATATTTTAATCTAATATTTTTATTAATATATTTATTTAATATAAATGTTGAGATAATTTTATGAAATCAAATGTGATTGTTTTAAATGGTTAGAAAAATATTGGTTTTCAAAAAATAGGATTTTCGTTAAATTAGTATTTTTATTTCAATGTATAAATTATCAGATTTAGAGAATTATCATGACAAAATAAATATTATTTTTGAAATTACCTTTTTTTAATTAACCAATATGGATTTTTTCATTAATTTATGTCAATGTCATTTTTTCGGTTAAAAAATTATTACATTTTAAATTATGACCTCATAAAATCCAAAATGTGACGTAATAAATACTACGAATACTATCCTCATAAAAAATTATGCTTTCCAAATAAAATAATAGGTTTTCAGGTAATTTGGTTAATTTTAAAAACCCTTAATAAATCCTCTAAGAACTGTATTATATTTTATGTTTCTAAAATCAATTCATTATAAATATGACTCACTTACACATAATAAATAGTCTTAATTTAATGAGTTTGTGTAAAATCTTGGAATCGATTCACTCATATGTAATCAATCCAGGTTGGTCACATGGCCTCAAGGGCAGATTCCCTATATGCTAGAGGATGTCGACTAGTAGTTAGGGTCCATGATTGTGTTGTGATGAGATAATAACCTCATGATTAGGTTAACACATACTATCATATATGAATAACTTGAAGAATAATAAAACCGGCTATAATTAAAAGATATATAATCCAGATATAGTAAACAATAATAAGTATACATATCTATTACCATATAAAAAATTATATAATGTCATGTCTCTAAAAAAAAGGAATAATAAAACATGATAACATGCACACATACATAACGGTTTATTAAAAGAACCAAAAATACAAGAAGATAATCTACAAATAGTATCACATGCCATGACTCAGTCCTTTTCTCCCCCACTCCAATGCTAAAATAAATCAAGAATTGTAAACAAAGAACTTTACTCTATCCCTACTTGAATTCGTGAAGTCTTTCTAGGTATCAATCAATGACCCGAACTGGGATTGAGATATACTTAGTAGGCCATCACCAATGATGTCTACAAAATTATAACATGTGAATATAAATTTAATAGTTTACTGGTATAATAATATTCAATGATATAAAATGAGTACTTTAATAACCATATCATACCAGGATCCTAATGGGATACCAAAATGACAATATATACATTGTAAAACGAAAAAAAATGTCTTTGAATACATGCCATCACTTATATATTTTTTTATAGAAAGATATAACTACACTCATAAGGACCAGTGCCTTAGTTACCGAGTGTCCACATATTGTATCAATATTTCTTCTATCTCGTATCTCTAAATAGATAATTATAAAACATAAAATATAATAAAAGGATATGTGGTGAGACCTGGGAATCAATGACCACAAGGGTCAATCCAACTCATTATAATAACTCATTATTTATATCTATAAGTGTTTGAGTGTAATCCAAGTGGTACACCCAATTAATTCCACTATAAAAGAGCCCAACCATGTCCATGAATATTACCCATAGTAAATCATGGGAGAAGCATAACTGGTCCCAATATAGTGAATCCATGGCCTTATATGTCTGAAGAAATCATGTTGAATCTATGGAGTGTATCAATGAATTATAATATCTTAAAAAGAGACAATAGAATCATCGACCCAACACCAAGGAATTCATGTAACACAATGAAGAATGAACAATATGGTGGGTATCTCCCATAAAAATCCGATTGATAAATCAAGGTGGTATCCTTTGAGTGCTCAAGGTATACTTTGAAGAATCCAAGTCAATATCAAGTCTGACCACTCCTATTATAAGAAATAGGTAGATAAAAAATGTACCAAGTATGTGAATATGAAGTGTAAAAGTGTTCAAGTAATAATCATTATTATTTCGTACTTCCATTTAATTCATATCTTTACATTTCATTTAGTAATGACATGGTTCATGGTCAATAATAATATAACCATATATGTGAATATGTAGTGAAAAATTGGCCATGAAATAATCATTTCAATTTACTACTTTCATCTAATTCATTTCATTACCATTCATTTATTGGCATGAATATTATGGGTGGAAGGTTAACATTATCCATGTGTAATTATTTCTAATTCACCAAATCCATTCATAAATTTAAAATGGATCAAGGTAAATGTGTTATCCATGATACACCATTATGAAGGTATGTGTGTTATCCATGCTACACCATTATGAATTATCCATTTTCATTAGTGATATCTCATTTAGAAAGTCAAACCAAATACATCTATGGGTTTTTTGGTAAAATATCAATAGGGGTCAAATATGTATATAATAGGAGCACCCAAAGGGGTAAATAAAGTTGAGTTTGACAACCTCCAAGATTAATAAAGATATAAAAGAATAATTTTGTTTCCAAATAAAGAAATCAATTCAAGTAATATTAATTTCAGGGGTAATGGTCTGTGTAACCAATGTGAAATGCAACAAAAAAAATATAAAATTCAATAAATTGAGCGATAATTCATAGAACACGTACCTTATTAATGTGGAGGAACACATGTCCATTATAATATATTAGTTTTTTATAGATTGAAATAAAATGAAAAAATATTCAAATGCCCTAAAAATATGGTACATGAGATAAAACCAAAATAATACAAAATAAGAAGAGATAAATGAAGAAAAAAAGGAAATAGATTATATATCATTCTGGTGGTGATCCAACATTATATTCAATACTCAATTTAGAGGCCATAAAAATAATTGTCTTTAAATCCGTGATTAGGTATTGATAGGAGAGACCTCTTTGGGCCCGCAGTCTATTGGAGATATAGGAGAAGGAATTTTTTTAATCTTTTAAAATGGTCAAGTGAAAAAACATAAATCTTCCTAATTTTTAAGAGGTTTATAGTTTCAATATATGGTTATCCAATTCATGCACCAATCGTGTGACTTTCACTGTCCAATAATAGAACCTCGTATGGTTCATTCCTATAGTTTTTTAATCAGTGTCTACCCTATGCACTTGGAATTGTCTGGGAAACACTAGATTGCCCTATATAGAAACATGGTTAGAGAATCTATGTGTATCTTGGACACACCCTCTTCATCCCACTATATCACACCACATATTCCTTCCAAACCGTAATACCTCAAGGGAACAGTTATGGAAAACCTTATGTTTGGTATGTTTCCTCCAAAACACAGAGTTCTAGACTTTGAATAAGAGAAAAACACATAAAATTCCATCATTAGACCATAGGGAACATTTATAAATATAAACCCAGGAATTTCAACTAAGAATTAATGATTTCATACCTCATAAGAAAAAGTAGGTTATAAAATCCCCCCCTACATAAGACAAATCCTCCCCAAGTTTCCCTATTGGGGGTGGTATGGTATCATCTAATAACAATCCTTGTCACAGAGCCCACATATCAGACTTTCTCACCCATGTATTCTCATTAAATCCGTCATGTTTCTTCAGTAACCATATGAGTGGGACTAAGCTCCCTCCGGAATCCTTCATGCTCCAATCCACGATGCATATAGGATTCTCTTCAAAGGATGAATCTACATCCAAATCAACCTCATTAGGCTGAAATATATGAGAAATATGACAAAATAAATAGTGATGTTGTGATACATGGAATACATCACATATATCCTTGTACCTCTATATTAACATCAATTTATAGGTTTTCATCTTAACTCCCTCCAAAAACTCAAAAGGTCAAACAAATTGAGGTGAAATATTCCTTTATTATCTAAACCATTGATGACCCATTCTAGTTGATATATGAAAGTATACTTGACCCTTTACCCTTAACTATATGAGACATTGAAAGTGGTCTGAATATTATTTTTTTCATATACTGTTCAATATACATTAATTAATAATCAACCAAACCTTCTATGAATTCTCTTGAATGAGATGAGGTCCAAGTAGTGCTTCCTTCGCTAACATTAACTAGCATTGAGGTGATTGTCACGACATACTATATAAGGCCTTATAAAATCCACCTATATAGTGTCTTAATAAATATTTTTTTAAGAAATTTAAATGAGTGATAGGTTTTTTACCCAAGAACATCCAAATTCAAGGATGTATTCCCTAAGCATGTTTTTTAACTCCTAAATAGTATGCTCAAATAGCCCATCTGTATGTGGGTGGTATTTTATGATCAGAAGAAACTGTGTTCCAAAAAACCTTTGCAAACATTTCTATAAATGAGATATTAAAAATTCATCCATATCCAATAATATTGTAAATGGATATCTATATTATTAGATAATATTTTGAACATAGATCCCTCAAAGATCATCCACCAAAAAGGTCTCCTTGATAGGTAAGAAGTGAGTGACAATTGTGAACCTATTAATGATAAACCATAAAATATTATTTCCTTTAGGGGATTGGAAATCTAGTAACAATGTTTATGGTGACATAATCCAATTCCACTTAAGAATTGGAAACTGATATAAAATCTATGTTGTTTTCTAGTGTTCTACATTCATAGGCTAATAGGTGGAACACATAGTAACAATGATAACTATCTACATTTTCATAATAGACAAAAAATATTAGAGACTGAAATCATGACACATATTTCTATGATGAGGATTTACTGACCCAGTATAAGCATGATACTCTCACATAAATTCCTCCCCGATGTATTTAATAACCCTAATGTTTGAAGGGATATGAAAGACCTCATCACCATGAAGGATCTACCATATTGATGGGTCCTTACCAAAAACACACACCCTTAGGATTGGGTGCTCAACATCTGATAGTTTCCACATCTTCATTATCTCTTTCAGTAAAGATGTAACTACTAAATCTACATGGGTAGGCTATCCATGAATCTCCTATACATCTTAATGCGTCTTTGAGAACAAGGGCATAAATCTCCACTCAACACTAGACTCTCAAACTACTTGTGTTAGTGTTCTATGGATCAAAGATTCTTCTATAAAATTTCTCATACAAGGCATATATGTATGCTCAAAATCAAAGGATTATTGGTATTCATCCAAGATCCTCCATTTTAGATTTAATTCATGCTTCATAAATATATAATTTTTTATTTTTTTATATTAATACAGCAAAAAGTGATTTACTAGAAAATAATGTCTTCAATAACATTAGGCATGAACTACTGTTTCTAGTTTGGGTTCATGCATCAAGTTATAACATTTTGAACATATATAAGTTGAAACGAGTTCACTTATTAAGTTAAGGACATGAAATCAGGCCCTTGCATAAACTTATAGACATGAAACCAGGTCCAAAAATAACATTGTGAACATATAATTTGTTTCACTAATAACATTTTGAACATTTAATTAGGCTCACACATAAAATTATAGACATTCAAAGAGGTCCATGCATGACATTTTTAACTTTTAATAAGGTTCACACATAGAATTGTAAACACATAATAAGGTTCACTCATAACATTGTGAACATGAAATAAGGTTCACAAATAATGTTATGGAAATGAAACCAAGACCATGAATAACCTTTTGAACATGTATTCAGGTTCATGTATAACATTTTGAACATAAAATAAATTTTAGTCAAAACATTGTGAACATGTAATAAGGTCTATGCATAAAGTTATGGACATGCAACTCAGTCCATGCATAATATTTTAAATAAGTAATCTGGTTCACACATAACATTTTGAACATATAATCAAGTTCACTCATAACTTTATGAACATGTAATCTAGTTTATGCATAACATATATTCTCATGATTCATGCATCGATACCCAATGCATTAGAGGTAGATTTAAGTATCACACGTCACATAATAAAATTATAAATATGTGTTACACAAAATTTTAAATAATCATAATATCATTACCCATGAATTTATATTTATATCATAAAAATTTCATCACATCATTACCTGTGGAGAAAAGATTCGTGTCGTAATCATTTCATCAAAGAATATCCTATAAAAATAAGTGGGTTTCAAAATAATATAACCTAAGGAAGTGAAATGGGTGTCATAAACATAATTCTATAAAAACATAAACCATTAAAGAAAGAAAATAAAGGGTATTATTTGATCATATCCCATGTAAATCATAAACTATAAAAAATATGTCATCTTATATGGAGAATAATTTTGAAGTATCAAATAGAAAATTTCATAAGGAAAACAACATTTCTTTGAAAATACCTTCCATAAAACCATTTAAAAAATAATATTCATATAAAAAAAAGATTTATATTGTAATTTAAATCATTTCAAGTGTAAAATAAGTTTTCTTATTGGAAAATTTTTTTTTAAACAACATGAATTTTGAAAACATTTTTCCTAGAAAGTATCATTTAAAAATATAAAGGAATCTTGAAGATATTTTGAATACCATTTTGTTTGAAAATAGTTTAAAAACTCACATATAATTCTTGATATAATTTTTAATAACTTTTTCAAAAAATGGATTTGAAAACATAAAAATTAAGATTTAAATAATTGAAATCCCATTCCTCGAAAATAACCATTATAAAACATATAAAGGGAGATTTGAAAATCATTTAAAACACTTTTATAAAATTTTCTAAAAAATTAGTTTATTTGTAATCCAATTTAAATGTAAAGAATTTTGAGAATATTAGAGAAATATTATTTAAAAACATCATTGTAAACATAAAAATTGAGCTACAAGAAAATGAAGTTCGTGATGTTGAGTAAGTCTGTACATGTCGAACATTCATTTCTTCACATTAAATTGTTTAGAGAAGTTACTTATTCAGAAAACAAAAAGAATATTTGTTTTAAAATCATTTTTATAATGGTTAAACATGGGAAAAATATCTTTTAATGACCATATAATAATATTAAAACATTTTTGAAAACATTTTTTGATATCACTATTTTAAATAAATAGAAATTTCTGACCGAAATGAGAAATACAATTCGATTTTTAAAAAAACATTTTCTTAACTGTCATAATTAACAAAGATAGGAAAACTGGTACCATTACATTGATATACCAAGAATAATCATCGTAGAAGATAATTCATGAGATATATTGAGTTATTTGTCAAATTATTCTATCAATGGAAGCATAATTTCAAATAATCCTGATAAACGATGAGATTATAAAAATAAGTTGTTGCCACTTTTGTAACAATAAATCATAATCCCCATGAAAAAATAACATTAAATGAAGCTTAATAAAATCATTAAAATAATGATATTAATGATTTAACATTTCAATGGATAGTATATACACCCCATAAAAAATATAGGCTCATGACATATCATGTATCTCAAAGAAATCAAATTGTGACAAAATTACATTATAATTTTGAAAATTTTGAACCATAAACCACATGTAAGAAAAATAATTAAATTTATATGTAAATACCCATAAATTTAAGTATTATAATAATAAAATTACATTCCTAGGAATTATATAGACCATACATAATAAATTTGTTGTTAATAATCCATATGTCTCACTGAAATAAAAGCGAGACAAGAAAAACTCTTATCTTAAGTACTAAATTTCGTTATACACATTCTATACTCTTGAATGAAAAGAATAAATTTATTATAAATCTACCAAAAATACACATTCTCATTATCCTTAACATATATGAATTAAAAACAACTTTATATTACCCTTTTATAAATAATTTCTTGTTAATGATATGTCTCAGGTAATATTAGCTTTGCTTTTAATTTATGATTTGACTTGTTATTATTGAGCCTCCTACCTAGGTCATTATTTACTTATTTCAGAAATGTAAAACATGGTTTCAATATCCAATATATAGAGTATATAAATATTTATAATAATCTATTAGATATGTAAAAATGAAATTGAATACACTATTTATGGAGACGGTAGGTCGTACATATGTATGAATACTATTTCCAATTTATTATCATATTTAATAAAGAAAGTAAATAATATATATATATATTCTATTGGAATTATTTAATTCATATATATATAATATAATTTTAATAAACTCAGTCTTAATACATTCCATGTAATGAGTGAATAATCACTTCGCTTTAAGGAAGCAGTAGTCCACACATCCACAAATGAATTTACTGTATTTACAAAAAAGGGAAAGCATGAAGGTATGTTTTATATAATTATTCAAGATGAATAAATCAATAATAAATATAACAAATATAATATATAAATATAATTTCCATCAATATTTCCAACCATGAAATGTGGTAATGGAAGAATGAGGGACATCAGTTTGTGAGGTGGTATTCTGCCATACACACAAATGGTGACAGTGTATCCCATTTGGTAGAAGTGTGTGTGATTGTAGGAATACAACATAACATAAAATCATCTATGAATATTTATGGTAATTTGGTTATTATATAACAATTTATGAATAATAATGGATGGGGTGGATAATGGAAATAAAACAAGAGCTTGTGGAAGGAAATTATTTCTACTTTGGGTAACTCCTCTTGGTTTTTAACAATGTGGAATTAGTGTGGTGAGGAAGTGTGGAGGGTGAGTTCTCTTTTATATTGGAGTAGTTGTGACATTCTTATAAATATAAAAAGGAAAACGATATTGAGAGGCATCCATTACATCACAAGCCACCAAATATTGTAAATTATCAATAAGAGTTGTTAATTGTTCGAAATATTTCCATTAAATGAATTTTTTACAAGGTTATAGGTTAATTATCCTTTTAATATTAGTGTTTACCCATTATGTAAAAACATTTTTTCCTTAATCATTGTGATTAATTTCAATTACTTTCAATAAATGTTTTGGTCAAAAAATATGTTAAAATAAATTGAAATTATAATTTTTTATGATTAAAAATATGAAATCCATTTTCCAAAATTATAATCAAATAATTTTCTGAAATAACAATAATTTAATCCCACATACGGGATGAGATGATGGGTTTTTAAAGTTGAATATTTCAAATGTTTGAAATGTTTTTAACTCAAATTCCAATGAGTAATTGATTATAATGACCTAAATTAGATTAATTTATGTATAATTTATCCATTATTATTTAAAACTAAATTAGAATATAATTTAAATATATAAATAAATTACACAAAAAATAAGAATTGAATTTATATTTAGTATTGTTCACTATTCATCAAAATTTGAAACTTCTCTGGAAAAGTATCAAAAAATCCACCGAAGTCAATTTTTATATCCCACATTGAAAAATAAACATTATTTTTCAAATAAAAATTAAAAAAGTTTATAATTTAGATTTAAAATGTGTTCCCTATTATAAGATTATAAAATAACATTTTCGAAAAGTAAAAATTTTTGTTCAATAAATTGGATTTATTCTAATATTATGCCTATCAAATAAATTAGATAAGTGTAAAAAATATATGTTTGAATATATAATATATAAATTTTATTAAATATGTTTATACAAAGTAGTTAGTTTAATATATTAAGATAAATGGAGTTTGTTCATAGAGAATAGTTTTCTTATAAATCAAATTTCTTCATTATCAAAGAGTTTTTACTTTCACTTATAGATAATTGATAACCAAAGAATTCATTTTATATATATGTGAAGGTCATATTTTCACAATTTATTTAATATTAATTGAAAATTCCATGCTATTTTCTACAAGGTAACTATAATAATATTTTAATAACATTATTAATAATATATTTTAGTTCAGTAAATCTCAGCCATTTATATAACACAAGTGATTGATGAGACTCAGTATAGTGTGTAAAATAATCTAAACATAATGTTGTGCAGACCAAAATATAATCTAACTGCTGCATGTAGTTTCAGATTAACATAGTGGTGTATATAACATGAAAAAAACTTATTTCATTAAAAAAAATCTATATTCGTTGTTGTGTGAAATGAAAAATATCAAAAAGATTAAATTGTTTTGATTTTTTTTACAAAATCTGAATTTGTTACATTTTACCCTCTAAAAATAAATTATTACCTCTAAATTATTATTTATTATTAATGGGTTAATATTAAAAATTTCATTTCATAGAAACCCACATCATAAAAATTAATACTAAAACATTATTTAAAAAGGGAAATTCAAAAACATAATGGTTAACCAAAGTAAATCATGACATTGTTTCTACGTAGGAGAAAATAGGTTCAAAGTGAATTCATGGACATGGAAGAAAAGCATAAATAATCCTTGATATTTATAAATATTTCTAATCATAAGAAAGTGAGGGATGCATGTAATTTATACAGTCACAAAACCATAAAATGAAGAAGCATGAAAGAGGTCATTGATATCGTAAAAAAATTTGATGATAAGAAAAAATTTATTGAAAGACCCTTTTTCCTAAATTTGAGGAATTTTCATGAGAATATAGACTTACATGATTTCCAGACAACCTCACCCTTTTTTTGGTCCTTGATAAATTTCCACTTTATCTCTTATTTTACGAATAAAAGGTTAGTTTTTTCTATCCTAAAGAATTAAAAGATCATGATATCCACAAATATAATGATTTGTTATTCCATATGTCTTCACCTATCAAATCAAAGAGGTTATAACATGTAATTAAATATGCATAAATCCTCATATAGTGAGATACTACTTCAGTTTATAAAACCACATTTGTGGTTTAATATAATCCATTAAATAAATGGTTACCCTTATAACCCTTTTGAAAGATGGAAGTCCAAAATTTTATAAATGAGGTAAATAATTTTCTGGAAAATATATTTGAATTGATCATATGAATATAATTAAGTAGATCTTGTATTTTATATACCAAAAATCTGAATACCTTCATCATGTATCCTCTTGAAACGTGGTAATAATATAACTAACCATAAATACTTACTGAAAACATGCATGTTTCTATATTCTAATGTTTATTGGATATATTCCTGAAATCCAGATTTTTTAAACATCAACCATGATTACAAAGACCAATTTTTCAAATAATCAATAATAACTTCCATGGTAATCTATACTATCCAATTTACTTTATACATAACAACCATCTCTTTATTTATGCTAAACACAATTCTATCAATATGAGGAACACATTATGGTTTGACATCCCTTAAAAAATCTATATTCCATTAAATCAGTTTTAAATGTCTTCAATGAAATTTAAAATATCCTTTTTAATCATTAATGAAAATCTTATACTGAAAATAATTATATATTTCATGATTTTAATAACATATTTTTTAAATTCCAAAACATGTACACTTCAGTCATCCAAAATTATTCTTTAACCATTTCTCATTCTTAATCATCTTATTCTTTAATACCCCATTTCATAGAATATGAAATATGAATCATATCTAGAGGTTCCTTAACCTGAATCTAATCATGATTCTTATGTTTAATGTAAACAATACTTTTAGAGCATCCCATACCATTCAAATATCATTGCGATCTCTTTATCCTTCACAAAATAACCAATACTCCTCCCACCTTATTGATTCTATTCGTTACATTTAAACATAGAAAATTTATTTTTATAATTCGCATACTATCTAAATCGGAAACATTCAATGTGAACTCAAATATTACTAGTTCCCCTTATTGACTAAGACCATAAATCAAACTGCGACCAACATTTATCATAGCATAACACCACATAAACATGAAAAATTAATTATAGTATGCCTAAATCAGGAAATCAGTTTTTAAATATATTATACCCTAGGATTATATTTAGAGACATACCTAGAAATATCCTTATAAATATCCCTAGGGATATCAATAAAGTTTTCTAATCACATTTTCCAAAGGTTCACTAATCCTTTCCTTTGATTCCCAATATATATACTAGGTCTAATAAAATGGATATTATATAATTTTAGATAAATGGTCATCACATTACAAAAATACATACCTGATGACTACAATAGTTAACTGTCTTTGGAAATGTGGAACACATTATTCTAATTCGGTGAAAGATCTTTAATATCTCAATATAGATATTACCCTTTAGTACTCATTTAAAAAAACCTTTCTGCATAACCTGGGGAAAGGAACCCTAAGAAAGAAGGTAAGGCCATATTATTTATAATGGTAAAAAAGAATATATATATATATATATATGTGCATAATCTTAAGCATAAGGGTATGAGAACATGGTCATATCCCCAGAAGACCATACCCTACATATCTAAGACCATAATCAGAAGTCGTGTAATAAATATGGGGAGTTTACAAGACATGAATGATATGGTAATCAATAGTATATATAATGAAATTATAACATAAGAATAAGAGAAGGAATTTGGTCATACACATTATCTTATAACATTGTGAACATGTATAAGTAGAAATAGGTTCACTCGTTAAGTAAATGAAATGAAATTAGGCCCTTATATAAACAAATGGTCATGAAACCAGACCCACAAATAACAGTGACAACATATAATTAGGCTCACCCATAACAATGTGAACATGTAATTAGGATCATATATAACATTATGGACATGAAACTAGTTCCATGCATAAAATTGAGAACATGTAATAAGTTTACACATACCAGGAGTGTTCAGTCAGAGGTAAACCCATTACCATTTAATAATAAAAAGGAAATTTTCAACCAAGTACACCAGGGGAGAAAAGATAACAACAGATCAAAAAAATCACACCGATAACCACATCCACTATATCATCCATCTTCTGTTGTAGTAGTTTCCCACTTAGAACTTTCATAATGTTTAAGTACCTTAGCATATTTCCTTCTTAGATTCAGCTTTTCCAGAGACAAAAATTCCTTTGAAGACAGCATGAAACCAGGTCCGTGCATAAAATTGTAAAAATGTAATCTGGTTCATGCAAACTATTTTGAAAATTGAATAAGGTTCACACATAACGTTGTGAACATGTAATTAGGTTCATGAATAACATATATACTGATGAGTCATCCAACATTACCTAATTCATTATAGGGAGATATAGGTCCCACCTTCCACATAATGAAATATTACATACGTGGGGCAGAAGATTTTAAACAATCATCATATCATAACCCATGAAATGAAATGGATATCATAAAAATTTCAACATACGATTACCTATAGAAAAGGGATAGGTATCATAATCATTTCACCAAAGCATAACATGTGAAGGAAACCAGTTTCAAAAATTATATAACCCTTGGAAGATAAACAGGTGTCATAATCATCAATACATCAAAACAAAAACCAGTAATGAATTAATATTACTAGGATTATTGTATAATATACATGGTAAAGTGTAAAATATAAAAAATTATGCCATCTAAGATGGATAATTATTCTAATAGATCATAGGGAACATTTCATAAGGAGAAGTGTTGTTCTTTGAATAAAAATTTTACTAAACATTTTCAAAAATAATTTTCTAGTAAAGAATGATTTACAATTTCATTTAAAAAATTTCTTGAGTAAAATATTTTTTCATATTTGAAAAAAAATTTCTTTTTAAAACATCCAACATTGTGATAACCTTTTTCTTATAAAATATCTTTTAAAACTTATAAAAAATGTTTGAAGTTGTTTTAAAAACCATTTTATTTGAAAATACTTTGAAAACCCTAAAGTAAGTCTTATAATAATTTTGAAAAAATTAATATCAGAATTAGGATTGAAATATTATAAATAAATATTGAAATCATTCAAATTATTTTCTTTCAAAATAAACTTTTGAAAACATATGAAAGAATTTTTTTTGAATCATTTAAAACAATTTGAAACATAATTATTCCAGAAATTATTTTTCTTTGAAAAGAACATTGAAAATAATACATTTATGGAATAATTGAACAAAATATTATTTAAAAATAACATTTTAATTATACAACGGATGCCTCAAAGAAATGAATTTTATTTTTGGCGTGAGTGTTTATATATGCATAATATTTTTTTGAACCTTAAAATGTTTAGAAAATTTCCTTTATTAGATAAAGATAAAATATTCAATTTTTTTATAAAATTAAAACAAGGGTAAAAATTTCTTTTATATATTATAGAATAATATTAAAACATTTTTAAAAATATTTTTACAAAACAAGGTATTTTAAGATAACATATTTTTGACCGAAATGAGAAAAAAAATCAATTTTTTTTTAATTTTTTTCTTATTTATCATAAGAAAGAAAGAGTGAAAAATTGTACCATTCATTGGATATAAAATTAAGAATAATATGATAATACAACTCATGAGATATATATAAGGAATGAATATATGATTCCATTAATGTAAGTAAAATCATAATCAATCTAGAAAAAATATGAGATTATAGAAATAAGTTGTTACCAATTTAGTATCATTGAATCATAATCCCCATCAAGGAATAAAATTACTTGAAGATTAGAAAATAATTAAAATAATTATACTAATGATATAACAAGTCACATAGAATTATATACACCAATAGAAAAATATAAGTTCATAACATGAAATGTATAACCATGAACACCAATTGAGACATACTTAATTGACTGATATGAAAAATGTTGAAAGATAAACCCCATTAAAGAAATATCATGAATTTGATATATAAATGAAAATAGATTTAAGTATAATAATAATATAATAAACTTTTGTGTATTATATACAGCACACAAAAGAAATGAGTTGTGAATAAATATTATATCTCACATAAATAAAAGTAAGACGAGAAGAACCCATTCCTAATGTCTTGAATTTTTATATACACATTTAAACAAACTTTATAATAAGTATATGTTAATTATAAATATAGCCAAAGCATATTCTCAAATATCATACCATTTATTATTTTATTACATTACTATAGTACCCTTTTATTAACAATTTCATGTTAATGTTATCTGCTTTATTTTTCATATATGATTTGACTTGTTATTCTAGATCCTCTTAAATAGATAATTATTAAAATATTTTCATAATTTAAAACATTATTTCAATATCATATATATTTAGTATATATATATTTATAATAATCTATAAAATAATGAAATATGATGTGGAATACACTATTCATGGGGATGGTTGACCATATATACGCATGAATGTTGTTTCCATTTTGTTATTGTATTGAAGGATAAAATAAAAATAATATATATATATATATATATTAATTATAGTAAAATTAGTATTTAAAATATATCATTTAATTTTACTAATCCAATCCTAAATATATTCCACTTAATGTGTGAATGATTTACATTGCTTATAAGAGGTGGTAGTCCACACATCCAAAAATGAAGTTATCGTATTTTAACAAAAATTGAAAGAATAAATGTATGATTTATATAATAATTAAATAAGAATAAGTACATTATAAATACCATATATATTATATAAAAACAAAAATCCCATCATTATTTCCATCCTTTACTTGTGGAAATGGAAAATAAGCGACATCAATTAACGTGGTGGTAGTACCCCTTACACACAAACCATGATTGAGTATCCCATTTGATGAAAGTGTGTATGAGTTTAGTTCTAACAATTTAAATAAAAATATATCAATATATTTAGTATACATTTGTTATTATATAATCATGTAACAAGAATAACTTAATTGTTGGTTAATTAAAAAAAAGAAAGGTGCTTTTGGATGGATGTAACCTCTTCTTTGGTTAACTGTTTTTGGTTTGCAGTAAATAAATTCCATGGATGGATTTATGGAAAAATATATTATTATAGTCTGAGATGAGGGTATTTGGAAGATTATTTTTGAAGGTTTTGGGATGATCTAATGTTTCTTTAGAGGTGAGAGGAAGTGAAGGTGGTTAGTTCCCTTTTATAGTGGAGGAGGAGTGGCAGTATAAAAATATAAAAATTCAAAAACTATTTCGAGGACCATTACATAATGTTCCTAATATAATTGGAAATTTTCAATTAAATAAGTTAATTGGTCCAAATATTAAAAAAATGGATTTTTTGACAAGTGTATACGTAATTTTTTCTTCTACGATTAAAGATTAAACATTAAGTAAACACATTTTTACCATAATATCTATAATTAATTTTAATTTCATTCATTAATATTATTGGAAAAAATATAAGTTTAAAATAATTAGAATGATTAATTATTTTTATTCCAAATATTTAATCCATTATTCTAAATCATAATCATAGAAGTGGTATAAATTAATTTAAATTTAATTCTAGAGACTCGATAAGATGATAAGTTTTTAAGTTAAAAAGTCCAAATTTTTTAAATATGATTACATCCAATTTCAATGTAAGATTGTTCGCAAGGACCTATATTGAATTAAGTACTGTATAACATATATTATTATTATTTAAAATCAAATTAATATATTATTAAAATATATAAATAAATTATACAAAAATAATTTTTGAATCAAGATTTAGTTTCGGTCACCCTTCGTCAAAGTATGAAATTAGTTTGAACAGAACAAAAAATTAACCCATTATAAATTTTGATACCCTACCTTCAAAATTAATGTTTATTTTTTCATATACAAATTATTTAACTGTGAAAAATTACATATAAAATGGATTTTTCATTAAAAGGTTGAAAAATAACTTTTTAAAAAGTACATTTTTTATTCATACAATTAGATTTATTATAATATTATTCCAATAAAATCTAACAAGTATGTGTCAAAAAAAATTTAATTAACATATAAAATATATAAATTTATTAGAAACATTCATCAAAAGTGGTTAGTTTAATATATTGAGATAAAATTGTGTTTATATGTATAAAAATAGTTTTCTTAGGTAACAAATTTATTCATTCTCAAATAGTTCTTAATTTCATTCATTACTTATGGATAACAAAAGGATTAATTTTATATAATTGTATAGATCATATTTTATGAATGTATTTAATCTTATTTATAACTCTCATTCAAATTTATAGGTGGTAACTATAATAATATTCTATTAACAATATTAATAGTATATTTTAGTTTGGTAAAACTAATCCTTGCGTGTAATGAAAGCTATTAATGAGACTTGGTATTCTATGTAAGGAAAACATAGTGTGGTGTTTAAAATTGGATAATCTATGTGTTTTATGTTGTGGAAGCTTATCTTGGTTTTTTATATAACACCTTCCAAACATAGTGTTTTCTTATAAAAAAATTTATATTCAATGTAGCGAGAAATGAGAAATATCAAAAAGATTAAATAAATTCGATTTTTTCCACTAAATCTTGGATTGTTACACTTTGTACCATGTGAATTTAAGATGCATATTATTTAATCCCACATTAATTGAATATAGTTATGAAAAATAATAAATAAAGAACCTTAAATAGCTTTTAAGCACTAAGAAACTCTAGATTCCAAATAAATTTTTGGGATGCTACCTAAAAACCAAGAAACATAAATTATTTAAGTAAAAAGAAACTCAGACATCTAAAACAATATACCCCAATGTGTGAAACTCTATGATACAAAATTTTATTTTTGTGTGTGTTTACAATACAACTAGTTCTCTCATATTTTATTAAAAAAGATCTCAAGATGTTTTATGTTGTCATGTTGAGTATGAGAATACAGTAAGATATCATAAATGAAGACTAACACAAATGAATCAACACATGCGTAGAAAATCGAATTCATTAAAACAATGAATGTATTTGTCTTGTTCGTAAGACCAAACTTCATAACCAAATACTTATAAAGACCATAGAAACTATGATACATTGTACGTGATATGTGTTTATGCAAAAATCATACTTAATGGTAACTTAACCTCAAATTAGTATTAGATATAACCATCACTCCTAAGATATGTTCAATGAGGTCTTCTATATGAGGTAATGGATAATAGGTCATAATAATAAGATGGTTTGACCAATGGTAATCTACAAAAAGCCTGAGGGTACCTTCTCCTATATTGGAAAAATATACTAGTAAACCCCATGGCGGAGTACTAGGATGTATATAACCATTAGATTATAAATAATAAAACTTAATTTAGAGCTCATGTAACTCTTTAGTAGTTATCCTATAATGAGTAATGGATAACAGTGATGATCCTAACACTATATCAAGATAGAAATCCACCTATATATTAGGAAGTAATATAACAAAATTTTTTGGGAAGTCATCCTTGAAATGATCTACCACTGTAGTAAAATCAACCTAACACATTCCATGATCATCTACATATAGTCTAGTGGTCAAGGTTCTCAATCCACCCAAACCACGATGCTCTGGTCCATCTATACTTGTTCAGATATCCAATCCTCTCTTGTAATGATATGTATCACCCTATGTTGAGTTAAATGATACCCTGAGGTGATAATTGCCCGCACAAACAAGAAAAAGAACAAAAAAATTCATACTAAGAAAGAAATAAAATCATTTCATCTGGATAATGAAGAGTAACCCTAAGAAATGATAATTACCTACATCAATGGTGAATTCCCTACGTTGGAGTAGTATTTAGGATTGAATACCCAATAGAGTATCAAGTGACATATTCCCACAAAAATGTCGAATATGAAACCTAAGAATCTTCCCAATAGTCACAATGATTTATGAATGTAAAGAACCTTTATCCAAAAGGGAATATATACAAGTATAGGCAATCACGATTTTACCTCTAAATATAGACGGCCTGACATCTAGCTCCTTAGTTATAGGTTTCACTAAATATATTTTTCCCGACCTATATCTATCTACCACATCATGAAAAAATTGATTTGGTCTAATCTACTGGTGATAAATATTTTTTTCCTGACCTCCTTGACTAAGTTCACCTACTTGGCCTATATGAACAATGGTAGTCTAAATTTTTACAAGACAGAGCTATATATCCTGCTCTCGGAGGATAATCTAGTGAATATACTCTCACATAAAAAACTAATGGTAAGTTTTGGTAAAATATATGTAAATTACTAGTCATTCAAAAGGCCTTGTACTCAAATGGTTCTCTATCACAATATGATTTTAGATGATCATTCCTACCAAACTGTTGGAATATCACCAAGAAACTTGAATGGGTACTTTTTTTACCATTGCTCTATCAATAATCCACTAGAAAACATCTCAAACTACTGAAAAAACTAACACCCTAACTTGGAACCAAATTACCACATCGTATCCTTCAAAATTACCTCAAATTATTCTTAGCAATAAGGGACTGTTCACAATTCTCACAGTATCAATAAAAATTAAAAACATTAACTTAGACCATATGTCATACCTCAGGCCATCCTTGAAACATCTTGTTGTAGAAAACAAATTAGTAGCGAATGATGGTAAAAAATTTATATCTTAGTAGAGAGAGAAGAACAATCCATACACCATACAGATCGTTAAAATAGATGTAAGAACTCCCTAGCTCTATCATTTCTCTAAATCCTTGAAAAGAAGTAGTCATAGAAAGAAGCATGAAAATCTATCCCGACCATATCCTAGTGTTGGTCTTCTTTAGTAATAATGTCCTACCAATTATTTTTTATAACAACAAAGAATATAGAAGGTGATATTGACCATTATCTATATATGTTTCTCTATGTGCTCAAAGATAGATAACATGGCCTCTAGCAAGGTCTCAGTGGCCTGTAGACTACCATCCCTAGAAAACATGGGTGGATGCTACTATTGAAACTCTTATGTCATCACTTCTATAGTTGGGGATGGCCGAGGAGCACCTGAAATTTCCTGCATAAGTCAATGGAAACCCTCAAGAAATTGGGCATTAACACCAATGTCATTTATAACTATATGTTTTATAGTATGCACTGCTGGAGGTTTCTCTAGTGGATCAGGGGCCACCTTCTCTAGAGCATGGTCATATCCACCCTCTAGGGGAATTACTTGAGGACATAGTGGTGGAATATATCTACAAATTCAAAGCACACACCTTATATATTATTTGATAACAATAACATCACATATATAAAAATATAATAGGTAAAATATTTCCTATATAAGAGTCACACCCCTCTTCAAACTCACTGATATATGTTTTGGGCATCATATAAGACGATGATAAAAAATCTAGCATACTACATACTACCCACTCATGATGTCAGGTCTAGGACATGTTCTATGTTATATATTAGGGTTCTAGTTTGTGGTGTGTACATTGGAAATTATATAAGAAAAGACCCTTTTAATTGTAATTGGAATCACTATTTAACAACAACCATTTCCATTTAAACATAGAGACCAAAAAATCTAAACACACACAGACAAACACATATCATGGTCCAACTAGATGCCTATATCATTTCAAAGTCATAATTTTTTACACATTATAATTTTCAAATGGTACTACATGTAATTATAACCATAAATATATCATAGTTTAATTAGTTGGATCGCCATTCTAAATTTTGAAAGGCATACACACTCTTTAAATCATAATTGGGATACATATAATCATAACAAACTAACAATTTATCTCAAGATACCAATGGTTCACAACTCAAATGAAAGTTAATTTGATAATTATTTTTTCATCATCACACTATACATGAAAATAAAATTTAGTTTCATATAGTCACTTTGATTATTCCAATTATTTCCCTTCAAGAAATGTTAGAAAACATAAAATATAAAATCATGGTACAAGGAATGTGTTATGAAAATGCACACAATTAGTAAACATGTAATGTAATAATTTATTATATACATATCCTCATGTTCTTATAATGATGCCAAACACCCTACGTCATTGTTGTATGGGACAAGGGAAAAATATTTTTCACAATAATATGGACTTCGACAATCCTTTTGCATTACCCAAAAGTTAAATTAGTACAACCCAAATAGGCATAATTTAGAAGTATAAATTCCATCCAATGTAATTAGAATTTCCTCATGTATGTGGGTTAGATACTACAAGACATAAGCTTATTACCAAATTTTGATACATCATAGTATCTTGTCAAATAACCCAAATCAAAAAAAGAAAGAGAAACAACTTTGATAACAATTTGAAGTGTTCCAAACATGATTCACTCATAGGTAACTAAACCATGTTTGTCACATGGCCCCAAGTGTGCCTCCCATAAACCGGAGGCTTCCATCAATTAGTGAGAGTCCATGATGGTGTAGTGTAGAGACTTTGTCCATGTGATAAGAGTGAAACAACGATATCATTAGTGAATTAAAAGTAGGAAGTATAATACCTACTAACAGTGGAAGATAAATAATTTAGATATAATAAATGATCATCAACAAAAATATCTAGCACCATATACAATGTTATTTAATGTCCTAAATCTAAAAAAATGAACATGAAAACATAGTAGTAGGCACCTATATATTCAAGTATTATAGAATAACCAAAAATATCAAATAAGTATCTTCATATAGCATCACAATCAACAGCTCGATCCAATACCCCCACTCCCATGTTAAAATCAATCAAACATCGATAATAGAGCACCTTTTACTATCCCTACTTGCATCCATGATGTCTTTAAAGGTACCAATTTGTGGACCAACTAAATTATGATATATAATCAGTATTCCACCACGAACGGTGTCTACAAATATCTATCCTATGATTACAAACGAAATTTTTTACTTATATAATAATCATCATTGATGTAAAATGCATAAAGTGACAACCATGTTTCATTGGGCTACTTATGGGATGCTAGGCTGAAAATTCATTCTTCAGACTAAGATGAAAATGTCTCAGAACACATTCCATCATGTATATATTTTCATACATGTGATTGCTAAAAGGATATTCCTTGACCAATAAGGACCCTTTTTTAGTGATAAGGTGTCCACAAAGTATATCAATATGTAATCTGTCATAGATCTCCAAACATTGAATCATAATAAAGAAAATATAATAAAATGTGTGAAGGTGAGACTAGGACATCTGTGACCATAGGGGTCAAACCAAATCATTGTTATAATTGATGTACTCTTTCTATAGGAATATGTGTAAAATACAAGAGTCAAACCCAAAGTATTCCAATGTAAAATAATATAACCAAGTCCACAGATCTCATATATAGTAAATCCTAGGCCAACCATGATTGGGCCTAATGGGGTTAAACCACGATGTTGTGTGTTAAAATACATTAAGATGAATCCAAGGAGTGTTTCCAAGGAATAATAATTTCTAGAAAAGAGTGATGCATATCATCATTATGACCGAAATGCATTCATGTAACAAAAAATACCTGATTCCATCGTGGTTATCTCCTACAACAATCAGCATAATGCATCAGGGTAGCTTCCTATGAGTGATTTTGGGAATCCAAGGTGATCTCATGTCGGACCACTCATATAATATGAATATGTTACATAATAAAGGCACCAATTATGTGAATATAAAGTTTACCAATTTCAATGTAATAATCACGAAAATTTACTACATTAATTTAATTCATATCATTAGATTTCATTATTTTAATTACTAGGTTTGAGGCCTATAATAATAGAACCATGTATGTGAAAATTATGTGAAACATGTTCCATTTTATAATCATGCCAATTTACCACTTCCATCGAATTGACATCATTATATTCAATTTATTAATGTCAATGATAAGTGTAAAAGGGTAACATTAGTGATGTAAGATTTATACCAATTCACCACGGGTTTTTATAAATATAATTATATACTCATATTTAGGTAAGTGGGTTAGTAGTGAAACACCACTGTGAATTTTCTATTTTCATTAGTGATATATAATTTAAGAAGTGGAACAAAACACACTGATGGGTGTTTTTGTTACAAAACCATACGTGTCAAATATGAAAATAATGGTCACAGCTAAAGGGATTGTTCACATTGAGGTTTATGATCTCTAACATTAATGTGGATCTAAAATAATCATTAGATTCTCAAATAGGGAAACCAGTTCAATGAAGATTAATTTCAGGTGTAATTCATAGTGAGACCAATTTGGGGAACAATGAAAACAAATATAAACATAAATACTTTGAGTGATAAGTCATAAAACACCTAACATATTCATATGGAGGAACACTCATCCAGTATCAACCTTCGGTTTAGTCGAAATAGAAAAAAAATGATAAAGTAAACAATTTGCCTAAAAATAGGGCATATGATTCCACACTGAAATAGTACCAAAGATTACAAGACAAATGAATTATGTAAGAAAATGAATTAAATATATTACTATTTGGGATCCAATGAAATAGATGACACTCAAATTATAGGCTAGATGAAGGATAATATTCAATGACTATATTACGTGTTGATTTTAGATATCTCCCTAGGCGTGCGGTCTACTCAAGATTGAGAGGAACGAAAAAAGGATTATCCTTTTAAAATAAGAAGGAAAAAATATAAATCTAAAAAGTTTTCAAGAGGCTCTGTAAAGACCTGTAAATTTCAAAGAATTTTTTTTTTAATTTTCTTTGTAATTTTACAAGAACACATTTTATGACGGCACATGATTCTGAGGCCCGGTGTGCCCAGAATCATTTTCTGAAGTTTGGCTCTGGTACGTTCAGTGAATGAACGAGCGGGTTTTTCTAACTTTTGAACCGGTGCTCGGAATCGAATTCTGAGGGCACCGATGGAATCGCAGCGCCGGTACTTGCTTAGAAACGCCTCTTCTGGAGTTGCGTTTGCTCGGGTGTGGTTTTTAATTTTTGGGGGTTAAGTGAAGAAAATAAAATAAAGTCGTGCGACAACTTTATTTTATTTCACTTAAGCCACTTAAATCCACTTTAATCTGCTTAAGCTGAGTTGAAGCAGATAGGGTAGAACCTAAAATATCCTACCCTCTTGGTAGGATATTAGTGAGGTGGGGCCCGCACGAGCCCCCTCCGTTTCTTTTCCCCTAAGTAACGCACCCACAACCCCCCCCCCCTCTTTAATGAAAGTCAACTGATGCATTTTCTAAATTCTTAACGCCCCTTTTAATTGGGTGGTTAGTTTCGTTGCAATTAATTATATGAATTAATTTGTTCGTTACTTATATTTAATTTTCATTTGTTGTCATGTAATGAAATAAGACCAACCCATGTCTTCTTGAGGATTATTCATTGAGTGGATTTGACAGAAACTTTAAGTCCTTTATCCTCCATCACGAAGAACATGAAGGACGCGAAGAACGCCGGCCTCCGACGAAGGGCGACGAAGAACGCCAGAGCCCTGGAGATCGACGCGACGCGACGCCGACGATTCTTCCGCGACGTTCCATCCCCGCGACAATCTTCGATCAACATCTTGAGGTAGGGGATTGCGGTCCTTTTAATTCTTTGTGGATTATAACATCAACATGGATTTAATTGTTATAATTAAGTCTGTATGTTCTTGATCCTCAGAGTTTTTCTACGCGACGCCGAGTACCGTGCGACAGCGATGCTCTTCTGCAACGCGACGATCCTTTTTCTTCGGCGACGGTCAATTCTGCGATGAACTCGTGTCTGACGACGACGTTGAGGTAGGGGTCGTTTTGAAAATGATAATACCCATGTTTGTTTTCCTATAAGGCAAGAACGCGGACCAACCAATTAACAAGTTGGTCCACAGATTATTATTGCGGGTCGAGGTTTATCAATTGCTGGGAATTATGGTGTTGTTTCAAACCGCTAACGCGGTGGGTGCGGACAAACTAACAAGTCCAAACCCACCGACCTTTTGTTCTTGGAGTGAGGAATGGAGGACGAAGACAAAACGGGCTGCAGAGACGATTTGTTGATTTCGTAGTGAAGAACGGGACCCGGGATGAGCTACGGCGCAGACGGAAATGAAATCGGAGCACCGGAGAAACTCCAGTGGTCCGCGGACTCCACCAGCGGCTGGAGGCGGCCGCGCCCCGGCGCGCCGCTAGACGGAGCCGCTGCGGCTGAAGCCGCGGCGTCGGTGTGCGGTTCCGCGGCCGCGTGGAACCGAAGGTAGGGACACGGCCGGCTGTCGCGTCCATTGGTGAGAGGCGGCCCCAACCGGGGCAGCGGATCCTTCACGCGGGGGCAGCGCGCCCCCGCCCGCGGTTTCCCTCGCTCAGCCGCTCGGCCGAGCCGAGCCGAGCCGACCCGCTAGGCTGGGTCGCACCCAGCCCGGGCCGAGCCACCCCGGCCGGGCCGGGTCGTGCCGGAACGGGTTCGACCCAGACCCCGATGGGGTCGGACCCGGACCCGGGTCCGGTCGACCCGGTTCGGGCAGACCCAGGGGGGTCGGGCCGGGTCGGTCCGGGCCCAGACCCCTGTTTCAGGACCTTTTTGGTCTTTTCCTCATAACTTGAGCTACGGGCCTCTGAACGACGTGTCGTCAGCAGTGATGCGATCCTTGGATCGAGATGGTCGTTTAGGTATATCACACTCAAGTTTTAGGAATACTTTGGGTTCGGCCGGGTTGGTTCGTACCCGAAACTAACCGGGCCCTCGGAGCGGAAACGCTCATATCTTGAGCTTCAGACGTCCGAATGACATGCCGTCCACTTTGTTGAATTCCTCTAAGTGAGACGGATCTTTTGGGTTACTCCGCCCAAGGTTTGGACGCAGGTGGAGTATGGTTGGGATGGTTTTTCCTTAAAATCCAACCGGGCCCCTTGGACGAAAAAGCCAATAACTCTCAGACCGAGCGTCCGATTGACGCGCCGTCTGCGACGTTGAGTTCCTTTTGAAGATACAGATCTTTTTAATGAATCTACTCTGGACTATGTTCAGTTGATGTATCAGCCTCTCAGCTCGTGGAGTGGACCCTCCCGAACGAGCTAGCTGTGTGCGGGAACCCTAGAGCTGGCTGCAACTGCTACTGTGACGACGACGACCGTGCAGAGATCCTCATTGGATTCGACGGCGACGACTACAGCACTCAGTGATCCTTTGTGGGTCAGTGCTACCGATCCTGTGTGGGTCCGATCCTATGTGGGTCAGCGATCAGCGGTCCTGTGTGGGCCAACGCCTGCAGATCCTGTGTGGGTCTGATCCTGTGTGGGTCATTGCGGGGGTTAGTTACCTATCGATCTAATGTGGGTCAGATCCTTTGTTGGTAATTGCGGGGGTTAGTACCTATCGATACATTGTGGGTCAGATCCTTTGTGGGTCATTGCGGGGGTTAGTACCTATCGATCCTTTGTGGGTCCAACGGCTTAGATGAATCAGTGGCAATATCTTGTCATCTTTATCGTCATACAAAGAAGTATTCCTGTGTGAGTTGAATCCATTTTGCTTTCACTAGTGCAGAAAACATTTTTTACATCGGTTATTTTTCATTATTTACGTCGGTTTTTAGGCGACGTTAATACGGACGATGTTATAAACAACGTTTTTTACGTTGGTTATTTAAAACCCGACGTAACATCCCTAACATCACGGTGTTTATCACATTAATAACCGACGTGAAAAATGATGGGGGATGGGGGTTTATAATGGCGGTTATTATATAACCGCTGTGATAAACCGCGGGTGGGGGGGTTTAGCACGTCGGTTATTATATAACCGACGTGCTAAATATGCGCGGGGGGGTTTATCACGTCGGTTATTTCTAAACCGACGTGATAAAATGCCTGGGATATCGTTTATCACGTCGGTTATGACATAACCGACGTGATTAACCCTTCCCCGGGCCTATTAGCACGTCGGTTTCTTAAATAACCGACGTGATAAAAAAGGCCTGGGAAATGTTTTAGCAGGTCGGTTATCCAATAACCGACGTGGTAAATCGATTCCCAGGCCTTTTAGCACGTCGGTTATATTAAGAACCGACGTGATAAAAGGCCCGAGAACGGTTTATCACGTCGGTTCTCGAAAAAACCGACGTGATAAACCCCTACCGATTTATTTACCACATCGGTTATAAAATAACCGAAGTGAAATCGATATTTTTTTTAAAAAATAATTGCACTGCTCTCACCAAAAAGCAACCAGAAACCAAATAACAAAAATAACCATGCCAGCCCTCCCCCAAGCCCCAACTGAACCCCACCCTCATCTATACCCACCTAAAAACCTGGCCAGCCCTCCTCCACCACATTGGAGCCCCACCACAACCCTTGGACACCCCCCACCCCTTGGACAGCCCCCCACCCTCATTTACACCCCCCACGACCCCTAGTACAGCCTCAAACACCCATTGGACACCCCTCCCATATCCCTTGGACACCCCCACCCCTTGGACACCCCCACCCCTTGGATAGCCCCCCACCCTCATTTACACCTCCAAGACCCCTAGTACAGCCTCAAACACCCATTGGACACCCCCCCACACCTTGACAGCCCTCCCAGACCCCTTGGACACCCCCCCCCCCCCGACCCCTGGACACCCCCCCGAGCCCTTGGACAGCCCCAAACACCCCTTGGACACCCCTCCCATATCCCTTGGACACCCCCCCACCCCTTGGACACCCCCCACCCCTTGGACAGCCCCCACCCTCATTTACACCCAACTGGCCCCTTGGACAGAACTCCCAGACACCTTGGACACCACTCCCATATCCCTTGGACACCCACCCACCCCTTGGACACCCCCACCCCTTCGACAGCCCCCCACCCTCATTTACACCCCCCGAACACTAGGACAGCCCCAAACACCCCTTGGACACCCCTCCCATATCCCTTGGACACCCCCCACCCCTTGGACACCCCCCACCCCTTGGACAGCCCCCCACCCCCTGGACACCCCCCCGACCCCTTGGAAACCCCCCCGACCCCTTGGAACCCCCCCATCCCCTTGGACAGCCCCAAACACCCCTTGGAAACCCCTCCTATATCCCTTGGACACCCCCACCCCCTGGACAGCCCCCCCCCCCCCACCCTCATTTACACCCAACCGACCCCTTGGACAGCCCCAAACACACCTTGGACACCCCTCCCATATCCCTTGGACACCCCCCACCCCTTGGACACCCCCACCCTCATTTACACCCCCCGACCCCTAGGACAGCCCCAAACACACCTTGGACACCCCTCCCATATCCCTTGGACACCCCCCAAACACCCACCCACCCCCTTGGAACCTCTCCCCCCATACCAAAATCCAGACCAGAAAAACCATCAACAGTAGACCAAAACAAGAAGTAGAGAAAAATTAAACATTCACTTATATAACATTCAAAACTTACACTGTCAACTTCAAAAAAACTAAATCCAACCTAAACGACTATGAAATACACAATTACATTGACAATATTCAAAATTACATTTTACATTACAAACAACTAATAGTCAATCAAACCTGTAAAATAATTTGACCACTCCACTTGTAAGTGTTTGATATCTTCAGCAGTAAAGGGTTGAGGGTCATAAAAAAGCTACAAAGGAAAAGGATAGTAGTCAACGTGTATAATGAATAAATCAAATTGAAATATTATGAGAAATAGGAAATCTTACCAGGTCAAAACTCAGAACTGTCCCAGTTGTTATTATTTCATACATAAATCTTAACATGTAATATCCGCATTCGATGATGCCTTGTTGCTCATGACATTTCTGTTTGAATGAGTGTAAATTCAATATATTATTTTTATGTAATAAATCAAAATGTACAAATTATAAATGGATATTTACCTTCGCATGTACATATTTGATCTTGAAATTCCTTTTCTTTGCGCTTTTTCGAAAGTGGACCCATGCCCTGTTAGAAAATAATACGAATGGGGTAAATTTAAAATTCATTATAATATATAAAACTATTGTGAAATTGAAACTTACGTTTCCAATATATTCTTAAAACTTTCTCGCACATCACCATGGAGAGAGCATATCCAATAAAGTGCTTTCTCCCTAGGGCAAAAAACCCCTAACATCCAATGATCCCTGATAAAAGGAAATTTAACGTTAGTGGTTTTTTATGTTAAAAGATAATTAACTCTTTGAGAGGGATGTGTTTCATACCTCTCACAAAAAGGAATCATCCAACACTGTGTGATTACATTCTTTTCAAATCTATCAGCAATATAAATCATTCTTTGTTCCTCATCCAATGCACATGCTTCAGGGGAAATCAATTGTGGGTCCACGAATCCATATACATCTGTCAGCTCATTCCTCTCACAAATTTTATACAGATACCTAATACAAAGCAGACATAAGTATACATTTTTAATAAATATAACGCAAGGAAAAGGTGTTAAGACTTACATGATCAAAATTTGCACCACGTTGATGCCCAACTTATCTCCAGTGACAAACTCCATGATATCAGTTTTCATAATCCCCACACTTAGTTCACGTCCACAGACATGAGCTTCCATTGTAAAGTCATAATGATCCACCAACAAATTTGAATATCTTGACAATTTGTCAAGACTGCTAGTATCTGCATCTGATGTCATAGCTATCTGTCTTTGTTGTTGTCTATACAGTATTTCTTTACCTTTGAAGTATTCCTGTAAAAATAAATTGAAAAATATATTAGTTTTCAAATGATAAAACATTAATAAAAATATAAAATAAAATATATAACATCCATACCTCTATGGTAATGAGTCGAAGAAGTCTGGATGGCCAAAGTAAAAAATGGTCGATACTATGTCCAACTGTCGTCACCTCATCTGTAGGTAATGGTATCCGAGCTGATCTATCTATAATATCCTGTACAGTGACCCTCTGATTCTCTACCTCTAACTGTTGATGATGAACTATATCTCCTATACAATATACCATCCCATATGCAACTATATGATGTTGAGGATCATCAACATACAACTCACAATAAGTAGGTAGCTGCGGCGGAGGAGGAGGATCAAAAATGGGGTCTGCAGGCTGAGGTGGGGGAGTGGGAGCTACTGGGAGAGGTGGAGTGGGAACTGCACCCTGAAATTGTCTTTGCAAGTCTGCAAACATAAACTGCACTGATGCTCTAATCTTGTCCTCCATTGTCGCATTAATATTATGGACTTCAGCCTCCAAGGATTCTATTTTTTTTATAAACTCCCTCAACGTTAGAAGTTGAGGAACGTGGCAACACTTTTCTTACCGATACACCTGCCGGATATCCTTTTACACGGCCAGGATGTTCGGGCTTTCCCAATGCCACAGATAAAATATCTTCCCTCCCAGATGGTGTAAATGTCCCCTGTGAACTCTGCGCCTCAAGAGAGTCCTGTAATAATTAATTGAACATTTCTATAATGATTGGAAATATATGACGAAAAATAGTAAACTTAAATAAATAAAATAGATATCTTACAATCCTCTCAACTACGAGTCTCGATTCTTCCGAAAGATATTGTCCTTTTTTGCCCTTCCGAGCTCTTTTCCATTTCTCATGTCTAGATGGAGGGAATGGAGGGGCCACCTCTCCAGAGCTTGAAGACTCAGCTCTTAGTTGTTGAAATTTTTCTGCCATCATTTGTTCTTCCAATAATGCATACCCTCCCCGAGATAAACTATGAGGGTATACATTTTTAGATTGGATCTCTTGATGAGCTTTCCTTGTTTGCTGTAAATTAAGAATAAGTAATCATTAAGAAAACAATAATAAAATCATTTATATAAGAAAGCTTATAAAAGTTTACATTGCCCTTACCAAAAATGATTCTTTTCTTCTACTTTCAAAAAATTGTCTCCATGTGTCTTCATCTATAAAAGGATATATACGACATGGATTCTCACGACTCCTATGACCATAAATGAAATCAGATGAGAGGGTTGATTTGAAATCCCTCCATCTCCTAGCAGCCAACGATAAGCATTTCTTCCTGACTCCTCTAGTGTCAGGAATATCAAATGTCATCTGATAAAAAAGAGGTTAAAAATATTATATATACTAGAAACATTTAAAGAACAGTCAAACAATAGCAAAAGATCTTACCAAAATGGTCTCCCACAGCTGAGAAATTATCGCCTTATCCACACTTCTCCAATCATCATAGAGAATGCTTACTTTTCTCTTAGCCTGAGTTGCTACAAAACCCTTAAAATCTTTAGCATTTGGACCTCTAGGAAGATCATCATCATCAAACTCCACGACTATCCTCTCCTCCTTCGTACGGGCAAGTGATAATTTTGGTAAACGTGTGCACCCACGCTTACCAACCTTTCAACTCTTTTTCGTAATAGGAGCATGTGAATGTTCCTCCCCAGATGTATGACCAATATGCTCATCTCCAGAATCATGTGGCTGATCAACTGATTGATCTGTCATTTTCCTTCAAATAAAAAAAACAAACATTAGTTCACAAATATACAAATTCAAATATTGTAATACTACTTAATCAGAAAGTAGAAAATTGTACTAAATTACATAATAGTAAACATTGGTAATATGGTAAGCATGTTAAACAATGATAAACATGGTAAACACAGTCTATTGTACCCCTCTCTCTTGGATTTTAATGATCACAATCACTCTTATTATGTTCTAACTTGTTTTCAAGTGTTTTTGTTGATAAGAAAAAGGTTGCCAAGGATTTGGACCAAGAAAACTGAAAAGTGGACTCACTAAGTCCACCGGTCAGCCGGTGTGAGCTCACCGGCCGGCCGGAGGACCCAGGCAGTCGACTTGCCCACTGCCTGGTGTCACTGGCCGGCCGGAGGACCAGACAGAGAGCCTTCCTCTGTCTTGACCACCAGCCGGCCGGTGGACCAGACAGAGAGCCTTCCTCTCTGTCTGGACCACCGGCCGGCCGCTGGCTCATCACCGGTCGGCCGGTGGACCAGACAGAGCTTTGCTGTCTGGACCACCGGCCCACCGGTGATCCACCACCGGCCCGCCGGTGCGCCCAGGACTTCTCCTCTTTACGGTTTTTATTGTTTTATCATTTTGGTTTTATACATGTTTTAATAAGTAAAACATTTACAATATCTAACATTATATGAAAAAACTAAATGTAAACAAGAAATAAACATGTGTTACCTGTAATTTTAGGAATGTACAGTTGGATTTTTTTCCCAAATTCCTTCGTCCTGATCGTTCCTTATGGCACAAACCATGTCTTCAACATACTCATCATTATGTTCTGTTAATCTTTCCATGGAATTAGGGATCTCACATAAATCAGCATCTTCATCAAATTCATCCTCACCAACATATTGTTTTTTCCCTTGTAAAACAACAGCCCACTGCATATCTGATTGATCTACTACATAGAAAATTTTTTTGGCATGTGTTTCCATTATAAAAGAATCAGCTGTGTCTTCCAATCTATTCAGATTAACAAGTGTCATTCCAAATTCATCGTGTCTGACACTGTTGTTACCGATAAACCATTTACAGTTAAAAACAGGAACTTTAATTTTAAAGTAATCAGCCTCCCATATGTCTTCAATCACTCCATAATATGCACTTGATGCCGAAATTGGGTTTCTGTCCTTAGCACTCGAAAAATGCATTGCTTCTGCAAACACCAATACACCACTATTCTGAACTGCACTTCTGTTTTCCTGAGCTTTCGTATGAAATGTATAGCCATTAATGTCATAAGCGGACCATGTTATCACATTTAAAGATGGACCACCCACTATCCATTTTAATGTCTCTGATACATCTGATCTACCAAGCAAGGTCTTTTTAAACCATGGCAAAAAAGTTTTGTTGTCCTCATTCAAAATCCACATTTCTTTCTTCTTTGGATGACATTGTTTCAACTCATTAATATGCAATGTGATATACGGTTGAACATAAGCTATGTTATTCAAGATGTATGATTCTAACTTCTTCATCTGTTCAGCTGACAGTGATTTGACTTTCAAGCCACGAATCCCCTTTCCCTCATTATTAACCCGTTCATGGCGAGATGGAGGCAAACCTATGTGTTGCGCCGTAGCCAAGTAGCTCGTACAAAACTCTGCTACCTCCTCAGAAATATACTTTTCAATAATGGAGGCTTCAGGTCGATATGGATTTTTAACATATCACTTTAATATTTTCATATACCTTTCAAAAGGATACATCCAACGAAGATATACAGGTCCACAAAGCTTTATTTCTCGAACCAGATGAATCATTAAATGCACCATCATATCAAAAAAAGTTTGAGGAAAATACATTTCCAATTGACAAAGTATAAAAATTGCATCCTTTTCCAAAATGTTCAAAGCATTCACATCAATCGCCTTGTTACAAATTGAATTGAAAAAATAACACAACCTCATTATAGTTTTTCTGACACGGATGGGAAATATTCCACGCAGTGCAACTGGTAGAATTTGTTGCATCATGACATGACAATCATGTGATTTCATACCTTTCAACTTCAAGTCTTTCAATGAGAAATTTTTTTTTACATTTGAAGAATAACCTTGAGGCACTTTGATATCATGAAGACACTGACAGAAGCTACTTTTCTCCCTCTTCGATAATGTATGACAAGCCGGGGGAAGAAATGTTCGTCTTCCTTTAGGAGTGGGAGCTAACTCCAAACGTATTCCCATTGATAGTAGGTATAACCTTGCATTCAACCCATCTTTTGTCTTTCCTTTAATATCTAGCAATGTTCCGATCAAAGAATCACAGATATTCTTCTCCACGTGCATGACATCAATATTATGTTTGACTTCATGATACCTCCAATATGGTAGCTCAAAAAATATTGACCTTTTCTTCCAAATATGTCTATCATTACCAGATTTCTGTGTCTTTCCCAATGACACATCAAGGTTTTTCACCCTCTCAAAATACAAATCTGGGGATAAAGGTTTTGGAGCAGTATCAAATTCTTGTGAGCCATTGAATGCCTTTTTTAGTCTTCTATAAGGGTGATCCATAGGCAAAAACATTCGATGACCCATGTACACTGTTTTCCTCCCATGATGAAATTGACAATATGACGTCTGTTGTTCGCAAATTGGACAAGCTTTATGCCCTTTAACACTGTATCCATACAAATTTCCATATGCTGGGAAGTCATTTATAGTGAATAGAAGCACTGCATGCAGTTGAAAATATTCCATTTTATAAGAATCATACACCCTAATACCATCAGCCCATAATAGTTTCAAATCATCAATCAGCGGTGACAAGTATACATCAATATCATTGTCGGGTTGCTTTGGACCAGAGATCATGATACTCAACATGACATATTTGCGCTCCATACAAACTTCAGGAGAGAGGTTGTAAATTACCAATAAAACAGGCCATGAACTATGTGTGCTACTGAGGGTTCGGTATGGATTCATTCCATCTGTGCACAAGCCTAGTCTCAGATTTCTAATTTCATTTCCAAATGTAGGGTACTGGGAAACAATTTTCTTCCATTGTGGACAATCAGCTGGATGACGTATTTTTCCATCACATACCCGCTCATCAGCATGCCATCTTAACCTTTTTGCATCATGTGAATTAGCAAATAAACGTTTGAAACAAGGAATTATAGAAAGATACCAAAATACCTTTGAAGGAAGCTTTGTAATCTCTACATCAGCTTGTGATTTTTCTTTCACCTTATACCATGATGTCCCACATTTAGGACACTCTTTCATAAATTCATATTCCTTCCTATATATAATGCAGTCATTCGGACAGGCATGTATTTTCCTGTATCCCAATCCCATCGGGCATAATATTTGTTTGGCCTTATAATGTGAATCTGTAAGATCGTTATCTTTTAAGAGAATGTCTTTCATCAATTGTAGCAGCTCTGTAAAACTTCTGTCACTCCATCCATGTTTCGCCTTCAGGTTAATCAATCTTAACACCGCCGACAAAACCGTAAAATCTGTACAACCAGGATATAATTGTTTTTCAGCATCACCATATAGATGTGCAACTGTCAGTTCTATCTCAATTTGTTCTGCTACAATATCGCGAATCATTTCTTCAATTCCATCGGAGTTACCATCTTGCGATTCATTATCATCAGTGACATTCTGTCCAGTTTCGCCATACCAAATCCAAGGGTTGTAACTCGGATTGAAACCATGACAAATCAGATGATCTTTTATCTCTCTACTTTTCAACTTCTTCATATTCAGACATTTCAGGCATGGACAGAAAAAAATATCACTACTTGGAACATTTCGTTTAGCAAATTCCAAAAATGCATCGACACCTTCCTCATATTCATTGCTCATTCGATGTGCCGTAATCCAACTTCGACTCATTATTACCTATAACAAATAGAAAAAATATATATATTTTTTAGATAAGACAAATATATGTTTATATGAAAAAATCATTATTTGAATGTAAACAATTTTGAAATATAAAACAAATCGATGTGTATTTAAAAAAATATGCTTGAATATTATTTTTTAAACAAAATATAGTAAGATATAACACCCCCCCTGGACACCCCCCGACCCCTCTGGACAGCCCCCCGCCCCTCCTGGACACCACCCCCCACCCCCTACCCCCTTGGACACCCCCTATACATCCCCCAACCCTCTGGACAGCCCCCCCACCCACCCGGACAACCCCAAATACCCTCTGGAGAGGCCGCCACCCACTTGGACAGCCCCCCACACCCATCCACCCCCTTGGACACCCCCCTGGACACCCCACCGACCCCTCTGGACAGACCGCCACCCCCTTGGACAACCCCCCACACCCACCCATCCCCTTGGACACCACCCTGGACACCCCCTGACCCCTCTGGACAGCCCCCGACCCCTCTAGAAAGCACCCCCACCCCTCCTGGACACAACCCCCCGCCCCGACCTGCTTGGACACCCCCCTGGACACCCCCCAACCCTCTGGACAGCCCCCCACCCCTCCTAAACACCACCCCCTACCCCCTACCCCCTTGGACACCCCCCTGGACACCCCCCAACACCCACCCACACCCTTGGACAGCCCCCCACACCCACCCACCCCCTTGTAAACCCCCCTGGACACCCCCCGACCCCTCTGGACAGCCCCCCACCCCTCCTGGACACCACCCCCACCCCCTACCCCCTTGGAAACCCCCCTGGACATCCCCCAACGCTCTGGACAGCCCCCCACCAACCCGGACAACCCCAAATACCCTCTGGAGAGGCCGCCACCCACTTGGACAGCCCCCCACACCCATCCACCCCCTTGGACACCCCCCTGGACACCCCACCGACCCCTATGGACAGGCCGCCACCCCCTTGGACAACCCCCCACACCCACCCATCCCCTTGGACACCACCCTGGACACCCCCCGACCCCTCTGGACAGCCCCTGACCCCTCTAGAAAGCACCCCCACCCCTCCTGGACACAACCCCCCACCCCGACCTGCTTGGACACCCCCCTGGACACCCCCAACCCTCTGGACAGCCCCCCCACCCCTCCTAAACACCACCCCCACCCCCTACCCCCTTGGACACCCCCCTGGACACCCCCAACACCCACCCACACCCTTGGACAGCCCCCCACACCCACCCACCCCCTTGTAAACCCCCCTGGACACCCCCCGACCCCTCTGGACAGCCCCCCGCCCCTCCTGGACACCACCCCCCACCCCCTACCCCCTTGGACACCCCCTGGACATCCCCCAACCCTCTGGAAAGCCCCCCCACCCACCCGGACAACCCCAAATACCCTCTGGAGAGGCCGCCACCCACTTGGACAGCCCCCCACACCCATCCAACCCCTTGGAAACCCCCCTGGACACCCCACCGACCCCTCTGGACAGGCCGCCACCCCCTTGGACAACCCCCCACACCCACCCATCCCCTTGGACACCACCCTGGACACCCCCCGACCCCTCTGGACAGCCCCCGACCCCTCTAGAAAGCACCCCCACCCCTCCTGGACACAACCCCCCACCCCCGACCTGCTTGGACACCCCCCTGGACACCCCCCAACCCTCTGGACAACCCCCCCCACCCCTCCTAAACACCACCCCCACCCCCTACCCCCTTGGACACCCCCCTAGACACCCCCCAACACCCACCCACACACTTGGACAACCCCCCACACCCACCCACCCCCTTGTAAACCCCCCTGGACACCCCCCGACCCCTCTGGACAGCCCCCGACCCCTCCTGGACAGCCCCCCACCCCTCCTAAACACCACCCCCACCCCCTACCCCCTTGGACACCCCCCTGGACACCCCCCAACACCCACCCACACCCTTGGACATCCCCCCACACCCACCCACCCCCTTGTAAACCCCCCTGGACACCCCCCGACCCCTTTGGACAGCCCCGAAAATGGTGATGTGATCCCAAATCCATGCACCTATGCCATGGTTGTGTGTGAATAAAGTAGTAACAACTGTAAAAGGGCAACCCATCCAAATGGAAACGCCCCAACCCTCTCGGGGATTTATAGAAAACGATGAAAAATTAGTGAAATCATAAAATTAGTCAATATTGCAAGTCGAACTAATAGATCTAGGGATGATAAATAAGATTATGGTGCCAAAATGAGTTAAAAGGGTTTGCAATCGAATAATCTTCTAAACCAACGAAATGGACGAGCCGATTCGGGTTTACGCACGAGAGAGACGAGTCGCGACTGTCGAAGGTAAACTCGCGAATGACAATCCACGGGTCTGGGTAAATTTTTAAATGAGTTATCACGTCGGTTATTCAATAACCGACGTTATAATTTTTTTAAAAACATTTATAATGTCGGTTATTCAATAACCGACGTAAAAACCTTCCTCCGATTCTTTTTTT
Source organism: Viscum album (assembly GCA_963277665.1). Taxonomy (NCBI): domain Eukaryota; kingdom Viridiplantae; phylum Streptophyta; class Magnoliopsida; order Santalales; family Viscaceae; genus Viscum; species Viscum album. The sequence goes on along the minus strand of OY728156.1, from coordinate 359,515,455 downwards.
AAGTCGGTTATCTTATAACCGACGTTATAAAGGGCTCAAAATCCGCGTTTTTTTACATCGGTTATTCCATAACCGACATCAAAAACATCTGCGGATTATTTTTTTACGAAGGTTATTTTATAACCGACGTAAAAAGGCCTTAAAAAACTGCGTTTTTTACGTCGGTTATTGAATAACCGACGTAATAACTCGTACATATGTCGATTTGTTACGTCGGTTATTGAATAACCGACGTAAAAAACACCCCCCGCTTCTGTTTTTATGGCGGTCAATGTATAACCGACGTAAAAAACGAAGCCGCGCGATTAATAACGTCGGTTATAAAAATAACCGACGTTAAAGGTGTACTAAACACAGGTTTTTACGTCGGTTATTAAATAATCGACGTAAAAAACCTCGTTTTACATATTATGACGTCGGTTTTATATAACCGACGTAAAAAATGGTGACGTAAAAAACATTTTCTGCACTAGTGTTTCCTTTGTGGATTGTGTTGTGCTATCCTGTGTGGTTTTACGTTTTGCTCTCCTATGTGGATTGGGTTGTGCTTGGGCTCAGATGTTGTAGCCGAACGAGATTTGATTACTTAGGTATATGTATGGGCATATACCTAAGTAGTGTCGGATGATACTTCGTGATTGTATATTTCCTTTGTGGATTATCCTTTTTGGATTTTGGGAGACCTTTGGGGGTCACAGGGTCCCTACTGAGTAGCTTATACTCACCCCTGCATGGGCTATGCTCGCACTACGTTGTGTTGGTTGCAGACGACAGATAACACTGATTTTGGTGGAGGCTTGCGGAGCAAGACGGTACCTGGAGGTGGACCACTGGGTGGGACGTACTCAGAGCGGTCGGATGGACCCGAGGAGCAGTATAGTCTTTCTATACCCACCCTTCAGGTGGGATTTCCAGTGGGCAGCTCAAAGTTGCGGCTTTACATTTCAGTTGCTTTTTTCCCTTTTCAGTTGTACTTTACTTTCAGTTTGGTTTTGTATTCTGGACTACTTAATTTTCCGCACTTACTTTTGTACTCATCTTTTACTTAGTGTTTACTTCTGCCTACTTAATTTGTGGTGTTTGTTGTTTACTTTACAAAGGCAATGACTTCCCTTTATTGGGATTTACGCCGTGGTGCTAGTCGCCAGCCCCTGGCCTATGGACGACGAGCTTGGGGTAGTCACAACACGGGCCCCGAGGATGGGTCGTGAAAAATTGGTATCAGAGGAGTTCGGTTCTACCGCAGACTCTGATCTTTCTTCTATGTGAAGCAATAGTGTTAAGCATATTGAGTGTGGTTATCAGTCCAGGGAGCCCAGTGTTGGTGCGGTGGCCGACGTATCCGTTCAACAGGACCCTAACTTCTGATTTCCGACTTAATGCACAAAAACATTTATTGCATGTGTGTTTCAAGTTTTCTTTGTGATTACTTTGTATCAACTCACCAGGTATACTGTTCTGACCGTGGCACACCTGTTTCCTTTTTAGGATGGCCCCACGATGACAGCCAGCTAGGGTTCCGAGAGTTGAGTGTGATGACAGGCCACCGAGCGACGAGGCCTCGGTACAGGGCCCTTTGACAGCTGAGGCACCGGTGGTACCTCTACCCGCCGAGGCACCGATGCTTCCAGCCGCAACTGCTGACGATGCACATCGCCTTAGTGCACTGCATGAGTTCCAGCACCAGTGACCACCTAGGTGCCACGGGGAGACGGACCCCCAGGCAGCCGAGGACTGGCTGGAGGTATTAGTGCAAGTTTTTAGGCTAGTGAGGACACCAGCAGACTTCATGGTGATCCTCGCAGAGAGCCTACTGCATGCAGCAGCGGGTCGATGGTGGAGCTTGATGATCCAGGTGCACGATGAGGCATCTCTCCTCTGGATAGACTTTGAGGGCCTCTTCCTCTTAGAGTTCGTCCCGGCCACCCTCCGTGCGGTGTGCATCCAGGAGCTTCTTCAGCTACGGCAGGGCAGATTGACGGTCTCCCAATACTCGGCGAGATTTACCGATCTCTCGCGTTACTCGACAGACATGGTACGGGACCCATTCTTCTGGGATCGGACCTTTGAGTAGGGACTGAGACATGAGATCAGGGCATCGCTGATCTCCCTCAGCATTCCGACTCAGGCAAGAGTACTGGAGCGAGCCCTTTTGATCGAGAGCTTCCTTGCTGAGCCTTCATCAGCAGCGAGACCTACTGCGGGGTGGCACGTAGCAGAGTCTTCTGCAGTAGGCATTCGACGGATGACTCAGGGGTCCAGGCAGACCAGACCCTCACGTAGACGGCCTCAGGACACCGGCTCAGTAGTGCGGGGCACACAGCACGGAGCCAGTCTTTCGAGAGGCAGGCAGTGCTACACATGCAGTGGGCAAGGCCACATGGCTTGTGACTGCCCGATGCACCATGCCGAGGAGCAGCAGACAGTTGAGGGGCCACCCAGGCAGAGGCACAGGGTCGACCGTGGAGGTCCGCAGGGAGGAGACGGATGAGGAAAAGGAGCTGGCCGAGCAGCAGGTGGTGGGCGACTCATTGAGGCTCTACCACCACCACCCCCATGAGGTCCACCCCGACCACAGGGAGCTAACGGGTAGAGACAGGCAGAGCTCCAGGCAGCGGTGGCCTACGACCACGGCGCGCCCGAGATGATTCGAGGTACTATCTATGTCTATTCCACCCTTGCTGCAGTTCTTATAGACACAGGAGCGAGTCACTATTTCATAGCCACAACCCTTTTTCGGAGCTTGGAGATTCCGACAGAGCCGTTGGCTCGATCCTTACGGCTAGAGACTCCTACGGGAGCAGACTCGACGATTACGCACTGGTGTTGGCAGTGTGAGCTTACTATAGGAGGCGAGAGCTTCGGCTGAGATCTTCTTGTAGCGGTGTCGAGGCCTTACGACATCATCTTGGGTATGGATTGGTTATCTACAGTTTATGCTCAGATCGACTGTATTAGGCGCATGGTGCGATGTGTGCGCACCGACGGGAGTAGGTTCACCTTCACCGGCGAGAAGGGAGCCTTCGCAGCAAAGGATGAACTTCCACAGAGGAGAGGACAACCCATCACTCATCAGTTGGCTATCCTCATTCTTGGAGTAGTTGACGTAAAGAGTCCTAGTTTCCCTACAGTGGTGGATCAGTATGCGGACTTCATTCCCAACGACGTCCCAAGGCTACCTCCTCGCAGATAGGTAGACTTTTATATTGATATGTACCTCGGGACAGCCCCGACATCCACTCCAGCATATCGGATGGCCCCCACTAAGCTTCGAGAGCTACGAGTACAGTTGGAGGACTAGCAGGGCAAGGGATTCATCCGACCCAGTGTTTCACCCTGGGCTTCCCCTATATTGTTCACCAAGAAGGTGGATAGGAGCTTGCGAGTTTGTGTCGACTATCGTAGCCTGAACCAGGTGACAGTGATGAACAAGTATCCGCTACCGATGATTGATGACATCTACGATCAGCTCAAGATAGCACGATGGTTCTTGAAGTTAGACCTTAGGTCAGGCTATCATCAGCTCAGAGTTCAGGACGAGGACGTGCCGAAGACGGCCTTCAGCTGTCGGTATGGCCACTATGAGTTCTTGGTTATGCCATTCAGCATGACCAATGCTCCGGCAGTGTTCATGGGCCTCATGAACAGGATCTTTCAGCCATACCTCGATCGATTTGTCGTAGTCTTCATCGATGACAGTTTGATATACTCGACGACTGAGGAGGAGCACGCATGCCACTTGTGGGTTGTACTAGACACACTCCGAGAGAACCAGCTTTATGGCAAGCTCTCAATGTATCAGTTCTGGATACGTGAGGTCCACTTCTTGGGACACGTCATCTCGAAGGCGGGAGTTGTGGTGGATCCTGTGAAGATCGAGGCAGTGCTAGCTTGGGAGCCACCCAAGAGCGTGACAGAGGTGTGGAGTTTCTTGGGACTAGCTGGATACTATCAGATATTTGTGCCAGAATTCTCCAGTGTTGCGGTACAACTCTCAGCTTTGACAAAGAATGGGAAACCCTTTGTGTGGTCAGACAGATGTTAGCACAGCTTCTAGGAGCTGAGATAGAGATTGAACAGCGCCCCTATCTTGAGGTTTCCTGAGGAGGTAGTAGGGTACATAGTCTACTGCGATGCATCAGGGATCGGACTCAGATATGTCATGATGCAGGATCGGGCGGTGATCGCCTATGGATCATGTCAATTGAGGCCGCATGAGCAGAACTACGCTACACATGACCTGGAGTTAGCAGCAGTGGTCTTCACTCTGAATACATGGCGACTCTATCAGATGGGCGAGCTCTTTATAGTCTTTTTTGACCATCAGAGTCTCAGGTACATCTTCTCTCAGATGAACCTGAACCTGAGACAGCGGCGGTGGCTTGAGTTCCTCCAGGACTATGACTATGAGATAGTCTATACTCATGGGAAGGGGAATGTGGTAGCCGATGCTCTCAGCCGGAGGACAGACATTCAGCTACTCGAGGAGGCGACAGAGCAGCTATCCGCTTTGTAGATATCCTTCGTGGATAGAGATGGAGCAGCCTTCCTTCAGTCTCTCACAGTCACCCCTCCACTACTACAGCGGGTCAGAGAGGCACAGCATGGGGACTCTGGCTGTGAGATGCGGTGTGCACAGATATCCTCAGGACAGGCACATGATGGCTTCTCCATTGGAGTAGAGCATGAAATCCTTTTCAGAGGACGTACCTCAGTACCAGTTGCTTTACGGGAGGAAGTGCTGAGAGAGTTTCACACTTCTCCCTTACCGGTACATCCTGGAGTGGCGAAGATGTACCAGGATCTAAGACAACAGCACTGGTGGCCAGGCATGAAGAAGGCTATGGTAGAGTTCTTTTCACAATGCCTCACCTGCCAACAGGTGAAGGCAGAGCATCAGGTACCAGTAGGCTTGGTACATCCCTTGGAGGTCCCAGAGTGGAAGTGGGAAAAGATATCTATGGACTTCGTGACTGGAATTCCATGCACTTCCAGAGGTCATGACTCCATCTGGGTGATTGTCGACCGACTCACCAAGTCGTCTCACTTCTTACCCATCAGAGAGCAGGGCTCAGTGGAGAGCATGGGGCATCTCTATGTTCAGAAGATTGTAAGGCTTCACGGTGTGCCATCATCTAACTTCTCCAATCGAGATGCTCACTTAACTTCTCGGCTTTGGAAGGGGTTGCAGGAGGTGTTCGGGACGCAACTACGTCTGAGCACCGCCTTTCACCCTCAGACGGATGGTCAGACGGAGAGGACCATTCAGACTCTCGAGGACATGATCCGCACATGTGTTCTCAACTTTGGTCGCAGCTGGGAGGACCACCTTCCCTTGGTGGAGTTTGCGTACAACAACAGCTACCACTCCACCATCGGGCTGACACCATAGGAGGCGTTGTACAACAGACCATGCAGATCTCCTTTGTGCTGGATAGACCCTGGGGAGTCAGCACTTGTGGGACCAGAGATGGTCCGGGCCATGACAGAGAAGGTCCAGGTCATCCCGGAGCAGATGAGGACAGCTCAGAGCCGGCAGAAGTCTTATGCTGATAGGAGGCGGAGGCCAATAGAGTTCGAGGATGGCGACCACTTCTTCTTGCGTGTCTCACCTCGACGTGGATTACAGAGATTTGGCCGAGGCGGCAAGTTGTCTCCACGCTTCATCGGACCATTCCAGGTCCTCAGTAGGATCGGCGAGGTGGCTTATCGCCTGGCTCTACCACCTTAGTTGCACCGGGTGCACGACGTCTTCCACGTATCTCAGCTGAGGAGATATGTGCATGACCCGATGCATATCATTGACCATGGGGAGCTGGATGTTTTGGATGGGGAAACTTTTGCGGAGGTCCCGGTGGAGATCGAGGATCGACAGGAGCGGGTCCTACGTGGATGATCGATTCCTCTTGTGCGCATCATATGGCAGCACGGGAACCTCCAAGAGAGCACTTGGGAGCGGGAGGCTCAGATGCATGCTCAGTACCCACAGTTCTTTCCCTAGCTTATGATGTATCTTTATGGGGACGTAAAGCCCTAAGGTGGGAGTGAGGTAATGACCCGTAAATTTCAAGGAATTTTTTTTTCTTAATTTTTTTTGGAATTTTACAAGAACGTAGTTTTTGACGGCACGTGATTCTGAGGCCTGATGTGCCTGAAATCATTTTCCAATGTTTGGCTCCAGTACGTTTAGTGAACGAACAAGCGGGTTTTTCTAACTTTTGAACCGGTGATCAGAATCGAATTCCAAGGGCACCGATGGAATCGCAGCGCCTGTACTTGCGTAGAAACTCCTCTTCCGGAGTTGCGTTTTCTCGGATGTGGTTTTTAATTTTTGGGGGTTATGTGAAGAAAATAAAATAAATTGGTGCGATAACTTTATTTTATTTCACTTAAGCCACTTAAAGCCACTTAAAGCTCCTTAAGCTGAGTTGAAGCGGATAGGGTGGAACCTAAAATATCCTATCCTCTTGGTAGGATATTTGTGAGGTGGGGCCCGCACGAGCCCCACCGTTTCTTTTCCCCTAAGTAACACACCCGCACCCCCCCCCCTTTAATGAAAGTCAACTGACGCGTTTTCTAAATTCTTAACGCCCCTTTTAATTGGGCGGTTAGTTTCGTTGCATTTAATTCTATGAATTAATTTGTTCGTTACTTATCTTTAATTTTTGTTTATTGGCACGTAATAAAATAAGACCAACACATGTCTTCTTGAGAATTGTTCGTTGAGAGGATTTGATAGAAACATTAAGTCCTTCATCCTCCTTTGTGAAGAACGCAAAGAACGCGAAGAACACGAAGAACGACGGCCTCCGAAAAAGGGCGACGAAGAACGCCAGACCCTCAGAGATTGACGCGACGCGACGCCGACGCTTCTTCCGCGACGTTCCATCCCCATGAAAATCTTCGATCGGCATCTTGAGGTAGGGGATTGCGGTCCTTTTAATTCTTTTTGGATTATAACATCAACATGGATTTAATTGTTATAACTAAATCTGTATGTTCTTGATCCTCGGAGTTTGTCTACGCGACGCGGAGTACCGCGCGACAACGACGCTCTTCCACGACGCGACGATCCTTTTTCTTCCGCGACTGTCAATTCCGCGACAAACTCGCATCCGACGACGACATTGAGGTAGGGATCGTTTTGAAAATGATAATACCCATGTTTGTTTTCCTCCAAGTCAAGAATACGGACCAACCAATTAACAAGTTGGTCCGCGTATTATTATTGTGGGTCAAGGTTTATCAATTGCTGGGAATTATGGTGTTGTTTCAAACCGCTAACGCGATGGGTGCGGACCAACGAACAAGTCCGAACCTACCACCCTTTTGTTCTTGGTGTATGGAATGGTGTACGATGACCAAACGGGCCGTAGAGTCGATTTGCTGATTCAGCAGTGAAGAACAGGACCCGAGATGAGCTACAGCGTAGACGAAAATGAAATCGGACCACCGGAGCAACTCCGGTGGCCCGCGGACTCCACCGGTGGCGCCCTGACGTGCCGCCAGATGGAGCCGCCGTGGCTGAATCCGCACCGGTGGGGTACGGTTCCGCAGTCGTGCAGAATCGAAGGCAGGGACGCAGCCGGCTGCCACGTCCGTTGGCGAGAGGCAGCCCCAATCGGGGCCGCGGATCCTTCATGCGGGGGCAGCGTGCCCCCGCACGCGGTTTCCATCGCTCAGCCGCTCGGCCGAGCCGAGCCGAGCCAACTCGCCGGACCGGGTCATGCCCAGGCCAGGCCGGGCCGCCCTGGACAGGCTGGGTCGCGTCCAACCGGGTCGGACCCGGACCCGGGTTGGGTCGACCCGGTTCATGCCGACCCTGGGGGGGTCGGGCCGGGTCGGTCCGGGCCCAGACCCCCGTTTCCAGACCTTTTCGGTCTTTTTCTCATAACCTGAGCTACGTGCCTCCGAATGATGCGACTTCAGTGGTGATGTGATCCTTGCATCGAGATGGTAATTTCAGTATATCACACTCAAGGTTTCAGAATACTTTGGGCTCGACCGGGTTGGTTCGTACACAAAACCAACCGGTCCCTCAGAGCGGAAACACTCATATCTTGAGCTTCAGACGTCTGAATGACATGCCATCGACATTGTTGAATTCCTCTAAGTGATACGGATCTTTTGGATTACTCCGACCGAGGTTTGGACGCAGGTGGAGTATGGTCGGGTTGGTTTTTCCTTAAAAACTAACCGTGCCCCTGGGACGAAAAAGCCAATAACTCTCAGACCGGGCGTCCGATTGACACGCCGTCTGCAACGTTGAGTTCTTGTTGACAATACGGAACTTTTGGATACATAAACTCTGGACTATGTTTCAGTTTATGTATCTGCCTCTCGGCTCATGGAGAGGACCCTCCCTAATATGCTTACTGTGTGCGGGAACCCGAGAGCTGGCTGCGACTGCTACTGTGACGACGACGACTGTGCAGAGATCCTCAGTGGATTCGACGGTGACGACTACAGCACTCAGCGATCCTTTGTGGGTCAGTGCTACCGATCCTGTGTGGGTCCGATCCTGTGCGGGTCAGCACTCAGCGGTCCTGTGTGGGCCAACGCCTACAGATCCTGTGTGGGTCTGATCCTGTGTGGGTCATTGTGGGGGTTAGTTAGCTATCGATCCTTTGTGGGTCAGATACTTTGTGGGTCGTTGTGGCGGTTAGTACCTATCGATCCTTTGTGGGTCAGATCCTTTGTGGGTCATTGCGGGGGTTAGTACCTATCGATCCTTTGTGGGTTCGACGGCTTAGATGAATCAGTGGCAAAATCTGGTCATCTTTATTGTCATACAAAGAAGTATTCCTATGTGAGCTGAATCCCTTTTTCATTCCTTTGTGGATTGTGTTGTGCTATCCTGTGTGGATTTACGTTTTTCTCTCCTATGTGGATTGGGTTGTTCTTGGGCTCAGATGTTGGAGCCGAATGAGATTTGATGACTTAAGTATATGTATGGGAATATACCAAAGTAGTGTCGGATGTTACTTCGTGATTGAATCTTTCCTTTGTGGATTATCCTTGGTGGATTTTGGGAGACCTTCGGGGGTCTCGAGGTCCCTACTGAGTAGCTTATACTCACCCCTGCATGGGCTATGCCCGCACTACATTGTGTTGGTTGCAGACGATGGATATCGCTGATCGTGGTGGAGACTTACAGAGCAGGATGATACCTGGAGGTGGACCACTGGGTGGGACGTACTCGGAGCGGTCGGCTGGACCCAAGGAGCATTGGAGGGTTTCTGTACCCACCCTTCTGGTGGGATTTCCAGTGGGCAGCACAACGTTGCAGCATTACTTTTCAGTTGTTGTTTTCCCTTTCCAGTTGTACTTTACTTTCTGTTTGGGTTTGTATTCTGGCCCACTTACTTTTCTGCACTTACAGTTGTAATCAACTTTTACTTAGTGTTTACTTCTGCCTTCTTACTTTGTGGTGTTTTTTGTTTACTTTACAAAGGCAATGCCTTCCCTTTATTGGGATTTATGCCTTGGTGCTTGTCGGAAGCCCCTGGCCTATGGAAGGTGGGATTGGGGTAGTCCCGACACAAGCCCTGAGGACGGGTCAGGACGGGTCAGGACAGGTTCACAGTTTGGATTTGTGGTTTTACATACCTGGTGAGAACAATGAAGTTGGATCTATCCAAACACATACCCTTGTATAGTTCATGCACACTGTCTATCACACTGTGAACAACTAGCGTACTTGGCACTATTTATGTCCCCTCACATGAGCTAGGAACACTGATATACCAAACATGAAATATTGTGCACACCCTATGCAACCCACAACATCACACTGCATGGTATTTCTAAACCATGTTCCCTATAAGGCATTATTAAGGAAAACTATATACTTGGAATATTTCTTACAAAACATGAAGTTCTGGGCTCCGAACAAGACCCATAAACTCATGATTCCTTACTTAGACCATATGAATCATTTATGAATATAAAATAAGGAATTCAATTAAGGGGTCTATACCACATAAAAACAAATTTTTTATAGATTGGTTTAATGAACTATAAAATAATGAAATCCACTCATAATTGATAGAAGCTATTGGAAAAAACCCTTTGATAGTTCGTGGTTTGGATAAATTTATTATGTGTTGTCCAAAACCTATGTTTAATAATAAATAAATTTCCTCTCACATTGAATAAAAATCAAATCAAGAGTCTATTTCTATTTACAGAAATATTTTGGATCATGACATTGGTTTAACATTCTTTCTATAGATCTCTCCCAAGGTTCCCTTAAGATCTCAAGAATATCCTCTCAATATTTTAGAAGTTCCACCCCAATGTAATAGATCTTCACCATCTCCTCTTTATTCAAGAAACTATTTATGTTATTCTATTTTGTTTTTATATTTTTCATATTGGGATAAATTTTCCAACACTTTATTACCCTTATTATTTCCATGTGATGAGGTACGCCTTTCACTCTCATTAATAACTCACATGAATCATTAAGTATCCCAATTATATTACTGAAATATCATATTATATTATTTTCCAAAAAATTTTATTGTGAACAGTTATACAAATTTCCACTCAATGATATTCACCTTATTGTACCTTAAATTCAATTATTAGGTAATTCCTTGTATATATCCCACGCTACTTAATTTTGTGATTATATTTGATGAAATAGGATCCTATGTTGAATAATCTATGTGGCACATTTATGTATGTATATTATATAAATGTGATTAGAGGGATCAAAATTAAATATCCATCCAATTAATTCGGTAATCTTATAATCTCATCCATCCAATGGGCCGAAGGCCTTCATTTTTTTTATTGATTTTGATAATCCACATTTCAAGGGGCGAGGTGGAACCCTCACAAGGCCCGTAGGCGTAAGTATTACATGGCCTATAGGCCTTAGAGTAATTCATTTCCCATAGGCTCCAAACATTACATACAACCCGGACTAACTACTTGTAACTACTCTTACCCCGCATCCTTATCATGAAATCATCTCTCCACCTTCGCATGGCAGTTCGGCTAGGCTTTACCGTGCATGCACTGGCTTGTCCCGATGGTAGGTTCCATACCCTCTCATTCTTGCATCAATTTAGCTTCAGCTATAGTGAGAGCTCCATGATCCTCCTTCTTATGAAGCATGTTCCCTGTAGGTTGTCTTGTTTGCATCAACACTTAAGGTGTCCTGAAGGCCTTGGGGTGGACTGAAGGCCTTACTGACCCGAAGGCCATAATGGCCCGAAGGCCTTAAAGGACTTGGGAACCAAATCGGTGGCCGGAAGGCCCAAACGGGGGAATATTCCCGACTGCTACAGTGCTATATCACTATATAGTTCACTTGAGATTATCCAAAGAACAATATGTTGTGTTTTCCAGGCATTTATCCTTGAATTATGTTTATGATGTCATGTTTTTTTGTTTGCACATTCCCATGTTAATTTTATGTTATCATATTATATCATGAATCATTGTTCAAAATTATGATTCTCACACATCTTATGTTACATTAATATGCCTTTTGTATCACATGTACGTATTTACCTTATGATATGATTTTTTATTCCCTTATAGGGATTTATATCTTACCCCTTTCTCATTTACATCCCTAGGTTATCCAATGCTGTTTTAAAAGAATGATGAAATTTTAGGACCATATTAATATAGTTTTCAATGATTTTGTTATAATATTAATTCATTTTATTATGACATGTAACTAACTTATAAAATAAATTAGTCTTCATGATATTTAGGGATTGTATAATTTGTTCTTTTAAGTATTAAATCATAAAATAAAGTATATTAAATATATGTGTTTTCATAATCACGCATCCTGACATCTGATGTGCTAACTGATTTCACCAACCAAGGAATACCTACCCTTTATCAACCATTAGAACTCTTGGATCACATCACATTATATCATAAGGATCACATCCATATTAATCACACAAGGTAATAAAAAATATTATTTATTTATATGAACCATTAAAATAATATTTTAGGTTACAACTATAAGAAACTTATTAGAATATTTATTAAGATATATGAACCATTAAAATTTTATTTTAGTAATAACTTCTAGTTTCATCAACTTTTAAGGAAGAATTATACCAATTAATTATGAATGAAGCATGAATTTTATTTCCATTAAATTATATGGAAGAAAATTTATTTTTAAACAATGTTATTTAATTATATATCCTATAATAAATAATATATTTAAATTATTTATTTATTTTCCAAGTATAAAAAACATTCTAAAAATAATATAAATATAAATAGAATAATATTTAGGAAAAAAGATTCAAACCGTTATCACGGTGGAAATATATTCAGTCATTATAAGCATAAAATAGTTATTTTAATCTCATTAAATCTTTATTAAGGTTAGTAACACCATAAATAAAGAGATAAATCATTATAAATTTGTGATTACACATAAAACATGGGTAGTAATGAGTCCCCATCCTAGAATTGAATTATCCAACCATGATTTGCTGAAAAAATAGTGTAAAATGAAATAATTTATCTACCTAGATTTCCCAAAGAAAAGAAATTTAACAACCATTCAATATTTTTTAGATTCGGAGGGAAAATAAAAGAGGAAGAAGTTGATTAATCAAATTTTACATGATTCTAAAAAGAATAGAGTTTGAACCAAACTATTAACACAACTAAAAAATAAAAATAAGGTGGTTCCCAATAGTGATATATAACTCTTCAAGGGAGAAGAAAAAAAATCCGGTTCATCTGGAATAAAAAAACTAGTAAATATTAAAATGAAGGAAATATAGTTATTTTAAAGTGAAGGATTTGAGACAATTTAGATTTCAAAATGGTAAAATATTAGTAAAAAATTAATATGGATCTCATTTAATTCATTCTGAAGAGCCATATTAAAAGTGTTTAATTTTAGACAAAAATTGAGATAAATATCTTCTTTGAAATGACCATTAATTTTTATTCTTTAAGTATTTATAACAATTATTTACATGAAAAGGTCATATTTAAAATATTTTGGAAAAAACTATATGTTTTGAAAAATAACTAGGATATTATTAATTTAGACTAACATTCTACCATTTTTTCAAATTTTTCCATTACAACATATTTCTACAATTATCCAGTCTTCTTGTATAAAACCATCCTACTACCATTATCCAATATTCTTTTTTTGATCAATATATTACCACTATGAAATCTTCTACCATTAAAAAAATATTCTATAGTTATCCAATCTACTATCAGTAGTTAAATTTTCTACCATTAGCTAATCTATCACTGTTAGAAAAATCTTCTACCATTAGCCAGTATGCACCCATTAAACCAATCTCTTATTGTTACTCAATTTATTACTATTAGAACAATTTATTATCTTTGAACAATCTCTTACTATTTGACTAATATACCATCATTATCAATATTTTTAAAATTAGACCAATATTCTACTATTATCCAATCTTCTACCATTTAGCCAATATGCTATCATTAAACCAAGAGAACACATGGAAATTTTTGCGAAAATAAGATCTCGAACTACCCCTTTGAGCCACTAGGCCTAGGGAAAACACAAATCAAAAGTTTTTAGAAACTGTCACGGCCTGTCTCCTAGGGACCGTGCCATGACAACCCCAAGCCCACCTTCCATAGGCTAGGGTCTGGCGACAAGCACCAAAGGTGTATTCCCCAAAACTAGGAAGGCATTACATTTATATCTAGTAAAAACACGTAACCAAGGACACAAAAAATTATGAACATGAGTAAACTGTATAGTTAAATTGTGAGTAAAATATGCCAGAGGTTCCATAAAACAAGCCCAACTAAAAAGTATAAGAAAACTGAAAAGTACAAGTAAATTGAAACAGCTCCTGTGAACACCAACCAAAGCTTCTACCTGAAGGGTAGGTACTGATCTCAAATAGTCATCTCTACAGTATTCCTTTTCTAATTTCCACCTCCGAGATCCCTTCAATCTTGGTACCCTCATCCTCAGTTAGTGATGTCCGTCATCTACACCAAACACTACAAGGTTCGGGCATAACACGTATAGGAGGGATTATAACGATACTCAGTAGGGACCCTAATACACTCAAGTTCTCATAAAATCCACAATGGATAAACCACAAAGCATGAAATCAACTGAAAACCCTACTTCAGTATATTTCCATACATATACCAAAGTTATCATATATACCCATCTCAATTATAAGGAAACACAGAGTCCAACTCAAAAGTCCAAGCTCAACTATTCCACAAAGGAAGGAGTACCATGAAGGTAAGTACCACACAGGTATGCCACACAGAACAATACCACCAAGGTATTACCACAAAAGAATGTACCACATAGGTACAGACTCATCTCACACCAGGTATAACTTAGGAACAGTAGTAGAGATGATTGGATGTAACTACTAATTAATCTTACTCTGTTAAGTGGAAGACCCACGAAGGATCCTATATCATCATCAAATCCATAGAGGATTTATTAAAGTGTTAGTAAGTATTTAGACACTCATAGGATCCTAGTATATCATCACTACGTGGTTAGACCCACACAGGATCCTAGTACATCTTCACATCCAACTTGAGGGTTCCCACACTAAGCTCGCTCGTCTCTGAGAGGGTCTGCTCCTCATGAAATTGTTCGATACTATAACTATCATAAATTAACACAAATAAGTATCCCAAAGGACCTCCAAATCATTGGAGTATCAACGAACTCGTTGGTGCCTCAATCCGATGCCTGGTCCGTAAGTTATTAGCCTTTCAGTCCAGACGGCCTAGTTGGATTCATGCTTGATCCAACCCGACCATACCCCAATGTTATCTATATTGCCAGTGGGGTATACCATAGGAAACATCTCACTCCATGGTTTGAATTGCTGCAGACAGTTTGTCAAACAGATGCCTCGTGCCAAAGTTATGGCCAAAATATGGAATGGGTCAAAACTGGTCTGGGTCCTATCTGACCCAACCCCACCCTCTTGGATGACTCAGTTTGGGTCGACCCGGCCCAACCTGCTGGGTCCAGTCTGACCTGTGGTGGGCGGCCCGACCTGTGCTAGGCAGTCCTGCTTGCACTAGATGGCTCGTAGTGCGGTGGTGCGGGGGGCGCTGGTGTACGACGGGGTGGGCGCGTGGCGGTGGGGCAGCCATGGTGCGGCGGGGCAGTCGCGGCTGTCCGGATAGGAAGCTATCATCTTCGTGCAGCGTGGCCACGCACCACGCCTTCAGCGGCATCTGGAAATGATCCAATCGTCCTTCCCTCACCGTCGTGGCACATGGATGTAGTTCTCTTCTATCAGGCGTTACGGTCGCGACGTCGCCTTCATCGCTGCCGAACGTGGTGTCGGCTGCTGTTCTCATGCCCCACCGATGTCGGTTTCTGTCCTCCTACATCGCGATGACCGCACCAACCATGAAGGATAATAGAGTGATCAGGCCATGTTTGTTTTGGCCCGCCCCCTCTGCAGTAGTTCAGTACCAGGCATATCAAGTTTATTAGTTCGACGTAAAACATGATGAATAACAAAACCCCTACCTCGAAGGTTTGTTGATGTTAGTGAGGAGAGAAGGGTGGATTTCGGTTCTTCATTGTCGAAGACATCCCCCATTGGAGGTGGCACAATCTTCATTGAATAGATTCTTTGTTGGGAGCTGTTCTTCATTGGAGAAGTTTAATCATCTCAAATGCTCTCCCATTTTCCTTTTCCCACAAAAAGAATGAGGTTCCAATATAATTTAAGTCATGAAGATTAATTATGTTGGCACAATTAAAATGTTTTCACATATCATTAATTTTTACTTGGATCCAGCCATTTAATTGGGGAGTTGGCATAATTAATTTAGAGTAAAACCTTGGGTCACCCCCTCATTAAAGAGGGAGTTCAAGAGTCGTGTGGTCCCCACCTTTGAAATCAAGTTGGGGTTTTAGTTCAGGAGGTTCTTACCTTTATAACCCATGTAAAGTGGTTTGAAGAATAAAAATAAAATGATATTTTTTTTATTTTCTCACAAAAAAGTGAAAAACTATCATTCACGCTCGACCTACTGTGGTCGAGGTAAAGGTATTTTTAAGAAAATATCAACGCTGCGAGTTCAACGGTGTCCTCAGATTTCAATTCTGGGAACTGATTCAAAGTTTACAAACACCTGCTCACACATCTACTGAGCGTACCCAAAAATAAATTTCATAAATTCTTTCAAGACATACCGGGCCTCAGAATCACGTAACGTCAATTTTTGGGGTCTCGTAATATTTCATATAATTAAAAAAATTTAATTTCTGGGTAGTTATATTCTCCCCACCATGGGTATTTGTGTCCCCGTAAGCCACAACTAAAAACTAGGAAAAAAAGTTGGGGTACTAAGTAGATATCTGAGCCTCCCACTCCTATGTACTTTTTTGGAGGTTCCTGTGCTTCTAGAGAATGCACACCAGAGGTATAGACCATCCACGAAGGACCTGCTCCCACCAATCCTCAATATCTACTGGAACCTCCATAAACATCACCCCATCATCAATTTCCTGCTCTCTGTGGTCGATGACGTGGGTAGGATCATGCATGTATCTCCTCAGCTGGGATTAATGGAAGACATCGTGCACTTGGTGCAACTGAGGGGGAAGTGCTAAGCGGTAAGCCCCCTCGCCAACTCTACTGAGGACCTTGAAGGGTCTAATGAACCTTGGAGATAACTTTACACCCCAGCCAAATCTCCGCAAACCACATCGAGGTGAGACATGTAGAAAGAAATGATTGCCATCCTTGAATTCCAGAGGTCTCCGTCACCTATCGGAAATAAGACTTCTGCCTACTCTGTGCAGTCTTCATCTGCTCCTGGATGATCTCCACTTTCTCTGTGGTATCCTGTACTATCTTTGGTCCCATGAGTGCTGACTCCCCTGGGTCAGTCCAATGCAAAGGTGATGTGCAAGGTCGGCCGTACAATGCCTCAAAAGGTGCCATACCAATGGTTGAGTGATAGCTATTGTCATATGAAAACTCCACCAAAGGAAATTGATCCTCCCTACTGTGACCAAAATTAAGGACAGAAGCACATAGCATGCCCTTGAGGGTCTGAATGGTCTGCTCAGTCTGTTCATCCATCAGAGGATGGAAGGTGGTGCTCAAACGAAGCTACATCTTGAAATCCTCCTGTAAACCCTTACATATTTGTGAATTGAAACATGTATCACAATCAGAGACAATCGTTGAGGGTACTCCATGTAGTTCCACAATCTCCTGCAGATAGAGGCATCCCAATATCTCTACTAAACCCTGCTCTCTGATCGGTAGAAAGTGGGCCGACTGGGTGAGTCGGTCGACGATCACCTAGATAGAATCATGACCTCTAGATGTATGTGGATGTCCTATCATGAAGTCCATGGATATCCCATACCCCTTATACTCTGGGAACTCTAAAGGCTGAGCCAAGCCTACTAGTACTTAATGCACTGCCTTCACTTGCTGACAAGTGAGGCACTGAGAGACAAACTTTTCAATTTCTTTCTTCATTCCTGGCCACCAGTGCCATCGTCGGAGATCCTTGTATATCTTTTCCAATCCTAGATGTACCACTATAGGGGATTGTGGGACTCCCACAAAAATTCCTCCTAAATGACACTGGTACCATGGTACATCCTCTGAAGAGGATGACATGCTCCCCACCTTCAGAAAATCAATCAGGTTCCTGTCCTGTGGATATTTGAGCACAGTGTGCCTTGCAGTCAGTGTCCCCACACTACACCTCTCTAAATCATTGAAAAGGTGTGGGAGTGACAAACATATATTGATGAAAAGATGGTCCATCATGATCCACAAAGGATATCTGCAAAGTGCCCTACTCCTCCATCACCTCACCTAGTAGATGTATACCAGACCTCTTGCTGAGTGCATCTGCTACAACGTTCCCCTTCCCAGGAGTATAGACTATCTCGAAGTCATAGTCCTGGAGGAAATCAAGCCAACGTTCCTGTCTCAGGTTCAGGTCTTTATGAGAGAAGATATATTTGATACTCTTGTGATCTAGGTAGACTATAAAACGCTCGCTCATCAATGAATGTCACCACATATTCAAGGAGAATACCACTACTGCCAACTCCCGGTCATGGGTAACATAGTTTAATTCATGTTGTATCAACTATTAAGAACCATATGCAATCACTCCTTGATCCTGCATCAGGTAACATCCTACCTCTATCCCTAATGCGTCACCATAGACTACATTCCCTATACCCTCCTCTAGAATCCTCAAGATGGGGGAACTAGTCAGCCTCTGCCTCAACTCCTGAAAAATCCGCTGGCATCTCTCCAACCAAATGAAGGGTTTGCCCTTCTTTTTCAAAGCTGATAAAGGTGCTACAACTCTGGAGAAATCTGGCACAAATCTATGGAAGTATCTGGCCAAACCTAGGAAACTTCGTACCCCCGTCACACTCATGGGTTCCTCCTAGGAAAGTACCGCCTTAATCTTCGCCGGATCCACTGCAACTCCTGCCTCTGATATGACATGTCCCAGAAATTGAACCTCTTGGATCCAAAAATGGAACTTTGAGAGCTTACCATAAATCTGGTACTCTTAGAGTGTATTCAGTACAACCTGAAAATGATAGTCATGCTCATCCTCAATAGTCGAGTAGATCAGAATGCCGTCGATGAAGACTCCTACAATGCGGTCAAGGTGTGGCTGAACGACCATATTCATGAGTCCCATGAACACTGTTGGAGCATTGGTTATACTGAATGACATAACCACGAACTCATAATGGCCATACCCACATCTAAAATACTTCTTTTTGTAAATCCTTGTCTCACACTCTCAGCTGGTGATAGCCTGATCTGAGGTCTATCATCGAGAACCAATATGCTCCTTTCAGTTGATCAAAGAGGTCCTCAATCCTCAAGAGTGTGTACTTATTCTTCACGGTCACCTAGTTCAAGAGCTGATATTCATCACAAAGTATCAAACTTAGATCTGTCTTTTTAGAGAACAAAATTGGTGCTTCCTAAGGCGAAACACTGGGCCAAATGAATCTATTATTATGTAAGTCTTCCAGATATACCCACAGCTCACGAAGCTCCACAAGAGCCAGCCAATATACTGGTGTAGATATCGGTGGCATCCCAGGATACAAGTCAATGTAAAAGTCCACCTCTCTATGAGGAGGTAGAACTGAAACATCATGAGGGAAGCCATCCTTATACTGGTCCACCCCTGCAGGATAACTCAGACTCTCCACATCAATCGCTCTGAGGGTAAGACTAGCCAACTGCTGAGTGATTGGCTGCACTCTCCTCCGGGTAAGTCCATCTAGTGCTGCAAAGGCTCCCTTCTCACCAGTGAAGGTAAACCTTGTACCATCCATGCGGACACACTGCACTTTGTGCCAAATACAGTCTATCTGGGCATGGATTGTAGATAACTAGTCTATACCAAATATGACTTCATAAGGCCTCGATGCTGCTACTGGGATATCCCATCCAAAGCTCCCACCTCCTAGAGTAAGTTCACACTCTCGGAACTGGTCTGTAATCATTAAACCCTCTCCCATAGGAGTCTCTAGCCGTAAGGATCGAGCCAATGGTGCTTTCAGAATCTTCGATCTCTGAATGAGGGCAGTGGAAATAAAATAATGACTGGCACATGTGTCAATAAGTACTGCAACTAAGGTGGAGTAGACACATATCTACCTCGTATCATCTCCAGAGTGCCATGGTCATAGGAATCAGCTGCCTGGAGCTGAGTTCGCCCCTATCCGCCTACTCCCTGTGGTTGGGGTGGACCACCTGGGGGTGGTAGCGGTAACACCTCGAATCATTTCCCACTGCCAGTTTCACAACCAAATCCTCTGCCACATCTACCTGATCCCTGCGGACCTCCTCGGTCGAACCTCTGTCCCTGCCTGGGTGGTCCTTCGACCGTCTGCTTATCATCCATACAGCGGGTCAGGTAGTCACGAGCCATGTTACCCTACCCGCATGTGAAACAATTCCTATTCCTCGCATGATTGACTCTGTCTTCTGTGCCCCACACAACTGACATTGAATCATGCAGTCGTCCACTTATAGGTCTGGACCTCTTGGATCTCTGTGACATATATTTGCTTCCAGCTATAGAAGAATCCGCTACGTGACGTCTGGTGGTGGATCTTGCTATTGGTGACTGCTCAACAAAGAAAATATCCACTAAGAGGGCTCACTCTGACACCCCAACCTACGTTGATATGCTGAGTGAAATCATCGAAGCCCTGATCATCTTCTTGAGTACCTTCTTGAAGGTACGAGACATGAAGAATGGGTCCCGCACTATATCAGTGGAGTTGCGTGAGAGGTCAGTGAACCTCTTTGAGTACTAAGCCATAGTCATGTTTCCCTACTACAGATGAAGGAGCTCTAGTATGCGCAATGCCTGAAGGGTCACTGGGACAACATTTGCATGGAATAGGCTCTTTAAGTGTGCCTAGAGTATTGTCACCTCATCATGAACCTAGAGAATCAAGCTCCACCATCTGCCTACTGCTTACTGTAGAAGACTAGTGGCAAGGATCACCATGAGATCATATAGTGTCCCTACCAGTCTAAAGACTCTCACCACAGCCTCCATCCAATCCTTAGCCGCCTGTGGGTCCGTCTCTCCTATGAACATGCATGGCCTTTGGTGATGGAACTCTTGAAACGTGCTCAAGTGGCGTTCACCCTCTGCTGCTAGGGATAGTGGCAGCAGTGACCCAATGGGTAATGGTACCGCTAGTGCCTCCGTTGGTGCCTCTACTGGAATAGGAACCTGCACTAAGGCCTCATTGCTCAGTGGGCTATCAATGCGTACTATACGAAGAAACCTAGCTAGATTTTTGTGTGGAGGCATCCGGAAAAGAAACAGGTGCACCATGGTCCATAAATTATAATGGGCGAGATGACTCAAATAGATCACAAAAAAAACTATTGAAACACACACGCAATCAGTGTTTTCATGCACTAAGTCAGAAATCAGAAGTCAGAGTCTTGGTGTATGGATACGTTGGCCGCTACACCAACACTGGATTCCCTAAACTAATAACCACACTCATTACACTATAAACTATTACCGTTAAAAATATCAGAGTCCAAATTTCTATGGTAGATTCGAATCCTATGATACCAATTTGTTTCGAACTATCCCATGGGGACCATGCCATGACTACCCTAAGCCCACCTTCCATAGTCAAAGGGCTGGAGACTAGCACCAAAGGTGTATTCTCTAAAAATGGGAAGGCATTACCTTTATATCCTGTAAAAAAACACAACCAAGAACACATCAAATTATAAACATGATTAAACTGTATAGTAAAACTGTGAGTACAGTAAGCAAAAGGGTCCAGAATACAAGCCCAACTGGAAAGTACAGAAAAACTGAAGAGTACAAGTAAACTGTAACAACTCCTATGAAAACCCGCCAAGGATCTTACTTGAAGGGTAGGTATATATCTCGAATGGTCGTATCTATGGTATGAATCATCTAATGTCCACCTTCGATCTACCTTCAGTCTGGGTACCCTCATCCTTAGTCAGTGATGTCCGTATTCTGCACCAAACACAACCAGGTGCGGGCATATCCTGTGCAGGGGTGAGTATAACGATACTCAGTAGGGACCTCGAGACCCTCAAGGTCTCACAAAATCCACAAAGGATAAAAAAAAGCATGAAATCAACTGACAACCCTACTTAGGTATATTCCCATACATATACCAAAAGTTATCAAGTATGCCCATCTCAATCATGATGAAATACAAAGTCCAACTCAAAAGCCCAAGCTCAACTATTCCACAAATAAAGGAGTACCACGATGGTAATTACCACACAGGTACGCCACACATAATAATACCACCAATGTATTACCTCAAATGAAAGTACCACGTAGGTATGGACTCATCTCACACCAAGTATAACATAGGTACAATAGTAAAGATGATTAGATGTAACTAGTAATTCATCTTACTCTGTTAAGAGGCAGACCCACGAAGGATCCTAAATCATCATCAAAATCAAAGAGGATCTTAGTACGTTGTCAGTACGTTTTCAGACCCACACAAGATCCTAGTACCTTGTCATTACGTCATCAGACCCACACATCATCCTAATACATCGTCACATCCAGCTACATGGTTCCCGCACTAAGCTCACTCGTCTCAGGGAGGGTCTGGTAATTAAGACACTAACCGACACTCCAAATGTCATGAATTTCCATGAAGAAGTATCCCAAAGGACATCCACATCATAGGGGTATCAATGCAATATATGGTACATCAATCGGACGTCTGGTCTGTATGTTATTAGCTTTTTAGCCTCGAGGGATTGGTTGGATTCGTGCTCGATCCAAACCAACCATACCCCAACTTCATCCAAATCTCTAGTGGGGTATACCAATGGGACTATCTCACTCCAAGATTTCTAGCGCCGTCGATGGATCATCAAACAGACACCCAGTGCCAAAGTTATGGCCAATGTATGGAATGGGTTGAAACTGATCCGATTCCAGTCTGACCTACTAGGCCGATCCGGTTTGGGTCAACCCAGCCCAACCCGCTGGGTCCGGCTCGACCTAGAGGCCCGACCTTGGTGGCCAAGGTGCGGCGGGGCAACCACAGTGGGGTGGGGTGGCAGCGGTGTGGTGGTCTATCACGGTTGGCCGGATGACCAACCATCCTCTCTACGTGGTGCGGTCGCACGCCGCACCTTCACCGATGGCCAGTAGCCAGCAGGCCGCCCTTCCCATGCCGTCGTGGCACAAGGTCGTGGTTCTCTTCTGTCGGGTGTTCTGGTCGTGCCGTCGTGTTTGTCATGGCTGACCGTGGTTCCCGCCACCTTTCTCATGCCCCACCAGTGTTGGTTGTCGTCCTCCTCCATCATGATGAACACACCAATCATGAAGGATGGTGGAGGGAATGAGCCATGTTCATTTTTCCTTCTCCCTCCACATTAGTTTGGTATCAGGAAGATAAAGATGATTAATTCGATGTAAAACATGAAGAATAACAAAACCCCTACCTCAAAGGTTTGTTAACATCGGTGAGGAGAGAAGGTTGGATGTCGGTTTTTCATTGTTGAAGACTTCCCCTGTAGGAGGTGGCACATTCTTCATTGAAGAAGTTATTCATTGGGAGGTGTTCCTCATTGGAGAAGCCTATTCCTCACAAAAGTTATCCCGTTCTCCTTTTCCCGCAAAAAGAATGAGGTGGCAATATAATAAAACTTAAGAAGATTAATTATGTTGGCACAATTAAAATGGTGACACATTTCATTAATTTTTAGTTGGATCTAACAATTTAAATGGGGAGTTGGCATAATTAATTTAGAGGAAAACCTAGGGTCACCCCCTCATTAAAGAGGGAGTTCAAGAGTTGGGTGGTCCCCACCTTTGAATTCAAATCGGGGGCTTTATTTTGGGTGGTCCCCGCCACCATAACCCATGTATAGAGGTTTCAAGAATAAAAATAAAATGATAAATAATTTTTTTCCCATGAAAAAGTGAAAAACTATCTTTCACCCTCAACCTACTGTGGTGAAGGTAAAGGTCTCCTTAAGTGAATATCTTCTCTATGAGTTCAACACTATCCTCAGATTTCAATTCCGAGCATTGGTTCAAAAGTTTCAAAAACCCTCTCGCACGTTTACTAAGCATACCCAAAATAATGTTCATATATTCATTCTGGGCACACGGGGCCTCGGAATCACGCACCACCAATTTTCGCGGTCCTGTAATATTCCATATAATTTTAAAAAAAATTACATGGAATTTATGGGTCCTTACAAAAACAGATGAATTAATTTATAAACCTATAATATAAATATTATCTTTAATAATGAAAATATAACCTTGAAGGAAATGGGAAAGGTTGTCTAAGCAATCCCCAACGAGGTACCTCTAAGAGATCTATCTACAAAAAGAACACAACCACTCATGGAAGGGACAAAATAGAAAACCCTAAGACATCATCAACCTAGGGAAAGAGTATATGTTACCATGACGAGATCATAACAATCCCTTTTGAATGTTTAAGGCACAAAACCATGCATCCATCTCCCAAGTGGGAGGTACTACTCAAATAAGGGAAAATCTATAAACCAGGAATCAAGCATGTGAGATCCATTACATAAGCCCAAAAAAACCAACATCAAAAAAATCCATTAAAAAGAAGATAAAGAAAAAAACTCAAGATATTGAGTGAATATCTAAGACTTGTGTACCCAAGTGATATCCTCCACAACACCATACAACCAAAACACAAGAACTAAGTGGATATCTCACCCATGAAACACCTCATAGTTGTCATACATCTATATGTTCTACTCATCTAATATCACAACATTATTATTTTCAATCTCACCCTAGTCAAGGTTATAGTAATTGTAATGAAGATAACATTAAAGCAACAACCCATTAATGACATCATGAATCTAGATCATCTTTTGGGGATGTTCTATATGTTATGTAATGACTCTAATATGATCCAATACCATGAAATTACAACAAAAAACTATGGAGAAATCATTCTCTCATGACAAAAAATTCACTTCCCATGATACGGAGTCACCTTTATGAACAACTGATCTCCAATATAGAAACCTATAGGTCTCATTTTATAGTCATAGTGGACATCTAAAGATCCGGGGATACCTTCATCCTCTCACGAATAACTTAAAGAATCACTATTACAATCTATACTAGTTCTAGCCCAAGAATTACTGACTCTCTAACCCCAGTCCTACACAATGTATAATTGAAGGGTCCTATATACAAATATTCAATAAGTTTCACACCAATAGTGGATTAAAAAAATATTGTTTTAAGTAAACTTGAATAAAAGTATGTGACCCATCTATGAAACTCAAAAAATCTTTTACATAAGAGAGTAATATGTATTAAATATTCTAGATAGTTTTCTCTATTTGATCATCTGTATATGTATTAAACATAATGATGAGGCATAACATTGATCCAAAACCATGTTGGATATATCTTCATACGCTAAAGGTAGTAAAATGTTCTTCAATAAATATGATCTACCTTGGGACTCCATAGTGTATCACCACCATCTCCCGGTACTTCCTTGACAAAACTTCTATTGAGATCGACTCCTTTATTACTAAAAGTTGGGATGATGTTTTTATATGGTACACTATCACCCATATTGCATCATATAATCTTTGATCTTGAGGTAAATAGGTGATGAAGTCCATCAATATGTCCTCTAAAATCCACCAAGTAACATATTATGTCTTGAACAAAGCAATAAAAACATTGTGTTTTGTGTTCACCTTATAGAAGACTAATCATCAATATAAAAAAAATATTAATTGATTTGTTCAACCATAGCCACCAAAACTAGCCACTCAAATCATGGTACATCTTTGTCACACCATGAAGTGCTGCTAAGGGTGAACTTTGAAACTCACAAAGAACCACTTCATGCATCACTGACAGAATTAATATCTAGATTCAGAACATCACAAAGAGTTATTAATACTCTAAAATTCTTTTAGGGTAATCACCATAGATAATTCAATCTCACCAGACCTCCTACTCAAAATATATTAGTCGGTACTCCTCCACCTACTGCATCAAGGAAAGATTCTAGGTCAATTAAAAAAATTGATCCTCTTCCACCAACCTCTCTCATACCATGATACATCATTGAGATATCCTATATTACTCACTAATAATATATTGAATATCACATGACATCACTAAATAAATTTATTCATAGTGCATTAGAAACATAATTACCCTTTCCATGTTTTTATGAAATCACAAATTCATAGTACTATACGAATTTTACTAACCTCAATCATTAGATGTTTAGGTCATGCTGGAATAAGACATAACTCAGGCTCTTATGATCAGAGAAAACAACAAATCTATCATCGATGTAGAAATTCATCCTATACATCAAGGAAAACAAAATTACCACTAACTGAAGATCATCAGATGGGTATTTATGCTCATGTATATGGAATTGATGATAGCCATAAGAAAAAAATGATCTCTATTTCTTGAGTACACTATAATATAAAAAAATAAATAATTACCTTAAAACAAAAAATGAACTATTTTTTTTAAATGAAGAACATGATTATTGTAAAATACCTCCTTTAGATACTACAAAGCTACTTGACACTAGTCAGTCTAGAAGAAGGTTAGATATTTTAGATTCAATGCAATTATTGGAGTAGTAATATGAGATACATCAAGAATAAACCTATTGTGGTATCATAGAAGACCAAGGAAACTCAAAAAATCTACAATAGTATTAGGGCCACCCATGAATCGATAACCACAATATTAAAAGGATCTACTGATATATCACTTTTTTAAATGGAATTCCCAAAGAATGAAACTTTTTTATGCCAAAATTCCCAATTTAATAGCTTTATGAATAGCTTATTATAAATAAAAACTCCCTAATCTCCCTATTGAAACTATGCATGCTTCACCTCATATGTGAAGTACACAATAAAATCATTTTAACAAACTACCATGAATCAATAAAAGAAATTATATAACACCACACTCATTAGAACATGAACAAAGATGGATAATTTTTCATATTGAATGAAATTTAAAAAAATCATAATGTCTATAATGACATAAAAAATCTTTATTCGGTATATCATTATCCTCCACCAACATTAGATGATATTATAGTCATAGATGGATCATTAAAAACCAATTAGCTCCCTCCATCTAATCAAATAAGTTATAAATGCAGGGAATATGATATCTATTCTTCACTATTACCTGATTCTATAAAAAATAATCAATTCATAGATGTAGCCTTCCCTCAGTATTCTTTACAAATGAAAATGGAGTACCCCAGGTGACAAGCTCAGCTGAAAATAACATCCTTATAAAAGATCATTGATCTGTATCTTCAGTTCCTATAACTCTAAAAGATCCTTCATATACAAATACATTCATATTATAGAGGCACCCAACTATTTCTTTATATTGAACCCAATCTTCTATTGAGGGGGTAATTATAAAACCCCATTATGATAGACGTTAGGGAATTAATATAAAAACATGGAAGAAAATTGGAAAAAATTTTTACAAACTCAACATAAACTTTTCCAACATGGAAAGAATGATAAAATATGTATTCGACCCAACAAAGGGTATCACTCACTAGTGAACAAGACAAACTCTCTATCAGTATCATAGAACATTAGCTACCCCCTAATGAAATCCAAAATAACTTACACAATATTAAACAAGTCTATTCAAAGGATGATTTCATATTGTTTTATTTTCAAACATTGGAAATTTTCCCTAGAGAGATGTTACCCCAATACTAACTCATATTCTCTACATACTTTATACAGATAAAATCGACCACTAACAATCAGATCAAAAACAAAGGTAAAATGAATCATTTCCATATCAGGTCACAAAATGAATACTTTTCTAGGTAATATTATAGAGTTCATAGTTCCTAGTCTATAAAAATCATACACCATTGTAGGAAATCTAGAAAATGGGGTTTAAAATAATGTTGGCCTCACATGCTGCTCAAAACTAAAAAACATGTATCTAACCATGAACTAATCCATTTCCTCATTGATACCATTGATGGCCACCTCCATATCCACAATTAACTCTCTGAATATGAGGAGAATCATGACTATTTCCTTTATTTTTCCTCTAGCCGCTATACTGATCAATGCCTTGAGAACCCTACTATTGGAACCTCAGATAGAACTACCAAAATGAAAGAACCTAAGGTTTAGAACTTTTCATATGAATTCTATCTAAAAATATAACACACTATAATTATTTATGTCCTTGGAAACCACATGAAAAATAAGCACATAATCTCTTGTTGAGGGACAATGTTCTCCAACAACCATATAAATCAGATAAAGAGGCACATGACCTACCCCAACAATCCAAATTTTTTCTCTTAAATTTAGAACCCCAGAGGATTGATTTCTTAAATGGGTAATCCTGATGAGTTCTCTCTCATTATGAACCAATTATGGCCATAATCCTTTCAATTAACTCTCTTATCTCCATCACATTGATGTATGTCAGCAGTATAAAAAAGGTGATGTAACGGTGTGTCTTTGGATAAAAACACTCTCCAAATTCCTCACCATAGCCTCCCCATCTATAAATAGGTTGATTCATATCTGAAAAATTTTATTTAATGGATCTTGAACTTCTGGATTCTAGGTCTTCCATTTCAATGTGTAATAATCTCTGGTAGGTAGGTTTCCATCACAATAAAATAAAGAAACTATTCTTGGAATTGATATCAGAACTTCTATCATGAAACATATGACCAGTAACATCCTATTTTATTTATTAGATACTTATTGAACCTTATTTTTATTACCATTTAGTTAGATCATATCTTAGTGTGTTTCTGGTCAAATTTGGGAAATTTTGAGAAATTTTTTCCAATTATGTATTGGGACATTGTTTTCCAAAACCGTGCACCCCTAGTATATTCTATGTACACCAAATAGTAGTGGGTTCATGGTTGGTGTATGTTTTTCCCAAACCATGTTATTACCTAGGGGAAACCGTGAACCCCCATTATAAAACCATGAAATGATGAATTAAATTCCACAAATATTATGTCAAAATCCTAGAACCATTCAGTTTGTACCCTAATTACACTATCCTAACCATAATTTGATTCCATTGTTGTTGACGCTCCTTTTTGTCACATAAATCTAAAGATCGGAAAAGGGAATATCTCAGCTGAAAGTGATTCATCCTTTGAAGAAAACATCAAAAATTGACAAAGGCATGAACAAAGGATCAAAAGCCAATTCACTGCGCAAGTTTTACCACTGTCGCGCAAGTACACATGCGCGACTACCTTGGTCGCGCAGGTGACTTGCGCGACCTAATTGGTAACCGCCCGGTAACCGCCCGGGGTCTTCTTTTGCCTATAAATAGACCCTGTGGGCCCCCCATTCGGGAGGATCTTTTTCCAAAAACTCGGATTGAAGCTCCCGACGCCCAAGTCTCTTCTCAAAGCTTCCGGAACACTTCTAAGGTAATTTCTTACCTAGAACGGAAGATCTAAAGAGAAAAAGGAAGGCCTAAGTGTTGAAACTTATCAAACACTTGCGCGCCTACTTAATTCCTTCAATATAACTTGTGCGTCCCTCTTCTGGAAGAACCTCAAGAGGATGGTAAAGGGTTTAATAAAGAGTCGCTCAAGCATTTCAATACTGGTTGAAAATCGCGCAAGTACCCCTCATGTCGCGCAAGTATACTTGCGCGACCAATACTTGCGCGCCGCCGCAGGACTTGCGCGACTTTAAAGACTTGCGCGCCCCTATCTTTTTGGGTGCCCATCTTGCCCATTTTTACCCCTCTTCAACCATTTCACCTTTCCTCTTTAAAATTCAGTCTTCAAGACACTCTTCAAAGCCATTTATGGCATGAATTCTTGATTTGACTTTCTTATCTGAAAGGAATTCTGTGAAATCTCTCTCAAAGTCTAGTGATTTAAATATCCTTATGTCACTAAAATACGGGGAGTTCATTCATTCAACCTCATCCTTTAAGATGAGAAAATCTTAACCTAGGTCTCCTTTTCAGGAATAAGACTCAGTCATAACCTTGGGCTTCCTTTTCAGGAGGAAGCCCCAAGTCCCCTAACCTGGGCTTCCTTCTCAGGAATAAGTCCTAGTCATAAATCTTGGGAATCCTCCTCAAGAGTAATCCCCAATCAAGTTCCCAATCTTGGGCATCCTTCTTAGGAGTAAGCCCCAAGTCTCTTAAAATTTCTCTTAACCAGTCATAATTTACCTTTGATTTGGGTTTTCCTTTTCAGGAGTAAAAACCCAATCATAAGTCCCCTCCTAACATGGGCATCCTCCTTAGGAGTAAGCCCCAAGATTAGAGTATTCAAATCTCCATGAAGCACATATAACTTTATGGACCCTGTTCATGGATTTTCTCCCTAAAAGTAAATCCTAAACCTTCATCTATCTGGGCAGTCATCCATACATAAGCCCCAAGCAAATTCCTATGATTGCATCTTTCGTGGCACAATTGTCTAAATTTTACCAATACCTCTTGTTTCTCACACCGAGTATGACTCACATGAGCTTAGAGTGTAAAAGTAATTATGACATTCATCTTTGAGCCATCAATCATAAACATCATACTCCATCACTCGAACTACGTGGGTTCTGATTCCTTTTCCAAAACAAAGGATACGTAGGTAGCCCATTTATGGGTTCGATCCCAACTTTGAGATAATCTCTGTCCTTCTGAATGACAATAAACTTCAAGTGCCCCACTGAGTGGCTTTAAAACCAGCCTGGTCATCATAAAATAACCAAGAGACTTTTTATATAAATGTTTTGAAGGATACCATTGACCAAGAATCTCTAAACAAATATAGATGATTCTCTATCAATGAAGAACCTCGAATACATATAAAAGATCCTCTAAATTTCTTGCATATTTAATCATTGATTGTTAAAACTAAAGGAAATATCATTTTATACTTGGTAATGTAATAAGGATTCACGAACATAACTTAAATCTATAAAGAGAGTCCCGAAATAGACAATAATTCCCCTCAAAAAGGTGTGATGAGTCCGACCTCCCATCCTCTCGACCAATGCAAATTCCCAAGCCTCATCAGTCCACAAGCTAATGAGCGCCTGCCTTTGGAAAGTAGGTCCCAACGGATGTGGAATCATTGGATGTTTCCGGTTCTACGAATAAACCCGTTAGAAACCGATCGGAACGTTTGAATCTCCCTTCCAGGAGGTCATCCCCGGATTCCGTGCGAAACAAAAATGGTGAACCCGACGTGAATCCTTAACCAAGTTAAAGTGATGTTCTTCTTATCTATTAGGCCCCTTGGGCAAACAAGGCAATCATTGACATATGATCATCCAAAAGATGCAGTAGCCGGATTCATCTTGATTATGTCTGTTACATGGAACAGGCACTCTTTTCTCATGATCTTCTGAAAAAAATGGCTTTCCTTAAATTCACCCCTGTGAATACTGCTGCTGTGAACACCTCTACTGTGAGGTCTGCTGCTGTGAAAACCAATGCTGCTACTCCTGCTGGAACGTCATCCGCTCTGAGGATGACATCACCAACTCAGTGTCTTCAACACTGTGTTTCTAATGCACTGGTTAAGGAGTACCATCGCAACGGTACTATCCCAACTCTGGAGGCCTCTCGTCAATCCCTCCAAGTTAACAATTCTACCTGGTCGTCCGGACAACGGCGACCAGCAATCAAGAAGCAGGCGGTGCTGACTACCGTCTTTAACCGTTTCGGGTCGTTATCCCCGGAACGCATTTTCCATTCTCTCCCTTACTCCGAGGAAGTGAATGAGCAGGTCCCGTAGGACCTTAATTCAAAAAGACAGGAGTCCTTCTCAAGGGCTCCCATCAACAATCGCCGCCAGTGTAACGCCCCGACCCCAGTTACCCAGAGTCGGTGCATTACTACATAACATTGGCATGATCACAAGAAAGATCAAATCTCGAAAGACCGATTGGTTTAGCAGCCTTGGAAACACTAGATATATTCATAAGTTTTACATTACATCATTAAACGAAAAACTACTACAGCAACATAATGTCTCCATAATCTACACTCATATCCCACAAAATATCCCTGCAGGTCATTCATAACTTACTTCTTCACTTCCTGGGAAAAATAAAACATAGAAAAGGGGTGAGCTCAAATGCCCAGTAAGGATAACAATATAGCGGAAACTTTCATAAATAAGAATAAACTTTTAAGGCAATGTATAACTAAAACAAAAGCCTTTCAAACATTAACTTTCAACATGGTATGGCATAAATAAAATGAAATAATGCCATTTACTTATTCACATGGATATTCTACTAATCGAATAATCACATGCAAAAATCAATAACCACTTTCATAATGTTGGAATGCATAATGTCAAACGTTAATTTCATTGTCTAGGCCTCATCCCAAGACCTAGGGGTTACTTCTAACCGGAACCCAACCCGGAGTGCCTCTAATAACCGGACACCAACCCGGAGTGCCTCTAATAACCGGACACCAACCCGGAGTGCCTCTAATAACCGGACACCAACCCGGAGTACCTCTAATAACCGGAGACCAAACCGGAGGGCTTACTTTTACCAGTCCCTAACCTGGAGGGCTTACTTTAACCAGTCCCCAACCTGGAGGGCTTACTTTTACCGGTCCCCAACCCGGAACATACTTGTTTAGCACATTCATCTGAAGAAAAGTTTGAAATATAACATAAACATTCGGGTTAAAACTAGCATATGAAATGTCAATAGTTTCACCATAAACTATGAATGGTATAAAATATCACATCCACATTCAATCATATCACAAAACCTTCAATACAATATAGAAGTTTTGTATTATAATAAATCAACTTCAAATAAGCGTAAAATCCATTAAAGGATGTTGACATAGATGAAATCAAAACACTTTTTAGAGAAATATCTCTTTCTATTTTTGAAATCATTTAAGAGCCATATAAAATAAAACATTTTCTTTGAAAATATTCTTATAATCTTGTATGGAAAGCTTCGACGATTTTATAACGGCGGAAAATAACCGCACCCGCCGTATAAGTTAAAAAAAAAACATTCTTACCTCAATTCTGTCGAAAAGGTTAAAAAGGACCTTGTTTTGAAAACGACGGAAAGATTCCTTTATAAACCTCTTATAAAAAGTCAAACAAGGGTATAAATGACTTTAACCCATATTCTTGTAAATAGTAAAAATGTTTTGAAATACATTTTGAAGAAACATGGATGTGGATGATAACGAGATCCCAGTAGATTATTACGTATAATACAACCTCGGATAATGAAGAGATTGTGAAATAACCCTTACCTTGTACTTTTCCTTGGTTGGAGTAGGTTAACCTCCTGTATAATGGTGAAATAGTTGTTATTAAATTATACAAGAATCATATATAATAATATGATATCATATATGATCTTTTAACATTGATTTGTTAATAATATCTTAGTATTATCATTATATCGGGTGTTAACTTACTTGTTTTCTTTTATATGTTTTGTTACGTAAGACATGTTTGTAAAGGATAGGTTTTATATTATTCATATCCAGAATGATATCAAGTCCTTAAACATTATTTTTAAATCATCAAATGATAATTATACTTGAATGGATACGATGGAGAATGAATCTCATCGCGTTCGTGGAGACGGTAGTCCGTACGTACGCACGAGCGACAATATCATTTTTTTGATATTAAAATAATATATAAATGGATGGTATATCATATATACAGAATCATTAACATGTTATATTTATTATTTACATGAGTTACACATCATTATTATACCCATCCAAATAATAATATATTGAATAACAATTACACCACGACGTGGAGACGGTAAGCCGTACGTACGCACGTATGGTGACATGTTATTCAAAGGGTGGATAGAATACTGAATATGGTTGTACCATATTTATAATAACATCACAGTATATGTAATATACTGGAGTTATTATTTTAGAATGGTAAGAACAAAGAAAGAGGAAGTGGAAGAAGAAAGGAACTTAGAAAAGGGTGGTGAAATCATTACCTCTTCTTCGGGTTCTTCCTTTTGATTTGATCAAAAGGGCTCCTTAGGTTGGATTTCTGATCAAAATAAGGCCTCTAGGTTGTAGTTAGGGATGTTGGGAGAGTATTTGGGCAGAGTTTGGCCGAACCAAAAGGCTTTAGAGGTGTGAAGAAATGAGAAGGAGGAGTGCCCTTTTATAAGAGGGGTGAGGGGCACCTTTGGAAAAGCTAGAAATATTAATTTATAATAAATTCATATTCGGTTTCTAAAGGCTCCAAAGTTGATTATTCAAAGGTTAAGGTGGGGATAGGTCGAAAAACACTCAACCAATAGAATTTAGACAGGTTTGGGTACTTATATTAACCTTATCTTTAAGTATCAACTCTCAGTTAATTAGTTTCACTTTTACAATGTCTCTTTGTATTTTTATATAATATGGTTAATAAACTTACTATATACATCCAAGCGACCCCCAAGTGGTACATTAATGATGAACCTATCATGATATAAGTCTCTTGGCCGAACCTTAGATTTTTAGGAATTTAATATCAAGTAATAATATAATATTTGTTTTAAGAACTCTTTTATGTCAATTTTGACACTATTCAATAGTTGATTTTTGTGAAACTCATAACAGATTGATTACTTCGCAAAAAGTCAATTAAATCAATCCTAATATATCATATTATCCTAGAAAATTAGTTTAATTCATTAAAAGTTTCATATTATATTTATTTGGGTATTTATAATATCAATTATTTTAATTTTTCACTATTTTAGAAATTACTGCATCATCATTGTGTCATAAATAAAATAAATTATTTAATGTCTAAAAATTATAAATAAAATATCATTATGTAGGAAATATTTTTATCTTTCTAATTAATATTTATAATCTAAAATCCAACTTATATAACCCTATGTAACAATTACTTTTCTAAAAGATATATGCTTGTGTCATTTTTGTATTCATTTTGACTTAATTAAAATAAAGTGTCATTATCACTTACAAGTGGATCCATGGGGTCCCAAAATTGACACAAAGATGCCCATGGTCGACCATTTATCAACCAATAGGGTTAAGACACGTTTTAGGATAATTTAGTATTATTATAATATTATTTTTTTAACCCTTATTTACCGGATTTACCCTTAACCATGGTAAATAAAATATTTACCGCAATAATTATTCAAAATGTCTAAAAATAAAAGTTACCTATTTACACAATTTGAACATCCTGATTCCAAATATTGAATCCATTTTCCTAAATTCTAAACACAGAAGTGGCAGAAATTAATTTAAAATTAATTCCTGCTGTCAAAACAAAAAGCGTGTTTTTAAGAGATAATAACTATCAAAAGATTGACACTTGTTTATGTTCGGTTTAATTGTAAAATTATGTCCAATGACCAACATTATATTAAATAGTAAAAATATATTCTAAATATACTTTAAAACCACTCAAATTCATAATTTATCACTATTAATTATTTTGATTAAAAAATTTGTTTTTAATTAAAATTTAGTAATTTTCACTATTCATCAAAATATGAAAGTTATCCGAAAAGTACCAAAATTTCACCTTAGGCTAAATTTGATATTCCGAATCCAAAAATGTAGTCCATTTTAAAATATAAAATATATATAACTTCAAAAAGTAGGTATTACTATTCATAACAACTAGTTTGATTGGTTACGGTGTGTTAGAACTCGAAGTAGCGTACAACACACGCTACTGTTTTATCCAAAGGAAAGCGTACCGTGGACGCTTGGGATGTTTCATTTTAAATTTTTTGATGTCTCCATTTAGTCAAAAAGTTTAAAATATTGTATTTAAAAAGGTTTCACTATTAGAAGTTGATAAAAGTGAAATACTGAAAATGAATTTGTTCTTGCATTATGACTAAGAAACTCATAATAGGGATTCTAAAATTATAAGGATTATATAAAGTTCAAAATGTAGTTAATACTATTCATGACCTCTTTTAATGGTGTGATTGAACTCGGTGTTGCGTGTAGTGCAAGTTATTGAATTATTTTTAAGAAATAACACACTCTGAAATCCTGGGGTGTTACAGCCAGACTCGTGCGGTAGTGCGCCCTCAACATGATGAGGGTACCGACTCCAGGCATTCAGCTCAGGTTCCTCGAACCCGAGCAGGCAAGATGAACCGCCAGAGACGGAATCCGGTTAACAATAGGCAGGTTGTCATCCCTGCCATCTCCGGAGAAGTCCACCAACCTAACTTTGTGGCAAATAACGAGCAGGCATACACACCTGTTCGTTTTAATCCCGCTGTCCAGCAGACTCGTCTGGCAGCATCAAGCCGATCCCGCCAGGCAATTCCGGCGGAGTACCATAGGCAGGAACATACACCTGCTTATACATCAGCAGTTAGTCAGCAGGCTCGTCTGACTACATATGATGGATCTCGTCAACCGCGTTTGGCGAAGTGTAATTAGCAGGCACATACACCTGCTAATACTAATCAAGCCTACCAACAGTCTCACTTGGTAGCGCACGGAGAAGTCAGTCGGAAAGCCCCGATGACAAACAGGAGGCAGACTAAACTCTCTGCCTCCACACTTGAGTACTGTCAGAATTCACTGACAGGAAAAGGAGGACAGGAGCAGGCACATACACCTACTCCAAGCCCGGAATGGACATATATCCCTGTTCCGGCGGCTGAAGTCACCAAACATATTTTGTCAATGGTGAAAGAGCAGAAGCAAATTCCTGCTCATATTCTGGATGCTTGCCAGGATATCATAACAGCTTCAGCATCATCTCAGGGACAGACACATAAATCTATCCCTAACAGTGGAGTGACACATCAACAATTCACTCCGGAACAGACACACACATCTGTTCCATTCCAAGAGGGTTGTGGGGCCTACTCCCCCATATCATATGGACAACCAAGTCAGGCACATACACCTGATTTGAGCGATGATCGTCAGCCTAACCTGACCATCTTTCCTGATCAGGCATATACACCTACTCAGAGCAATCACTTTCGTCATCAAGTGGTTTCTAAAGCGAGTAAGGAGGCATCTAAGAAAAAGATCCGCCCAGCACAGTCAGGAGATCAAAGGCCAATCTGCAACAAGGCCTTGCTCGATGCTGGAGTTCTTGAAGCCCTCAGACATTTATCTGTCGGAATTCAAGATTCTACTCCCTCAGTTCCCAATAACGGGAACATTAATCCCGAAGGTCTTCAACAGACACTTCCTCATAAAGACTTGCTTCATGAAAATTCGGTCAATCTTGAAGTTTCTTCTTCAGATGAGAGCCACAGGAACCCTCTGTGTGGTCAGAAGACCAAGGAGAAAGAGATCTCATCTTTTGCTATAACCCATCATGATGGTCCTCCTCATGGTGATGAACTTCGCTGCGAAAGTCCTCTCCGCAGTAGTGATTCACAATGTCTCGAAAATTCTTCAGAAGGCAATGTAGTGACGAGAAAGCCCTCCTATCTCGAGGCACTTGCAAACGTAAAACCAGTCATGTATGATGCTTTACTATCGGCAGGTGAAACTCTTTCTCCATCAGAAGATAGCCTGGGGTTCAGGTTATTCTCCGAACCTTCCTTGAGTCATTCATCTTCCAGCATGAATAGTGATTTCTCTACCAATCTTGTTGAATCCGATGAAGCAACAAGGAAACACCAACTCTGGTCCAAACAGGTAGAAGAATCTTCATTTAATGATAAAGAGGAAATGATGAACATGAGGAAAAAACTGGCAAAAGGTGAAGTACCAGTCATGTTTTGGCCTTTGGCTGATTCCCAGTATGACATTCCAAAGATGTTGACGGATGATGGAATCCATGATATTCGTCTCAACATATGGAAAACTCTTTGTCAATTAAAGAAGAAGATATTATCTTACGATGAATATGAAAATCATCTTAAGATAATAGAAGGGTTACAACGCCAGATTGATTTGGCATCTCTATCAGTCTCTCGGTATCCGAAGGCTGAAAAGCAACAGAGAACCCTTCAACGTTCATGCCTTGGCGCACTAAGAAGATTGCGTCAATTAATTTCCAATGCTCCATCTAATGTTCATATCAGAGGATGGGGTGTTCACAGAGCACTACATTTCACAGTGGTTTCCGGTCAGCAAAGCCCGCCGAAAATGGTCTCATGCAATGTTATTGCCCATGGCCGGTCACAGTCAATGGGCTTTGTTCATAATCAAAAGTTTGCTCGAGAGCAAGCTTCAACTAGTTCCTCTCAAAATCAAATATATAGCGAACAGGTTGTTGAATTGCTCCTACATCAAGCAGGCGAGAATATTGCGCAAGCCTCTCGTCTGGAGCAAACACGTCATCAAATGACAGAAGTTTCGGAAATCATCCAACGGTCTGTTGAACCAGGTGATAAAAGTGGATACAGGTTAATGCATCCAGCTAATTTCCGAACTAAGATTCGCAAGATCAAGAGAGATTTCAGGAAGATCTCAAACATAGCATGTCAAGAGACACCCCAGCTTGCCAGACTGGGGACTTCTCTAACCCAACCCTCAGAGTCAACGAATGGGATTCGAGGAGTTGAGCGGAAGTAGCAGGAACACCCCCAGTCCACCAGACTGGGGACTTTTTCAAATCTTCAATCCCTCCCTCAGAGAAAGTCAGTATTCTCTCGATTAGGGAATAAGCCTCAAGAGGAACGAAGAGCCAAGATATCCGGAGATTCTCTCCAAGTGACGGTTCTCCAAGAAATTCCTGAGGGATCAAGTAAACGGAATGCTATGTCTCATCATGGACATAGAAGGAGACAATATCACAAAAATGCTGATAGAAAGGATTCCATGCAATATGCATCCATTAATTTCATCAATGTCGTTGCTGCTGATTCACCAGATGAGGCTCAATCAGAGGGATCAGACGAAGAGGTTCCTGCTCAAGAAGTCGCGCTCACAGACCTAAATGAAGAAGGTGTGCGCACACGTAATCAAAGGCTTACCCAAAATCTGGGTATTCCTTCAAGTAACCCACTTCCCCCTCTCCGAAAAGGATCCAATAAGGGGAAAGGAAAGAATCAGGTTACTTCTCACCCTTCCTCTGAAGGAGGTCAATTGCTCTCATTAGAGCAAAGGTTTGCACAACAGGAGGAAGAAATGAAAGAATTAAGAAGGTTGAATGCAGAACTACTTCAGAATAGTCTTCTTCTTAAGAATGCTGAAGTCCGACAGCCGAAGGAATTTGTTGTAACTACTGAGATGGATCAGGAATATCCTCCTTTATCAGTACACCCATAGAGGTCTAATCCTACGGGTCAAACGCAACAACGGTTGGCAGCACTACCATTAGTTGCAGCACCAACCTCCACGGCTGTCCAAGCTCCATTCATTTCACCTACCCAAAACCAAGTTCAACCTGACGTTTCTCAAAAGTTAATAACTACTATTGAGTCATTAACAGCTCGGTTAGAAACTATGGAAGGGAAATGGGTGCAAGTTCAACCTGAAAAGAAAGTTTACCCTGAATGGGTAGATTCAATTTTTCCTCCATCCAGTTTTGGAAACCCTATTTTCCCAACTTTCAATGGATCAGGCGACCCTGAACAACATTTGACGCATTACGTGTCTTGTTGTGATCCTATGATGGGAACTCCAGAGCAACAAGAAGTAGTGAAACTCAGATGCTTCGTGCGAACCTTGCAAGGACCAGCTTTTGTCTGGTATACAAGCTTTCAATCCCGGTCAGTCATCGGATGAGAGGATCTTCGTCAAAAATTCCTTCTTCAGTTTAGCTCAACTTTGCCAAAAACGACAGTTTTCGATCTTACAAACTGCAAGCAAAGGGAGAATGAAAGAGTCTCTGATTTCATTGCTCATTGGAAGGGATTAACGTATTCCTTGAGTTTATCACTCCCTCAGGAGGAATTGTTGCCAATCTGTGTGGCAAATTTGCGTGACGAATTACGCACGCCATTGATCCCTGTGAAATACACAGGAGGGTTTCGAGACCTTACTTCAATCGCTCAACAGATTGAAGATTCCCTTATACAGGCTAAGGTTAAATCTCGTGTAATTCCATCAGCTCCAGGAAGAAGAATGGGTAAAGCAGAAACTGCTACAGTTATGCTTAAACAGGCACCTGTACCTATTTCTACTTCAAAACCGTCATCTTCTCGAAGGGCTCCACCTCCTGAACGCCAACAACAAAGGCTGTTTCGTCCAAATGATCAAAAAGATCAACGACGAAAACAATTTGAGGATATGAAGAGTAAAACATACTCTTTCCGAAGTGAGCAAGTTCCTGGTTACTTCATTTCAGCTCTGGAAAATAATTTGGTTCAATTACCAGTGCCGAAGAGACCAAACAAGGAAGGAGATGAAGACCGTCCCAATTATTGTCCCTTTCATCAAATGTTGGGGCATCCCATCCAGGAGTGTTTTTTCTTTAAAGACCTCCTACAAAAGATGGTCGACTTGGGACAAGTCAAATTGAAGGGTTCTTCAGCTCATGTAGTGTGTATTACCGCTACAGATCCAGAGGAAGGAGGCGAGTGGCAGGAAGTCAAAAGCAAAACTGTGAAAAAATATGATGATTGGATGGTCAGAAAGACAATCAATCGGACCCATTCCATTTTGCGAACACAATTGAAGAAGCCAATTGTGTCTCCTACAAAAGCTGCAGTAAAGCCTCCATCAAAGGACAAATCCTCAAAAGGGCAGCGCAATTCAAAGAAGAAAGAGGAATCAGGAGAAGATGAGTATGTATCAAAGCCTAAATTGTCTTTGACTCTGGCAGATTTCATGTCATCTACTTCAAAGCCACGGGCACCGTCCCACCAAACGGCACAGCCTAAACAGGTTAACCAGGAAGAGTATTTATCAGACGAAGAGTTAATCTTTGGTTCTGTTAATATGATTCAATTAACAGATTCATATTCCAGTCTTGATGAGCCTGAATTCCCTGTATAAAATAAGGGAACCCGAGGAAGTTCTAGAGGTTCAGGATATAGGGGAAGACGTGGATCTTTCCGAGGCCACTACTCTAATTCTACCCCTGCTAGCACTGTATATGCAGCAGAAACTCGTGGTAGAGCCCTTCAGCGAGCTCAAAAAGAACAAGCAAGTTCTTCTGCAAATGGCCAACTCAGCTTCGGCACAGTTATTTTGGAAGACCGATTAAAGGTTCCATCTTCTTTATCTCGGCAAGTAAATGGATCTAATCAGTCTAATTTTCCAAAACCAAAGATGTTGCCAACTTCAATACAAGATGCATCAGCTTCCAAAGCATCTGCTTCCAAGGTACCTGCTAAACCACATATTCCTATTGGGAAACGCAGGCCTCTAGATCAAAAGTATGATATATTGAAACACTTGGCCAAAGTACCAGCCAAATTATCAATTTTGGATGATTTTAATCTATCAAGAGATCTTCGGGAAGCACTCATCGAAGCTTTATCAAGTCCTCAGGAATTTGAAGCTGAAATTGCTGCAGCTGAAATTTATCACATAGCGAATAATCCTGCAGAATGCCATGCAGTGATATCTTTTACTGATAAAAATGAAGATGATGTTGTGCATGGGCACATAAAACCTTTGTACCTATCTGAAAACGTCAATGGTATAGATGTTCGAAGAGCTTTTATTGACAATGGTTCAGGAGTCAACCTCATGCCCATTCGCACACTTCGTCGATTGGGCCTCACAGAATCTGATTTATCTCCTTCTACCATGATGTTGAAAGGATATGATAAAAATGAACAAGAACCACTGGGAGAAGTTACGCTCAGAACTCAGTTTGGAGATCTTGTTTCCAATTCAGATTTCATGATTGTTGATCAAGACTCAGCTTTCAATATCTTACTTGGAAGACCCTGGCTACATCAGCATGCAGCTATTCCGTCATCATACCATCAATGTCTCAAATACTGTTTCGATGGTCAAGTTGGAACATTGTATGGTGATAAGGCCCCTTTCAAGACATGTGAGTCTCAATACATTGAGGCGGAATTTTATCACATGAAGGGAAGAGAAAAATCTACAATGAAGGAAATTACCAAAGTTAATGCTCCATATGGTTTGGAAAAAATTCCAATAAATCCATTTTCACATGTGAGTACAGATTATGTGTTACCTATCAGTCGAATTGACAAAATAGACCCAAATCAAAATACTCTTATGGAAAGATCCATAATGTCAATTACGGCAATCGAGCCAGACAACATGGGAGAAATTGGTAACTTACCAAGCAGTAATGAAAGCATAAGTGGTAACGTTTTCATTTCATCTGCTGAAATCCAACAAGTCTATACTTCGCTAATCAGGCCAGAAGAAGTTATAGCAATACCAGAGGTGAATATTGATGTCGATTCTCAATCCATCATCTCCTCTTTATTTCCCAAAGAAGACCCTTTTTCATCAATAGGGTCGGAAATGGAAGCTTTTTCTTCAAAATGTGAAAATTTCGACATCTCTTATGATCATGAGAATTTCGTTGTTTCATCTACTTTGCAAGGAGAAGCGGAAGAAATAACACATAATGAAGAGGAAGAGGAAGATCTTAGAGATGCTCCTCCAGCATTTGAAGAGAGTATCTCTACCACTGTGGATGAACTCAGAGAAGTAAATCTGGGTAGAGAGAAAGATCCACGCCCCACTTTAATTAGTGCGGCCATGACCCTTGAAGAACAAGAGATGTATATTTCTTTTCTAAAGCAAAATAAAGATATTTTTGCTTGGAATTATACAGAGATGCCTGGCCTTGATCCTGATGTTGCCACCCATCATTTGGGTTTGCCAAAAGAACATCGAGGATTCAAGCAAGCCGCGAGAAGAACACACCCAACCTATGCTTCCAAAATCGAGGCTGAAGTGGATAAGGTTATCAAAGCTAACTTCGTCAGAGAATTTCAATATCCCAAGTGGTTGGCTAATATTTTCCCTGTAAAGAAGAAGAACGGACAAATTAGGGTTTGCATCGATTTCAGAGATCTTAATCGGTATTGTCCCAAAGATGATTTTCCAGTTCCGATTACAGAACTCTTAATTGATGCAACGGCTGGCTATGAAGTACTTTCTTTCATGGATGGATATTCTGGATATAATCAGATCCGAATGGCCCCAGAAGATGAGGAATATACAGCCTTCAGAGCTCCTCAAGGTGTGTTTTGTTATCGGGTGATGCCCTTTGGTTTAAAGAATGCAGGTGCAACATATCAACGCGCCATGCATCGTATCTTCAAAACTTTTCTAGGGAAATTTGTTGAATGCTATGTAGATGATTTGGTGGTTAAATCCAAACAACGTTTTGATCACTTGGCTGATTTGGAAGTCATATTCCACAAGCTTCGACAACATAATTTGGAGATGAACCCCTTAAAATGTGCTTTTGGGGTAACCTCAGGAAAATTCCTCGGCTTTGTTGTACGCCATCGTGGTATTGAAGTCGATCCTGAGAAGACCAAATCAATCCTTGGTATGTCACCTCCTCATAATTTGAAAGAATTAAGAGGACTTCAAGGACACTTAGCCTATATTCGGCGTTTCATCGCCAATTTGGCAGGCAAAAGTTTACCCTTTTCCAAATTATTGAAGAAAGGAGTCACTTACCAGTGGACTGAAGAATGTCAAGAAGCATTTGATGTTCTCAAGAAATACCTCTTGAGTCCACCAGTACTCATGCCACCTGTTGAGGGTAGGCCTCTTATCCTCTATGTGACAGATTTAGAGCGATCATTGGGTGCCTTTCTCGCTCAAAAGAATGATGCTGGGAATGAAAATAGTCTCTACTATCTCAGTAGAACTATGCTTGAAGCAGAAACCCGGTATTCGAGTATTGAAAAGTGCTGCCTAGCATTAATCTTTGCAGTTCAGAAACTGAGACACTACCTGCAACATCACGAGGTCCAATTGGTATCTCGTAATAATCCACTCAAATTCATCCTTAGTCGTCCAATGCTTACAGGACGTCTGGCAAGGTGGGCGGTTATTCTACAGCAGTTCGACATCCAGTATGTGTCTCAAAAGGCAATTAAGGGCCAAGCTCTGGCTGATTTCCTGGCTGAACACCCTTCAGTGGAAGACACGTATTCAGATATCGAACTCCCTGATGAGGAAGTTTTTTCTATTCAAGAGAGTCCTCAAACATGGGAAATGTATTTTGATGGTGCTTCTAGAAGTCCAACAGGGAAGAAAATGGAAAATCCTAAATTCAACAAAGTTGGTTTAGGAATTGTGCTCATTTCTCCAGATAAGGCAGTGTTACCTTATTGCTTTTTGTTGTGGGAAGGTGGTACCAATAATGAAGCTGAATACCAAGCTCTCATTGCAGGCTTGGAGTTAGCACTTCAAGCACAAGTGAATCACTTAAAGGTGAAAGGTGA
The DNA here is from genome assembly GCA_963277665.1 of Viscum album. Lineage (NCBI taxonomy): Eukaryota > Viridiplantae > Streptophyta > Magnoliopsida > Santalales > Viscaceae > Viscum > Viscum album. The sequence continues at coordinate 359,471,542 of OY728156.1, read as the reverse complement.
TTCAGACCTGGTAATCAAACAAGTCAATGGGGATTATGTCATCAGAAAAGAAGAATTAATCCCTTTGTATGATTACGTCAGAGAGTTAATGTCGGAATTCCCTTCAGAACCGACATTTTCTTATGTCCCAAGATCACAAAATGCTCAAGCTGATGCACTGGCTAATATAGCCACAGCTTTAGCAGATCCAAATCGGGATGAGACAACCATCAGTATTGCCCACCGTCGTGCAATTTCACCTTATGTTCAAGTCAGAACAGAGGAAATTAATGAAATTAGTCCCATTCCTGAACCGTATGGTCATACTACAGGATGGATGTCACCTATCAAGGAATACCTTCAAAATGGAACACTTCCACCTGATAGAGCCGAGAAAGAACAAATTCGGCGACGTGTGGTCAATTTTACTCTTTATGATGGTCCAAACCACCTCGAGAAAATTCTCTACAAACGTGGTTTTGATGGAGTTCTCTTCAGATGTATTGATGGTGAAGAGACAATGGTTGTCATAAAAGAAGTGCATGCAGGAGTCTGTGGTGCCCACCAGTCTGGACATAGATTGTCTGATCAAATTAGAAGGCTTGGATACTTCTGGCCTTCAATGATACAAGATTGTGTTAATTTCACAAAGAAGTGTCATTCATGCCAAGTATATGCCAACATCATTCATCAACCTCCAGAGTTGCTTCATACAGCTAAATACTCATGGCCATTTTCCACATGGGGAATGGATGTGGTGGGACCTTACCCTTCAGCTACGGCCAAGCAGTTTAAGTACATTCTTACTGCTACTGATTTCTTTTCCAAATGGGCAGAGGCAGTACCTCTCAAAGAAGTCAGTTCTAAATGCATTGTTAGCTTCATCAAGTCTAACATCATTACTAGATTTGGTGTCCCTCGTACCATATTGATGGACAACGGCACCAACTTCTGTTCTTCTGAGGTAAAGAGATTGTATCAAGAATACAACATTAAGTCCAACCATTCATCTCGATATCATGCAGCGGCTAATGGCCAGATAGAGGCCTTCAACAAGACTCTTTCAAATATACTGCAAAAGATGGTGAATAAAGATAAGAGGTCATGGCCTGATAAACTCTTTCATGCTTTATGGGCTTATCGGACTACCACTCGCAATACAACGCGGTCTACTCCATATTCATTGGTATATGGAACAGAAGCAGTCTTGCCAATTGAAGTTCAATTGCCCTCACTCAGAATAGCCATTTGTGATCAGTTATCGACAGATGAGCAATCCCAAAAGCGTTTGAATGAATTGGAACAGTTAGATGAGAAGAGACTGTGCACTTTGCACCACTTAGAAATCTATCAGAATCGGATAGCACGAGCTTTTAACAAAAAAGTTTGTCTTCGTTCATTCATTCAGGGAGAATTGGTATTGGTTCTTAAAGCACCAATGATACCAGGAAAGAAACCTCCCAAGCTTGAACCAAAATGGGAAGGACCTTATTCAATACATAAGGTCTACTCCAATGGAGCGTATTCTCTAATCTCAATGGATGGAGAACACATCACGACTCCAACTAATGCCAGATTTCTGAAGAAGTATTTTGTATAAACACAAAATATTGTTCCCAGAACCAAGACTCTTACATTTGGTTCATACAGCAATGGTCCAGTATGACCTTAAACTACAACTTCGTCCAACATGACGATAAACTGTACGGTCCATGCATATGACCTTAAACTATTCGCACTACGGTCCATGCATATGACCTTAAACTATTCGCACTTATGTCCCTGCAACATGACACTAAACTGTGCAGCACCAATAGTCCTAACTGCAAGACTTTAAACTGCATAGTCCCTGATTTTGTCCTACATGACAGTAAACTGTATAGAAGTTCCTATATTTTGTCCGAGATGACATTAAACTATATTGTGTCCTAGCAACATGACATTAAACTGTGTGGCACTTCCAACGTCCAGCATGACGATAAACTGTAAAAAGTCCCCAGAACTGATATCCTCATATTGGTTCACCTTAGTCCTAGCTACATGACTTTAAACTGTACAGCACCAGTTCGTCCTTGCTATATGACGTTAAACTATACAGCAATGGTCCAGTATGACTTTAAACTGCAACTTCGTCCCACACGACATTAAACTGTGAAAAAATTCCATAAACCGTCCAGCATGACCCTAAACTGCATCATCCCTGGTCCATGTATATGACCACAAACTATTTGCAAATATGTCCAGCAAGACATTAAACTGTGACGTCCTAACTACATGACGTTAAACTGTATAAAAGTCCCTCACGTCCGGAAAGACGTTAAAACTATATAATCATCAAAGGTCCAACATGACATTAAACTGCACCATCCAGGGTCCATGCATATGACCTTAAACTATTCGCACTTTCGTCCGACATGACGTTAAAATGATACACTCTTTTGTCCTTACTGCATGACATTAAACTGCACAGTCCCCCTTTTTTTTATGTCCTACATGACATTAAATTGTACATTGTTAAGGTTGTTATTACCTCTTGTTTCTCACACCGAGTATGACTCACGTGAGCTTAGAGCGAACATCAACCATAACACTCCCTTCAGGCCACTAACCATGTGTAAGTCCCAACAATATTTTTTATTAGATCATTGTCCACAAGAACAACTTGATCATTGATTCATTCTTTAATTGAAATACACGGACTTTGATCCTTGCCCTCCAGGCTGGGTATGTAGGCAACCTCCCAAGGTTCAAGCCCAAAAACAATCTCTTCACATCGTTTCACCACCATCTCATATGATGATGATTTGTGAAACCGCCCTTGGAATCAATATCTTTACATTGATTAACTTTCGTCCTTGTTATATGACGTTAAACTATACAACACTTCTGTCCGGTATGACAATAAACTACAATATTCTTTGATTTCCTCATTTGAAAGAGAACTATTATTGACATTGATTTTTCAATCATGGTTTTCATTTTTTACGTGCATACATGGTAATGCCTGAACTTTTTATCTTAGGTTAAACCATCATTGCATTAAAATCCCTTTTCACCCTTCACATGTACGAAACAAATTTGTACTAAGGGTAATTCAAGAACTACGTGGACTTGATTCCCATCCTTATGGGATACGTAGGAACATTCGAGTGTCCCTCGAATCCAGTCCCAAGTCTTTTGGGCCTAACCCCAAATCTCACTTTCAGTCCCTTGGCTGAAAAGTCCTCATGAAAACACACACTGTGTATTCATTATTATGGTCCGAATTCTATGACCCTAAAATAAGATTACTCATACTTTCGTCCTGCACGACGTTAAACTGCATTTCAAGAACTACGTATGGCTTGATTCTCATTCTTATGAGATACGTAGTGAAGTCCAAGTTTCAATTCAGGACCCAGCCACAACATGATTATGGTTTTCATTGACCTATGTATCTCTATATACATTGGAAAATACCCATCTTTATGTATTATAATCCTAACCTTAAATATTTTCAGATCTTTATAACCCTTTTCATGACTTCTAGTCACAAAAATGTCAAACTTCTGAGAATTCTTTTGCCTGACTATGCAGCACGTGCCCATAGGTGGCCTTGCATAAACAGTCCACATAAAAGACTTGTCAGCCAAGAGATGCTATTTATTTGACCATGCATCCAATGCCCATAGGTGGCCCTGCATGTTTTCAACCCCCTAACGGGTTTGTTAAATAATAGTAACTTCATTCTTGGGAAGAATGCCTCTTTTGTCCTTATTTGTCTTAAACGACAGTATGTAGGGATCCGCAAAAATATCCATCCTTAACGTATTTGTCCCATATCCTTTTTCATGATCTGAAAGTATTCAAGTCTATGGTTTATTCTTCTTCCCTACGTTTGGGTCAGACCTTCGTAGGAGTGATATTCATCCAGTTCTTCAATATTCTTGTTTGGAAATATCTTCTTCATATTCAAGTACCTCTTCCCATACAACAAACTCTATGCTTTAGAAAATTTGAATCTCCATAAACTTTCACTGGCTTTTAGCACTAGGAAAGTAAATTTCTGGGAGTTCTTTTGCCTGACTATGCAGCACGTGCCCATAGGTGGCCTTGCATAAACAGTCCACATATCAGACTTGTCAGCCAAAAGATGCTATTTTATTTGACTATGCAGCCAATGCCCATAGGTGGCCCTGCATATTTCAACCCCCTAACGGGTTTTGTTAAATAATAGTAACTTCATTCTTGGAAACTACTTCTTCTAATGCCTTTTAGCTCTTTTTTCATATCATTCCTCAGATTCAAATATTCTTAAGCCATAGTTTACATTTTTTCCCTCATACTTGAGTATTGTAATATGTTTTCAGATAAATTTTCAAGGAATTGAATCAATTTTAATCCTTTTCGGTCAAAGCTATTTCGACCTTAAACATTAGCCCCTTTATGTCCGGCATGCATGACTTTAAACTGCCCACAAAAGAAAAAGGAACTCTGAATAAAAGTCAAGTTCCAGCACACTTGCGCGCCACCCTCTGACGCTGAAAGACTTGCGCGCCCTCCCTTTTCCTTTTGAGGAATTCAATTTCCTCAGAGTCAAATCCTCATTTCTCTCCGGATCCAACTCTGAGGGGGGACTTTTGTTGACGCTCCTTTTTTTCACATAAATCTAAAGATCGGAAAAGGGAATATCTCAGCTGAAAGTGATTCATCCTTTGAAGAAAACATCAAAAATCGACAAAGGCATGAACAAAGGATCAAAATCCAATTCACCGCGCAAGTTTTACCACTGTCACGCAAGTACACTTGCGCGACTACCTTGGTCGCGCAGGTGACTTGCGCGACCTAATTGGTAACCGCCCGGTAACCGCCCGGGGTCTTCTTTTGCCTATAAATAGACCATGTGGGCCCCCCATTCGGGAGGATCTTTTTCCAGAAACTCGGATTGAAGCTCCCGACGCCCAAGTCTCTTCTCAAAGCTTCCGGAACACTTCTAAGGTAATTTCTTACCTAGAACGGAAGATCTAAAGAGAAAAAGGAAGGCCTAAGTGTTGAAACTTATCAAACACTTGCGCGCCTACTTAATTCCTTCAATATAACTTGCGCGTCCCTCTTCTGGAAGAACCTAAAGAGGATGGTAAAGAGTTTAATAAAGAGTCGCTCAAGCATTTCAATACTGGTTGAAAATCGCGCAAGTACCCCTCATGTCGCGCAAGTATACTTGCGCGACCAATACTTGCGCGCCGCCGCAGGACTTGCGCGACTTTAAAGACTTGCGCGCCCCTATCTTTTTGGGTTCCCATCTTGCCCATTTTTACCCCTCTTCAACCATTTCACCTTTCCTCTTTAAAATTCAGTCTTCAAGACACTCTTCAAAGCCATTTATGGCATGAATTCTTGATTTGACTTTCTTATCGGAAAGGAATTCTGTGAAATCTCTCTCAAAGTCTAGTGATTTAAATATCCTTATGTCACTAAAATACGGGGAGTTCATTCATTCAACCTCATCCTTTAAGATGAGAAAATCTTAACCTAGGTCTCCTTTTCAGGAATAAGACTCAGTCATAACCTTGGGCTTCCTTTTCAGGAGGAAGCCCCAAGTCCCCTAACCTGGGCTTCCTTCTCAGGAATAAGTCCTAGTCATAATTCTTGGGCATCCTCCTCAGGAGTAAGCCCCAATCAAGTTCCCAATCTTGGGCATCCTTCTTAGGAGTAAGCCCCAAGTCTCTTAAAATTTCTCTTAACCAGTCATAATTTACCTTTGATTTGGGTTTTCCTTTTCAGGAGTAAGAACCCAATCATAAGTCCCCTCCTAACTTGGGCATCCTCCTTAGGAGTAAGCCCCAAGATTAGAGTATTCAAATCTCCATGAAGCACATATAACTTTATAGACCCTATTCATGGATTTTCTCCCTAAAAGTAAATCCTAAACCTTCATCTATCTGGGCAGTCATCCATACATAAGCCCCAAGCAAATTCCTATGATTTCATCTTTCGTGGCACAATTGTCTAAATTTTACCAATACCTCTTGTTTCTCACACCGAGTATGACTCACGTGAGCTTAGAGTGTAAAAGTAATTATGACATTCATCTTTGAGCCATCAATCATAAACATCATACTCCATCACTCGAACTACGTGGGTTCTGATTCCTTTTCCAAAACAAAGGATACGTAGGTAGCCCATTTATGGGTTCGATCCCAACTTTGAGATAATCTCTGTCCTTCTGAATGACAATAAACTTCAAGTGCCCCACTGAGTGGCTTTAAAACCAGCCTGGTCGTCATAAAATAACCAAGAGACTTTTTATATAAATGTTTTGAAGGATACCATTGACCAAGAATCTCTAAACAAATATAGATGATTCTCTATCAATGAAGAACCTCGAATACATATAAAAGATTCTCTAAATTTCTTGCATATTTAATCATTGATTGTTAAAACTAAAGGAAATCTCATTTTATACTTGGTAATGTAATAAGGATTCACGAACAAAACTTAAATCTATAAAGAGAGTCCCGGAGTAGACAATAATTCCCCTCACAAAGGTGTGATGAGTCCAACCTCCCATCCTCTCGACCAATGCAAATTCCCAAGCCTCATCAGTCCACAAGCTAATGAGTGCCTGCCTTTGGAAAGTAGGTCCCAACGGATGTGGAATCATTGGATGTTTCCGGTTCTACGAATAAACCCGTTAGAAACCGATCACAACGTTTGAATCTCCCTTCCAGGAGGTCATCCCCGGATTCCGTGCGAAACAATTGTCCATGAAGGTTCTAAAGTGGTAAAATGGACTCTTACAACCTCTTCCCTTTCAAATTAAAGTGCCAATGATATCATTAGATCTTTTTCTAGTAAGTAAATCTCCTAAAATATGGTTTCTCCAAATATAATTATTCAATCAGCTTTATATATTAATAGGTCATCATGCTATTGATGGATCTATTCTTCATTATGAGGGATATTGATTCAAGGTTTGATTCCTTGATCTTATTCTCCTCTATTATTTGTTGGAGTTCCCCATTGTAGGTGTTTATCATTTTATCTCTTGATTAATGGTATGTGGTACCATATTGAATTACCCTATAATTGAAATCCAATAATGTTTGATCGATTTGGAATGAATTTTCAAATGATTTAAAAAACTATATTTATATAATTTTAGGTTTTAATTAAAACGAGAATTGAAATTGTAAACAACATTCAATTTGACTAGAATTTAAATTGTATGCTGTTTTTTTGAAAATTATGGCCTTATTTGAAACTTTATCTAATTAAATTGTTGAATGTTTATCCTTTAGAATATTATATTTAATTTATGGAAAATTTTATATGCATTATTCTCATGAAAACATATGATTTATTTTGAAAAAAAGTTAAAAAATTAAGTCTTAGAAAAAGAATTTTGAATGATGAAATATTATGAAATGATTTATTTCCAATTATTGATTCATTAAATCACATGTGAGCCAAGGTAGTTAGTGTAAATTGGTATATATATATTCTCTGAATCTGAATACGTAATAATGAAGTGATTATGACAATAAAAAAACCTTATTTGACATTATTTCAAAAAATGGGCTCCCCTAATGGGTTGTAGATTGATTTCCTATAATGGGATCTCATAAGGGGGTTTTTATTTGAGTGTGAACACATCTTGATCAATGATGATGATTGAGATGTAAGAGGATCCTATTTATAGAAAAAAACATATCAAATGGATTTTTTAGATGGTGCTATGATATGTTTTAATTTGAAAATTTAATACAATTTATTATTAAATATTTTATCCACAAAATCTCTTTTATATAATTTTTTTATATTTTTTTACTTAAACATGTTTATTTATGTCTACCATATTTTGTTTGAATGATTTTTTTTGAAATATGTAATTTCCTTTCCATGCATTTTTTATTTAAATTAAAAGCATAAATGAGTTATTATTTCGTAATTAATTATGGAATATTTCAAGGTATCCTATAGAAATATTATTCTCACTCCCTACAAATTCTTTATATTTTTTGTAGATTTTCTTTTTCTAGGTCCATAAAAAGGGAATTCTCTACTTGGAGGTGTCAGTTGTTCTTGATCCATAGGGTTCATAGTGAATGATGTGACTAGTGTAGATTCGATCCACCTTATATATGGGATGTATAAGATTGATTATTGGTAGATTTTGTGCCCATGCTGATTTACAATTTTAGGTATTATTTACTTTTTTGATTTATTAGGTACTTTATCCATGAGGAAAGTTGAAAACTGACTTGTATTGTTTATCATATGATATTTTGTAAAAAAAATTCTATTTATTTTTTATATGATGTTTGATGCTATTCACTAACCCCTTAGGATTGGGAATTCCCTTCAAGCTATATGGGAGGTGGATCAGGTTGTAGTGTAATAGGGTATCTAGTATGGTTCAAGAAAAACTAATATCATAGCTATTGGTTTAGAATATTTCATTGAAGGTGGTATGCAGTTTGGTTATCCTTGAAGATATGAGGTTGGATGTTTAGGACTTAGGGTGTAGTTAGGTGATAATTTATAGAAATATCTCATTATAATGATACATAAGTCACCATGTGGGTTTGAGAAAAGTAAATTTAGGGAATGTTAGATCTGATTATATTAAAATACCTACCATTGTTTTGAGTTTTTTGAAATCCCATTCTTGAATTATATTTAAGAAATTGATTTTATTGTATCTATTATTTGATATTTTGATTTGAATATCATTTTTGATGTTTTAGTGGTAACTATTAATATTATTTTTCATTAGGAATTAAATAATCAGTTTAAATATGATATAAGAGGTAGCTAATTTTGAACCATAGATGTAAATCATCTAATAGACCTAAATCTTGTTGAGATAATAGTGCATTCTTGTTATGATTTGGGACAGGTAGCTACACCCATTACTGTTCAGAATCCAGTTGGGTAACAAAAAATGGATGAATCTCCAAATAATTTTCAATAGTTTTTAGACCAAAAACAACTACTGTTCAAAGTCTCTAATGATCCTCAAGATGCCATGGATTAGTATAAAAAGATAAATATTGTTTTTGTGTTCATGGAAATTCCTTGTTCGATTAAGGTCAAATCTACTACCTTTAACCTTGAGGGACCTAGTAAGATATTGTAGGTTTTGTTGGAGAATATGATGAAACTGGATGGATTAGACTGGAAAGACATTAGAGATATATCAAATAATAAGTTATATCTATATTTTATGTCTTGGAATAGTCCATGGAGTTTCTTTCACCTCTTATAGGGTGACATGACTATGACATAGAATATGAACCTTTTTTCTAAACTTGTTCAGTTTTTTCCATGGGTGGTGATAAATTGTATATTTATGTCACAAATATCTAAGATGGGTATTCAATCAGATATTCAATAACACATCTTTATGATGAAACTGACATATTATAACGAATTTATGGATATAGAGTTTTAACATGATCAAGATAGTAAGTCAGTGTTTATAAGAGTTCCTTTTTATCCCAAGGTAATTTCTATTAGTTCGTTTAATGGAAAGAGAAAGTGTGATAAGTCACATTGTGGATCACGATAGCAGGAATCATCTATAACTTTTATAGTTTCTGGTGTAAGTCTTTATACTTTCTTCCAGTGTGTTAACATTGGGAGTTTGAAATAGGCTTGTAATGAGGTAGCCTAGATATGCAGTTCATGATATTTCTCAGGTTTGTTTCACATGTTATTCTTGATATTTTCTTCTAATTATATTTTAATGTGATCATAATCCCCTAAAATTATTATGGTGCAATCAGATTCTATAATAACTAATGGGTTCTCACAACTAGATTCCGAAATGAAGTTTCTTTAAACAGTGGAAGAGTCTCTAGAGGAAGCCGACACAAGTCCAATTCTTATGAGAGGTACAATATCTAAAAATTCATCATTTTGGTTACTTTATTTGATTCTAGGGAATCTATTTTATTTATATCGACAAGTATTGGGAACCTAATTAATATTTCTATAGATATTTTGTGTTATGTGATGGATATTACTATGCCCCATAAGAAAAAAGAGAGAGAATGGTCTCAATTTTTCCTCTTAAAGTTTCTCTGTATCATAGATTAATATTCCTGGGCATTTTTGGGTCATCGAAAAGAAACCACTTGAGGTAATTTTCAGGATAGACTTGCTGATTTGTAATATGGCCCAAATTGATTGTTATATTTAGTAGCCATCCTTTATAGTCACCAATGAGGAAGTGGTATATTTTTCAGAGAGCAGGGAATAGAACATCGAGTAGAGACTAACCTTATTTTTAGATTTGTGTACGGAAATATTATTATTATTTTTATTTGGGGTGAGAATATTTGAGTGATTATATCCCTAAGGCTATCATTGAGTTTCTTGACATGTTTTCACCAAATTTTTATGGTTTTGACTCTGTAGGATAGGTGGAGTTCTCTATTGATTAAGAACCTAGTTCCAAGAATGTTTTGATTAATTTTTTTAATAAAGTTATAGATTAACTAAAGAAGGTAAAAAAATTTTTGATGATATTATAGTGAAAGGTTTTGTATTCCGAGCTGTATAACCTTGGTTGGGGCTTGTTCTCCTTATAGAGAAAGATGGTCGGACACTTCACCTATGTGTTTATTACTAGAAACTCAATCGAGTTATGATAATGAAAAAATATTTAATTCTATTGATTAATAATTTTTTTGAAATGTTTAAAGGGCGTTAAGTGGTTCTTGATGACTGATCTTTGATTCAGTTATCATCAGTTGAGAATTGAAGAATACTGTATCTATATAACCACCTCCAGAAGTAGGTATGGCCGTTATAAGTATCTTGTTATGATCATTGTGCCAACCAATGCTTCTTCCATGTTGATGGCATTGATGAAAAAACTATTGCATGAGTACCCCATCTAATTAATGGTATTTTTTATGGATGAATTTTTAGTATACTCTAAAATCGAGGAGGGTCATGTGTGCCAATTGTGAGCAGTTCTAAAGATTTTGAGAAATCAACATATTTACATAAATATGTCAATGTGTAATTTATGTATTATAGATGTAATGTCCCATAAATTCCATATATATTTTTTTAATTATATAGAATTATTTTGGGACCGTGAAATCTGGCAGTGCGCGATTCCAAGGCCCGGAGTGCCCGGAATGATTCGTCAAAGTTTTTTTTGAGGTTTAATTTGCGTGCATAAGCAGTTTTCCTGAAAAAGTAGAATAACACTTACATGGTTACTTGGATCAGAAATTTGAGGGCACCATTATACTGAGGATGGTGGGTTTACCCAAAGTGTGACTTATGTTTAGTTAGTACGGGCCTCCTGTGAGAAACCCAAAAAATAGCATAAATGTAAATAAAATTATTAAATAAAATTATTTTATTTTTCAAATGCATATAACTCAAGAATGGTAATTCGGATTAAAAATTTGAGGTCTCTACTGAACACATGATGGTATGATATTTTTAAGAATATAATAACATTGGCCAGAGCGGGGCACCAATAAAAGTTGTTTTTTGGCCATAAATAAAATAATTAAGTAAAAATTATTTAATTGTAAAATCCATAACTTTTAAAAGGTAACTATGATTGGAAGATCTGAGAGTACCGTTGGGTTCTTTGGAGTGTATTTCACTTATGCATAGCCTAACATTGACCAGAATGGGTCGAGGTTGATTGTTAGAAATTTTCCAAAAAAAATTCGGGTACGTTATGTAAATGCATGAGCGGCATTTTATAACTTTTGAACCATTGCTTGGATTAAAAATCTAGGGGCATAGTTGAATCCATAATGCTAGGATTTGTTTAAGGGAGGTATAAATTTGACCGCAGTGGATCAGGTGATAAAGTTATGCTTTTGGAATTTTCAAAGATTGATAAAATAACATGTTTTGTTAGTTTATTTTCTTTCCTTCCTCCAACGGACGAATGGTGCTGGAGGGACTGGCGACATGTCAGGGTAATAAATGGCTTCACTCTTCTTTTCTTAAAACCACACCATTTAAAATTGGGGAGGTACATTAATTAAATGAACCTCATTAATTCCAAGGAGCGGTGACGAACACCACCGAGTCACGAACCAACCATAATGATGAAAGTGGTTCCATCGACTATTGTCAGTGGAAATCACTTCCAGGTAGGGGGTTTAATTCATTTATTCATTAAAACGACTTTCCTCTTCTCTGTTCAGGAATAACACGAACAACACGTGTCAACCGACTAATGGGTTGACCCGCGATTCATTCATCTTTGCCGGATGTTATTGAGGGGAATATTGTGGGGTTAATATTGTGCTCAATAAAACTATTAATTGAACTCCCATAATATAATCCATACTAGGAGCTAACTTGGAGGGTGCGAACCTAACAAACCTGGCCTAAACCCTCTGCTATCTTGATTTCCTTACGCCACCTCAGAAGACCACAAGCACATCGACACCCGCCACAAGAGGAGTGTCACGACTCATTAGCTATGGTGAACGGAGGAGGTAGTCAGCCTGATGGTGGGATGTTGGAAATAAGGTGATCCAACCGCCGTGGCACCGACAAACGGAGTCTGCGGCCGAATCAGTGGCGACCGAGTGATGCCCACACTATGTCGCCGCCCCGCCAACCGAATGGCCTCCCGTCCATTTGGGAGTCCAGGTGACCGGGTGGTTACACCCACCACATTAGACTGAACCGGGCCACCACACTCAATCCGGGTCGTCAACCTTGACACAGACCGCCTCCCTCATGTCAGGTCGTCGCCCTCATGTTGGGCCGCCACCCTCTTGTCAGTCTGCTGCCGTCGTTTCGGGCTGCCACCCTCGTGTCGGGCCACCACCATCGTGTCGGGCCGCTGTCCTTGTGTACGACCGCTTCCCTCGAACTGGGTTGCCTCCCTAATGTCGGGCTATGACCCATACATCATGAAGCCACCCTCGGACAAGGTTTCCACCCCCACAAAAGGCCACACACTCATAGTAGGCCGCCACCCTCAGAACGATCCACCGCACATAGACTGGGTCGCTACCCATGCGGTTCGCTACCTAGCAGGCCGCAACACATGTAGGCCACCATCAAGTGAGATGCCTCCCTAGACTGGGCCGCAACTCCACATGGGCCAAGACACCCCCTTTTGGCCCACCATATTCTGGTCGGGCCGCCCTCCTTGCGGGCTTCCCCCCTTGTGGGCCACCCTATTCTGGTTGGGACACCCTTGCAGGCCCCCCTCTTATGTGTCAGACCAGACATCATCCCAGTGGGCAGAGTCCTCCCCGACCCAGCCCAGACTGAGACGGGCCTTGTCAGTCTGGCCGGGTCATACTGGACCCAGGCCCTACCGGACCCAAAAACACTTAAAGGGGAATATCTTGAGAACCAAATGTATGTTTGATGAACCGTCTAAAACATTGGAATCCATGGATCGATATTTTCCTTTTGGTATACTTCACATACGTTTTGGAGAATGTTAGAGTATGACTAGGTTGGATTGAACTTGAATCCAGCTGGGCCCTCTGAGCTAAAACACTTATAACTCACAGACCGAGCGTCCGATTGACGTACCGTCTATTGCGTTGGAACCCTTACGACATTGAGGTCCTTTGTGTTTGTTGTTTGTGAAGCTTATTATTAGTCGAGGTACAAAAGATATCTTGAGGGGCATATTCTACAAAACTCAAGTGCACTGGGTATGAGAAAACTAGTGGCATGCTACAACATGAAGAAAAAACGTTGATCCTATGTGGGTCAGCATCTATCAATCTTGTGTGGGTCAGCGCTCCGAAATTTAGTGTGGGTCAGTGCATACCGATCATGTGTGGGTTAGATCTTGTGTGGGTCAGCGGGGGTTAGTTACCTATCGATCTTATGTGGGTCATCAGGGGTTAGTTACCTATCGATCCTATGTGGGTCAATTGGGGTTAGTTACCTATCAATCCTGTGTGGGTTAGTAGCAGTTCATCTTAATAGAATAAGATAATCTATTTTACGACTTATCATTTGTTCTTATGTACTTAAGTTATAACTGATTGTGAGTTGAGTCTTTTAAATATTTGGTACATCAGTCTTTGTGGTGTTACTTGTGTGGTACTTCTATCTTCATAGTGTTACCTATGTGGTAATTATATCTTCATGGTGTTACCTGTGTGGTACATCAAGCTTCGTGGTGTTACCTATGTGGTACTTCTACCATTTTGGTATTGTCTTCATGGAGTTACCTGTGTGTTACTTCTATCTTCATGGTGTTACATGTGCGGTACATCTATATTTTTGGGGTTACATGTGTGGTACTTCTACCTTTGTGGAATTGTCTTCATGGTGTTACCTATGTGGTACTTCTATCTTTGTGGTGTTACCCATGTGGTATTTATTCCTTCATAGAGTAACATTCGTGGTGTTATGTTTATGGTGTTACCTGTGTGGTACTTCTGCCTTCGTGGTGTTACCTATATGGTGTACTTCCCTCATGTATAAGATGAGTATATCTTGATAACTTAGGTATATGTATGGGCATGTGCCTTAGTATATTGGATGTATTTCTTTGTGGTTTTTACTTTGTGGAACTATAGGATATCTACAGGGGTATTGAGGTCCTCACTGAGTATTGTTATACTCACCCCCGTAGGGGCTTCACCCACGCCTTGTTTTGTCTGGTGCAGATGATGTACAACATTGATCAAGGCTATGGGAACTAGGAGTGGATGGTGCACGGAGGTGGACCATTTGGTGTGATGTGATGTAGAGGAGGCCGATTGGCGTAGAGTGCTGAGGAGGAGATTTATACCTACCCTTTAGGTAGGAACCTCAGTGGACGACCCAATAACTATTTTACTTTTTCTTTCAGTTGTATTGTACTTCCAACTGTACTTGTAATTTTATAGTTGGGATTATATTCTGTCCCCTTTTTACTTTCAGCACTCTTACTATAGTAGTTTACTTTGTGGTTGCATCTTATTACGTTCAAGTCTATGTGGTTTCTTCTTGTTGGGTTCTTGGACTGTGTGTCTGTACAGGTTAAAAATTCCATGCCTTTCCATTTAAGGGGTACATGTTTATGGTTCTAGTCACTAGCCCCTGGCCTATGGAAGGCGGGCTTGGGGTAGTCACGGCACGGGCCCCGAGGGACGGGTCGTGACAAAGTGGTAGTAGAGGAGTTCGATTCTACCGAAGAACCAGGACTCTGAACTTTTTTGTGAAGTAATAGTGTTAAGTGTTATGAGTGTGTTTTTCAGTTTGGGGAGTCCAGTGTTGCTGTAGCGACTGACGTATCCATACACAAGGACCCTGAATTCTGATTTCTAACTCAGCGCATGAAACCACAAATTACGTGTTTTTTTGAAATGTTTTTATTTTGATTTCTTTGGTGTCAGATCACCAGGTATAACTTAATGACCAGGGTGCACCTGTTCCTTATCAGGATGTCTCCACAAAGACAGTCACCGAGGTTTCTCATGAAAGTACACAATGATGGCCCACTGATCGATGAGGCTCTGGTGTCGGGCCCTCTTACTGCGTTGGAACCTTCAGGTGGTGTTCTAGTAGAACCACCACCCACTAGGATGCATTTACAACCAGTAGTACTGGTAGAGGACAAATTTATGCTTAGTTCCATACACGAGTTTCAACATCAGATACCCCTTAGGTTCCGAGGTGTTGCTAACTCCCAAACGGCTGAGGACTAGCTTGAGGAGGTGGCTGAGTGTTCGTTAGATCTTGTACATATTCGGAAAGAAGACATGTCAGTAGCTGAGTATTCATTGAGGTGTAACGACCAATCCTGGTACATGATAATACGATACGATCAATGCTTCGGGACTCAGACTTCCAAGCCCGGTGTGTTTATGGACGTCTGAGCCATCACTATTCCTCTATGCATTCCTACCTATGTTAGGGTACTAGAGGGAAACTTTTCAGTGGAATTTTCTTTGAATGAGAGGATATATACATTAAATGTTAGTAGTGGTAAATAAGGAAACTAGCGCCAGTCTCAGAGACTTGGGTGTGTAAAAATGTATTAGGAAGAAGAAGAGTTAGGGTTGTAGGGATGCAGATATGGAAGCAAAGCTAGGAGAGCAACATGAGGTGGTGTATATTTTGACATGTTACAACCACCCCCTTTGTGTTCCCCACCAGGCTTAGAGAGTTGGAGGATAGGGGAAGGGAGTAGATTTATACGGTCAAGGAGTGCGACCCAAGGGCTTTAGGAATTATTCGATGAATGGTATGGGTCTACTACTAGATTCCGTATAAACAGAAATAGGTACCAATCATTCATTCCTTCCATGAATTTTTCCATGACCTAGAGTTTTTGGTTAAGCTTCTGACATGACTATCACATCAGGAGACACAATTGGGAGGATACTTGATAATCACACATACACCGATGGTGTGATCTGACCCTTGAGGTGAGAGTTTTGGTTGGAACTTCTTGGTGGCAGTGTCGATGACTTTCAATGTTAGTTTGAGTATATTTTGGACAAGAAAATATCACATTCAGATTGACTGTATTGGGAAAAAAGGTTGTGGATTACCTACAATGTTGGAATGAGATTTTCCTTGGTCGGTGAAGAAAGAAACCCAAGAATTACATGACAAACTCTTGCAAAAGAGGGTGCAACCATTCATGCTTGAGTCGGCCAGTTCTTCCCTCAT
Source organism: Viscum album (assembly GCA_963277665.1). Taxonomy (NCBI): domain Eukaryota; kingdom Viridiplantae; phylum Streptophyta; class Magnoliopsida; order Santalales; family Viscaceae; genus Viscum; species Viscum album. The sequence continues at coordinate 359,454,946 of OY728156.1, read as the reverse complement.
GGAAGTGAGAGTATTGAGTTTTTAGTTTCCAAAACAAGTGTAAATGTGTGGGGGACACCCTTTCAAAATATGTTTCTAGGTTTACAACCCTGAAGGGGGAGGGACTTCTGCTTTGGTTGGGTACTACTGGAGTTTTGGACCAGACTTCTCCAGGATAGTGACACCCATGTCAGTTTTTATGAAAAAGTGGGAGCCTTTTCTATGGATGGAGAAGTGTCAGAAGAGCTTTCTGGAGATGAGGTAGAGACTGACGAGTAGAACTATGCTACCCGTGACTTGGAGTTAGAAAAATTTGTCTTTGCGCTAAAGATGTGGAAGCACTACTTGATGGGAGAACATTTTACAGTCTACACTGATCACAAGAGTCTCAGGTATATCTTCTATCAGAGAAACCTAAAACTAAGACATTGGAGATTGCTAGAGTTCCTCCAAGGCTATGAATTTTAGATATTATATTCTTATGTGAAGGGGAACATGGTAGGAGATGCACTTTGTAGGAGGTCTGGTCTGTAGTTACTAAGTGAGGTAATAGAGCAGTTGGATGCATTGTAGATATCATTTGTAGAGAGAGATGGAGATTCATACATCCAGTCTATGAAAGTCAGTCCTCCACTTCATTAGCATGTTTGAGAGGCACAACTTGCAACACTGACTGTGAGGCTCAACGTGCTCAGATATCCATAGAACATGCACCTGATGGATTTTTTGAAGGTGGGTAACATGTCATACTCTTCAGAGGACGTACTATGGTACCAGTAGTGCTATACGAGGAATTGTTGAGGGAATTTCATAAGTCCTTTCTAGTGGTACATTCAAGAGTGGAGAAGATGTACTAGGACCATCAGCATTAGCACTGGTGGCCAAGGATGAAGAAAGAGGTGGCAGGGTTTGTATCACGATGTCTCACTTATCTACACGTGAGGACTTCACAGAGCTGGTAGATGTCTTATACGGACAAATTCTAGAGACCGTAAGAGTTCCAGGATGGGGGACCACATTTTCTTGCGAGTCTCCCCAAGACAGGGACTACAGAGTTTTGGTCGAGGAGGAAAGTTATCACCGAGGTTTATCAGACCATTTTAGATACTTCGGAGGATTAGCGGGGTGTCCTATCGCTTGGAACTACCACCACAGTTGGAGTGGATTCATGAAATCTTCCATATATCATAAATGAGGAGATATGTGCATGACCCTTCTCAGGTAATTGACCATATCTAGTAGTTATTAGATGATGGTGCAATGTTTACAGAGGTTCCAATAGAGATTGAGGATCGACAGGTGTGGATCCTTCATGGGCGGTCGATAACTCTGGTCTGCATTCACAGGCAGTAGGAAAACCAACAGGAGATCACATGGGAGCGGGGGGCTCAGATCCATGCTCAGTACCCACATTTGTTTCGTTATTATATGTTATGGCTTTTTTGGATGTAAATCCCTAAGGTGGGGAGAATGTAATGTCCCAAAAATTAGGTATAATGTTTTTAATTATATAGAATTATTTCGAGACCCTAAATCTGATAGTGTGTGATTCCGAGGTTCGGAGAGCCCAGAATGATCCTTCAAAGTTTTGTTAATTTTTAATTAGTGCGCATAAGTTGTTTTCCTGAAAAGGTGGCATAACTCTTAAATGATTACTCAGATCAGAAATCTGAGGTCACCATTGTACTCAAGATGGTGGGTTTACCCTAGGCATGACTTAAGATTATTCAGTACAGGCCTCCTGTGAGAAAAAAATGGCATAACTCTAAATAAAATTATTAAATAAAATTATTTTAATATTAATATTCTTATAAATCATGAACGGTAATAGGGATTAAAAATCTGAGACCACTGTTGAACTCATTGGGGTATGCTCTCTTTAGGCAGATACTAACATTGGCCAGCACTGGCCACCAGTTAAAGTTTGTTTTTGGTCATAAAAAAAATTCAGTGACCATTTTTTTATTGTTAAATCCATACCTTATAAACAGTTACTCGATTTAGAAATCCAAGAGTGCTGTTGGGTTCGTTGGGGTGTGTTTCACTTTGGAAAAGCCTAACCTTGACCTATACGGGTCGAGGGTGACTCTTAATAATTTTCCAATATTTTTCCCTATATGTTCAGTAAACATGTGAGTGATATTTTCTATCTTTTAAACCATTGTTGAGATTAAAAATACTAGGGAACTGTTCAATCCGCAACACCAAGATTCACTTAAGGGAGGCATAAATTCGACCGTAGTAGGTCGGGTGAATTTTTTTTGGAATTTTGATAGATTAATAAAATTACATGTTGTTTTATTTTATTTTCATTCCTTCATCCAATGGACATATGGTGCTAGCAGGACCGACGATGTGTCAAGCCAATAAATGGATTGAATATTTTTTTCCATTAACGACACCATTGGGAATTTAGGATGTTTATTAATTAAATGAACCTATTTAATTACCCAAGCATTGCACACTCCTTCCTATCTCCAATTTATATTGTTCTCAAGGAGGGGTGTTGACAAGACTTAGCCAAGAGATTAATCCCTAGAAAAGTACTATGATACCAACCACCGGAAGGATGAGACTGGTTCCAATGAGCAATGACAAGAACCACCGAGTCACAAACTGACAACAACGATAAAGGAGGTTCTATAGACCATCATCAGTGGACATCTCTTCCAGGTTGGGGGTTAAATTCATTTATGCATTCAAATGATTTTATCATCTCCGTTCTTGAATAACACAAAGAAAACAGGTCAACCGACTAACGGGTTGACTAGTGATTCATTCATCTTCACAGGAGGTTATTGCGGGGAATCTTGTGGGGTTAATTTTGTGTTCAATACAACTATTTATTGAACACCCATAATATCCTCCAAATTGCGAGCTAACGCGGAGGGTGAAAGCCTTACAAACCCAACCCGAACCCTCCATTATCTTGAATTTCATACAACACCTTGGAAGACCGCGAGCACATCAATGCATGGTGCAAGAGGAGTGTCACGGCTCGTCAGCCGCGATGAATAGAGGAAGTGGCCAACAAAACATGAGGCCACGAGAAGGAAGGCGTCGTGACCGCCGCATCACCAAAGAATGGAATCCTCAGCTAAAGCTGTGGTGGAGGCTAAACCCGCCTCCGGTGGGTTTTGCGATGACCAAGAGGCTCCCACGCAGTGCCTCCCTTGAGCCGGGCCACCACCCTCAAGCCGGGCAGCTCCCCTAGAGCAGGACCACCGCCCTCGAGCCAGGATGCGACCCTTGCACCAGGCTGCCACCCTTGGTCTGGGCCCCCTCCCTCACACGAGCCCCTTCCCTCGAAGCATTCCACCACCCTCAGACCGACCTGTCACCCTCGGACCGAGCTGTTGCCCTTGCGGGCCGCCGCCCAGCAGGCCGCCGCCACAATGGGCCGCCGCCCATCGGGCCACCGCCAAAATAGGCCACCACCCTAGTAGGGCATCCCCCTAGAAAGATACCTCCCCAGGCAGGCTGGGCCTCTTCCTTGCGTTATGCCCTATTATAGTAGGGCCACCCTTGTGGGATGCCCTCCTTGTGGGCCGCCCACCTGTGGGCCACCCTATTCTTGTTGGGCGCCCCTCTTGTGGGTTAGACTAGACATCCACCCAGCAGGACGAGTCCATCCAAGCCCAATTATCCCATTACTCTCAAGCCCAGCCTAGACCATGTTAGGCCGGGTCGTTCCGACCAGGTTGGACCAGACTCGGGACCAATCGGACCCAGAAACACTTGAAGGGGCATATCTTGAGTATCGAACGCCTGGTTGATGAACCGTCTGCAGCAATGGGATCCTTGGATTGAGATGGGACATTTTTTATAAATCATATGAGTTTTTGAAAATGTTTTAGTGTGGCTGGGTTGGAACTAACCTTAATCCAACCGGGCCCTCATAGCGAAAATTCTTATAACTCACAGACCGGGCGTCCGATTGACACACTTTCTGTCGCGTTGGAACCCTTACGACCTGACAGTCCTTTAGGTTACTAATTTTTATAATATAGCGGAATTTTATGTATGAATGATATCTATAGGGGTAGATTCTATGAAACTCAATTTCCCTAGGTTGGATAAATACCTGTGGCAGGCTGCAACGCGAAGAAAGAACATCGATCCTATGTGGGTCAGCATCTATCGATCTTGTGTGGATCAAATCATATGTGGGTCAACACACAGCGATCATGTGTGGGTCAGTGCATACCGATCCTGTGTGAATCTGATCCTGTGTAGGTCCGTGAGGGTTAGTTACCTATCGATCCTATGTGGGTCAGGGGGGTTAGTTTCCTATTCATCTTATGTGGGTTAGCAGTAGTGTTTCCTAATAGAATAAGTTGATCTAGTTTACGACTAATCATCTGTAATTTTGTACTAAAGTTATACTTGATTGTGAGGTGGGTATTTTAACTATGTGGTACTTCAATCTTTGTCGTTTTACCTGTGTGGTACTTTGATCTTCGAAGTGTTAACTATGTGGTACTTCTATCTTCATAGTGTTACTTTTGTGGTACATCTAGCTTTCTGGGGTTACGTGTGTGGTAGTTGTACCTTTGTGGTATTGTCTTTGTGGTGTTAACTGTGTGGTACTTCTATATTCGTGGTGTTACCTATGTTGTACTTCTATCTTCACGGTGTTACCTATGTGGTACTTCTAACGTTGTGGTATTGTCTTCTTGGTGTTACCTATGTAGTATTTCTATCATTGTGGTGTTACCTGAGTGGTACCTGTACCGTCGTATAGTTACCTTCATGGCGTTATCTTCATGGTGTTACCTATGTGGTACTTCTACCTTCGTGGTGTTACCTATGTGGTTTCCTTCCCACATGTATGAGATGAGTATATCTAGATAACTTAGGTGTATGTATGGGAGTATGCCTAAGTAGAGTTGATGTCTTTCTTTGTGGTTTTTCCTTTTTGGAACTCTAGGAGACCTGCGGGGGTCTTGGGGTCCCTACCAAGTATTTGTATACTCACCCATGCATGGGATTTGACCGCACCTTGTTGTGTCTGGTGTAGACGATGTACAACATTGATCTAGGCTGAGGGGGCTAGGAGTGTAAGGTGCACGGAGGTGGAACATTCGGTGTGACGTGACACAGATGAGACTGAAGGACGTGTTTTATTGAGGTGGAGATTTGTACTTACCCTTCAGGTTGGAAACTCGGAGGATTACCAAGTAGCTGTTTTCTTTTTTATTTCAGTTTTATTATACTTACTGTCGTACTTGTACATTTACAATTGGGCTTATATTCCCAACCCTTTTTACATCCAGCACTCTTTTACTACATCTGTTTACTTTGTGGTTGAAACTTATTTCATTGTAGCATGTGTGGTTGCTTCTTGCGGTGTTCTTGGACTGTCTATGTATACAGGTTAAAAGGTTAATGCCTTCCCATTAATGGGATATGCCTTTCCGGTGCTAGTTTCAAGCCCCTGGCCTATGGTAGGTGGGCTTGGGGTAGTCACGGCATAGGCCCCAAGGGACGGGTCGTGATTGGAGAATTGAAGATATTTGGAGAAGTGTTCTCGGAACATGGTATCTTGGTTGATCCTAAGAATATGAAGGATTTTATAACATGGAAGAAACTATATAATGGTTTTTCGACTATTTTTTTCTTGGGATTTGTGGGATATTATCATAGGTTTGTAATTATTTAAAAAACTTGGATTCTATGACGAACACCGTCACCCAGAAAGGAGTAAAATTCATATTGGATTTAAAATGTCAGATTTATTTTGATAAGAAGAAACATATTTTTATTTATATGATTATTTAGAATCTTTCTGAGGCTAAGTAGGGTAATATGGTATTCCATGACATTTCTTGGTTTGTTTTGAGCTATGTCCTCATGCAGAGTGATTATTTGAAAGCATGTGGTTCCAGGTAGCTTGGGCTACATAAGAAGAGTTATTTGAATCATGACCTCAAAATCACAATGTTGATTCACACCATTATGATGTAGTGGGATAACATTTTTATATAATGTATTACAATTTATTTTGAAAATAAATCTTGAGTTATATCATATCATATAATGATTTGAATCTTCTATTGAAGATATATGTAGAGTAACTGTAGTAATTTGATTTTGACATTAATTATACCCCTATGATGGGGTAATGTCATTTATAATGTGTTGAGAAGGAGACTTACAACCCAATCCATGAAAGAATAATTAGAATAGTGGAATATGATGACTCTATTTTCTGAGTTTCATTTGGGAGTTCAAAAGGATGATATCAGGAATTTTTTGGAAAGTGTTCACCTAACCTCTTCCCTTATCATGATGATTATTTTTGTTAAAAATTGTGATTTAATATTCTATATAATTTGGTATTCTCTTTATGTTGGGGAGACTATTGGTGTGTGGAATTTCTCCTCTAATGTTGTCTTATTCTTCTAGAACTGGCATATTGTCTCTTTTTGTATGAGAATGGAAATGATGGGGGATTTTCATAATTCCCTATGGATTGTTCCCAATGGATACATGAAGATGTTCTTTGAAATGTGGAAATGATTCTTGGGTAAGGGTATGGTATGATACAATTTTCACTATGTTTCTCATTATTATACTTTCCATTAGATCAAGGCGAAGTAACATAGAGTTTTGGGTTTTCTTCAGCCACTTCCAGTGATGAAATTAAGTGGGGTGAGGGTTTTGTGGAATTTTTGGTTGCTTTTACATGTACCCCTCAGAAGAAGAAAGATATATGGGTTGTGATATATTGGATTAACAAATATGAGCACTTTTTTTACTTAAATATACAACCAGTATTTGGGATTTTTGAAAACACTGTGTGAAAGAGACATCGCATTTAAATGGAATTCCTTTTACTATAGTCTCTAATAGAGGTCCCAATTTTACTTCTACTTTTTTTGATGAGTCCTCAATGAGGTTCTAGGTTAAAAGGTCTAATTGATCATGATAAATCGTTCATAGATTGTAACACCCCAAGCTTCCATGGTACGCCTCTCTTTGAATAATAGAGCAGTGTGTGTGGTACGCAATCTCGAGTTCTAACACACCGTGACCAATCAAAGTAGCAGTTTGGAATAGTAATACCCACTTTTTGAAATTATATAAATTTTATACTTCAGAATGGACTTCATTTTTGGATTTGGAATATCAAAATTAGCCTATGTTGAATTTTTGGTATTTTTCCGAGAAAATCCAATTTTCTATGAATAGTGAAAAATACTTAAAAACAACATTCTTAATCAAAATAATTTATGGTGATAAATTATACTATTGAGTGGTTTTAAATTATAACTAGAATATAATTTTACAATTTTATCCAATGGTGGTCATTAGAATTAATTTCACATTGAAATTGGACATAAACAATTGTCAATCTTTTGATTGGTATTGTTTCTTAAAAACATGCTATTTGTTTTGACAATGGGAATTAATTGTAAAATTAATTATTGAAACATATATTTTTTGAATTTTGTAAAATAGACATCATTTTTGAATTCAAAATATCAATTATAGCTTAGGGTGGATTTTTGGTATTTTTCTGAGAAACTTTAATTTTTGATGAATAGTGAAACCACTAAGTGGTAGTTAAAAAACTAATTTTTCGTTTAAATGAAACATTACCACTTCTGTGAATTGAATTTCAAAAATATGACATACATGGTTGTCATTAGTAAGTAAAATGTGATTCAATGAGATGAAAATAATTTTTGGACAATAGTAACTTTTAAGTTTTATTAATCGTGATTAAAGGTAATTAGTGTAATTTAAGGTAAATATAATGTTATAATAATATGAAATTAACATTACACTTGTCCTACCATTATTTGATGAGTAATGGCCGACAAATACAATCCATGGGTCAACTTGGGGACCCCATGGAGTCCCTTGGGTAAGAAAATGACATTAATAACTTTTTATTTAAAGTAAAAATATAATTGTCACAAACATGTGTTGTTTTACTAAAACAATAATTACATGGGGTTATATAAGTTAAGTTTTCTACTATAAATATTAATTGAAAAGCTAAAAATATTTCCTACATCATGTTAATTTTTTTATAATTTTTAGGCATTAAATAAATAAATTTATTTATGAAACCAGGATGATGCAGCGATTACCTCATTAATGAACAATTTATATAAAATGAAAAGATAAGGTAAAACATAAGACTTAAACTTGTCTAAAACGTATTAGATGGGTATATTTCGAACCCTTATCACCTTATCCTCAAAATATATCAATTTGGTACCTTTAAAATTCTAAAATCATTTCATAATAAAGTAACATTTAATGACTTTCCAAGAGTGCCCCTCCTCTCCTCTTATAAAAGGCCCCCACCTCTACCACCTTATTCACACCTTCAAAGCCATTTTTCTCAGCAAAAATCTGCCCAAATACTCTATAAACTTCCCTATATTACTCCTAGAATCCTCACTTTGGGAAGAATCCTTCCCAAGGAAGCCTTTGTCTCAAATCAAAAAATGTTACCCGATTTTAAGGTAATGTCTTCTCTTATGTTTTTTTTGTTTTATTTTGCTTCTCCAACCCCTTAAACTCTTTTTATTCCTTTATTTTGTAACAAAAATAGTGTCTCCAATATAATAGGATATGTTTATGTGAATTATTTGATTAACACTTACACACACCTTCTTCTAATGGTTAAAGAACATACTGTTTCTATGGGTGGCGAATTACCGCCTCGCGAAACGATGATTGTTCAATATTCTTTTAACACATCTCATGGTGGGCGTTAAGATGTAACTATATTGATATATGATATATATTATGATTATGTTTTCCTTATTCTTCTGTATTTTTCATTTATGGAATACCCTTATGATTTCCATTATGGGTAAACACGATAATTTCATTTTAGGATGTGCGGGCTACCACCCCCTCAAAGTGATTTGAATCGTTAATGCCATATGTGGGATGTATAAAGGATGTATTAATTGATATTATATATGGTATTATACTGGAATTATAATATACCTTTATATCATTATGATTTCATTCTATTGAATATGAAATATAAATGAAAGTAGTGTTCATGCGTACGTACGACTTACCGTCTCCATGAATAGTGCATTTCATTTATTACCTCTAAATGTTATGTAATATTATAAATGAATGTATATACTAGATATATATGATATATATGATATCTAAAATATGAATATAATTCTGGATATAATGGATATTTTACCATATAAACAACTTGTAATTATAAGAAGTTTATTTTTGACTCAAATACCAAAGATCGACAAAACAACCATTATTAACTTAAATAATTACATAATGATCATAACATGGTAATAAGTGATATAAAAGGAATAATGAATTCGAAAAATCTTCTTAAGCAATTAAAAATTAACTCTATTTTATTATTCATGAGATTAAAGAATGATCGAGTCATGTCGGACACGAGGTAAGGGACTTCGTCTCAATCTCCTTTCATTGAGGCATATTTTATTTAATACACAAATTTTTTTATACGGTTTATAAACCCCTTTGACTTTTACTTTTATTCAAAAGGAATATTTTTATATGAAGAGTTTTTACTAAATGATAAAAGGAAGGTTTTTTATTACGCATGTGACGACAACGACTTCTCCGCCGCTGTGACCATTATTTGAGTTTTGGCTTCCTCTACAAGCCATTACTTTTTTTAAATGAAAAATAAATACCAAGTTTTAATATTATTTTATTTTGGTATTGAAAGTGGAATTAATAATGTTTTTATTATATCGGTGTGTATCATTGATATCTTGTGATATAAATGTGGAAATTTTATGTTTCCTTTATGCATGTTTTATGTGATACGATTATGTTATTGTTTATGATATGTTTAAACGTATTTATATGAGGAATGCATTGGACATAATAAGTTATGAGTGGAGCCCGCTATAGCTCCTCGATTCATTGGTAGGTCTCAGGAGACAAACTAGTGTCTTGGCATGAGGCCTTCACAAAATCTTATTTGTAGTCTTGGCACGAGGCCTTGGCTACGTGGTTATGATAGTCTGGAATTATGCATTCCATCATTATGAAAGTGGTTATTGATATTGCATGTTATTATTAGAGTAGTAGAATATCCATGTGAATAAATAAATAGCATTATTTCATTTTATTTTTTCCATATTATACTAACGTTCAAGTTTAAAAGGATTTTGTTTTAGTTATACATTTCCTTAAATGGTTATGTTTATTTATAAAAGTTTCCACTATATTGTTATCCTTACTGATCATCTGAGTTAACCCCTTTCTGTGTTTTTCTTTTCCCAGGATGTGAAGAAATATTTTATGAATGACCTGCAGGGATAGCCTAAAGGGGATATGAGTGTGGACTATGAAGACCATGTTATTGTAGTTTTTAACTATATGATGTAATGTAACATTTATGAATGTATCTAGTGTATCCAAGGCTACTAAACTAATCAGTCTTTCAAGACTTGATCTTTATTGATCATGCCAATGTTATGTAATAATGCACTGACTCTGGGTAACTGGGGTCGGGGCGTTACATAGATGGATGGACAGGAAGAATAAACAATATAGATTCATGGGGAAAAGATATATTCTTTCATTTTTGACATTGGTTAGTTTGGAATGAACGTTTCGGATTGGTTGAGTTTTCCAATTACTCTAGTTACCCATCCTATATTAAGATGGGGTTTTTAGGGATTTTTTGGTCGGTAATGTAAATATATTGTGTTTCAGTTAGATGTTAGTGAATTGTACTTGGTTGGACCAAGTTTGGACCCATAGATGATTAAAAAAGATTTATTTCAATGATTAGAGAATGGTTATGTAATGAGGCCAATATAAATAATAATCTAGTTATCACCTATCAACTTTACAATTTTCTATGGATGAATTGGTGTTCTTGACAGTCTTGTGTCATTTGGGTCTATGAATGTTTTGGAAAAAGGTAAATCATGGACCATGTTCTGTGGGTATTTTTATGATTATTGAGTGGGTGGTAAAAGAGGCTTACCATTTGGTGAATCCACTATAGTTGAATTCAATCCACATATTTTTTATGTATCAAAACACGAGAATTGTCTTTTGGACCCTTCTCATGTCATGATCTATGCTGATCTTGATAATGTACCCAGTTTATCTGTAGCAAAGCATCCAATCAGTAATGCTGATTCTGAAAAAAGTTTATTCATTAAAATACAATAAATTTGGTCCATATTCTATGGGATAATGGATCTGATTAAAATAAGAATTTATAGTGTAAGGCATTGATGAGGGAGCAGTGGAATCATCTCTTGGATGTATATATTTGTTAATAGAATTTATAGGGATAAAATGTTTTTATTATTGGGTAGTTGTAATTTCCCTTTATCTTCTTTCATTTACATTCTAAATCATGTTTTATTCCCCTTTGGTCGTGTCTGGTGTTTGGGTGTTCTTGGTGAAATTCAAAAACTTTTGGGAACTTTCTATGTAGGGAATATTTGGAAAAAAATTTCCTAAAAAATTGGACCCCTAGTGCATAACATACACCCCATAAAATATGGGCGGATGGTTGGAAAATGTTTTTCAAAAAACTATGTTCCCACCCAGGGGAAACCATTCATCCTTAAAAAGAAGAGTATACAATTTTTTAACTATGTTCCATCATCCATAAAACTATTCATGTGGGAATTAAATTCATCAAAAATTATATTAAAGTCTTGAGAGTCCTGGTTTAACCCCTAATCACCCTATCTCAATTCTATTCTTATTTTATTCTCCTTAAATTCTACAAAGAGGTGAAATTGACTCCCCCAACCTCTACTTTTTAAAAATATATGTTCCAGTGATCTCATTGTATTTTTTTCCAATTAGTCAATCTCCGCTCAATTTGTTTCTACTGACATTATTCTAAATCTCAATTCATTATATATTAATATATAACCATATTTTTGTTTAATATTATATCCACTTTGATGTATATTGATTCTAGGTTTGATTCCTTGATCTCTATCACCTTTATTCATCATTGGAATTCCCCATTATGGATGTTGACCATTTGATCTTTCACATAATGGTAGATGGTTTTATTTGGCCTTATATTACTATTCATGCGTTATATAGCATGATTTATTTGAAATGTTTTTTTAAATGATTTAAAAAAATATTTTATATGATTTTAATTATGATTTAAAAAGGGCATGTAAATTATGACAACCACAAATTTTAATAGAATTAAAATTGTTGTATGAATTTGAGATTATTGAGAATTATTTTATGACATGATTTCATGAAAGGATTTATTAGTAACACTTTAAAAAATTATCTTAAATTTAATGTTTATTTTATATGTAATGACTATGATGAAAACCTATGATTTTTTGAAATGAAAAGTCATATTGAAAACTAAAAATTTGGAAATTAAATCATGAATGATGAAATGATTTTAAATGTCTGAATTACTTATTATTCATTTATTGGTTTATAGATTTATTGATGTACATAAAAGCTAGAGTATTTAGTGGTAATTGGGAAAATTATTCTAGGAATCTAACTCCCTCTAAATGGATTTTCAATAATAGCACTAACAAAATAAAGTATCGAATTGTCTCACACAATGGACTCCTATAATTAGGTGTATATTGATCAGTCATAATAGTATATAATAATGGTGTTTTGATTCAATTGTTCATGCTACTCTTGAGCCATGTTGGTGATTGAGATGAGTGAGGATCCTATTGTTAGAAACTAACATGGCATATTACATGGTTCTATGATATGTTTTTATTTGATGATTTAATTCCATTAATTATGAACTATTTTATTCATAAAAACTATTTTATATCAATTTTTGTATAAACATTTCATTTAATCCTTTTTATGAATCATACATAATTTTTTGAATTCTTTTTTTGATATTATGTATATTCTGTGCCATTCCTTGATCTATTTAAATTAAAATAATAAATGATTTTTTTTGGAATTACTTATGGAGTCTTTGATGGTATTCTAATAGGAACTTTTTCTCACACCACAACTTTTCCTTTAAGAGTATGTAGATTTTTCAATTCTAGTTCTAGGAAAAAGGAAATCGACACATAGAGGTTTTGGTTGTTCATGATCCTTTAGTCTTGGAGTAATAAAGGTGACTAGTGGAGATGTGATCCACCTATTACATAGAATGTATGAGATTTTTTACTGACATATGTTGTGTCCATGATGATGAACTATTTTCATTATTGATGAACAATTTGTTAATACTGGTAGGTTCTCATGGATGTGTATTGAAATACCATCTTTTATCATTTATATTCCACTATGTGAGGAAAAAATATCCCCCTATATATTTTTATATGATGTCGGGTGATAGTTACTAACTCTTGGGGATTTGGAATTCCCTTCATGGTATGGTAAACATGGATTAAGTATTAGGGTATTAGGTTATTTAGGACGCTTTGTGAAATGAATGGTAATGATCCTCAAGGAATAAGAACCACAACTTCATGTATACTTTATATAGCATCAAGACCACCAATGAAACCTATTGCTCTTTCTGAGCATGGATCAAACAAAAATCCATCTACACTACCTCCAACCATTACTCTTCATATTATTCTAAAACAAATGCATTATACTTATATAGACTAATATTACATAACAATAAAATTTATATCCTCTTCGTGTCATCATAATCAACCTCTATCTTGTGGAAATACGTTGTAACATTTTATGGGACATTATTAGTGTGAAATTTATGACGTAGTAGACCTAAAACCATAACTATAAAATAAAATATGGGTTGGGACTTCTAGAGTTGGAATATAAAATATTTAAGATTAAAAAATTATTTATTCAAGGTTAATCCTAGTCCCAAGGCCTACTTGTTTCATACAGGGGAGAAATGAAGAATGTTAGATGATCCTTTACTGAGTCTCTACCCCAAAAAAAGGATCACTTTACTTAGTTGTATTATTTAGCTTAAAATTCTTTGAATTCTATCACAGGGGACCCTAAATAATTTTTTCGTAGTTAGTATCCCTTATTTACATTTAAAACTATACTCAGCTCACACTATTTACCTTCGAACCCAATTAGTAATCACCTATTCCTATATCTAAACCTCATTCTATCAATAATGATAAACCATTGATACCACAATATCATGACCACCCCAATGTCACACCTCATGGGTTGGAAATGTGATAAGTGAGATAATAATGATGGATGTCCACTTCTAATAGGTGATGGGTTAGTGATAAACACTAAGGGTATATTATACACACAAATGAGAGGCATGATATTTTAATAGAACACAGAGAACAATGAATAAGATATAACTATCATACATAAATTTATCATGATAAATAAAATAATCCTTATATATGCATTCAATTTAGTATAGACTGTAAGAACAACAAAAGAAACTACAAGCACAAAAATAGATCCTCAATGAGAACAAATAAATAGAAAATAGATTCGGAACAACCTAGGGGAAAATAATTTCCCTCTCTAACACCAAAAACACTTAAAGTCTTGGGAAATATTTTACATATATATAGGGTGATCATAAAAGGCATACTTAATAGGATCCTCTACGTGGCCTCTCTTGTAAAAGATAATGAAGACATATTAAATCGAAGATATTAAAAAGTGACACTAAATCATCACCTCAATAAGTATATTATGTTCCCAGACTCACTATGGCTATCTTACTAAGTATCTCGTATAATAACAAGATAATATCTTACATAATATAAAAATATCTTACCATGCTACCTCTTCACCAGTAGTTTATTTTTTCTCCTATTCCACATGTCTTAAGAAATATCTCTCTAAAAACAAACCATCGTTAAGATTCCTAGGCTACTGTATCCTATCATTCACCCCATGAAACAAAAATTATCATCACAACCATATATCATAGTCCCTATGAGTCACTTTATCCACTTCTTCAAATAATAAATGAGTAGTTTGTGAGAGCCCCTACTACATGTATATTGTGTATTATACCATAATCAACCACATCCTTTATAAAACATAATAATAATAATACATAGGAAACAATATGTGAAGATAAATGTGTTTAAAATTACAATTATTCATTATATACCTATAAACACACATATATAAGAAAATATAACAAATATGAATACTAGTACGTACAACAACTAGGAAAAGAGAGTTGGGTATTATGGGTGGTCATCCGTCCACTTATTTCCAACCTAAATATCAGGGAAAGAACCTCATGAGTCCAATGGTTGTTAGTTTCCCTACCAACATGGGTGGGGTATCATTTGGAAAAACATAACATATACAAACATTTATATCTCACACTGTACATTGGGTGTATACCTAGTATTATGATCAACTACAAGTATCATCTCTTAAACACTTGAATGCCATCACTATGTACTATATATAAAATAATCATGCTAACATTTCAAGAAAATTTCAATTATTTAATTTTTCATTAAAAAATTTCTTATTCTAAAAATAAACATTTCTTAGTTCATTAATAACCATCCATATATATTAACTATAGAAACAATCCAAATGATCCCATGGTTCTTTGAGAGTTTTATCTTTGTATTCCATTCAAGAACCAATCCCACAGGGTAAATAAATTATTA
Organism: Viscum album; assembly: GCA_963277665.1. Taxonomy (NCBI): domain Eukaryota; kingdom Viridiplantae; phylum Streptophyta; class Magnoliopsida; order Santalales; family Viscaceae; genus Viscum; species Viscum album. The sequence goes on along the minus strand of OY728156.1, from coordinate 359,439,389 downwards.
TTTATTATTATTCCACATTTCAAGGCACTATAGGATACATCCAATGTGAACATAAAAGAGTTTCAAAAACCATGAAAAACAAACTACTTAATGAAGTGGGTAATGGAATGTAGAAACAAGAAACCCCACCTTATGGAATTGAAATAAAATTCATTAACAAGAAATCATTTTAAATCTCATAAAAATAATGGAATATCCCGTATTTTACTAATTCCATCAATTTCCGTTTCATTTCCAATAACACTATGTATATCACCATGCGCCCCATTATCTCATGTTCTTACTACTACGACAAACCGAGGTATATTCACCCTTATCTCATCAACTGTAAACCCTATGGGCTCACATCACATTGTATCAGTAGTATTAAATCCAAATAAATTACATAAGGCAACAAGAAACAATAAATAGTGATAGAGTAAGGAAACTAGACCCTAAAAAAACTAAGAATCCCTCATTCATAAACAAATGGCCTCCCTCAGCTCTAAACATTTATCACTATAAACAAAGAGGTTTATTTTCATCGAGAATTAATTGATTAATTTATCATAGGGATAAATGACATGTAACACATAAATATATGAATTATTTAAATACGATTTTTGGCATAACATTTAGTGTAATAAAACAAGAAGGAATAACGATATAATTCTATCATGTGTCAACAATTAATTTTATTTCCATTAAATTATAAAGAAGAAAATTTCTATTTCAACATTCCATATTAACTATTTATCAAACAATAATTACCAAAAAATTGTTCTTTATTCTATTTCTTAGAACTCCGAAACATGATAAAACAAAACATAAAAATAAAAAACACACTATCAATAAAAAAAATATGTACATATTTATCATAGTAGGAATACCTATATAACTATAAACCAATTCATTATTTAAATTGGGTAAATATTTATTAATAATAGTTCTATTATCACCTAAAAAGATAATGTATGATAAATTTTAATTACACATAAAATAAGAGGACCAATGAATCCCCTACTTAGAAAGGAGGATTCCAACTATGATCTACTAGAAAAATATGGATAAGAAGATGATTTCACTAATATTATGTTCTAATGATATTTGATTTTAAAAAAAATTGAATTTTTATAGAGAATGAGGAAAAATTTAGTTTAATGGAGAACCTACCTCAGACAAGACTCATAGTAATATAAAACCAAGTGTGAAACAAACTATTAAAACTCCCATAAAACATGAACTAGGTGGTTCTCATTGGATGAAAAGACTCTTCAAGGGTTAAGAGTAAATCTATTTTTTATATAATCAAATAAAGTAATAAAATGTTCAAATGAATGTAACATATTCATTTATGAGTTAAGGTACAAGACAATAGATATTTACTACCAGTCAAACATTAATTAAAAACTAATGATGATATCATATAATTCACAAGGAAGAGCCATATAATAAAAATAATTATTCTATATAATTATGGATATAAATATATGCTTCAAAATGACCATCAATTTCAATTATTTATGGCTTAAAATGATTTTTTATGTTAATAATTCATATTTATGATATTTTAGGAGAAATTAGAATTGTAGAGAAAAAACTGGGCTTTTATTCTATTAGGAAAACCTACTATCATTAAATAATATGTTTTTATTATAAAAAATGTCTATTTTATAAAATACAAAAAATCTAGTCAATCATATATCATTATCCAATCTACCATCGTTCGACTGATCTACCAATCTTAGCCAATCTGCTATCATTAGACCATTCTACTACCATTTGCTAATCATCACCACTAAACCAATATATAAAACTATCCATTCATTAGTCTAATCTCCTAAAATTATACAATCAACTACAATTATACCAATATAATACCGTTATCCAATTTCCTCTTGTTAGATCAATCTGTTATCGCTTGGAAATCTTCCACCAATAGACCGATATTTTACCATTAGTAAATATACTTCCTTTAGAACAATATAATACAATGAGAATAAGAAATATAATTGTAATATCATAGAAAAGAACACTGAAAACACCCCTTGGTACCTTCTATCCTAGGGAAAATAATACGGAATTGTTTTTTGGAACTAGAGAATTTCACAAGATTACCTCCTTCGGTTGAGGAATGACGTGTTTATTAAACATGAATACCACATTATGGTGTGTATGGTACTTCTATAAAGGTGTAAATTTTATATACAATCGATGAGTGTAGGGTAAAAAATATATGCATTTAATGTGTGTTATTTTCAAACAATTTCAACGACTTACACTTGAATCCTGACATACATAGTTATGAAATTAGTGGGACTGAGTTTTGTGGCCATTTGATTTGAATACAATGACCCAAAACGTGTGTGATTGATTGTATAATTATTCATTACTCTTATATCATAGTATTAACCATAAATATTTTTTTCACTTATGTTATGGATGCGTTGGTGGTGTCTTATTTGGTTTATTCTCAAATCCTATAAGGGAATCTTATTGTGTATAAAGACTTCATGATTAGAGATTTAGGGAAGGGATATGGCCAACTGATAGAGAGTTGATTATATGGTTCAAGGTGATAGAGGCATTATTGAGTTATACTATATATAGATGCTACAATATCATTATTAGTTTCCTATTATTTACTTATACACTATTTCACCTAGGATGTTTGTGGTAGTTGGTTTGTTTTCTTTTTCATTTCTGTGATACCTGTTATGCCATTTGATTCAACATTTGTTATTTTTTATTTTCCCTACTATATTATGTGATTTTTACTTATATGTGTATGATTATGGTGTATGGAAATTGGTACTGATGTAATAGTCTCCATACTACATCAATTAGATCCCCATTAGCATTCGACAACCTCCTTCACATGGGATATAGTGTTTGATGTGTTATGTCACTCCAGTGTTGATATGGTGATTTGTGTAGAGGCATGAAAATGTGGTATTATATGTGATTATTATCTTCACCATGTTTAGGAAAAAATTGAATGGATTTAGGTGATTTGGAACCTGGGTAAGGGTGTCATGTATATTCTAGACCAAATTTTATTTAATGGACTTCCATGTTACCAGTAATCATATTGATATTACAGTGGTGGATCCATGAATTCATACTGATCCAAAGTATGTTTTGTTACTTCGTTTTATAAGATTTTAGTGTGTTAATACAACATTAAAAAGCTATAATATCACATGTTACATATAACTATCACTTATTTATTCTTCTGTGATATGTTGTGATGCCATTTAGGTTATTTGAACTTGAATTGTAATTTTTTAACCTTAGGTTAACTATTAGAGGTGTTATAACCATTCATTTGGAATTTTAGATAATACCATCTGAATACAGTTTAATGTGTCTGTCTGGCTAAGAAAACCAAACCACTTCCTCCAAGGAGGACACACCTATTCAACCATGAGTTATATAGATGAATTCACTTCAGCATGATCCCATATTGACTCCCATGGCATAAAATATAGAACTAATATAACCACAAGTCTTCATGATATTACCTTTTTAAGGAACATGGTCTCAATTGAAAATGATATATTATGTTTGAGAAATTCATCTTTATCATCAACCCTATTTCTAGGATACATGGGGTCCTTCGGATGCAATGGACACGATCAACATCATTTGTGGGATATTCAATTTAGTTGGGAAATCAAAGGATTGATAGGTGAATCCATCCACCCTTATGCTTAATTGATATACAATAATATGGTGTGGTTTTATAAACTAGGTTGGTGGAAATTGGTGTCTTACATCGAAAATTTTAATGGTATTATTCTTCATGGAGTTCTTCCTCGACACGTTAATGTTGGATTATACTCTGAAATTTATAGATCTTTAACAAGGGTTGATGATAATTTCTACCTAATCTACTATTTTCATAGAGATTATTTTCATTATTTCACTATTGTATGGGGATAGATTTTAAATATACTTGACATTTGAGATAATCCATTGACTAGAACTGAGAAACTAGTATGGGAAATTTTAGGTGATGTTGCCCATGGAAGTGATTCATAAGGACCAATCATTTGAGAACGTTCTAAAAGAGGATAGAGCTGCAATCCTCCATTCAAATTTTAGTGGAATGATTAGTGGACCTGTAGATGATGTTGGTGCTTTTTTGGTAGTAAGAATAGGAATTTAGACGAGTCACCGAAATATGGTAGTAAATTGATTGAGTAGAGTCGTATTTATTCAACTTACTTTATTGGAGGTTATCCCATCATCTAAATCAACTGTGGCTAGAGAGGTAACCTTAAAAATATATGGGGGGATATAATCAATTAAGTTTCACCAATGCAGAAAGGTTTTAAATATATGAAATATTTATCCAAGGTTTATTTTGGATTGGTTTTGGAGGTCAGGCTAGAATGGGGGTAGTGGAATTCAGTTGAAGGTATAAATACCTCATACTTATTGACTTAGGAAAGCCATGGATCATAGGGTAAATTTCATAGACATAATATTGGATGTAAGTGTGAAATAGACCAATATCTAGATAACGGTGGAGTGGTACTGATGAATGTTCAATGTATTGTCTCAATTACATATATCCCATCTTATACATTTTTTGATATATGATCCACCCATTCCATTGTATATACTCAAGCTGTTTTTTTACTAAATTTACTGGTTACACTATCTTCTAAATTATTTTCCATTGATACAAAATTAGGGAAAAAATTGATCATATCCAAATATTCATAGAATATCTTATAGTAGTTGATGGATATGAATATTTATGGGACATTATGATATGTGAGATGACTTGTTTTGATGTTGTATTTGGAATTATTAACTGGCTAGTAGTTGGAAACACATTGGCTTATATCAGAGGTCAGTATCCTTTATAACACCTAAGGGGAAGAATGTTGTAATAACTAATGAATGGCATGTTTGATCAGGTTGAGTGGTATCAGATCCAATTCAAAATTCAATAAATTACAACACTTTTAGTAGCCATTTCCATTATAAAATACTAGAAAAAACATCTTTGTCTCTTACTGTAGTCATGTTTTATAGATGAATTTTCAGTTCTCCCTCTAGATAGATGAACTGAATTTGATATTGAAGTCATAACGACTATAAAATCAAAATATTTTTCTCTATATCATATTGTGATGATTAATGTAATATAATAAAATGTAAAAAATTAATACATGGATGAAAAGAGTTTTATCAGACTAAGAATTATCATTGGGCTTTCTCATCATTGTTAGAAAAGAAGGTAGATAGTAGTATATAGTTTTCTGTGGACCACATGAAGGTGAATGCGATAATAATGAAAAAATGATCTCATTAACATAGATCAATGACTTTATTGATCACTTACGTGGGGAACAATGGTTCTCTAAAATATATTTATAGTCAAGAAACCATAATGTTTATGTTAGAGAGGTTGAAATACCTAAGATGAAATTCAGAAGAAGATACTATCTATATGAGTACTTGATGATTCTTTTTAGGATGAAAAATTTCCCATTGGTCTTCATGCACCACATGATTTGGATAATCTATCCGTAATAGGATTTATTCATTATAGTGTTCATTGATGATATCCTGATTTACTCAAGGACGACTTAGTTACAATATAGACACATTGAGATCATTTTGATCACACTTCAGGCACACAATATTCATTCAATTCTCATAAAGTATGACTTCTCAATCCATGAGGCTCATTTTATTGGGAGTGTGGTTTATATGTCTAGAATCTTAGTCGCTCCAGATAATATAGAGGTAGTGATCTATTAGTCACACAATAGAAATGTGTTTATGATTAGATGTTTCTTTAGGATGGAAGGGTACTATTGAAGTTTTATCCAAAAACGTCTCCCATCTACCAGAGCCTATGACTGGGAATACCATGAATGGGTGATTTTTGAGTTCATAGATTAATATAAAGAGGCCTTATAGGAGATGAATATGATGTTGATGATTACTCTGTCATTGAAATTTCCAAAATGTGGGACTGGTCATATAGTTTTTCAATGCCTCAGATTTTCATTTAGGGGATGTGATTATATGGAGATAAAGTAGTGGAATACGAGACTCGTCAATTTGGACCCCATGATAATAACTTCCCTATGCATGGCCTAGATTTGTAAACTATTGTCCACACACAAAAGAGTTGGTGATATTATCTCTTTATTGAGGGTTTTATCATTTACACGACCCATAAGAGATTATGATATATTTTTTATTAGGGGGAATGAAATCTTTGACAGATACATAGGATAGAGTATATACAAATTATTAACATTGATATAGATTATAAAACCTAGAAAACATTTTATTGTAGATTCTATCAGTAGAAAATCATGGGATCTAGGAGTGTGGCATTAAAGGAGGAATAACACCTGATGAGTATGATGGTTGAATGGATGGAAGATTCATATGATAATTAATGTGTAATGGCTTGTGAACCTTTAGTTATCATGTATGAATTGGTGGACTATTTGAGATACATCCAAGAGATGGATCCTGAGTGTGTAATAATGTTTGAGTGGTTGGTGGGGAGTGATCCAATTATAGAATGGTCTATATACTGTGATGCGATGATCTATATATATTGGAGAGTTTTAGTTTGTACTTTCATGGGGGAATAAATTATGAGGGCCTCCCATGACTCATATTGGGTGTCATATCTAGGGTTAATGAATATCTATCATGATATCAACTGATGTTTCTGTTGACCTTGAATGAAGAGAAACATGGAAGGTTTCATCACTCATTACTTGATATGTCAAAGGATAATAGACAAACACCTGCAACTAGGAGATTTACTTTGTCCACATACCACTCTTTTATGGAAGTGGTATGAATTGATAATGAAACTCGTGATGGGGTTTCCCAAGACTCCAAGAAGTTAAGTTACTATTTGATTAATTGTTTATTGGATGAGAAAAGCATCACATTTGTTATTGATATGTGAGACTCACTCTATAAATGGCTTGTTAATGATTTTTGTTTGAGATATTCTAAAACATTATGGAGTTCTATATAATATCTAATTTTTTAGGGAAACATGTTTAATATCATGGTTTTAGAAAGGAATTTAAAAAAGGTTTTGGGAATCAATTAAAAAAGAGTATGGAATATCATCCACAAATAAATGGAAAATCATATTGGATGATTTCGGTTTTATAAGATTGACCTTAGTCACAAATATTATAATTCGATGGTTTATTGGATGATCATATGGATTCTTTTGAGTCTTCACACATTAATAGTTTCCATGCAATGATTTTGATGGACCCTTTTGAGGCTCTTTATGGTAGACTATGTTTTTCACTACTATATTGGTGTTAGTCTGGTGAGGTAGTAATATTTTTGGGATGAGTATGATACAAGAGACCAAAGATAGGGTGTATTTGATAAAAATGTATTTGGTTACCAATTAGATTATAAAGAGATCATATTACAGCAGAAGGATATTACATTTTCAGTTCGTTGTGGGCAACCATGTTTTATTATGGGTGTCAAATATATTTGGACACCATCATTTTTATAGACAAGAGAAGCTAGAATCATGGTTTATAGGGATGTTTGATATTACAAAGCCTATCAAAAAGTGGCCTAAAATTTAGATCTTCTACTATGATATCTGATTAGTTATGACATTTTTCATGTTTCTTAGCTTTGAAGGTACAAGATTGATCTTATGAATATAATCAACAAAGAGGATATTATGTTGGAACCAGATGAATTGATTGTGGTGAAACCAACACTTATGGTGGACTAGAGTTAGAAGGTGTTATGGGGGAAGATAGTGACACTTATTTGGGTAATAACATGAGACATGGGAGAAGGATTTTAATTTAAAAGATCAACAGTAAAATTTGTTTGAGTTGTAATTCTGGAGGCACTTCTTGGGGATAAGAATTTGAATTTTTAGGTACAACATTCCTTAATTTAATCCCTAATTTACGTTTTTTCTAGTTTTTATTTTCTAGGGTAATGTATTACGTTGATTATAGATTGTTTTTAGGGTTTTAGGTTCTTTTAAAGGGGTACACAGTTACTGAATGATTAAGAAAAATAATGGGGCTATCCTCAGTAAACAATGAAGTTTGTTTGAGAATGGCTATGGGTGGAAAATAATTGGACCATGGTTAGATTTAATAATGTGAAATATCCAAAGATACTATTTTACTTAGAAAAGAGTTGAAAAGTATGTTTGGTGAACAATTTACCAAACTAAGTGACTAAACCATGTGTATACCCAAATGAATTAGAGATCCTCACATGGTTAACCCATAGTTTAGTAAACCATGTCACCAAACTTTTTTGGAGTTCTAAATAATCATAAAATTGGGTTATAAAACCAAAACCTACCTTAAACTCATAATTCTTCCTATTATTCTTGTGTTCATCAAACCGAGGGTCTTCTATGGAGGTTCATGGTGTTTTCTCTCCCTCTAATCCCAAAATCTGGTGTATTTAGAGGACTTTTATCATGTTGATTTTTGTTAATATGTTTTATCTCTTTAATTTTTCCTCTCTTACAAAGGTCTTCCCTTTTATATTTATATGAATCACATATACAATCTATTTTTACGATTTATTGATTCTATCATTATGGAATGGGTAGTTCTTGGTTTTTTGGTAGATAAACACTAGATCTAGAGAATTGGCATCTCTACATTATGTGGGCCTTGATCTCCATTAATGGAAGATATTGTTTGGAATGTGTAACCAATTTCAATCCCTCATCATGTAAATATTCTTGAATCATATTCTAAAATCACTTTTAGAAAAAATCTGGATTTGTTCTATTGATCATTAGTCGGTGGGCCTAATTTTGGTGATGAATCTTTGTAGATATTGTCATTTGGATTCAACACACATAATCTAGGAAGCTTATTACTAGAATGAAATCATGTATATATTTGTTATCATGATATGATGGTGTGAAGTTGTTTTCTTAAGATGCTTGACTGTATTCTGTTTCTTGTGGTGTATGCATGTAGATATGTGAGAACCATTTTTGATACAGAAAAATAATCCTTCTATGATATGAACTGATTTTGGATGTTTTAAAACATAATGATTATGATTCATGTATCAAGATTGTTGGTTGATTAATTTTGGATAAATGACACATCAGTGGGAGTGTGGGTGTTGAGACAATGTCTAAGGACTTGGGATTGCATGAAGGTATTATCTAATATAACATACATGTTTAGTCAATGTGAGAGTACTCCATTTATAAGTGAAATGTATTCAATTTTTCAGAGAATCTGATGTGTATTTACAATTATGAAAGTCCATAAGACCACCTTAGGGTGTGGAATGATGTTTCATTGAAGAAGAACACATCTTGATTGGGGATGTGGTATTTGTTTAAGGGTGGAACATGAATATACGACTGATGAGACTACAATTCTAAATGACACCTCGACCGTGTGTCATGTTCTAAGACATTTAGATACTACCACTGAATTCCTTACAAGTATAGTGCTGAATAAGGTGGAGATGAGATTAATGGTATCTTAGTTAGCGTACGTAGATATGACCTTTTGGGTCAATTTATTTTGTCTGCATTACATTTATATTGTATCATACTCCCTATATATATATATGTGTATATTTGTACATATGTTTATGAATCATAAATGGTATCATATTGGGCGTATACACACACCCTTCATAGGAATCTAGATGCATATAAAAACTTCATGATCTATGATCCGAGGAAGGGAAAAGGCCCTGTGATATAGAGTAGAGGAGATGGTTCATGGTGACAATGGTAGTACCGGTTGAGAATTTAGAGAGATGATATCGTGTATATACTATTTACCTATTGATTACTCATGAACTGGATGACCTTCCATATTGTGGGTCATCAGTTTATTTTTCTATGTGACACTATGATACTTATCATTCCATTTGATATATAATTTAATTTTTATATATTTGAAATGTTTTTGGGGAAATTAATTTACAAATTCATATGATTATGGTGTATAACTCTTCATACTAAGGTTATAGTATCCTAATTTTATCAGTCAGACCCTCAGTTATAGATTTCAACCACTTTTATATGGGGAGGATCATGTGAGGTCTTGTTGTACTCTGACCAAGATAGAGTGATTCAATTAGAGTTGTCATATGAGTGATGATATGACTGTGTTGAGTTGTGAACTGATTGAAATATTGAATATAGTAAATAATTTTTCTATAACTAATATCAAAGTTGTTTTTGTCCAAATTGGTTATTAATAATTAGTTTATTAATTAAAATCAAATAGACATGTTTGGTTATGTAGTATAGTTTATTAAATTATTGACTGTTTTGTGCTAATGTTATAAGGAAGGATTTTTTGAAAGAAATTTTATGAGATGAATAAGGAAAATTGATAATAGTGTTAAATAGTGATTTATGGGGTAAATTAATTTTGAATTTATATGGACATGTTTATATGTTTAATTTCTTTAAACATAGAGAAAAATTGAATATTTAATCATGGAAATGTAAATGTATAATTAATAAATATTTGATGATTTAATACATGAGTAGTAAGGTAAAAATCAAATGGATATTTTTTTTAAAATATTTTATTGATTAGTTACTTGTATAATGTTGTAATTTATTTTAGTAGTGGAAGAAATTGAGAAAACAAGGGGAAACTATGAATGGGTTGATAATATTAATAAGGTTATAATTAATGAGGATTTATGTATGATTTTAAAATGTAATAATATTAATTCCATTCTTTTTATATAGTATAAATAAAAATATATTTAAATTTTAGTTTTAACATTGAAATGGTTATAAAATATTGGAGACTTTCTTAAAAAGGGAATAGAAGTAAATTGAATGAATTTCATTTCTTTAAATTTTTTTGATTCTTTACCAGATTTTTTTTATAAATACATAAAATTAGGATAAGGGAAATTGTGTGTATTAATTTCAGTCTGATTAGAGATAAAAATTATTGTAAACGATTTATAAAAATATGAAATTAGGCATATAAGTGTGCCTAATAGATGATAGGATGTAACATGAAAATTATGATATTAATTATCCATGAAGTATATGAAAAATGAGAAACCATTGAATATATTAAAAGTTGAGTTTTTATGATATATTGTTTTATTATTGTCTAATCATGTAAAAAATAGATTAGTTATGTTATATGCATAAATGATTTTGATTTTTATGTTTTATGGGATAATAAAATATTTATTTTCATAATGTGAATTTCATTTTAAAAATCATGTTGAAAGAATGTTAGTAATATTAACATGAAATTTTATTATTATTTTTAATAATTTTTATGATTATGGAACAAGGAAATAATATATAAATAGTTTAATATAAATTAATTTATTGATTCATCTTATTTTAAGCATGATGGGTTAAATGAAATATATTATTGATGACCATGTTGGTGCTATGTATTATTAGATTTTTTTAAAGACATACTTATAGTTATATGACTATGAATCATGGTAAATTAAATGAAAATAATGAAAAATATTGGGTTTTAATTATGACATTCAAACCATGGTAGCTTCTTATATTATTCAAATGATGAGAAATATGTCAAAATAATCAGTTAAGTATTTTTCTTCCAAGAGAATGTGTGGAATATGTTTTAGAATACAATATTTATAAAGGGAGAAATATTAGGTTATGATAATTTAAATGTTTTTTAGTTTATAGGTATTTCTTGTTAAAAAAGTATTTAACAAGAATTTTTTTAATATTTTTATTAATTGAAGATGAGGTTTGGTGTTGAATGGGTAAAATAAGAATGATTTTATTGGCATTAAACTTGTTTTTAAATGTGTTGATGATGTCTTTAAAATAATATTCACATTACTAGGTTGCTTAATTGTATGTTGAAATAAAATTTTGAGTTTGGGTTAATCATATTGTTTGAAAATATATTCACTTTTATAATATTTATGTTTTTATTTTTTATATCATACACAATAAAAAATTGTAAATTAATGAAATTATTTTTTTATCAGAAGTGGTTTTTAAAAAAATTGAGTAAAAATTGGTTTATTTTTGGTAATGGTTAGTTGAAACATAGATTATAATTTTTTATTAAAAATGATTATTAGTTTTTAAGGGGAGGTTTAAAGACAAGTTTATGTTATTTGATAAATAAAATTTGTGTTATTTTCATTTATTATTAAAATTGTTCTATTATAGAACAATTGAATTGAATGATTTTTGATTCTCATAATTTATGGTAAAGAGAGTTTAATGAGTTTTTTAAATATGTTTTTACAATGAAAGGGTTAATTTTTTAGGTAAAAAAGAAAATATTTGGCTTTCTGTTTCTATATGATTTAATTTTAGTGATTTATGATTTTGATAATTAATGTTTTTGTATGTTTTGGATTTAACTTTTAAAAAGTTTTTTTTGAATAATAAGGCTTTGTTTGGTTATTATTAAAGTGACTAAAAAAATTACTAACATTTAGTTTTATAAACTAAAACCTTTTGGGAAAACATTAATATAATTTAGATGTTTTTTAGGTATTAGTGGATTCATTATTTATTTAAAAGAACTTAATGTTCCATAAATGTTTTGAGTAATTATTTGTAACGTGTAAGCTAGGTCGATATTTCTAGAAAATAAAGAAGATATTATTTTGATGAGTTAAGATTTGTTTGGATTTTAAATTTTTTATGATTTTTATGCATTGAGTTTATTTAAAATGACAAGGGAATAAAATCCATTAATAATATGTAATGATTTGTTTTCTTAGTTATAAAGAATTAAAAGTTTCATCAAATATTAGTTATCAATTGGAAAATATGTGAATTCATTTTGAATAATCATTTTGTCTTAGTGATTATTTATTAAAAAAAGAATAAATTATGATAATTTTAATGAATAATTATTTAAATATAATGTAATTGTTAATATTTTTTAATTATAATTTTTTTGTGTGTTTTTGGTTTTAGTGAAAAATTACTAGGGTGGGGAGAACAATGAGTATTACATAGTATAAGTCATTTTTGGATGTCAGATTATAATAATGACGTATATTTTTTTAGGGTGCTGAATGTTGTTTCATGACTCAAGACACTTATCTTTGATGAGAAACATTTTGGTGGAAGGATTTTATTGTCATATGTTTTTTTGTATTATAATGTATTGTTTATTAAATCATTTAAATTGAAAAAAATTATTGTTGAGAATTTTATTTATGTTATGAAATCTATATATTTATATTCATATATCTTGGTATATATATTGAAATAACAAATTTAAAAATCGAATAATTTAAGACATTTTGACTGGACTTATAATGAAAAGGGAATGTATATAGTAATATCATGATGGGGGTGTGGAATATGAGGGTGACACATTTCATTGTAGGTAGAAAAATAGATAAGAATAAAATATGAAAATAACAAAACAATTATAAAATGTATAGAAGAGTGTGAAAGCCAATTTTTTTGAATAGTGGTTTGTGTGAAAAAATCTCCCCTTCTATTATCTCTTCTATTATCTCCCATCACTAAAATATATTTGATATTCTATCTTTGTTATATCATTATTTGTTTATCTAAATAATGGAACTCAGTGGTTTTAGATTCATCCTTATGAGTAGAAGTTAAGTTCAAATAATTTTTGAAATCATTGAGGTTATTTTCCAAATTTTATTTAAAATTAATTTATTACTTCTAGATTGTTAAAAATATCTATTTGAGTGTTTGGTGATATGAAAGGAATTAGCTGTTAATGTGAATTGATAACCTATTATCTAATACATGACATTATTCCTTGGTGTTTTTAATTGTAGTTTTATATAATTTGTGCGTTGTTGAAGGGATTTATTAATTTTAAAGAGTTTTTAATTAGAAATATTAGTTATAAAATCATATAATAACATCTAATGAATTTTTAAGGATCGTGAAATTTTTAATAAATATGTGTATGTTATAAAATTTAGAAATTACATATGTAAACTAGTAAGTTAAAAAATAATTTTTGATGATAATTTTTGAAATTAGTATAATAATTATTGATAAATTTAATATTGTTAATGATGGATTAAAATTGGTAATTTGACAGAATTTTATTTTGATCAAGAATCATACACTGCTTTATATATTCATGTAATAAATACAATAATTTTGGAACATTGTTGAGATAAAATTTAATGATATTATCTATTTTTATATTTTATTATTACTGCAGAAATGAGGATATTATCTTTAAAAAAAATATTTTATGAATGGGTGACCAAAAATAATAGACTAGACAGGATTTCATAATGTTTTTAATAGTTTTTCACTTATTTTTTTGGTCTTTTTTCATGAGAAATATGTTTTTGAAATTGATATGATAAATCATTAAAATGTGATTGGGTTTTGGGTTCTTGCATGCCTTTTTCCAATGGTAATGATGTGATTTTGTTGAAATTTTCAGAATTGGATTGTGGTATATTGTGTTTAATACGAAGTGTATTTAGGTAATGTACTTAAATAATGTGGATATCCATGTCAAATAAAATATAGCATTTATTTGTGTGTTATGGATATTATTGTCCTGAAAAAACATAGGGTATAAGTAGATTATTACAAGATGTAAAAATTAATTTAAATGTTATGTGGAAATGGATGTTTGTTTCATAATGTTTTGTAACTATGTTATTAGTTTAAGTGAATAAAAATCTATAATTTTATATGATATAACTGTGGTGGAAATTGTTTTCAGAACCATCGATGTATTTTTATGATTATTAGTTATTTTATGTGAGTTTGGAAACTGTTTTTGTTATCCAAGTTGTATAAATAAAGGCTAAATATTGATGTGGTTTTGTAATAAAAATGCGATGAGAAAAATGTTTATATGTAACATATTTTTAGTATCATAAATTTGGTATCTTGTATTACACCTAGATGAAATGATATGTGATATGATATAGTATGGCATAGTTGGTAGAGAGGGGTTAGATACACATTCTTACCTAGGTTCATAATAACCTTAATTGGGACATATATATTTGTTTATTGTGTAAGGTTTTATTTGGTTGGGGTTGGGGATATCAGATGAGGCGTGGGCTTGGATTCCTTGATCTATGAGTTCCAAAATAGGACAAAACAGTTATAATTTGTTTTAGTGATGTTTCTATACCTACTACTTAAATTTAATATTAAAATGATAATTATTAAATTCAGACATTATTTATAAATTATCATAATTAAATCCTTTAGATGTAAAATGACATGGCGGTTTTTTCTATATATTAAATTTTCACACCCTATACATATACAAATTATGCACATATAAATTATAAACATGTTTTTTAATGTGGGGTTAGAAGGCCTTTGTAGTTAGAAGTTAGTGTGGGGATTCACATTGTAGTTTAGTGTGGTTTCTTGTGGAGCCATGTGGAATGGATTATCTATACTTTATTCTGAATTTGTTTTCAATGGTTTTGTTTAATTTTTGGTACTTGAGGTTTACTTTTAGCTCGTTTATCATTGTATGACCTATGTGGGAATGTTTCAATGCTGATAAGAGTTATATTTGTTATTTTTGTTAGATTCAATAGTTATTTATTAATTTATTGTTTAATTTTTATTTATTTGATGTTATAGACCATTATTAGGTATATATCACTGGAAGTGATATACTTATACCCTTTATGAAAGTCACTAGGCTATGGTGATAAGAGAGTGCACTCAAGGAAATGTGATGTAACTCTATTGTGGCACAATTGTACTAGGGTTGGATATTACATGACTGATTCACTAGGTTGATATATCACATAGTCTTTAGTGTGATCCACAATTACTACTAGCTAAAGACCTACACTGACTGTCTATTCATATCCCTTGGGGAGAAATTTAACCTATATTGATATATCAGATAATAAATAGTATGGAATGACATATAATAAATATAAGTTTTATAAAATAGAAAAACAAATCAATGTGTTATAATGTTATCCAAAAAATTCTCACATGTGTCATACATGAAATCATGACACGAAGATAGAACTAAAATACCAATGTAAGATAAATATAACTAAAAATGTTCACAAAATGATGTTTAGATAACCCAATCCACTTGAGTTAACAAAACCTAATCATGAATTCAATATAATTTAGAACATCATATCCCTTCTATATATGATTCTCCCTTTCACCTAAAACACAATATACATTATCTTTTTGCACACAATGCGTGTATGTACAATTAATGTGAATAAATTTTCAATATAATACATTGTAGAACCTAATATATTATATAATTTACTATGATATTATATAAAGAGTTTAAATATTTTAATTATTCATTAATATCATTATTAAAATGAAAATATAATAGTTGGAAGAAACTAAGTCACCTAAATAATCTCATATCAGCTTCAACTAGGGCTAGTAAATAGAGTGCATGGATGCCAAATTCCAGGATTATCATCATATCATATGCCAAACACATGGAATGTCATAATCTCATATACCAAATTCAAGGAATTATATTTTTACTAGGATTAACTCATGCCAAGACATGAACATGTTTTTCATATAAATATAACAGGTGTCATCCGAACCTAAGGCCCCATAAAAGTGACTAACATCACAGAACTTTCAAAAAAAAGGGTTAGAGAAAAATATATAAATTAATACATTATTTTTTTAAAAAAACATCAATAATCAAACCCATGTTTTTTATATAGAATAACACAAATATTTTTCAAATTCACATAAAAACCCCAATAATCCAAAAACCATTCATTTTGAATTATATAATTTTCAACCAGTAATTTATATCAAAAAATCATTGTTATTAGTTACCTTAACCAATTAAATAATTGAAAAATATTAAGTCATAATTTCACTATTTTCTTATAATATTTTTAAATTTATAAATAATTTATAGTATGAACATACCCCTTTATAGATCATGATTTTCATAGTTTATAACTTCTAAAGACATAAATAAGTCATGAGTTCTTTTAGTGTATTTAGAATCCATACATAATAATCTTCAACCATTAAGAGATTTTTTAAAATAGTTATTCCCAATAAAAACATGAAAATCAAAAATTTATTGATTTAGAAAAATTCACAATAACTTATATAATCAAAATATGAATTTACGTAGTAGTGAAACACACTTAACATATCAGATTCATCACTAAAACATCAATTATGGCCCCTTATATTTAATTATTATTTATTCGAATAATGATTTCATCATTCATAATACTCAAATAGTTTTTATCGTTAATATATATCATATTTAAAATGTATTTTATTAATTAAAACACTACAAAAAATTATTAAATAAAAAAACTAGTAAAAAATTGATGGAAATGAAACCTACAACATCTAAACTAATTAGTCCTTTCAACAATCTTTCACGAGTCATTATATCATTTTAATCATATAAAAATCATATTTAGTCACAAAATTTGACACCAAAATAATTAATAGGTCACCAACCTCACACAACAAGAAAATTAAACATTATGAACAATAACTTTACTCCTATAAGAATATAAGAAACTAAGTAAATCATTGAACTATAAAAAATGATAACAAATTATAATGTGATAGAAACAAAACCTCATCACCTTCTCACAAAGAGATTTAGTTAATGATTCTCTTAATATAGTAACCTATATTATTAGAAATACATTTCCTTTTATTGAGTAGCTTTTCTTCTATGAAATAGTAATCTAAAATGAATAATAAATTCATCTAGTAAGGTTTAACATTAAAATATAATATAATATGCATTACATGATATCAAAATGAAACGTAATTATGAAAATTAAAAAATAATAAAACCACATGTAAATTAAAATGATTAAAGACTAAAATACTGATTATTTTGACCTCTAATGAACATAATTCCACTTATGATAAATATATAAATACTGAAATGTATTTTAAATATGATATAAATATTGTAAAATAAATCTGGTGATGGGATGAGTGATTTTAACAATGGTTGGAAATATATAGGAATGAAAAAAGTAAATATAGATATTATATGGATATTGAGAATAGAATGACATCAAATAAAATTATGATTATTGAGAAATATTATATGGATAATAGAAATAATATTTTCTATGATTTAAAATAATAAAAATGAAATCATTTAGATATAACTGTTGATATTGCGGGTCTAAATGAAAATAATCACATTGTAAAATT
This sequence comes from Viscum album, assembly GCA_963277665.1. Classification (NCBI taxonomy): domain Eukaryota; kingdom Viridiplantae; phylum Streptophyta; class Magnoliopsida; order Santalales; family Viscaceae; genus Viscum; species Viscum album. Next base: position 359,421,229 of record OY728156.1, on the reverse strand, counting down.
TATACTGAATGAGTGATGTTATAGAATAAAGTAGCATAATTATTCTATCTGAGTCATTTAATTTTGATCTTTGGAAGGATAATGTTTCACTACTGTTTTCCTTTGACCATGGTTAAGTAGAACATTAACAAGTACGACCTGAGAAGAACCATATATAAGAGAAGTTCAAGATTATAGAACTTACTATGAGATAAATATATGTTGAATCACAACATGGGACTAATGAAAATTTATATCTCATCCTTAGGGATTATATGGTGGTATTGAGGGATATTTTGGGTTTTTTTGGATGAAATCAAAAGGTATTTATTAATGTAATAAATGATATGCTAAAAATAAAATTTTTATTATTAGTAATATTTTGTGTATTTTAATACATTTATTTATACAAAATAATGATAAAAATCACATAAAAATTTCCAAAAATTATTATAATAATAAATTATTAAAAAATAAATGAATTTTTAGTAGTTAAATTCTTTTAAACAAATAGTAATAAAAGCACATAATGTTAATAATTGATATTTTCTAATGAATTGTGTTTCTTGGTTTTGTGTATTTTTAGAATGATAAAATAAAATACTAACTATTAATGAATAATTTTGATGAAATGAATTATTTATATATAGAAAAAAAATTTATATTTATCTAATAATTTTTATTTTGTTTGAAACAAGAAAAAAATTATATACTTTTTAAAACTATTTTGTAAAAAATATATTTTATAACTTATGCATTTTTTTAAAAATTATTTTAATCAATTTTATAATTTAAATTTTAAAAAATGCATTTAATATTGTGAATCATTATGTAAAAATTATTTAATTATGGAAATTTCACATTTTAGAAGAAAATAAATTAGAAGGGTAAAAGTGTGTTACCATGAAAAATGGTAAAGTGACGTGAAATGGTTAAAATAAGAGACAAACTTATAAAACATCACTAAAAATTTTATATAATTGTTTGTATGAGGAAATAAATAACTTTTACATATTATTTTAAATTTATTCAACTGCTGTTACTGTAAAGAATTATTCCATACAAATTAAAGAATGGTTATTTAAGGAAATTCCACAAAAAAACCTATAATTTAACCATTCTTATAACCCATTTAAAATACACAATGCCATTGATTTTCAATGAATTAACCTTCCAAATTATCTACCGAAAACCTATCTTATTTATGGAATCCCCTAGTTTCATCAAGGATTAAAAAATCCTGTAGACCAAGGAATATTCTTTTGGATTTCAATTTCCTACCCCATAAATAAATGCATCATTTATCTATTTCTTATTTTGTGTTAGTCATCAACTAATTCTTTAATATTATTCCAAAAACAAATTAATTAAAATTGAAAAAATTGTTTTATAATGAAATTGATATTTGTTAGTTGGAGTAAGGAACTCAAGAGGGGGGTGTTAATTGAGATCATACAAAAATTATGTTAAAAATTATTTCTTTGAAAGTCCTCCAATTAAAAATAAAATAGTATAGTTTTCCAAATTAGTATAATTTTAAATCATTTTAGAGGTTGAAAGATTCCAAAAATAGTTTAAGACAGTAGTAGTGAGAGGATATATTGTATCCTCTAGTTTTGTCATGACCCGTCCCCTGAGGCCCATTTCGTGATGACCTCAAGCCCACCTTCCATAGGCCAGGGGTTAGCAACAAGCACTAGAAAGGTGTATCCCTAAAACGGGAAGGCATTTCCTTTAAACCTATACACACACAGAGTTGGTACAAAAAAAGTAAACCAGGTAGTAAAACAGTTGAAGTAAAAGTGTGTACTGAAAGTAAAAGGGCCAGATTACAAGCCCAACCAAAAGATACAATACAAAAGATAATAGAAAACAATTCTTAAGATCGATCACCAAGGTTTCTACCTGATGGGTAGGTTAAGATCGTCTCCACAACTCTCCACATCATATATCACCGCTCTATACTGCCTGGTCCTCGCTTCTATAGACTCAGCCAAGCAGCTCATCGTTGACACGAGATACAACATGGTTCGGGAGGATACCATGCAGGGGTGAGAATAACAACACCTTGTAGGGACCCCAAGACCCCCGAACTTCTCTTAGAATTCGACATTGAAAAACAAAAAGCTTGGTCTCAATCACAAGTACAAGAAAAAGACTCATCTCAAACCAAGTATAACATAATTACAGAGATACATGTGATCAGTTATAAAGCTATAACATCTTATTCTACCAAGGGTTCTTCTGTGGATTCACATAGGATCACACGGTGCTGATCAACAGAGGATCACTAGGTGATGATCCACACAGAATTGCTAAGGGCTGATCCACGTTGGATCACTTGGTGCTGATCCACATAGGATCTATAGGTGCTAATCCACATAGGATCACTATATGTTGATCCAAGTAGGATCCCTAGTTGGTGATTCAAACTGGATCGCTAGCCGCTGATCCACACATGATCACTATTCATTCTTCACATCTCAACCGACCACTGGATTCCCATACATAGTACACTTGATTTTTGGAGGATCCACTCCTCAATCCATTGGTCAGAATTAAATTGTCATTAATTCCAACTAAGAAGTAACCCAACGATCTATCATGCCATAAGGTTTCAAATGCAGCAGACGGTGCATCAATCGGAAGCCCATCCTTAGAGTTATAGGTATTTTAGTACCGAGGGCCCTCTTGGATTCTGGTATGACCCAACACAACCATACTCAAAATTTCTCCAAACTCAAGTGGTGTATTTCAAAAGGTCCATCTCATTACAAGGATTCTAATGCTATAGATGCTTCATCAAACAGACGTTTGGTTTACTGGCCCAACCCGCCTTGGCGGGGCGTGACTGGCTCGGCTGCGAAACCGGCCTGGCTCGTTGACTGGGCATAGCGCACCAGCTGGCTGGCCCGATGGATGGGTATGACCCACTAGCTAGGTGGCTTACTTGTCTGGTTCATGGTCTATCCCGCTCCGAAATGACACAAGTCGTTCCAGTTAGCGAAACAGGGAAGCCACGTGGAGCCACCCTGCTGCCAGTTGGACCTGCAGGTGTGGGTCCCCCTCATCTGCCGCGGGAGTGGGTCCCCCTCATCTGCCAATGAACAATTATGTGACCCAAATTCCATGTTGCATGATGGCACACCGCCTCCACTACCTATGTGGTCGTCTGACATCAGCCACCTCTTTCGGTCCATCGTAGCGCCGCCCTTCCACTCCGGCCAGCGGTTACTGGCTGCCACCCTTGTCCTCCGGCACTGGTCACCAGCGTAGCCGTGCCGGTGCCACGCCAGCGCTTCTTCCATGGTGCTCTAGTGATGCTCTGGAGATCCATTTTCACTTCATTCTACACCTATGGGCCTCTCGATATGCCACCGTCGATGCATGCCTCCCAATTTGAAGGATCCTTCAAGTTGAGAAATTCGCCCTCGAAGAATTCAATGATTAATCAAGTAGCGGAGGGTCTGAGCCTTATTCGTTTGTCGGGCACCCTCCTCATTATAACCATGACATGATTGAGGTAAATTCATCTTTAAAAACTTATAATTATTAAATAACTCTTATAAATAATCCAGACAAATCCCCCTACCACGAAAATGGAGGTGACATTGTGATCGTGGAGAGAGAAGAGTCCTCACTTGATGAATCTACCATAGTTCGTCGATACCGGATTGTTTCCATCCAAGCATTCATTTTTTGCTGATGGAAAATGACATGGTAATTTTCTTGAGGTTTCTCTCTTGATGAAGCCATGTCAAAAACCCAAACCCGAGCTCTATTTAATTAGAGGGGGAGGGTGAGTAACACATCAAAAGAATTAATGATGTTTATTAATGAGTTATTAATCAATTAACCAATTAATTCCTAATAATGTGGTTACAAAACAGAAAATTCAAGCCATTAAGTTTCTTGAAAACCCATTGGTACCACTATCACTGCTCTACAAGAGGCAGGATAATAAAATTAAAATTTTTATTTATTTTATTATTTCATTAAAAGTCACAAAAACTAAATTTTTCACTAGACTACTTTTGTTGATGTTATGGCTCCCTTAAAAAAATATCGGCACTACCAAATCACTGGTTCCCTCAGAATTTTAATCTGAGCACCATTTCAAAAGATAGAGAATTTTTTCCATGCGTTTGTTGAATGTATTTTAAAAAAACATCAAAGATCCATTATGGGCACACCGGTCCTCGGAATCAAGCTCCGTAAATTTTCATAGACCTAAATAATCCCAAATAATTTTTTTTAAAAAATATATTGAATTTATGGGTCTTAAAATTCTCCCCACCCTAGTTGTTTTAATCCCTAAAAGCTACAACAAAACTAGGGGAACAAATGGGGGCACTGAGAACGTATATGAGCCTCCTGCTCCTAGGTGATCTCCTGGAGGATCTTGTGCTGCCAATGAACTCACACCAGAGGAATTGACCCCCCATGAAGGACCCTATACTGTCGATCCTCTATATTCACCTAGAACTATGAAATGGTCTCCCCATAATCGATGTCCAACTCGCCCTAGTTGATAATGTGCGATGGATCATGTATGCACCATCTTAGCTATGATACATCGAATTCATTATGCACTTGGTGAATCTATGGGTTAATAGCTAAATGGTACGCCACCTTACCTACTCTTCTGAAGGTCTAGAAAGGTCTAATGAACCGTGAAGATAGATTTCCACCCCAACCAATCCTCCGTAATCCTCATTAGGGAGAGACCCAAAGAAAGACATGGTCTCCCTTCTAAAACAATAATGGTCTCTGTCTCATGTCAGCATGAGACTTCTGTTGGCTCTGTACAGTCTTCATTTGCTCCTAGATGATCCGCACTTTTTTGTGGTATCCTATATCTACTCTGGAACCATAAGTGCCGACTCCCCAGGGTCTGTCCAGAATAGAGGTGATCTATAAGGTTTCTCATACATGGCCTCAAACAGAGCCATGCCGATGGTGGAGTTATAACTATTTTTGTATGAGAACTCAAATAGTGGCAGGTGGTCCTCCCAACTGTGGCCAAAATCTAGGACACAACCATAAAGCATGTCCTCGAGTGTCTATATGGTCCGCTCCATCTGACCATCTATCTGAGGATGAAAGGCAGTGATCAAGCATAGATGAGTCATGAATGCTTCTTGTAATCCCTTCAACAAGCGTGATGTAAAACAAGCATCTCCATTTGAGACGATCATCAATGGCACCACATGAAGTCATAAAATATATTGTACATAGTGATGTCCCCATCTCACTATTGATCTCTACTCTCAGATGGGTAAGAAGTGGGCTGACTTGGTGATTCTATCAATGATCACCTAGATGAAATCATGGCCCCTATATGTATTTGGTAGCCCCGTCTTGATGTCCGTGGATATACCATCCCACTTCCACTATGGTACCTCAAGTGGCTGTGCTAAGCCTACTGGTACCTAATTCTCAGCCTTCACATGTTGACAAGTGAGTCTTCATGATACGAACTCTACCAATGCTTTCTTTATCCCTGGACACCTGTAATGATGTTGGAGGTCTAGGTAAATCTTCTCCACTCCAGTATGTACCATGAAAGGGGATGTGTGGAACTCCCTCAACAACTCCTATCGTAATGTCACGGGTACCATAGTGTGTCATATTAAAGAGGATGACATGCTCCCCACCTTCATAAAATCCATTAGGAGCCTGTCCTGAAGATATCTGAGCATGTCAGCCCTCACATTCAACGTCCCCAAGCTATACCTCCCTGACTTGCTGAAGGAGTGGCAGAGTAACTATTATGGACTGCAGGTAAACTTCCTCATCTCTATATACAATGGATATCTGCAACGTGGATAACTACTCGGTCACGTCAATCAGCAACCATAGACCAGACCTCCTGCTAAGTGCGTCTACTACTATGTTCCCCATTCCAAGAGTGCAGAATATATCAAAGTCATGGTATTGAAGGAACTCTATCCATCATCATTGTCTCAGGATAAGGTCCTTCTGAGATAAGATATACTTGAAACTCTTGTGATCATATTTGACTACAAAACTTTTTCCTATTAGGTAGTACTTCCACATCATTAGTGCAAAGGCCACTACTACTAACTCCAGGTCATGGGTAGCATAGTTCTACTCATGCTATCTCAACTTCTGTGAGACACATGTGATCACTGCTCTCTTCTACATCTATACAGAACCTAGTCTGGCCCCCAATGCATTGCAGTAGACTAAATACCCAACACCCTCTTCTTGGTCGTTTCAAGATGGGAGAAGTCGTCAGCCTCTAACTCAGCTCCTAAAAACATTGTTGGCATCTCTCCGTCCACACAAAGGAATTTTCTTTCTTTGTAAATTCTTAAAAGGGTGTCGCAACTCTAGAAAAGTTGGTTACAAACATCCAGTAGTACCCGGCCATTCCTAGGAAACTCCACACCTCATTCACACTCTTGGGTGGCTCCCAAGAAAGCAGCGCCTCTTTCTTTGGAAAATCCACTACAAATCCATCCTCTGAGATAACCTTCCCTAGGAAGAGGACTTTCCATATCTAGACTTGGAGCTTTAAGAGATAGCCAAAAAACTAGTGCTCTTGGATTATTTCCAGAACTATATATAGGTGCGTGGAGTTCTCATCCTCCGACACTGAGTATATCAAGATTTCTCCAATGAATACTACCATGAAGTGATCGAGGTAAGGCTAGAAGATCCTATTCATAATCCCCAAAAACACTACCAAAGAATTGGTTACACTGAAGGGAATCACCAAGAACTCATAGTGGCCATACCAACATCTGAAGGATGTCTCAGGTGCATCATTATCTCATTCCCTGAGATGATGATAGCCTGATTTGAGGTCTATCATTGAAAACCCTCGATCTCCCTTCAGCTGGTCAAAGAGATCATCAATACTCAAGAGTAGATACTTGTTCTTCATAGTCACCGAGTTTAGGCATCAATAGTCTATAAAAATCCCTAGAGTCTCATCTGCCTTGTTGGCAATCAAAATTGGGTATTCCCATGAAGAAAAACTAGGCATTATGAACCCCTTATTTTGCAATTCCTCCAACTATACCCAAACTCACTAAGCTCTTCTAGGGCCATTCGATATGTTGGCATATATATCGTTGTCTTCCTAGGGTACAAGTCAATGTATAACTCTACCTCTATGTGACAAGGTATTCCTAGAACATCATTAGGAAAGACATCAACATAATGGTCCACCACTACAGGATAACTCGGACACCTCACGTCAACAGCTGCGAGGGTAAGTATTGCAAACTGATTAGTGATTGGATACCCCACCTCAGAGTAATTCCATCATGTGCTATAAAGGTTTCCTTCTCAAAGGTGATGGAAAAATTGATCCCATCCTCATGGACACCCCACAATTTGTGCCTAAAACAATAGATTTGATCATGGATTGTGGATATCTTGTCCATACCCAAGATAATGTCATAAAGCCTTGATGCTGCTACTAGAAGATCCCTGCTGAAGCTATCACCTCCAAGAGTGAGATCACACTATCTGCACTAGTGGGTAATCATCAAATCTACACTTATAAGAGTATCTAATTGTAATGATCAAGACAATGGCTTTGTTGGAATCTCTGAGATCTGAATGAGTGTCATGGAAATAAATGTGTGAATAATACCGATGTCTATAAGAACTGCATCTAGGGTAGAATAGACACAGATCATACTTGTAATCATCTTTAGATCAATGTGGTCATAGGACACTACCGGCTGAAGCTTAGCTCACCCCTTCCCACTAGCTTTCTATGATCGGGGTGGACCACCTTGGGGTAGTGGAGGTAGAAACTCAAAATGTCATCCACAACCTGTTTTATGACATGATCCTTCATCATGTCCACTGCCCTACAGACCCCCTCACTTGAACCTCGACTGCTACCTCGACGGTCCCTCAGTTATAAACTAATCATCTATGTGGGGAGTCAGACAATCACGGTCTATGTATCCCTATTCTCCAAAAGAGTAATAGGATTTTGTTCATAGATGACCTACTCTACCTCGCGAGCTCTGCACCTCTAACCCTGCATCTTGGGGTCTTCCACGAAATGGTCTTGCCCTCTTGGACCTCTACATCATCTGACTACTACCTACTACAGATGACTCAGCTTCCTGTTGACAGGTGGTGGCTCTCACCATCAGTGCCTGCTCAGCTAAGAAGTACTACACTAATAATGCTAGCTCGAGCACTGTAGTTTGTGTCAAGATATTGAGTGATGTCATCGAAAATCTGATCTCCCACCAGAGACACTGCCCCAAGGTCCAGTACCCGAAGAAAGTGTCACATACCATTTTAGTGGAGTAGTACGTGAGGTCAGTGAATCTCTTTGAGTACTGGGCCACTAATAGGATACCCAACTACAAGTGCAGTAGCTCTTTAATATGCACTCAGTGTAAATTCACGGGTATGAACTCTGCCTAAAACAGGGTCTCGAAGTCCAAACAGGTGAGTGTCTCCTTCTCATGAGTCTGTAGAATCAAACTCCACCATCTCCCTAATGTGACATGGAAAAGTCAAGAAACTAGGATCACAATCTGATCTTCTACCGTCTCAAATAAGTAAAAAACCCATGCCATAGCCTCCAGCCAATCCTTAGCTTCATAGGTATATTTCTTACCTCGAATCCTCATAGGCCTCTGTCTATGGATCTCATGCAATGCGATCAGTTGGTGTGAATGGTATTCTAGTGGGGCTGGTGGCAACCACTGCCCAATGGGTAGTGGTGTTGTTGGTGCCTCCCCCAAATGTTATATCGCTGTAAGAGAGCCCTGTACCAAAGCCTAATCACTTGGTGGGCTGTCATCATGAACTCCTTCCAGAATCCTGGCTGGCAGTCTTTGTGGAAGAATCCTAAAAAGAAACTAGTTCACCACAGTCAATAAGTTATACCTTGTGAGTAGAATCTAAAGATATTAAAAGTTAAACATTTCGAAAACACACGCAATCAATGATTTCTTGCACTGAGTCAGAAATCAGTATTCAGGGTCTTGGTGTATGTATACGTCAGCCGCCGCACCATCATTGGACTCCAAAAACTAAAAACCACCCTCGAAACACATAAAACTATTGCTCAATTGGAAAGATCAGATTCCTAGATATTTGGTATAAATGACTCCTCTGATACCACTTTGTCACGACCCACCCCCAGGGCCCGTTCTATGACTACCCCAAGCCCATCTTCCAAAGGCTAGAGGTTGACGACTAGCACCAGAAAGGCATATCCCAAAAATGGGAATACATTGCCTTTAAACATGTTCACACATAGACTAGGTACACAAAAAAAGTAAACCATATAATAAAACTGTTGAATTAGAAGTGTGTACTGAAATAAAGGTGTCATAATACAAGCCCATCTAAAAGTTAAAATACAACAAAAAATAGAAAACAACCCCTGATATCATCCATCAAGGATCTTCCCTGAAGGGTAGGTACAGATCATCTCCAAAAATCTCCACGTCAACCATCACCAATATGTACCTCCCGTTCCTAGCTCCTATAGACTCAGTCAGGCTGCTCATCGTCTTCAAAAGACACTATAAGGTACAGACGAATCTTGTGCAGGGGTGAGTATAAAAATACACAATAGAGACCCTGAGACCCCCAAAGGTCTCTGGGAATTCCACATGAAAAAACACAAATCTTGATCTCAATCACAAGCACAAAAAATACATTTCTCAAACTCTGTATAACATAAGTAAAAAAATACCTGTGATTTTTCATAAAGATAGATCATCTTACTCGATAAAGGCTTTTGATGCTGATCTACACAAGATCACTCAGTGAATATCCACACTTGATTACTAGGTGATGATCCACACATGATTGCTAGGTGCTGATCCACACATGATTGCTACGTGTTGATCTACGTAGGATCACAAGGTGCTGATCCATAGAGGATTTATAGGTGATGATCTGCATAACATTTCTAAGTGATCATCCCCACAGAATCTTTATGTGCTGATCCACAAGGGATCTCTAGGTGCTGATCCACAGAGGATTGCTATTAATTTTCACGTATTAGTTAGCCCCTGGATTCTGGTACATAATACGCTTGATTTTGGGAGGATCCGCTACTCAATCCATCAATCATACTTCAACCGTCTCGAATTTATAGGAAGTAGTAACCTAATAACCCATCATGTCATAAGGGATCCAACTTAATAGATGGTGCATCAATTTGATGCCCATTCTGAGAGTTATAGGAATTTTAGTTCCAAGGGCTCAGTTGGATTCATGTGCGATCCAAAGCATCCATGCTAAAACTTTCTCCAAAACTCAAATGGAGTATTTCAAAAGGACCGTCTCATTCCAAGGATTACATCATTGTAGATAGTTTGTAAAATAGATTTATGGTTTTTAGTTATGGTCCTTTTTGCAAAAAGGGCTGAAAGTGGGTCCAGATTCGGTCTGCCTAATCGGACTGACCCGACCCGTCTAGGGTCTAACATGGGCCATTCTCAACCAGACCGGGTCAGACTTGGGCTGACCCAACCCAGTCTAGGTCTGACCCCAGTCTGAATCAGACCAGACCAAACCGGTTTGGCCGGCCCGCGTAGGTTGGGCCACTACGGGCTCGACCCGCTGAGCTGAGGAACCAGCTAGCTTGCTGGCTGGGCACCGCCTGCCGATTGGGTGGCCTTCCTGGGTGGTGAGGGTACGGTCCCCATCATTTTCTATATAATATATTTGGGTTAGGAAAACAACTTATCCATGTGGCGCCGCCCCTGCTGGCAGGACCCGCAGGTGCGGGTCCACCTCCTCTGTCGAGACACAATGTCGTGACCCAGCTTCCATTGCATGCGATGGTGTGCCACCTTTTCCGCCAACATGGCTATCTAACGTTGCTGCCCCCTTGGGTCCACTGTGTCGCTGCCCTTCCACTATAGCAGGTGGTTGCTGGCCACCGCCCTTATCCACCTGCGCCGGTCGCCAGTGCCCCGATGTCGTGCCAATGATTCTTCTGCGAGTCTCCGGAGACACTTTGGAGATCTGTTTAAACTTCCATCTATGCCTATGGGCCTCCTGAGATTCCTCTGTTTCTGTGTGCCTTTTAGTTTCTAGGTTCTTTCAAGTTGAGAAATCTTCCCCTGAAGAATGCAATGATAAATCAAGCGCATAGGGTCTGTTCCATGTTCATTTGGCCCACACCCTCCACATTATCATCATAACATGGGTGAGATTAATTCTCCTTTAAACTATTATAATTAATCAAGAAAAAACTAATATAATTAATAAAGACAAAACCCCCGACCTCAGAAATTGAGGTGTCATCACAGTCTTATAAGGAGAAGAGTTCTCACTTGATGAAGCCACCAATATTTTTCGATCCCAAATCATTGTCGTCTAAGGTTCCATTATTCACCGGTGGATGATGCCACAATTATTTTCAAGAGGTTACTCGCATGATGAAGCCATGCCAAAAAAACAAACCAAGTCTTTGTTTAAATAGAGTGGGAGGGTGAGTAACGCATTGAAAGAATTAATTTCGTTCATTAATGATTTTTTAATCAATGTACCTCTTAATTCCCTACTATGTACTTATGCAACTAAAGAGTTAATCCATAAAATGGATTGAAAACCGATCATTCCCACCACCGCCGCTCAATAGTAGGTAGGATAATAAACTAACAATTTTTATGTTATTTAAATAATTCTTTAAAATTCACAAAAACTATTTTTTTCACCCGAACTACTACAGTCAATGTTACGCCTTCATTATGTGAATCATGGCACCGCAGATTCAATAGTGCCCATGGATTTTTAATCTGAGTACCAGTTCAAAAGATAGAAAATTCCACCCATGCGTTTAGTGAATTCTCGTTTAAAAAATGTTAAAAAATCCATTCGGGGCACACCGGGCCTCAGAATCAACCGCCGTCAATTTTTGAAGACTTATAATAATTCGAAATAATTAAAAATATTATACATAATTTATGGGTGTTTACAATTTTTGCATAAGAGAAAGTGTGTTTTTTTAATATAGTTACACACACTGCTCAATGGAATAATAAAATAGGACACAATATAATAGAATATAATAACTAGGGATTAGAAATTCTTTGAGTGTTGTTATATTTAGTTCTGGAATATTTGAATATATAATATTTGAAGCTTGGGTCCTCTTCTTGAAATAGTCTCAGAAATAAATTTTTGTGAGTTTTGGGTTCTCTTTCCTAGTTCAATGAGATTTTCTTCATAGCTCTTATCTTTCTTTGATTTTTTGTTGCTGCATGGGTGTTTTCATGTTGGTTCATAATTAGTTCTTCCTTAGCTTGCAACAAGAAATATGGATGATCGTGTCTCTTTTAAATGTTCTAATGTGTGTCGCACTCCCATATTCTTTATCTGGTGCACATATTATATAAGTCCTCAGGTGCTTGTGATATTTTCAACAAGAATCATGATTTCCACACCTCATACCTTGTACTTTCTACTGACATGTCTAGAAGAATCATTAAAAATATCAGTATCATTAAATAGATAAAATATGATCTTTAGAAATAATTTTGAATTTAATTTAAATTGTGTATAAATTTTTGACAATGGAATGGTGTCACAGACATCAGTGACGTATGAATGATGTCATAGGAATGGTGAGTCAGGAACGGTGCTACAGTTATTGGTGAATCGTCCTTTGCTTCTAAGCGGTGCCTCTAGACTGATGTCTCAATATTTGAAAAAACAATGAATCTACTAGGTTATGAAACTGTGTTGTAGAAATGGTTTCAGGTCCATTGAGAGTAACAATGTAACTAGAAATGGTTTTATTTAAATGATAGGTCCTTTGTAAAAATTATGAACGAATGACTTAATACAATAGTGTCTAGTACTTCGCGAGTTTTTGAATTTGTTTCATTATACAATGGTGTCTAGTACTTTTCAAGTTTTTGAACCAGTAGCATGATACAATAGGGTCACTATAACGGTGACTCCTACTTTACCAATTTTGAGGCTAAACCGCAAGGAAATTGTTTCACAGCAATAGTGACTTTGAGTTCACCGAAACGAAGACTCATACTTCACAAAATACATGCAATTTTTGATAAGAATTAATACTCATAGAATGGATTAAGATTAAACATGAGCATAATAAAACATTATAGAACAAGATTAAGCATGATTTATAAGAGTTAACTGTGTTTTATGAGAATTAAAAAAGACGAGTCCAATAATATCCCCCATTTTCATGATCACTAATCATGGAATTTACAAACAATACACTTCAGAAAGCAATAAATAGTTTTCTTAACAAATGAAACAGATTATATGAGATTAATACATAAAATCATGGAATTCCATTATAGTATTATATAATTTATATAAAATAGAATAAATAATATTTCTTTTCACCTGATAAGGATTATAAAAAATAATGTCAGAAAAATAAAAACAAGAACTAAAAGAAATCAACAATCAAAAAAATAGAGAAAAATTCATTAAATAAAAGAGAGAGAACATTTAAATTAATATATAAATATAGTACAAAGAAAAAATTACCTCACAACCCCATAAAAACATAAAATTATATTGTATCTATTTCCACCACCTCTTTTCATTTAATAGAGATATCAGATGTAGGGGAAACATGTTTAGAAGTTGTAGTTATGGAAGAGACAAAGAAAATAGAGAGTGAAGGGAGAGGCATACCTTAAAATATATAAGTTCAATGGCTTGGTCCGGATGAATAAAAATGAAGAGGATAATCAGTAATGAATAGTCTAATCTGTCTTAGATTCTGAGCGTGGTTCATGGTCATAGGAGAAAAAGAGGTAGAAGAAGAAGGAGTGGTAGAAGGAAGCAGGTCAATTTTGAGAGGAGTATCTTTAAGAGAATATATGGCTATGATGTGATGATGTATTTAAGGATTCAATAGATTTATGAAATCCTAGAAATATCACCACCATACTCTAGAGGATACTCAAAAGAAAACTTATTTTCCATAACCATCTCAAGAGGAGGAGTAAAATCCTTAATCTAAATGACTTGATCCTTGAATGCTTGAGTCATTGGATGTATATTCAAATTCTCTAATAGATATTTGAAATGACTTGTCAGCTGGTTCTTGGTATAAAACTTTGTAAAATTGGAATCTACGATTTTTGAAATCTCGGATTGAGCATCAGTGGTTGTCTTGGAGTAAAACTTTCCCATACCATGCACATGATCACTACACTTTTCAATCATGCTCATGATTTATTGACTTAGAAAACCAATCAAATCTTGAAGCGCATCTCTAATCACTGATCAGATCAAATCCTTGTGAAAAGGTTGAGAGGTCTATGTAGAAGATGATTGATCTTGAGAAACTGAGGTGAATGTATTAAAATATATTAGAACATTCTCTAAATAGAATTTATATTCATCTATTAGTCAATTTATTGCAGCCACCAGTCCACACATTTCATTTTCTACTTTAGTGTTTTTTAATACCACTTCTTCAACCACTAAAGTCAAATTTTGTTGAATGTAAGATATAAAATTCCCTGATAGAATGGCAGTATCACCCTTACTAAGACTAAAAACCGGAGGTATGGAAGGAGGAGCTTTCAAATCCTTCCCCATATCCCAAAACAATGATTTTATGGACTTCAACTCATCATTCATCTATTGATTTTCAATCCTTGACTATTGTATCTCATGAAGCATTCTAGGTGGAGTTTTCCATATAAAATTTTCTATAATCATTTCAACATCTCTTTCAATGGGAATTTTTATATGTTTTGGCAGTTACTTCATAATAATTTAAAATCCAGAAAAGATATTTTCTCCAAAAGCTTTCAGATCATCCTGGATTACAAATCGGGTGTTTCGTGAGAAGGTTAAAAACAAAGACATGTTCTAGTTTTGTAGAAAATATCACTCCTTTATCGTTGATTGGTTTCAGTTGAAACTTAGTTGGAAGCCCCATTTCTCTAACCAAGGTCTTCTTATAATTATCAACATCGGAAAATTTGGGAAACCTGTAGTAGTTATCCACTGAAAATAAATCAATAGGATTTGGAACATCAATCATTTCAAAAATGGGGTTTTCCTCTCCCTCAACTGATGATACCCCTTTAGCGATAAGATACTAAATTGTGTTAAATTATTCTACATATTTTGTTCTAACAGACTAATCCATACTTGTTTTTAACTAAAAATCTTGTTCCACCCTTACATTAGTAGGTAAAATGAATTTTTTTTACAAATTCTTCTTCTGTCTGATGTTTATTAGGAAAATGTTCATCCATATTCACTTCACCTTTATCAGTACCTTTATCCTTTGATGCATTTGCTTCAAACTCCCCTTCATAAATATTATAGAGAATAGAATCTCGAGAGGGAACATCTTGATAAAGTTTAGGAGATTCCATCGGAAGATCTTCCATCCTTTGGGAAATATCTTGATCAGTTCTTTTAGAAACAAATCCACCTTCAGCCCTAGGAACATCAACTTCCATTCCTTCATATGAATATTATACAAACTTATTTGGTTCCAAACTATATCAGTGATATCATTAGGACTTGAAGGGTCTTCAACATGATTGATATCCTCATACATACTTTCATTTTCAACATCCCATAACCTCTTTAATGGATTCCAACTGATTTTAATTTGTTTACATATATCCTTATATAGAAAAAATACATAATCATAAAAAACATCTTCATCCTTTACAACCAAACACTTGGATTGATTAATAGAAGACATGAATATTGAATAGAATAAGGAATTTGACTTTGAAGATGTCTTGATCACTTCACACATGTCACTAATGGAAATTATCCCTATAACTACAGCTTCAAACCTTGGGTATAGACCCCAAAACTACGGGTATAGGATATACCCATGGTTTTAGGGAAACATGGGTTACTTATGTGTTGGTATAACCCATGATCTATACCCAAAATTTAGAAAACAATGGGTATAGGTATAGTTCATTGTGTTAGTCACCATTACACCATGTCATTCACCTATAACCACAGTTTTAAAACCATTGGTATAACTTTGACAAAAAAGTGTGGCTGCGTGATTCGCTCCCGGGACCACTCGTTTATTCCTCCCATGCCAAACCATTATCCCATATGTATTATTCATATATGAATATATATTTAGTTATATATATTTATATAAACTATGGCTATAGTTAGAAAACTGTCAGAATAGGTGTTCCCACAAAAATGTTTTTGTGCCCCGTGAAATTTTTTTCCTACACCATGAGGTGGGAAATATATTACCATATTTTGAAAAACCATGGGTATTGGACTTCAAAAATCAAACCTATTCCCATAGTTTTGGGAAAATGTGGGTATATGTTTCCATAGATTACCTATACCCACAGTTTATATAAAACTATGGGTATATGTTCCCATACAATACATATACCCATGATTTTGGGTAACTAATGGGTATAGGGGGCCTATACCCAATATTTGTTCCAAAACGTGGGTATAAGTATATTTTATAGTAGTGTGTAAAGGATAAGGTACTTATACAGATTTATCTTGTGACCATTATTCAAGATATAAAAGAAGAATATATCTTGATATTTCAAAGTAGTAAAGTCACTTTTTCTTAGACATATCATGTATTGAATAAATTTTAACAACAATCTAGTATCTCCATATAATTCTACAGCTATAGGCCTTCTCAATTTCCATCTCCATTCCACTAACCCAAATCGTCTTCTAGGATAAATATGTCACATGGAGGTGGTGGGATTCTTTGATATTCCCCAAATATACCTTCATGATACACTCTAAAACATTCAACCCCAAAACTTTAATAAAAATCACTCCTTTGTCCATTTACCAATCTTCTTACAAAAAAGTCAACCTTAGCATTGAAGGAAATGTGGGAATTCTGATAGAACTAAAAAAATAGTTTGGGGTAAATGGGAATCTAATCTCTTCTAAACCATTATAACCATCCCTATTCTTCATAACACTATGAAAAAGTGACTTACTTGAGAAAATCCATTTTTCACACACATCCTTTTCTGGCTTGACTACACGATCTGCAAGAATGGGGTTCATCGGTTCTTTGGGATTTGGGATCATATCTCATTTAACTTTCTTTGATGACATTCACTTCTCTGGAGTCTAGGAAGATGGATGCTTCATCCTTGGAATATTTGACATGGGTAGAGGGTTTGAAGGAGAGAATGGAGTTTGAGAGAAATGGTTTCTATTTTTGGAGTAGAGAGCATGAGTGAGGAGAGAAGTTGAATGATGGGTTTTTATCATTTAGGGGTTTAAAAATTCACAAATTAAAAAATATAATATAAACTTGAAATTGTATAATTAAAATAGTTATGTGGGAAAATATTACTAAATATTGAAAGCAAGTTATAATAGTGAGACTAGAATGTGCTGTCATGGTGGGATCATAATGATGTGACTCTGATTGATGAGACAATAATTATTGAGATGGAAAACAGTGATATAGTAAACTATGAGATATTAAACAATTAGATAGTAAATCTTCACTCAAGGATGATCATTCTAAATTTATGTATTATGTTTCTCATTCTTTCAGAATTTAATTTCTTTTTAAAAATATCACCAAGCTGATGTTTTGTGCCTATGAATTCTAATATAATATTACCTTTTTAATAATGATCTCTCAAGAAGTGATGTCTTACATCAATATGTTTGGTTCTTGAATGAGAAACTAGATTATTAGAAAATTTAATAGAACTTTTTTTTTAAAAATTTATAGGGACAAGTATAAATTGATATCTATAATCTAGAAATGTGAGTTTTATCCACCAAATTTAAACACAACAACAACCGACAACTATGTATTCACTTTGACAGTAGATAATGGAAATGAATTTTTCATCATACTACACCATGATACTAGTTACATTCCGAAAAAATGGCATGTTCCATAGGTTGTTTTTTTATCTTATGTACAAGAACCAAAATCATTATTAGAATAATTAACTAAGTCAAATGATTGTCCTCCAAGATATACCAATCATATGTTAGTAGTAGGTTTTATGTATTTGAAAATTATTTTTATAGAAAGAAGATATGACTCTTTAGGATTTACTTGAAAATTAGCACACATACACACACTAAATATAATATAAAGTTGGTTATCAGTCAAGTTGAGTAGACTTCCAATCATACCTTTATAAGTGGTGTGATCAATGAATTTACCATTGTCATCAAGATCCAACTTACAGGTGGTACTGATAGGATCATTAATACTTTCAATGAATTCCAAACCAAACTATTATCGAATATATTTAGTATATTTACTCTGATTTAAAATAATACCTTCCATATTTTGAAACCTATGAAATCAAAGAAAAAAATTTAGTCTACCCATAAAACTTATTTCAAATTCATTTGGCATCATTTCTAAAAAATCAACACATAAATATTTTTTTAATATCCACAAATAATATCATCAACATAAATTTTTAATACCAAAACATCATCAGAATTTCTTTTTATAAAAACAGTAGGATCAGATATTGCTATTGTAAAACCATTAGAAATATGAAAATTACATTCTCTATCATACAAAGCTCTTGGAGCATGTTTTAAACCATGTAAAAAGTGGGTTTTTAAAACCAGGTGGTTGTTCCTCAAAATCATCCTGAACTATATAACCATTTATGAATTCACTTTGGACATCTATTTGATATATCTCAAAATTTTGATGTGATTAATATACTACTAGAATTATAATGGATTCATGACTAGAAACAGGTGGGAAATATTCTTCATATTGAATTAATTTTTAATGAATATATCCTTGTGTAACCAATCTAGATTTATTTCTTACAATAGTACCATCTTCGTCTACTTTATTTCAAAACACCCAATAAGTGCCTATAGTCATGGTGTCTTTAAGTTTATCCCCAAGTTTCCAAACATTATTTCATTCAAATTGATTCATTTATTCTTTCATATCCATTACCCAAAATTCATCATTGATTCCATAGTTGATGTTCTTAGGTTTAATATGTGACAAAAATTCTTGATGTTTAAAGTAGTTTCTAAAATAATATCTAGTTTGAGATCCTTTTTCTAAGTCTTTAAAAACACCATCTAATGGAATGTTCTTAAGAGTTATTATAGGTATAAAAAAATATGAATGGGTAATTTAATATTATTAAATAGGTTTAGGTTCATCATGATTATAATTTTGAGAATTTGTAGAACCAGATGATTTAACAGGTTACATAATAGTAGGATCAAAATATATCATTGTAATGTCCAGATTGGACAGATCATCATCAAGGTTTTCTAAGGAGGTTTTGGTATAAACCGGATCTTTTTCATCAAATTTGATATGCATATATTCTACCACACATCTGGTTCTTTTATTAATGACTCTTTAAACTTTTCTATAGGTTCAATAACCTAGAAATATTCCTTCATCACTTTTGCAGGAAAACTTGTCAATATTTTCTTTTGTGTGATGAATATAAACATTGTAGAAGAAAACATTAAAGTAGCTAACTTTGGGTTTCCTGTTGTTCTATAAATCATAACTTGTTTTCATAAGAATAGGTCTGATTAAGACTCTATTAATTATGTAACAAGCTGCATTGATAGCTTCAGAACAAAAATATTCATTAATAATATTTCAGGATATTTATTATATGTTTTTATTTCACCATTCTACAACTCAATCATGTTGGGGTGTCCTCGGAGAAGGGAAGTTCCAACTATATACATTTTGTGATAAACAAGATTCAAACTCTTGGTTTTCTAACTCGCATACATAGTAAATTATTAATGATTTAATCCTATGACTACATTGGCTTTATACTATTCTAGTATACTTAGTGAAATTAGAGAAAACATCAATTTTGTGGGAAAGAAAGAAATTCCATGTATATATAGAGTATTCAAATACTAGAACAAAAACATAGTCCTTACCATTAATACATGAAACTCATAAAGGTTCAAAAAAATCAATGTGAACCAACTCAAGAGGTTGAGAAGTTGAGACCTCTTTATTTTGTTTGAAAGCGACTTTGTGCTGTTTAAATTTTTTCTAAGGGTTACAAATATTATCATTTGGAAATTGTAGTCTCGGTAGATCCTTGAATAGTCCATTCCAAGTATGATTTCCATGTGTGTTAATATTACAATTTAATAATATCTAATTCCAGATCTAGAAATCTTTATTAAATGATATTAATAAAGAATCATTTTGAGAAATTACAAAATCTAAATTCACAACATGAACTTTTTTATTCCTAAAAGTAATAAATACTAACTAATTTTTAAAATTAAACACATTACATGAATTATATTAAAATTAAACATTAAAAACGTCATGACATATCTGAGAGATGCAACACAGATTTTATTGTAATCCATCAAAAAACATTAGAAATTAAAATTGAATTGGTGTCACCAATTAGGCTGAGGCCAATTATTTTTCCCTTTTCATTGTCACCAAAAGTGACATGCCCACCATTAATCATTATCATATTATTGAAGCATGAATAATCTCAATTCATGTATCTTGAACATCCACTTTCCAAGTACCATATACTTATATAGGATCTCTTCATGAAGCTTACCTAAAAAATTAATTTATCCATGGAAATACTTTGGTTCCCAAACTTTCTTGGGTCCTGTTATATTAGTAATTAATGATCTTAGAACCCATTTTTTCATGGGTATCCAATAAAACTATTGTAATGTTTTGGAAAAAAAAACTCTAATTGGTATAGAAAAACTGCAACTAGTAGATGGTTGACCAGTTTTAGTACTTGTAGAAAATTTAGCTATTCAAGACATAAAAACTAATTTTCTAGATTTGGATACAAGATTATTTTTAGCTATATTCTTCTATAAAAGTTGGTATCTATACCAGTAGTATACCTAGAAGCTATATGTTTTCCAATCATTTTTGTAAGAGTATTCTTTACATTGGTAAAATTATCTATGTTATTTTTCAATTTCTAATTTGATAATTTTAGTCCATCATTCTATTTATGAAATTGAGAATTCATTACTTTTTCCACAGTAATTTCGGATTTGACCGTAGAGGTGATACTTTGCTATATCTTCATAGTATTATATTTATATTTTAACTCATTGCATGTATATTCATGCATTTTATGGTACTCAAAGATATCTTCATTGGTCATGTTTTCTAAATCACGTTTATCTCAAGAATAATAAAAAAATTGTACAAGAGACTCAAGGAATACCGCATATTTATTTGTCATGAATCACATATTGTCTATATTATTATTTTCATTATGTAATTACTCTAAGTAACTGGATCTATAAATAAAATCACTCTAGGTGGCCTTCATTACCTTTTTTTCTTTTTTCCTTGTCCTCATATGTATTCTTATATCATAACTTAGGATAGTCACACTTTAAAAGTCATCTTCTTTTACATTCATAATAGTCTTTCTCATTTTGTCATATTTCTTTTAGTCCTTCTTGTAGTTTACCTTATTTTTATATTTTACATTGTAGTGGGAATTCCTAAAAAACATTATCTTTCTAAAAATTTGTTAATCCTTCTGGATATTTTAGGCATTCACTAATCAGTTTTTGATTTTTAATTTTCATTACCTGTACTCTCAGAATGAGTTTGTACCATTTCATTTTTTTTTATTTTTGGGTGTAGTGGTTTTGAAATCCCCTGACTTTCTCTTTTGTTCATGCTCTTAATTTTGATTTACCATTATTTTTTCCTCAAACATCATTATCTTTCCTATTATATCCTTTAAAGGAAACTTAATAATATCACAATATTCTCTAATTGATTGTAAGGTTCCTTTCAACCTTTTGGGTAGATATCCAACTAGCCGCATGATTTGTTCTATGGAATCCACTGGCTTCCCAAGAGTTCTCATTGTATTGAATATTTCATTGAACCTAAGATATATTTTAGAAATGGGTTAATCAGGATTCATGGTAATGTTATCATTTTTAACTGTATAGGTATTAGGAAGCATTTATTAACATTAGTGGTTCCATTATGTCAAACAAATAAGGTATCCCAAGTTTCATAGTTATATTTACATGAATAAATTTTATTAAATTCATTATCCCCTAAAGAAAAAACAATTAATTTATATCTTTACAATTATTATTATTAAAAGTTGTTGTGGCTTCACTACATGTAGTTCTTAGAGTATCCACTATGTTATATTTTTCTTCTATTACAATAAAAATATCAAACCCTAGGCTTTTTATGTTCATTTCAACTTTATTTTCCACTGGGAATAATTAGTACCATTAAAGATGGGAGGTTTGTTAGTAGTGGCACCTTGCTTTCTATTATCGATAATAAGGAATAAAGACTAGATTTGAAAGAGCTAAAAATTTATACCTGATAGAAATTTAGAGACCCTTACAACCTAACTAAAATAACTGTGGAAAAGATTTAAAAAATCTTTTAAATAGCCTCTAATATGAAATGTTGGTCTAAGTTAGAAACTAATGAGGTGGGGGGTAATTGAGTTCCAATAAAAATTAATGTTAAAAATTATTTATTTGATAGTCCCTCAATTTAAAATGAAATAGTTCAGTTAACAAAGGTAGCATATTTGTAAAAGATTTGAGAGTATGAGAGATTCCTCCAATATTGATTAATTCTAAGTGAAATAAAATAATAAAGTTACATAAACATTTTTCATCATTCTACTAAAAAAAATTCTATAACAAACACTATCTATGATTAATAATTGATACAAATTAATATTTTCTAGTTTAAAGAAACCAAGACAAATAGGAAAACAAAATATTTAATACAGTGAAAAAAAGTGGTTATGTCTCAAGAAGAGATTTAGTCCTCTCAACTTGGTGATCAACTACTAATAAGAAAAAAAAAATTATCTATACATTGGATTGAAGTTTACAACAATATATAAGCTATCCAGGTTAACTAGACCCCTAACAAAGTTTTACATGGGAACAAATATAACCATGTCACACATAGACCACTTCCACAGTTATATGTGGGAGTAAAATGGTCTAAGGGAGTAGAAGTGAGAGGATATCCTATATCCTTCATCTTAGCACATGATAAAGTGTGTGTTTTTAATATAGATAAATACACTGGTCAAAGGAATAATTAAATAGTATATAATAGGGAAGAATATAATAATAAGGGATTATAAATCCTCTGAGCGTTATTCTATTCAGTTCAGGACTCTTTGAATGTATCATATTTGAATGTTGAGTACTCTTATGTAAATAGACTCAGAAACAGAGTGTTATGATTTTTGTGTTTTGTTTTCTAGTTCAATGAGATGTTCTTCGTAGCTCTTCTTCTTTGAGTTTCTACAGCTACAAGGTTGTTTGTAGGATAGTACAAAGAGAGTTTTTATTTAGCTCACAGCCTGAAAGATGTATTATCATGGTTCTTTGACATGTTCTGGTGTGTTTCACTCTCACATCATGTTCCCCTCATGCACCATAACATATTAATCATCACGTATTTGTATTTTAGCTGATAAAAAGCCTGATTTTTACACCTCGTACCCTGTACTGTCTGATGACATGTCTTCAAGAATCATTAATAATATCAGTATCATTAAATAGATCAAATATGTCCATTAGAAATAAATTTCAATTTAATTGATATATGGTAGAAATGGCTAATTATGGATTGGTGTCACAGTAATTGGTGACATAAGAATGGTGTGCTTGGAATGGTGAGTTAGGAGCGGTGCCATAGTCAGCGGTGACTCGTCCTTTGCTTCCCAGAGGTGCCTCGAGACCTATGTATCGTACTTTGACGAAATTTTGAATTGGTCAGGTGATTAAAAAGTGTTGCATAAATGGTGTCCCGTCCATTGTGAAAGATGGTCACTGACAATAGTGTCATTAATATGATGTCTGGTCCATTGTGAAAATTCTTAATCGGTGATGTGATACAATGGTATCTGTTACATTGCGAGTTATGGAATCAATTGCATGATACAACAATGTCTGGTACTTTTCATGTTCTAGAACTGGTAGTATGATAAAATGGTGTCACTGTAATGGTGAGTCACACTATAATAATTTTCAGACTAAATGGTTAGACTATTTAGTCCCAACAATGGTGACCATGAGTTCACCGTAATGGTGACTCGTACTTGACCAAATATCTATAATCTGTCTTAATAAATAGTACTCACAGAATGGATTAAGACTAAACATGTACACAATGAAACATTATAAAACAAGATAAAAAATTATTAAAATGAGTTCAACATGATCTTTGAGCTTTAAAACAATAGGAGACTGATAATATTATAATTATGAAATAACATATTTTTATTCATTTTTTTATAATTACTTCCTTTTTCAACCAGTTTTACTACCAACATGAATGATGATATAAAATATCTATCTTGAAGGGTTAAGAAAATATAATTATTTAAAATACCTGAAATCTATGATTATATGATTTTTTTTCATTATTAAATATTGAATATATATATTATTACATTTAATAATGGAATCAATTCATATATTTATTAAATATTTATAAAAACATTGGACTTCTAACCAAAAATTGTGAATCATTACTATAACATCTATTAAAAAATGATCTAAAAAATTACTCTATTACACACATCGATATTACTTCCACATAAATTCTAGAGGTGATAGACACTCAAAGTAGGTTTAAGGACGAAAACCTCCATACAAAAGGAAATCATGGACCAAATTGAACAATTAACACCTCAAAGTTAATTAAAACTATAAAGGATTAGTAAAGAAGATATATAAATATAAAAATTAACTGTTTTAATTAATGTATATGTAAATTAGGGTTTAATAAAGATAAATAATAAAAGAAAATTAATTTACCATAGTTAAATTCCCATCCAACCAAGCATGAATCTAAGGTAGGTGTTTTTTAACTGAAAATAATTTCATTGGTTCAAACTATTTCTCAATTGAATTAGTTTTTAATATGTTTTCAAATATTATACCCTTTTTTAACAAATATTTTAGTTTCCATTTAATACCGGGGAAATTACCTTTCCTTACAAAAATATTATTTTGATTTATCTAACTTCATAAAATAAGTTGTCATAAAATTAAACTTTTACTAACTATAATGGGTATTTATCTTCATTGTACATGTACATTCTTACGTAAAGTAGTTTTTATCATTTTAAAGGTAAATTATGTTTTATATTTTGAAACATATTTATATTTAAAATTATATAAATGGAAAATTTATACCTCTTTTATTGAGGTGAGTTTCATTAAATTATTAAAAACACTGAAAATGATTTTTTATTATAATTATATAAATATTTTATCCTACACTACATAATTATTCTTCATTACACTATTGTAAATAGAGTATATTATGAAAATTTAGAACCATTAATAGATGTTCTCAAACCATTGGTATACCCTATACTAATAGTTTTAGTAGTTTATGGATATTAAATTATTTTTAGAGAACTATACCAACAGTTTTCAAACTATTGGTATAGAAGAATTCAAATTTTTTTATTAAATTTTTTTGTATGGGTACTCTATAAATAACACAACACTAACATTTGAACCCATTACCTATTCTTTTTTATTCATTAACATAACCACTAGAACAAAACCATTTATATATATATATATATTTGTATAAAAGTAATTATAAATTATAAATTATAAATTATAAATTATTGATAATTATTCTATATAAAAATACATAAATAATAACATAACCTATACCAGTGATTCTAGAAATAAATTTATATAGTTATATAATAATGGTTTATTAGAACTTTTGGTATAGGTCCATGAAATAATTGGGAGATTTATTATTGTTTGATCACATTTTTTATAGGATAACTCATACAAATGTTACAGAAACCCATTGGTATAGGTATACCTATATCAATGGTTTAACCATACTATTGTAATAGTTGGTACTTAAAAATAGTTTATCAAAACTGTCAGTGTTGGTAACATATACTAATGGTTTAACCAAAATGCATTAATAAATCATTGTCATATGTTAATTCTTCATTAGTGTTATATTTATTTCATTTCAAAGTTCCATTATTCCAGAGATAACTATTGCAATACTTTTTCTAAAAGTCTTTCTTTACATTTGGAAAATTATTTGAATGTGACTTAAAATGATAATTTTTACTGTAATGTCACTAAAATAAAAATAAACCCCTTTTCATCATTTTTCATCTAATTTTTGATTAATAATTATGTAATACCATATGAAAATATTTTGTAAACCATTTTATATTAATGGGTTAATAAGTATATAATATATTATTGATACTATGTTGCATACATATTTATAGATTATCATGTTATAATAAGTGGGCTCAGAATTATATATCCAATTAATATTTAGATAAATATTATATATTATAATATTATTATGTTATTGAAAATGAGATTTTATTCCAGTATACTATGTTATACATGGATTTAATGAGTTTATCTTTTTTATTAATTTTATGATTTTTATATTAGATATCCTTTGCATATGTTATGATTTTATATACTTATTCTCATGACACATTCCTTAGTTAACCTGACTAATTATTTTTCAAATAATTTTATATTTTTTTAGGGTAGACATTATGATTTCATTATAATATAGTTATGTTTCTATATTCATATATATTTATCTATGGTTATGATATCACATCTCATGATAAATTATTATGATTCCATGATTATATTATATTAATATGCTATTTCTCCCATGATCATGTTTCCTCACAGTTTTATGGTCATGATAAATAATTTTTGACTCATTGATATATATTTTTAATTCTCCCTAGTAAATTATATAGAGTAATATTTATAGGTAGAAATTATTTCTTGAGAATTGTTTTATGTTATATTGATGTATTTTTTTTAATATGACGGTTATGTAGCACATAACCAATGACACTAATACATTGGGTTTTTAGGGTTTGTTTTTTACTTTTGAGTTGTAATGTATAACTGAATATAATTCCATAGAATCCATGTATTAAATGATTTGGATATCTCAATTGGTATTAGTTTGGGGTTCAATTATTTTTTATGATTAGGTTAAGAAGTATAAAAAAATATAACATACTTAAACAAAGGATGAAGTTAAATTTTCATAGGCTGACAAAATGGTTTTGTGGAGTTAGAGAGAATATATTTTATTTTCCAAATTCACATGATTATTCACATTCATTTTCATAATGTGTTATGGTTTATTATTTTTGTTAACCCTTTATTGTTTTATTAAATGACTAAAACTTGGATTAATTGGGTGTAAATGAGTTTGAGAGATTATACGGTGATCATTATAAAGAGTAAAAAAGGGTGGGGTGATGTTATGATAACATTAATGGATATTATACCATTCGTTTTTTATAATGACCCAAAACATTTTAAAAAAACAAACTCACCAAAGTAAGAACAACTCACTGTCGATTTCATTAGGTGACAATGACCAGCATACTTTAGTGTATCTTTTGATCCACCAATTTCCATACAAGGAGACAAAATTTGATAAAATATATTTTATATTCTTTAATGACCAGATGATGAAAATTTAGTTGTGTATGTTTATTATTTGTATGATTATGTAGACTTGTAGATTGATTAATAATACAATCCAAAGAAAAGAAATATATTCCATGGAATGAGAGGAGTTTAGGAAAATATTTTTTAATAAAAAAATTCCATGAATGAATAGCACGGAGATGGAGTGGTAATTTTCTTATCATAAAAAATGAGTAATAAATTACTGGTTATTTTGATGAAAAATTCACAAGTATAAAAATGGAATCCATTTATTTCATCATCCATCCTAATAAAAAAATAATTCATTTAATTTTTATCTTAAAACTAAGTCTAAAAATTTCATTATTTATAAATTACATTAGCAGATATGAATTAATTTTTCAATGTGATTTAAATGTGTAAATAAAAATGGGGGACTCAAATTATTCTCATGTAATTTGGAATTAAAAAAATATGGAGTTTTATGAAATTTTAAATGATAAATCCCATTTAGGGGGGAAGATTTAACTTTCTAAATGTTAAAGATATTCTACGAATAATCCATGAAATTACCAAAAAGTAATGATAAAATGTTTCATGTGTGGAAGAGGAGGCCAAAAGGAACATGAATTTCAAAGAGATATAAATAGTTCAATTAATATAAAATAGGATAAAAATTAATATTCTATGAAAACAAATGATTCAATCAATATGTTAATGAGTAAAATCAATATCAACTAACTTCAAAACTAATAGTGCAATGAAGAGTCTATGAAATTTGTACTACTAATGTGGATAATGATCATTATGTGGGGAATGATATATTTATATTTCTCTCAATACATAAATAAAACTATTATATCATTTTAACCCTTCTCATTCATTCTTAGGTTACATGTTTTCAAATATTTTTTATTCACCATATCAACATTTAGATATTGACTTATTAGTAAAAAAACCTAGTGATTCAATAATTAAATCTCTAGTATATAACTATTTTATGATTGGGGTCTATGAGAAGATCCATATTTATCAATCTATTTATTCTTACATTAGTAAAATTCAATGTGATATTTTTTATGTATTGGACCTCTATAGATTGAGATCACAAAAATTTCAAATATAGTAAAATATCATCTCATATATCAAATCATCACACAGTCAAATATTAAAAAAATTTGTATATGAACTTCCATTGGAGACAATTTCATTAACATGGGTATTGATAAAAAATAATTAAGTATATTATCAAATGGTTTTGGTGGAAGTAAACGTTGAAGAAATTCAATTTTTTTGTAAATATTATGATTTTTTAAACGATTTTTTTGAGTATATTTAGAACATGAGGTTGGATTTTCAATTTATATCATACATGGTTCAATGACTTTATCTAATAGTACTTATAAAATAACCCCATTGAATTTTAGAAATTGAAAAACCCAATTTAGGATAATTTGGAAAAGGTTTTTACACACCCATGTGATTCCTATATGGCATTAAATTACTCTTCTTTATGATAAAGGATGGGTCAAGGAGTCTTTGTATTGATTTTTCTGGGATTAATTAGAAGATAAGAAATAATAAAAATATCATCTAACCCATATTGATGAATTATTTTATCATCTTAGAGGGGTATAATACTTTATAATGTTAAATTCTTAATATTTATATCTTTATCTAAGGGTTATGAATGAAGATATACCCAAGAATGTTTTTATATAAGATATAGACACCTTATGTTCATAATATAAATTAATTGTTACACCATTATTACCTATAAATTATTTAACTATCTACATGGATTTTATAAATATAGTTTTTATAGATTACCTTGATGTGTTTATATCCGTCTTTATTTATGAAATTATCACATATTCAAAGAGTAATGAAGAAAATGGTGAATATTTGAGGATCGTGAAAATTCCCTTAATAAAGGAAAAAATATATGAAAAAACTAATTAGTATGTTTTTTTCTATAAAATGTTTCCTTTTATGTTCTATGTTTGAAAAAGTGTGGTTATTTTTTATCACGATACTGATAATTGAACTACCATGTGGTGGGGAAGGATTCATTATATATAGTGATGAATCAGATAAGTAATTAAAATTTGTCCTTATATAAAATACATATTTGGAACATTGTGTTTCATTACAAATAAAATACATTGATCAAAACTACTCAAAAAATGATCTGGAATTAGCAGTTGAAATTGTTTTATTAATGATTTGAAGTAATTACCTAGTTATTGAGAAGTGTGATATATATTGATCATAATACTTTAATCTATATATTCACATAGAGGGATATGAACTTACATTAATCAAAATGGTTAGATATTAACATCGATAATGATTTGTAGTAAATTAACATAATTTTCAAAAGATATTGCATAATTATCCATGATTTGGATGAAAAGACACCCTATAATCATGGATTTTTAGTGGTTGGACCTAGAAATCATAATGGTACAGAAGAAATAAAACCTTTATTAAATTATTTCAAATCCTATAACTATGAGATGATTATGGGGGAGAATTATTATTATATAATGATACAAAGAATGTGGGAAATATTATGAAGATTAAGATTGAGAATGATGAAGTAATAAGATTGGGAACCCTAATATGTGTTCCATCTATGAAAGATATGTAGAATTAGTTATTAAATGATTCATATATCTCATCTTTATTTGTTAACACATGACTCAAAATGTTCTATAAAGGCTTCAAGGAGAAATTATAGAGATACATAAATAATAGGGAGATTATGGACTTTATATCGTGATGCTTTGTTTGTCATTAATCCAAGGAAAAATGATAGAATTCATTGGGTATGATGATACCATTAAACATACCCATATAAAAATGAATGAACATAAATATGGGGTTTTATAGTTTTTTTAGGACCTCTAAAGGAAATAATTTTATTTGGGTATTAGAGAATGCTCTAAATTTTTTTACACTTCATTTCTATTTTAAAATAATTTTTAATTAATATACTGACTAAGAAATAAATAATTATAGTGGTATGGAATTATAAAGATCCAATTTCAATTAAATATTACTGATATCCAAGGTTCAAATCAAATTTATCGATAAGTCTTTAATAGGTATTTGATATATAACTAAATATTGGCATTTATTACTATCACCAAATTGATGGTCAATTTGAATTAATTTTTTATAATTTTTAGTGTATCCTGAGATATTAAATTATAGATTTAAATGAAGGATGGGATGCACATTTTTTTCTTATAATGTTATTAAATAAAAATAGTTCCCAATTGTGTATTAAAATTAAACCATATAAAGATATATATGGGAAGAGATGAATTACTATAACATGAAATGATGAATTTTTATTGATAAATCAATAAGGATTTCATATTTCGAAATAAATGAAAGATAATTTCTAAACTATTTAACACCATATCAAAGAAGAAAGAATTAAAAAAAATATGAATACATAGAATTTTCAATCTGATATGGAGTTCAAGGTTCTTGAAAAAGTA
Source organism: Viscum album (assembly GCA_963277665.1). Classification (NCBI taxonomy): domain Eukaryota; kingdom Viridiplantae; phylum Streptophyta; class Magnoliopsida; order Santalales; family Viscaceae; genus Viscum; species Viscum album. Next base: position 359,390,288 of record OY728156.1, on the reverse strand, counting down.
TTACTTAAAATTTTAGCCTTGTATATGGATATGATATTTGAGTATAAGGTAATGTTGAGACCGGGTTACATTGGCCTCTTTGAGATTCTTAATAATGTGAGGAATTTAGTTTATCAAATAACCTTAAAAAAACATATCGTAAGGCCATGAAATATTCAATTTTTTAATTTTGTATATGTAGAGATATTGTAAAAAAACCTGACATCTCTCATGAGGAACCATGGATAGAGATATTGGATCGTATAGATATATAAATATGAAACAAGTCCACACACCTGGTCATAGTTTTTTTGAGAAATCAAAAGGTTGAGGAAGGGGTGTGAGAACTATAAAATACAATAAGGAAAAATTAATGTTTTTATTATAACTTGAGTAATGAATTTATGAGGGTATATTATTTTAATAGGGGATAATTTAAATACCCATTGTCTAAAATTTTATTTTTTGGTTCTCTTGTACTGCACCTGACACCAATGTAAAATGTAAAATGAATTATTTAGTTAATATTGAAAATCAAAATATATAAAAAAAATTAATGTTATTGACATGAAACATGTAAAGCCCCAACCCCAGTTAACGAGAGTCGGTGCATTATTTTAATACATTGGAATGATTACAAGGAATCAAGTCCTGAAGGACCGATCAGTTTAACAGTCTTGGAAAATAGATTACATACATTAACATTACATTACAATTTAAAACATAAAACAAAGCATAGATAGTTCTTTGAGAACACCATTATTCCCTTTAGCTTAACCCTTCATATCAATCATAATACACTTCTTGGAATCCTTGGAAATTAAAACATATAAAAGGGGTGGGATCAATTGCCCAGTAAGGGTAAATATTTTAGCAAAAGCTATAAACTTTTAAGGAAAAAATATTGATAAAAAGGCCTTTTTAAACATAAATTTGAGCATAATTTGGAAAAAATAAATCAACCATTACCATATAAACATACACATGGATATTCTACTAGTCGAATAATCACATGTAATAACTAATTTCATAAGAAGGGAATGCCTAATGCCAGACATAATTACCACATAGTCAGACTCTTGTGCCAAGACTACAACTAATATTTTTTTCAAGGCATTGTTTTAAGACACTAGTTTTTCTCATGAGACCTACCGATACATCGAGGAGCTATAGCAGACTCCACCAGTAACTTACTAAGTCCACTACATTCCTCAAATGAAAAATTTGAAACATAACATAAAGATTCGTATTAAAACTAGAATACGAAATGTCAATACATTGGTCATAAACAATGAATGTTATAAAAATAGAACATCCACAGTCAAACAAATCATAACTCATTCGATACAATATGGATGACTGTATTATAATAAATCAACCTCAATCAAAAATAATATCTAGTAAACAATGTTGACATAGTTGAAAATGACGAGTAAAACTTTTTGAGAGAAATATCCTTTTTGTAAAATCATTTAAAAGTCAAACATTTTTAAAGGAAGAAATTTAAAATATATTTTTGAATCAAAGTGTCCCATACCACTTTGACACTTTTGAAAAGAATTATAATTTCAAAACCTTCTTGTCCATATTAATAATCCTTAAAATCATTTTGAAAACATTGACATTAATTAAAAAGATTTAGAAAGATAAATCATTAAAACATTTAAAATTATGATCTTGATAAAGAGTACCTTTAAAAAATCCTTAAAATATACATTTTGAAATCTTTTTTATGAAAAATGGACATGGAGGATAAAAATTTCCTAGTAAATACCTACACATAAACAATCTCAGATAATAATGAGATTGAGGAATTAACCCTTACCTTGCACTTTCATTTAGTCAAGGGTACGTTTAACTTTCTATATGAATATCATAGTGTGTTATTAAATTATACCAGAATAATATTAATATTTATGATATCATACATGATTCATTTAAGACTTTATACTACCCATTTAATATTAATTTCCATGTTAAATTATCATTTCGGGTAATAATCGGTTTCTTTATCGTACGTGTTTTAACTTGTTACTCTTGATTGTATAACATAGATAAGTATTTAAATAATTATAGAATATAAAACATGATTTATATATCATATATATTTAGAATATAAATATGTATAATAGACATATATATGAAATGAAAAGCAACATTTATGGAGACGGTAGTCCGTACGTACATATAAACGCTATTTTTGTTTTCATATCGTATTGAACGAAACTAATTGAATAAAATATGTGAAAGTACATATATATATATATATATAAATATATATATTTATAATATCATAATTATTCCATATATTATATACTTATTAGTAATATAAATTTTTATAATCACCGATGAATGGTGAACGTGGAAATGAATCCCATCGCGTCGTGGAGACGGTAAGACTTACGTATGCCTGAATGCCAGTATCATTCTTTTGATATTAAAATCATATATAATTGGATGGTATATAATATATAAAGAATCATTATCATATTATATTTATTATTTACATCAATTAACAATCATTATTATACCCATCCAAATAATACTGTATTGAATAACAATTACACCACGACGTGGAGACGGTAAGCCGTACGTACGCACGTATGGTGACATGTCATTCAAAGTATGGATAGAGTAATGAATATGGTTGTACCATATTTATAATAACATCATAGTTTATACAAGATACTGGAGTTATTATCTTAAAATGGAAACAAAAAAAGAGGAAGTGGAAGAAGAAAGGAACTTGAAAGAGGTGATGAAATATTTACCTCTTCTTCGAGTTCTTCCTTTTTATTTGATCAAAAGGGCTTCATAGGTTGGCTTTCTAACCAAAGGACGGCCTCTAAGATGAAGGTAGTATAGTTGGGAGGATACTTGGTTAGGGGTTGTCTGAGACAAATGTCTTTGGTGGTGTAAATTTGAGAGATGGGGAAGTGTCCTTTTATAAGAGGTGTGAGGGGCACCTTAGGAAAAACTTAATATTTTATTTTATAATAAGTTTATTTTCGTTTTATAATGGCTCCAAAATAAATTATTTAATGGATAAGGTGGTTGTGGGTCGAAAAACACTCAACCTATAGGTTTTAGATAGGTTTGGGTCACTATATTAACCTTAACTTTTACATTTAACTCTTAGTTAAATAGTTTGACATTTACCATGTCTCTTTGTATTTTTATATTTTATGGTTAATAAATTTACTATAAAATTTTTATCGAACCCCAATTAGTTAATTAATGAAATATATATTATTTTATAAGTCTTTTGTCTGAACCATAGATTTTTACTATTATTACATCAATTAATAATATAATATTTTTTAAAAACTATTTTATGTCAATTTTGACACTATATGGTAATTATTTTTTATTAAAATCATAACAGCATGATAACTTCAAAAAAAATTATCTAACCAACCCTAACATGTCATAATAACCTATAAAATTAGTGTAATGTATGAAATATCTCAAATTACATTTATTTGGATATTTATAATGTCAATTATTTTAATCTTTCAGTAATACGATAATTACTGCATCATCATTGTGTCATAAATAAATTTAATTATTTAATGATTAAAAATTATAAATAAAATAAAATTATGTGGGAAATCATTTTATATTTATAATTAATATTTATAGTCTAATTTATCTTATTCATAACTCTATATTATAAATGTTTTAGTTACTAAATTTTGATTTTAACTCTTTTAACTCTTCTTTGAATTAAATAATATTAAATATCCTAATCTAATCCAAGTGGACCTAAATAATAATATTGTATTCATAAGGTTGTTTTTGGTCGAATTACACTTATCCAATAGAATTTGGACATGTGTTAGGGTAAGAATAATATCATTTTTACTCTTAATTACCCTTTTTATTTTTAACCGTGGTAAATAAAAGTAAAAAGTTACTATTCACAAAAAAATTATTTTCATCTTATTGAACCACATTTTTCTTACTGATATCAACTGTGTCTCTCGGATTTTTGAAATTTCATTCACAGAAGTGGTAAAACTATGTTTTATGTGAATTTGCAAATTCTCACATGAGATGGGTAAAAGATAGTGAAAAGTTCAATTAAATTTTTATATATCTAAAATTATTATAAACTGACTCTAATTAATTACATTTAAATTATATAGGTTTTATGTATATATTTTGATATATAATAAATGTAAATAAAATATGTAATTATTAAAATAAAAATTTAGTTTTAAACTATAACTTAGTGTTTTTCACTATTCATTAAAAATCGAAAGTTTTCTGAAAAATACCAAAAATTCAACCTAAAAAATTTCTGATATTCTGAATTCAAAAATGAAGTCTATTTTACCAAATTAAAAATATTGAAATTTCATTTATTAATTTAAAATTAATTCCCATTTTCAAAACCAAAAAAGCGTATTTTTAAGAAATATTGACTACCAAAATATTGACACTTGTTTATATCCAGTTTCAAAGTGGAATTACATCCAATTACCAACATTAGATTAAATTGTAAAAATATAATCTAATTATTCCTCCAAACCCTTAAAATTTATAATTTAACACAATAAATAATTTTGATTAAAAAAGTTGTTTTCAGTTAAAATATAGTATTTTTCACTATTCACCCAAATATGAAATTTATCATAAAAACACCAAAAATTTATTAAAACTAAATTCTTATGTCCTGATTATAAAGAATAAGTTATTTTTTTCAAATTTAATATATAAAAGTTTCAAATATTGGATTTAAAAAGGGTTCACCATTAAAAGGTGGTAAAATTGCATTTTTTTGGAAAAATACTTTTTTATCTAAAAAAAATGAATTAGTTCTTACATTATGTCTAAGAAAATCATAATATGGATTCTAAAATTATAAGGATTATATATAGTTCAATATTTAGTTAACACTATTCATAATCGCTTTTGAACAGCTAGTTTGGTAAGTCGTTGTGCACTTGAACTCAGTGTTGCATGTAGTGTAAGTTTGGTAAGTCGTTGTGCCCTTGCAATTTGAAATTGTTCTTCGAAATAAATGGTTGAAAATAGAAAATACCTTTGAGGAGAACTCATATCGGAAATTGAGATTATAAAATTTAGTCTTAAGAAGATGAATATATATATATATATACATATATACTTGACAAGTAGAGTTACATCCTTTAACTAATTCCTACCACAAACTCATCTTCCACTCCAAAAGATTTTAGAAAAATATTCTATTTATCCTAATCGTATAGGGTTCCAAAAATGATGATTTTATAATTAACCTATCAGACCCTTTAAGAAAACTACATTATACCATCCAAGAACTTCTTGTAGTCCATTGGTAGAAGATACACCCTTGTCACCCTTCAATTATGGGTTTAAGTCTTACGGCCTTGCCGGACGCGACGAGTAGTTGCCCGACCTTCGGGTTGTCCTTTTTAGGGAAATCCAAAAATAATCTCAAACTAGAATTATCCGAAATACTTTTATCCAAAATATCAGTCCAAAATTTATAAGGAAGTTAAATAAAATGAAGATCATTTTTTCAGGTATTAACATGTGAACGCCTTTATCATGTATTCTTTTAAAACATTACAACATCCTGAATTACCATAAAACCTTATTTATTACATTCGTGATCCCTTATTCCTTATAGATTACTGGATATAATTCTTCTATCTAAAAATGTTGAAAACTCCAAAAATGATGGAATATACAAATCATTAATCAATTTTAAGGTAGTCAAGAATATCCAATATAATTTCTCCAAATCAACCATCTCTTATTCCAAAATCAATACCTCATTTTCAGGATCATATTAAGGATTACCTTTCCTTTAACCATGTATTTTCCAAAAAGTTTAGCTTACTATTAAGTCACCTTTCTTAGAACCATATAATCTCAAATCCTTAATAAAATAGTATTGTATTACAATCCTTATTGTTGACCTCACCTGTTTTGATAATCCCAATCATGATTTAATATGTTTTGATAATCTTGATGTGTGCTTATAACTCTATAAATATATATATTCTGAATATCAAAACAATCATTAGAATATGTCAATCGATGCTTATCTATGTTTAGTTATACTTTGACATAATTCTAACTCAATCCGGATATGTTTTGAATAGAAGAGAAAAGTGTTAAGTCACTGATAAGCAAAGGTCACCTATATATAGAGTTACTGATATTTATAAGTCCACCAGTAAGCACATGTCATTGATAGATATAGTCTACCGATACATATGAGCTACTGGTATGAAGTCCACCAATACAAAATCCACCAATATAAATAGCTACAGATAGAAGCAGAGCTATCGATAGAACAAGTCAACCGGTGTGCATAAGTCCACCGATATGCACTTAATCACTGGTACAGAATGAAGCTACCGCTATGTACATGATACTGATACAAAAGTCTACCTATACGAGCTATCGTTACACTAGACCTACTATTAGATTATGTATACAGGTATAAGAAAGTCTACTGCAACAAATTTCACCAATATAAAGAATATCACCACAAGTCATGTCTACCGATAGAAGTTCACTGATACAATGAGCCCCTGACTGATAGGAGGAGCTACCATTACAAGGAGTAACAGCCACCAATACAAGCACACTTTTATAAGGAGCTACTAATTGAAAACCAGTAATTGTTTCCCTAAACTATATTTCTATTTTTTTATTTAGCAACGGTCATATTTGATGATTTTAATGAAATTAATGTTATTTAATGATATTTGTTGGCCAATCAGGGAACCGTACCTCGTACCTGTAAAAAGGTAATCACTCCCATTTCCAGAGCTAGAAGCTATAAACGGAAGGACAAAGGCCATGTAATAGCAGTGCAAAATAAGGGATGAAGAGTGCTCAAAAGTGGTGCATGCAGACAAGAAAGGCTACATCCATACTGGAAGAACACTAGACATACACGAATACATTCATTCTAGAAGATAACACAAACTGCACCTTAGCCAAGGAGAACAACAACGAGCTCCTCATACACTCAAGCTAATCAAACTGAACTTGATGAAAATGACCCCTTGTTTTTCAGACAAACACCAGAGAAGTACTTAGCAACATTCCTGATCAATCAATGGAGTCTATAGTTGTACTTCACATCACTAAAGCATTTTAAAACTCATATATAATCTCTTAGTGACTCTTTTATTTATATATTGAGCAGTGTGCATACTCTATATATTTTATACACACACTGTCTCATGTGATAAACTAGAGGATTTCTAAATCCTGACACAAACCTTCTATAACTCTCTTGTATCCCACTGTGGATAGTGGTAGAGGTCAAGTAGGACCTGGACAGTTAGTGTACTATTGTTTTGTTTTCCCACGAAGAACTATGGTAGAGGTCTTAGTACCTAGACAGTATTTTAACTGTTGTTTACCCCGATCCAGGGTGTGGATTAAAATTTATATAAATTGTTTTGAGAGGACTAAGACTCGGCTTGAGACTGAACCTCTTGTTTTAAAAACTGTTGTTCTTACTTATTTCAGTTTTAAACTATATTGAAAATTCCACTACTAATATCTTTAGAAAATTGTTTTAAAGTTACTTTTATAGTTAATCTAGAAAGTGTTTTCAACTATTGTAAAACTGTAGGTTAGTTTCAAATGCTAATTAAATCTTCTAATTAAATTAACTAAGACATAATCAATCTTTTGAGAACCTAACTAAACCTCTATAGTTTTTTAAATTCACTACAGTTTAACTTGGTTTATAAATTGGGGGATTTTAATTGAAATATTTTTAACAGAAATGTTTAATTGGAACTCAATTCACACCCCTCTTGAGTATCCACTCCGATGAACATTTGGTATTAGAGGGTTGTTATTTATAAAGCATTTCCAAATACTCTATTTTTTAACCATGATTTTAGTTTCATCTTAATGATTATAAATTTCTATTAGTTTTTAATTTTATATTTTTAAATATATTTTCTAAAATCTGATTAAGGATAATATACTAGAAGGTGCTGCTACAAACAAGCCACTATTTTTTAATGGTACAAATTATGTCTAGTGGAAACTGAAAATAAAGATTCATTTGGAAAGTATGGGATTTGATATCTGGACTGCTACAGAGACTCAATATAAAATTCTAGAAACTGAAATAACCACTTGGGATGAACCTACTAAATCTGCTTATAATATTAACTATAAAGCAATAAATTCTCTATATTGTGCTTTAGGTGATGAAGAATTTAATCGTATATCTGCTTGCAAAACTGCCTGTGAAATTTGGGATACCTTGGGTGTTTCTCATGAAGGAACAACCAATGTTAACGAAATGAGACTAAACACCTATACTATTAAGTATGATAATTTTAAAATGATGTCTGATGAACCAATTTCAGACATGTATCTCAGGTTAAAAGAGATTTTCAACACTATGAGCTCACTTGGAAAAGTTATTCCTGAAAATTATAAGATTATGAGAACACTACAATGTCTGCCAGAAAGATGGAGAGGCACATCTGTTTCAATAATAGAATCGTGTGATATAAGTACAATACTTGTTAAGGAATTAATTGGTAAGCTTATGGTGTATTAAGAAGAACTGAAGGTAAACAAGGAAGAAGATGATGAACCAAAAAGGAAGACCATTTAAGTCTACTGCCTCAAAAAGAACAGATAAGAAGAAAGTTCGCATACCTATTGAAAGCTCAACAAGTGAAAGTTCAGATTCGGATAGTGATGTTGAGATCGTTAAAATAGCCAAGAGATTCAAGAATTTCTATAAGAAGAAGAAATTCTTAATAAAATCAAATTATAAAGAAAATTATGACAATAAAGTTCATTGGAAGAAGGATTGGAAAAAGCCTGATAAAAGTGATGACATTGTCTGTTATGAGTGAAAAAGGAAAGTACATGTAAAAGATGACTATCCAAAATTAAAGTTCAAGAAGAAATATGACTACAAGGACAATAAGTATAAGAAAGCTATGAAATCAACTTGGAGTGCTTCAGAAGATAGTTCAAGTGATTCTTATTCTACTAAGGTTGAAAAATCTCAAAAATCTAATATATCTTTCCTGAACAACACATCCGAGGAAACATGCTTGAAAAGTTCCCATAAGAAGGTATGGTACTTGGACAACAGATGTTCAAGGAATATAACTAGATATTACTTGTGCTTCAATAGTTTAATCAATGTTTATGGAGTCCATGTGACCTTTTGTGATAACTCTAAAGGAAAAATCATCAGCTTAGGCCAAATTGGTAACACTAATTCAGTGTTAATTTACAAAGTCTTATTAGTTGATGGACTTAAATATAACATGTTATGTATTTCTCAGTTGTGTGATGATGGTTTCAATGTTAAATTTTAAAATGACTCATGTAATGTTTTTAATTTAAAAAATGTTCTAGTATTTTCTGCATTGAGAAATGAAAATGTTTGTGCTGTTGATTTGAATTCTTTAGCTAAACAGAACATTAATTGTTTAAATTCTTTTCACAAAGATTCTTGGCTATGGCACAGAATATTAGGACATTGCAACATTTATTCCCTTAGAAAATTGACTAGGAAAAACTTTGTTAGAGACCTACCTAAACTTGAATTCCCAATTGAAAAAGTTTTTAATCCCTGTCAAAAGGGACAGCAACATAAATTTTATTTTAAATCAATGAAATAAGTTTCAACTTATTAACCTCTCGAGTTGGTTCACATGAATTTTTTTGGACCTTCTAGAGTTTCTTGTTTAAATGGGAATCCCTATGCCTATTTCTTAGTAGATGACTTTTTCTAGATATACATGGGTATATTTTTTAGCTCACAAAAGTGAACCCTGTTCTTACTTTATGAATTATTTCAAGTCTGTAGAAAACCTTAGTGGACTTATGATTAAGACCCTGAGAATTGATCATGGTCGTGAGATTGAAAATCATGAGTTTGAATCTTATTTCTCACACAATGGATATAATAATAACTTTTCTGCCCCTAGAACACCTCAGGAGAATGGTGTACTAGAAAGAATAAATAGAACCCTTCAAGAGATTTCAAGAATTATGTTTAATGATTATGACCTACCAATTTGCTTTTGGGCTAAATCTGTGAACACATCTTGTTGTATTATTAATAGAGTCTTGATCAGACCTGTTCTTAAGAATACCCCTTATGAATTGTGGAATAATAGGAAACCTAAGTTTAATTACTTTAGAGTTTTCGGTTTCAAAGTCTTTATTCTCAATACATAGTATAATCTAGACAAATTTGCATCCAAGAGTGCTGAAGGAATGTTTCTTGGTTATTCATTAACTAGAAAAGCCTATAGAGTTTTTAATAAAAGAACCAAATGTGTGGAAGAATCTATTCACATCAATTTTGATGAAACTGATCCACATGAACCAAAATCATCAATTGAAAATCATGAAGAAGAGTTTTCTGTTTTAGACTTTAATGATACAATCAATGAACCTGTTTTAAAGACATCTAGTTCTAGAAACATTCCATATCCTACTTTTGTTGAACCAGAACCTACAGATGAACCTGAAATTTCCAGTCCCGCCTTTACTGGATCAACTAGAATTATAAAGAATCATCCTTTTGATGTTGTTGTTGGTAGTCTTTATAGAGGGACACAGACTAGAGATTCTCTAAGAAATCATGTTGAACATCAAGCCTTTATTTCACTGTTAGAACCTAAAAATGTCAATAATGCAATCAATGATGAATTTTGAGTAATGGAGATGCAAGAATAATTAAATCAATTTGAAAGAAAAAATTTTTGGGAATTAGTTGACAGACCTAAGGACACGTTGACCATATGTACTAAATGGGTTTTTAGAAACATAGTTGATGAGTCTGGAAATATAGTTAGAAAAAAGGTTGGTTAGTTGCACAAGGGTAAAGTCAAGAGGGAGGAATATAGTATGAAGAATCCATTACCCCTGTAGCTAGATTAGAAGCTATAAAGATCCTACTTGCCTATGCTACTCAGCTGAATTTCAAGTTATATCAAATGGATGTTAAAATTTCATTTCTAAATGGTTTTATAATTGAATATGTTTTTTTAAACAACCGCCTTGATTTACTGATCCGCATTTTCCAAATCAAGTTTTCAATATATCTATAGATTTTTATGGTTTAAAACAATCTCCACGATCTTGTTATGATAGACTTAGAAATTTTCTTATTTCAAAAGGTTTTACTAAAGGAATTACTGACCCAATTTTTTATTAAATGAATCTCTAAATATGTTTTGATAGTACAAATCTATGTTGATGATATTATTTTTGGATCTTTTAGATATTCTTTATGTACTGAATTTTCAAAGAGTATGCAAAATTAATTTGAAATGTGTTTAATGGGAGAACTCAAATATTTTCTTGGATTTCAAGTTTTTCAAAATGAAAATGGTATTATTTTGAATCAAAGTACATATAAAAAGTATCTTTTAAAACTTTTTGGTTTAGATGGTATTAAAGAAATTGATACACCTATGATTATTTTTTGTAAGTTGGATGGTGATGAAATTGGAAAACCAGCAGATCAAACAAACTACAGAGGTATGATTGGAAGATTACTTTTCCTTACATCTAGTAGACCAGATATTATGTTTAGTGTGTGAGTGTGTGCAAGATTTCAAGCTAATCCAAAAGAATCCCATTTCCTTGAAGTCAAAATAATTTTCAAACATCTTAAACATACTAAAAAATTAGGTTTGTTTTATCCAAAAAAGACAATCTTTTGAATTAATGAGTTATTCAGATGCTGACTTTGCTGGTTGCAAGTTGGACAGAAAAAGCACATCTGGAACAAGTCATTTATTAAGAAAATCCCTAGTATCTCGGTGTAGTAGGAAACATAATTATGTTGCATTGTCTTCTGCTGAAGTAGAGTATATAGCTGATGGTATTTGCTGTGAACAAATTCTGTGGATGAAACACACTCTTTTAGACTATGGAAATCAATTTAGACATGTATCTATTAAATGCGATAACACTAGGGAAATAACAATTTCAAAGAACCCTTTATCTCACTCTAGGACCAAACACAACGATGTAAGGCACCACTTTTTAAGATATCATTACCAAAAAGGTGATATTACTCTTGAATTTATAGGTATGGAACATCAATTAGCCGACATTTTCACCAAACCATTAAGTTTGGATAGGCTAAGTTACATTATAAATGAGTTAGGAATGATAGATCACCGTTAGAAACCTCACCGTTAGAAACCTCACCTTTAGAAACCTCACCATTAGAAACCTCACCATTAGAAACCTCACCATCAAAAACCTCACCGTTAGAAACCTCACTGTTAGAAACCTCACTGTTATACCTCACTGGTATGGAACCCACTATTATACCTCACCAGTATGGACCTCACCGTTAGTAGACCTCACTGATAGATAAACCTCAATGTTAGGAATTCTCACTAGTACATATTACCGATGGGTCTCACAGTTTTCAATGTTTTTAATTATTAGCCACCAAAATCTGTATCATTTGTACTTTACTTATTATGTTTTAATTATCTATTTTACAATTCCTAAATGATAAAACACATGTCTTAACCTCTCTCGATCCACCTCGAGCCCCTTACCTTTAAACCTATCTCAAACCATATAACCCTAGGCCTCGCGATTCAATGGAAAGAGTAAACAGACCTTCAATCAGTGGAAAGGAAGATGAACCAGGTGCTAAGAGACTCAAAGGCAAGTCTAGATGTGGAAGTGAAGTGAAGAAACCTGAAAATATGCATATTATTCAAAGGGAGATAGTAGTTAAAGGGAGCTATTAGAAGAATGGCTAATGTCAAGTGAATCGTTAGTTCTAGAAGATTTGGAAGAACAGAAATGGATAGAATTCTTCTTGAACAACAATGGACCCTACTATCCGAAGCTTGTAAAAGATTTCTATGAGTATATTTGGGTTGAGAAATCAGATGTCGAGAATAGGATGGTATCTGTTGTGAATGGAAAGGAGATATGTTTTTCTTCTATTGAGTGGGCTGAATGCCTAAAGGTTCCGCACGAAGGTGTTTTTGGATATTTCTCAAAATCAGTACCTCCTACCAGTAATATCTTTAAGTATGAAATTGTTTTATAAGAGCTAACAGGAGATGACACTCCTATAAAAGTAGTGGCTTCAGAAATGAATGGAGAGAACCAGATGCTGTTTAATTTCATTCAGCATGTTTTAATTCCAAGGAGAGGGGATTTTGCAAATCTTAGATACCAGGATATTTACATGATGCATCAGTTGAGAAATGGTGTTAAGATGAATTTGTGCAGGCTCTTAATGGTTCGGATTGAGGATATGACCAGGCTAAAGTCAAAAACCAATTCCTTATTCTTTTCTAATTTGATTTTGATTATGATTAAAGTAAAGGGAGTAGTTGTGTCTCAGGATGAGACAGTGGTGGTAAAGAACAACTTCTGTATCACAAGCACAGTATGTAAGTACATGAAGATTAATTGAAATCCATGGAAAAGAGAGTGGGTTACTAATGATAAGAAGTTATATGATATGTTTAATCCAGTGGATCATCCTTCTAGGACTAAGGGTGTGAGGGATCCAGGTCTATGACCTGATGAGGAGGAACCAAAGTATAGTGATGATTCAGTTAAGGTGGATTCCTATGTAGCAGATGGAGGAGATCCAGACATGCCTCCTAGCCCAAATCCTAAAATTATGTCACAAGAAAAGAAATTTTAGCAGTGATCAGATCAGGAAGAGGCTGCTCGAGGGAATGAAGAAGAAGTTCACGGAAGTGAAGCATCTGTTTCCGTTAGCTTGTGCCTTAGTCCACTGATTGGACACTCCTTAATGCCTTCTAGAAGAATTTGATGAAGTTGATAAACCAGTACATATTTTTGAGTAGCCTCCTACTATTGCATAATTGGAGATGGTTGTAAAGGATTCTGATGTGGAAGACCAAGCAGCTGAGGGGGATATCATTGTACATGAGAATGCACCAATTAAGGGGGAGCATCAAACTAGGCATGGCACTGTTTCTGTGGAAAATGATATTGAAGACTGGGAAGAAGACCCAGGTTTTGTGGTTTGTGGATTAGATTACCCTGATTCAGATAATGAGGCATCCCTTCGGGGACTAAATGTCAATTATAACATTGCATCTGAGTTATTACCTAGAGAAGTGGTAAGAAAACATGATCTGGATAAGTTAAAGTATGATCTTAAATCCAGTTTTTCCGAAGTATTAAGGAGAATGGAAGCATCACTAGTGTCATATATTCAGACTTTTATGAATGAATCTGTAGCCAGTATAGTATCCGAAAGAGCTCCTATTTTTGTGCCTACTAATATAATCACCAAGGATGATTTGGAATCTTTGAATACTGAAATGAAATAGTTTTTAAATGCTTCTATTTTTGAGATAAATGATTGTTTTTTTGAGGAGCTGAGTAGCATGGAAAGATCTTTTGAACTCTCTCTTGGGTGTTGTGTGTCAACCTCTGTGGTTGAGATGGTGGATGGAATCACATCTTTCCATAATCATCTGTCTAGCTTGGGAGAGGATTTTGAATTTATAAAGAAATTAGTTGCCTCTCTATAATCCTATATGAGTTTTAAATCTCAATCAGATAAGTTTTTGGCCAATGTAAAAAGTGTTCTAAGCCAGATGGTTTCAGTTTTTGGGGGCTTTAAGAAGCCAGTGGAGAATCATGCCAGTACTCCCGATTCTCTTGTAAAGAATCTTATCAGTGGACTTGCTAAAAGTTTCAAGGTAATTGTGGATTTTTCTATTAGTTCTCTTGCTTTCAATCCTTTAATAGATTTGGATCAAATTAGAGCTTTGATGAAGGAGGATCTTGGTTCAGCTCCAAATAGTGGCTCTGTGGACTTATCAACCCTAAGTCAAGTGGTTTCTACCACTAGGGATATTGGACAAATCATTCAGAGTTTTATGAAAGAGGATACTGCTTCGCAAAAGGAAGTCAAGGACAAAGTGGATTATTTTTTCCAAAGGGTTTACACCAAGTATTAGCTCAATAATAATTTGAAGTTTATGTTAGAAAACATGAAGCTACCACCAATAAATCAAGCCTTCAGGGAACAAGTAAGAAAACTCATGGAGCTAACTCCAACCTTGGATAAGTTTATGGAAAACAAGGATGAGTTTTTGTCTTCAATGGAGAGGGGAGGAGGAATCATTATGGATTTCAGAAATCTTTTATTGTCTTTCTTGCATGTTGATTCTCAGCCAGTGATTGTACCTCCAGCTTTACCTGCATCTGCCTCTACTACTTCTCTTGGTTAGATGACTCAGCCCAAGACATACACAGCCTTACACCTATGATCACTCAGAATGTTACACACTATAGGCCAGGAGATGTTTCAATAGCTTGGCCTTCTCTGATCATTTCTGGTGTTCCTAAGCCTCCACCTGCATCCACAAAGTCTGAGTCTACCTTGGATCTGAAATGGAAATCCCACGTGGAAATTCAGGAGGTGGATTGATTGTTGGCTAGGACCTTTGATTGGAATCATTTGTATTTCCTTTGTATTACTTTTGTATTTCACTTGTACTCTTTTCCCCCATGACATATATCTATGGTCTCATTTTCTTTTATCTATTTCTCATTTCCACCTATACATTCTTTTCATCCTTTTTTTTTATAATCATAAAGGGGGAGAATATATATTTAAAAGGGAGAATATAAAAGGGAAAAATATGAATATATAAACTTCATGCTATAACTCTCTAATACATTATTTTGTATTTTTCTCTGATACCTTTCTATTTTATTTTTGATACTTTTAGTCTATAACTCTATGATACACTATTGATTTTGTTGGTTTATAATACCATGAGTTGTGATTATCAAAAAGGGGGATATTTTTTTACCTCACCTGTTTTGATAATCCCAATCATGCTTTAATATGTTTTGATAATCTTGATGTGTGCTTATAATTCTATATATATATATATATGTGCTGAATATCAAAATAATCATTGGAATATGTCAATCAATGCTTATATATGTTTAATCATAGTTTAACATAATTCTAACTCAATCTGGATATGTTTTGCATAGAAAAGATAAGTGTTAAGTCACTGATAAGAAAAGGTCACCGATATACAGAGATATCGGTATGTATATGTCCACCGGTAAGCACATTTCACTGATATATCAAGTGTACCAATACAGATGAGCTACTGGTATGAAGTCCACCAATACAACATCCACTGATACAGATAGCTACAGATAAAAGCAGAGCTACCGATATAAAAAGTAAACTGGTGTGCATATGTCCACCGGTATGCACTTAATCACTGCTATAGAATGGAGCTACTGGTATGCATAGGCTACCGATAAAAAAGTCTACCGATACGAGCTACCGTTACACTAGAGATACTGTTAAATTAAGTGTACTGGCATAAGCAAGTCTACCGCTATGAAGTTCACCGATATAAAGAAGCTCAACAGAAGTCAAGTCTACCGATAGAAGTTCAGTGATACAATGAGCCACTGACTGATACAAGGATCTACCGTTACAAGGTGTAACAACCACCGATACAAGCTCACTGTTATAAGGAGCTACCGATTGAAAACCACTCACTCTTTCCCTAAACTATATTTCTATTTGTTTATTTAGAAGCGGACATATTTGACGATTTTAATGAAATTAATATTATTTAATGATAGTTGTTGTCATGTCAGGGAACCATACCTCGTACCTGTAAAAAGGTAATCATTCCCATTATCAGAGCTGAAATATATAAAAGGAAGGACAAAGGTCCTAAAAAAGAAGTGTGAAATAAGGGCTGAAGAGTGCTGAAAAGTGGTGCATACACACAAGAAAGGATACATTCATACTGGAAGAACACTAGACATACACAAAGCCATTCATTATTGAAGATAACACAAGTTGCACCTTAACCAAGGAAACCTACAACGATCTCTTCATACACTCAAGCTAATTAAACTGAACTTGAAGAAAACGACCCTCTATTTTTCAGAAAAAAACCAGAGAAGGTCTCAGAAGAATTCTTGATCAATAAAAGGAGTCCAGAGCTGCACTTCATATCACTAAAGAATTCTAAAACTCATATCTACTCTCTCATTGATTCTTTTATTTACATATTGAGCAGTGTGCACACTCTGTATAGTTTATATACACACTGTCTCTTATGCTAAACTAGAGGATTTCTAAATCCTCACACAAACCTTCTATAACACTCTTGAATCACACTGTAGATAGTGGTAGAGGTCATGTTGGACCTGGACAGTCAGTGTACTGTTGTTTTGTTTTCCCATGAAGAACTGTGGTAGAGGTCTTAGTACCTGGATAGTCTTTGCACTATTGTTTACCACGATCCAGGGTGTGGATCAAAATTCATAAAAAATGTTTTGAGAAGACTACGTCTCGGCTTGAGACTGAACCTCTTATTTTAAAAACTGTCGTGCTTACTTATTTCAGTTTTAAACTATATTGAATATTATGCTGCTAATTACTTTATAAAATTGTTTTAAAGATACTTTGATAGTTAATTTAGCAAGTGTTTGCAACTATTGTAAATAAGTTGGTTAGTTTCAAAAGCTAATTTCATATTCTGATTAAATTAACTGAGACCTAATCAATATTTTGAGAACATAACTAATCCTCTACAGTTTTGAAAATTCACTATAGTTTAACTTGGTTTGTAAATTGGGGGATTTTAATAGAATTTTTTTAATATTTTTAATTGGAACTCAATTCAGCCCCCCTTTTGAGTATCCACTCCGACCAAAAATAATTTATCTACATACTTTATATAACCAGTATATTTTTGATACAACACTCAAATGAAATAATTCTATAATAACAACATAAGAATACTAGTCATTCCTCTTTATCTGTGGCAGTATCATATCTTGAATATTATCCAATAACATCATTTACAGTATACTCTTTTGACTTGGATGTTGATTTGCATAGTGTATCAATGCCTTGAAGATTAATAATTTTACATTTGAATACATTTTCTTACCCTTGAAATCACGTACTTGGTGTCCTTTTTCTCCATACTTAAAACAAACTCGCATTCCCTTCAAGAATTTACCAAGGTGATTATTTCAACATTTATCGCATATAGGAAAATTATTTTTTCCCCTCTTCCCTTTATCCATCTTTCTCTCTACCATACTTTTCTTCTCTTGCTTCCCTTCAAAGCCAAAGGACTCTAGGAATTATTTACTTATCATATTAAAACATGATACTATTTATTCATATGTTGAGAATACGTGGGAGACAATTTCCATTGTAAATGCTGGATTAATACCAGGAAAGATATGATCCCTTTTTACTTTTTAGGTCATATGTATTGCTGGAGTTCTGATTCTTTCATCTAGGTGCCATTTATTAATAATGGAATACAGTAGGCCCATTTATGAATCGAAATTCATAATTCCAAACTTGTAAAATACCTAACTTAAATTGAACAGCTTATGGATATAATCAACAATCATAAAAATGTTTTCTTTGAAGAAGTATTTACTCGCAAGTACTTCATAATGACTTGTAATGAAAATTTGAATTATCTTATGCAAATCCCCTAGGAGTTTCGTAACCAAGAGTGCAGCACGGGATGTTTTCTTGCACCAGTTCCCGTTCGAGTATAGATCAATGTCGTGTTTTTGGGTTTTACCACTAGGTACATCTGTGCTTGATCTGCCTCTACCTGCTCGTATCTAGACAGGGATGTATTGCTTGGAAAACTCAGAAAATCTCTATAGTACCAAAATTCTATGAAGTTGTTATATACTAATTTTCAGAGTATATCTAAGGGTAATGTGTTCTAATCAGAGTTTACCTAAATCTAGTTTCAATAGATATTGATAAACTTCCTATGATACTAACTGTAATGTCTTGACCCCAGTTACCCAGATCCGGTGCATTATTTTAATACATTGGCATGATTACAAGGAATCAAGTCCCAAAGGACCGATTAGTTTAACAGTCTTGGAAAATAGATTACATACATTAACTTTACATTAAAATTTCAAACATAAAGCAGAGCACAAATAGTTCTTTGAGAACACCATTATTACCTTTACCTTAACCCTGCATATCAATCATAATACACTTCTTGGAATCCTGGGAAAATAAAACATAATAAAGGGATGAGCTCAGATTCCCAGTAAGGGTAAATAATTTAGCGAAAGCTACAAACTTATAAGGAAAGATGTGTGATACAAAAAAACACTTTTTAAACATAAACTTGTACATAATTTGGAAAAAATAAATCAAACATTACCATATAAACATGCACAAGGATATTCTACTTGTCAAATAATCACATGTAATAACTAATTTCAAAATGAGGTAATGCCTAACGCCGGACATCATTACCACATAGTCAAGGCCTTGTGCCAAGACTAAAAATAATATTTTTGTCAAGGTCTTGTGCCAAGAAACTAGTTTGTCTCATGAGACCTACCGATGCTTCGAGGAGCTATAGCGGGATCCACCCATCACTTACTATGTCTACTGCATTCCTCAAATGAAAAAGTTGAAACATTACATAAACATTCATATTAAAACTAGCATACAAAATGTCAATACATTGGCTATAAACCATGAATAGTATAAAACTAGAACATCCACAGTCAAACATATCACAACTCATTCAATACAATATGGAAGATTGTATTATAATAAATCAACCTCAATCAAAAACAATATCCAGTAAAGGATGCTGACATATTTGAAAATGATGAGGAAAACTTTTTGAGAGAAACATCCTTTTTGTAAAATCATTTAAAAGTCACACATTTATAAAGGAAGTAATTTAAAACAGGTTTTTGAATCAAAGTGTCCCATAACACTTTGAAACTTTTGAAAAGAATTATCATTTCAAAACATTCATGTCCATATAAATAAATCCTTAAAATCATTTTGAAAACATTGACATTAATTAAAAAGATTTACAAAGATAAATATTTAAAACATTTAAAATTCGGATATTGATAAATATTACCTTTCAAAAATCCTTAAAATTTTAATTTTTGAAATCATTTTTATGAAAAAATCACATGGATGATAAAAATGTCTCAGTAAATACTTACACATAAGCAATCTCGGATAATAATGAGATTGAGGAATTAACCCTTACCTTGTACTTTCATTTAGTCGAGGGTATGTTTAACCTCCTATATGAAGATCGTAGTTTGTTATTAAATTATTCCAGAACCATATTAATGTTTATGATATCATACATGATTCATTTATATCTATATACTACCCATTTAATAATAATTTCCATGTTAAATTAACATTTCGGTTAATAATCACTTTTTTATCGTATGTGTTTTAACTTCTTACTCTTGATTGTATCACTTAGATCAAAATTTAAATACTTACATAATATAAAACATGATTTATATATCATATATATTTACAATATAAATATGTATAATAGACATATATATGAAATGAAAAACACCGTTTATGGAAACAATAGTCCGTAAGTATGCATAAACGTTGTTTCCGTTTTCATATCGTATTGAACGGAACTAAGTTAATAAAATATATGTAATTACATATATATATAAATATATATATCTCTAGTATCATCATGATTCCATATATTACATAATTATTATCAATATATATTTTTATAATCGTCGATGAATGGTGAAGGTGGAAATGAATCTCATCGCATCGTGGTGACGTTAATCCCTACGTACGCACGAGCGACAATATCATTATTTTGATATTAAAATCATAAATAATTGGATGGTATATCATATATAAAGAATCATTATCATATTATATTTATTATTTACATCAATTAAACATAATTATTATACCCATCCAAATAATAATGTATTGAATAACAATTACACCACGATGTGAAGAGGGTAAGCCGTACGTATGCACGTATGGTGACAAGTCATTCAAAGGATGGATCAAATAATGAATATGGTAGTACCATATTTATAATAACATGACAGTATATAAAAGATACTAGAGTTATTATTTTATAATGGAAACAACAAATAAAGAGGAAGTGGAAGAAGAAAGGAACTTGAAAGAGGTGATGAAATATTTACATCTTCTTCGGGTTTTTCCTTTTGATTTGATCAAAAGGGGTCTTTAGGTTGGCTTTTTTACCAAAGGAGCGCCCCTAGAATGAATTTATAATAGTTTGGAGGATATTTGGGTAGGGGTTGGCCAAGCCAAATGGCTTTGGTGGTGTGAATTTGAGAGGAGGGGAAGTGTTCTTTTATAAGAGGGGTGAAGGGAACCTTAGGAAAAAATTAAAATATTATTTTATAATAAATTAAATTTCGGTTTCTACTGGATAAAAAATAAATTATTTAAAGGATAAGGTGTGTATGGGTCAAAAACCACTCAACCAATAGGTTTTATACAGGTTTAGGTCACATATTAACCTTAACGTTTAGATTTAACTCTTAGTTAAATAGTTAGACATTTACCATGTCTCTTTGTATTTTTATATTATATGGTAAATAAACTTATTATAAAATTTTAATAGAACCCCAATTGGTTCATTAATGACATATATATTATTATATAATTCTTTTGGATAAACCTTAGATTTTTATGATTATTATATCAGTTAATAATATAATATTTGTTTTAAAAACTATTTAATGTCAATTTTGACACTATTTGGTATTTTTTTTGATAAAATCATAACAACATGTTTACTTCAAAAAATATTCGTCTAACCAACCCTAACGTGTCATATTAACCTAGAAAATTAGTGTAATTTATAAAAATTCTCAAATTACATTTATTTGGATATTTATACAGTCAATTATTTTAATCTTTCAGTAATATGGTAATTACCGCATCATCATTGTGTCATAAATAAATTTAATTATATAATGTTTAAAAATTATAAATAAAATACCATTATATAGGAAATATTTTTATACTTCTAATTAATATTTATTGTCAAATTTATCTTATCTATAAACCTGTATTGAAAATGTTTTAATTATTAATCTTTGATTTTAACTCTTTTAACTCTTCTTTGAATTAAATAACAATAAATGTCCTAATCTAATCCAAGTGGACCTAAAGAATAATATTTTATTCATAAGTTTGTTTTTGGTCAAATAAAACTTGTCCAATATAATTTCAACTTGTATTAGGGAAAGAATAATATCATTTTTACACTTAATTACCCTATTTAATTTTAACCGTGGTAAATAAAAAAAAGTTATTATTCACCAAAAATTATTTTCATCTTATTGAACCACATTTTTCTTACTGATATCAACTGTGTGTCTTATATTTTTGAAATTCCACTCACAGAAGCCGTAAAAATAGGTTTTATGTGAATTTGCAAATTCTCCTAGAAGGTAGGTAAAAGACGGTGAAAAGTTCAATAAAATTTTTATATAGCTAAAATTATTATAAACTGACTCCAATGATTTAAATTGAACTTATATATGTATTATGTATCTATTTTGACCTAAAATAAATTTAAATAAAATAAACAATTATTTAAATAAAAATTCAGTTTTAAATTATAACTCAGTGTTTTTCACTATTCATCAAAAATTGAATGTTTTCAAAAAAAAACAAAAATTCACCCTAAGCTAATTTCGATATTAAGAATTCATAAATGAAGTCTATTTTTTCAAATTCAAAACATATAAATTTTATTTATTAATTTCACATTAATTCCCGTTGTCGAAACCAAAAAAAGCATCTTATTAAAAAATAATAACTACAAAAACATTGACACTTGTTTTTGTCCAATTTCAAAATGGAATTACATCCAATGACACATATTGGATTAAATGGTAAAAATATAATCTAATTATGCTTTCAAATAATTAAAATGTATAATTTAACACAATAAATAATTTTGATTAAAAAAGTTGTTTTCAGTTAAGATATAGTATTTTTCACTATTCACCCAAATATGAAAGTTATCAGAAAAACACCAAAAAATTATTGAAACTAAATTCCTATGCCCTGATTATAAAGAATATGTTTATTTTTTAAAATTGCGTATATAAAAGTTTCAAATATTGGATTTAAAAAAATTTCACCATTAAAAGTCGGTAAAAGTGCATTTTATTGAAAAATACTTCTTTTATCTGAAAAAAATGAATTTGTTTTTAAATTATGTCTACAAAACTCATAATATGGATTCTATAATTATAAGGATTATATATAGTTCAAAATTTAGTTAACACTATTCATAACCGCTTTTGAATGGCTAGTTTGGTAAGTCGTGGTGCGCTTGAACTCGGTGTTGCGTGTAGTGCAAGATATTGAATTACTTTGAAAAAATAACTTACTATGAAATCATGGGGTGTTACAAAACAAAATTATGAAAATTTAAAAAGAGATGAAACCGCAAGAAAATAATAACACTACAAGATTAAAATACCAATCATCAAGGTCGTTTACATATATCATGTCGTTGGTGATAACTATAGAAAGAATTTAACACACTTTAAATATGGAAAACAACATTAGAAGTAAATTAGTGAATACGATGTCTAGTTTTAAAAATGTATTTAATTAAATTTATAGGAATAAATAATTAAAATAATGTCCTTATGTCACCATTGGAAAGATGTCATCATTGAAAATATATATACATTTGTGTTATACAATAATTTGATTCAATATTGATTTATTATTGTAAATTATATGATAATTTGAATTAATATTTGATACTCAATTAAAATAATCACAAGATATCTAAATTTAAATATTTTCACTAACATTATGTGTATAAATTGATGTAATCACATTGTGAAATTATATATATATTTGAAAATATTTAATTGAATCCATTTGTGGAAGTCTTCTAGATCAGTCTCGTTTTTTGAGCTTGGTAAATATTTATAATAACTTGGGTTTTCCTTTATCTTGGATGAAGCTAAACTTAAACCAGTATCGCATGAACAGTTTTATAGGCTGGGGATGTATAATCTCAAAGAAATCACTACAAGATCAATGAAATCGAAATCTCCACCCATGACACCCAAATTTTATTATCTCATGCTTAGGGTTTATTAATAGGTCTCTTGTTGGTTTATAATTAAATTTTTGAATGATATAAAAATGTAAATTTTAATGTAATAAATGATATTTTAAAAATATATATTTTTATAAGTAATATATTTTATATTTTAACTCAACTATTACATTAAAAAAATGATAAAATGTACTTGTAAAATTCAAAGAATTATTTTAATTTATTTTTTTAATAAATTTAACAGAATTATAATTTCATAAACTAATTTATACAAATAATAATAAAATCACTTGATATAAAAGAAGTGAACATTTTTAAAGAATTTTTTCTATATTTTATTTATTTACTTCTATATAATGAAAATTAGTCACCATTTAATAATCCTATAAATGAAATTTATTATTTATATATTTAAAAAAATAGAATAAAATATATCTAATATTTATTATTTAGTATGAAATTAGTATGAATCTATATAATTTTTTAAAATAGATTTTTTAATAATATTATGTATTATATTTTTCATTTTAAAATTAATTTTAATAAATTTTAGAAAATTAAGTTGATTATAAAACATTTGATATTAAGAATTATCATGAAAACAATTAATGATACTATTGATTTCGTTCTTTGAAAGAAAAATTAACCAAGGTAAATGTGAGTAACCTGAGTAAGGGGTACGATAAGATAATGGAGTTAAAATAAGAGGTATGAAAAAAAAATATCTCTAAAAATTTTCTATAATTTTTTGAATGAGGAAATTAATTATCTATCCTAATTCATTCCCTATTATTGATACCCTATCATAGTAAAATTATATTCCTTAGACATTATGGAATTGGTGTTTGAGGGAAATTCCACCTAAAATATTTTATAAAAGGACTAATCCTCCAAGCACTTCAGAAAAAACACTTCTTCTAGTTTTCTCTCAAATATATATCCAAATTATCATCCTAAATTTTTTTTCCATATTCTGAAGCCACTAGTACCACGAATTATCCATATATCGATAATAGTAAAAGAAGTTTTCTTAGTAAGGTTATGTTTCTACATAGTAATCAATAACATCATTTATCTATTTTTACTCAATCCTCTTCATCCATATCTTCTTGAATATTAATTAATACATTAAGAAAATATAATAGAAACAAGTATTATACTATAAATTTGATATCAAAATTATGAAAAAAAATATTCTTATTCATTCTTTTGTTATAAAATGTAGTTGTTTTCCTTGGTTTCCTAACTTATATGATTGATGTAATAACATTTGAATCAGGAATGAATAAAAAAATTATTTCTATATTTTTTAATAGTGATGATTTTATTTTTTTCCAAATTATAGAGTTTAAATATATATAATTATATTAATTAAAAAATAAATTAATATACTTATTTAATATTCATAAAAAACAAAATTTGTTACCATTTATTATAAACTTTCACCATTACAGCAATAAACTATTATTGAACTCCATAAATCTATCCAACACACATATATATAAACACTATTAATTATATAGAGGGTATTTACACTAAATAAAGGAGTAAATTGAGGCCTTCACACATTAACAAGCATGAAAAAATGATATACATGGATATGATGTAGTTATCTTTTCCCATAATGTTATGATTATCTTGGTATAGTGCCATAATATATGTAATGTGACCTTTTATGATTTTTATTATGGAAAATTTATTAGTTATGTAATACGGGATCAAGATTATTCTAATGATATTATATTTTTTTTATATGGTGAATTTTATGCCTTCATGATGCTTATTTGGTGGTTCTACATTATTATGTATATATCTATCATTATACTATCTTTTCTCCTGATCATTTCATATGATTCTATGAAAGTATTCAATTACTAAGGTATTTATTCCATGTTCATGTTTTATCACATATTTTTGGTCTACTAATAAATCCTTCCTAACAAATTGATATGTTTTCCCTTACCGAGAATTTGAGATAACCATTTTCTGATGTTTCATGATTCCCTATAACATTTTAAGTAGTGATATTTTTAGGATGAAATAATATATAGAGTTTTTTTTGAAATACATTTAGTCTAATTTTTTATTAATATGGTTATGTTACTAATCTATAGAAACAAAACCTTTGGGTTATTGATGTGTATTTTTAGTTGTGGTTTGTGATGAAAAAGAAAGTGTAATGATAAAAAATCATTATATTTTATTCTTGGTATATCTCACTTAATGATATAGAGATTACACTATAGATTGAACAAAATTCCAAATTATTAAAAAATAAATAATTTATGTTTTTGATAGAAAGATAGATATTAGGTCCCTTGATATCAATCAAATTATACCCTTGAACATGGGAAAAAATATTAAAAGACAATTCGTATGTTAACAAAAAGATGGATCTTCCCCTATTAAAAACCCACAAAACAACCTATGAATTACTTGATATCCCACCACTAGCTACCCTATGGAATCCCTACTATGTTACCCCACATCCACCACTGATGACTACCTACATACCCAAACCTGGTACCTGGTGGAAAATTCTAGGGAAAATTCACAAAGCTAATCTATAAGTACTGAATTATTATCCTCCCTCCACTTGACGCTCCCAAAAAACACACAAACATAATTTCAAAATAAAATCAATAATTAATAAAACACATAACTCAATGACCAGGGTCATTACAAAACTCAATGGACATTTGGGCCTCATATCAATTTATTTTTTCTAGGTATCCTATTGTAAAAACCTATTATTATATATAAAATGTATATGTGGCACCAATTTACCATGGAACTACTTTTCACTGTGATCAATGATACACATGAACCACCCCAATAGAGATTAACTCAAATCAATATCTCATACGTCATATTAAATGAAATGAGATAGATCCAGTTCATATTTACTCATCCATAAAACATGAAAATATTAGGAATATTAGTATACTTTCTATGTAATTAAAAGTGACACGAAACCTTTTCAATCTTCTCTGAAATATAAACATGGCTGAAGAACCATTGAATCAACTTACCTTAATTTCTAATTCGATAATTTACCAAATAGGGTGAGGCATATAAATATAATTGATATAAAACATAAAACTAAAAAGGAAGATACCTAAAATCAACATAACACGTGTACCTATAATGAGTTGTATGTTATCACTTATGTATTATTTCCACACTATCCCAAGTCTCCTTTAGCAAACTAAAATGAAATAATGATTCAACATTAACTTCTATCCAATATAATGTCGATTAACAAAATCTTCTTTACAAATATTCAATCTAATTTGTTTAAATAGATTCTTGGTTTCTATAACTATTAATAATAAAAAACAATTTTTTTATTATAAAACTAAACAATCTAGAATACATGCTCCGAGAGAATCCCCAAGTATAAAAATATCAATCTTTAAATGTAAATCTATCAATATATGATATTATATGTTCAAATACATTTTAAAACATAATTTTTTTAAAAACATTTAGTAGAATAAATATAAAAATCTCAAATCATGATCCAACATAGTACTATTAGGTATCCTTTGAAGTCTCACAGTATATTTTATATAAGATTCATAAGATCATTGATGGTTTAAATGTCTCTAAAACGTAGAAATTGGAAACATTTAGTAATTATTCAATGAGATACTAAACAATATCATTACCTTTATATGATCAATAAAATAAAATTGATGGTGACATTGTCACTTATCAATTTAAAAAAATAATGTGACTAAATATTATACATTGGACTTTTATGATTAGATTTTACCCATTAGCAGGTGAAACATCTTGAGATAAAACCATTGTAATCTCATTGCATACCTGTACACTAAATGTTTAAATAAACAATGTGGTACATAATGATAAATCTAGTATGAAATATTTATCAATAATTATTAAGATATCTCATCCCTTCCTCTCACATATTTAATAGAAAAAATACAGCAATATAAATTCATGATTGAATCTGATCTAACCACCAATCTGATTATTCCCTCCCCACCATACAATCTTTCATAATTATCATGACAATTAGAATACAAATATTATCCTTCTATCACCCACTGATTCGATGATTAAGTTATGGTTAAAAATGAAATTAAAACAATACCTTCTATATCAAAAAACATAAATATTTTTATCCGAGAAAAGTGATATAATCTACCACTCCTATTTCAAATCGCAAACTACATCTACCTAAGACCTTCTATAGAAGGAATTTACAATGGTATTCCCTTTACTATTTGTATATAACATCTAAAAAATAAAAAATATTGGTATTAAACACATATAGCCTATCATGTATTCAAACCCCACTAAGAAAATTTATAATTTAAACTCTTATGGTAACTTAATACCACAAAATTACCTCCGAATAAGTAATTCCACAAAATTTTGAGATGCTATACAATACAAAGTAATTTAATTTCATATATAAGGTAATTATTCTCATGTGAATTATTCTTATGAGATATGAATTCCACTAATCACCCTCCCTGGATCAACACACATTCTAATTCTCACAAACTGTATCACAATATTCCTTATAATGCCTCCCTGGATCTATTAAAATAAGTATTAGTGGTTATTCCATCCTTTTATTCAGATCTTGAAATGGCTCACCAACAATAACAACCCACAAAATATCCACGACCTTACTAGATAGTTACATCATTAGAGAAACTAGGAACACAATATTTTGGATGTATCAATGATAATAAACTACAAGACTAAAGAAAATTGAGATCTAAAATACATTTTGGGGAATCTCTAAAGAGATCATAATTTTTTATTTTTCAATATCCATTGATATTTTTAATCTAGAATCAAAATTCCCATGAAATGATACCTTAGATAATAAAATTGATAGTTCTATATTATTATACACATGATGATCTCAAAATATATCATATACTAAAATAAAATACTCCCCATGATCTTTATATATTAATTAGTATGTAATTATATAATAAATACATATAATATTGAATGAATCCAAATAATTACTGAAAAAACTTTTCATAATTTCCATGAACATATCTAAAAAATTCATCTCCCTGAATAACATCACTAATAATTCATAATAACTACACCATGGTAAAAGTCTATATTTATAACATCAAAAGTTCATACTCAAAAATTATGATAAACTGATCAATGATTGATCATTGAAAAGCTATGGTCTCTCTTCAACTGATGAAATAATGATGATGTATGACAATATAGTTGTTTGGGATTATATGGATTAAGGCTTCATCTTATGATGTTTGTTCTTGTGATCTCCAAGAAGGAAGTTCATTGGGATAAACTTTCTCATAATAATTCAATATATTATATGTTTCAATGAAATTTCTATACATAAGAATATATATTTTTCATTAAAATTTATATGAGTATTAATGTATGTCATGAACCATATACTTTTATATATAAATGAAATTCTTGATATCATATTCCTACATCAAAGTATTACATATTATGTACATAATAAGTTAAATGATATAAATTGAATGGTTATGAAATGATTTTCACATCTAAATTATTGGAAGAAGATATCTCTTTCACTTTGATAAAGTGAAAGGTTATGAATTAATTTCATGCCATGGTTAAATATTAAATCTCATTTCATAAATTCAAAGAAAGAAACATCAAAAATATAAAATGGTAGATGTTTTATGAATCCATTTGGATGATATATCGAATGAAAAATGGACTTTATTACATATTAGTGATTTTAATCTATTTATTTTTATGAATAATCTTTTTTTCATAATTGCCTCCTTACTATATAACCTGATATCATTCTTATATTGTGTTTTGATTATTCTACTATTAAGAAATGATTCTAGAGGTTCATGTATAATGTGTTTCTTGAATATCATTAGATCCAACTAAATTTATTCTTATTAATAATGTTTTTCATATTTAGGTAATAATATGTATTCAAGTTTTACTGATTTTAAAATCTATCAAAATAATAGTAAAGTTAATAATCGGAAATTTTAATTTTATATTCTAATTATTCATGGGATAAAAAAGTATAATACATAATTATTCATGTTTTATGTGAATAGAATATTTAATTACTTAAAAATTAATTTAATATAAAAAATATTTTTCCAAATTTTTTCAGTATAATATTTTTTATAAAAAACATAATTTTATTTATTATGGTTCAATAATATTTACAGGGATGTTTTTATTGAGCTAATAATTAAATAAATATATTTTACTGTAATTTTAAAAATTATTTACAAATTTATTGAATAAATGATTTTAGAATCATATATTCAACCAAAAATAATAACAGTTTGTTATTAATTTAAGGGACGTGACATAGATTTTTTACAGTTGAATTAAAAGAAAAGGGCTGAAATGAAATTATTTTAATTTTAACCTAAGTAGAAAAACTAAATTATGACATTTTTTTAATGTGATTCTTATTCTTAGAATTATTCTACCAATAAGTAGAGAAATATTTTGAGAAAATACACCAAAATTTTCTTAACATCTAATGATTAAGAAATATGTATTCCCACACGATCAATGATAAAAGGAATGAAGTTATTGATTCTCCCATTAAATAACTACAAATATCTGGAATGACATTATGTGCTTCATGGAATGTGACATATTGACCCAAATCGTTCGCATGAACTAACTCATATTGATATTTACATTATGTGACATCCCCTAGACACCAAATGGTGGAAATAAATTTAAAGTGTTTAAACACAATGATACAAGGGTGAAAAATTAATAAACATACACACAACCATCATAAGATAAAACAAAAATAAATAAAACAAAAGACATATCTACAACAGATGCATGCAATAAAACCCAAAAATAATAGATAAATCAATGAACATTTTTAAATAAACATTGAAAAAATATGAATAATTATCTTAAAACTCTAAATGCATAAAAGAAACTTGAACCGTGGTGGAACTGCTCTAGAGTAGGACAAGAACCATTCTAATACCCATCTTCATAAGCTACAAAAATGACTATCAAGGTTCTCCATAAGTGACATATTAAACTATCCCCTTCTATATTTCATAATTTCTTCATATGCATTTATGTTAATAAATAGGCATTAGTATTAAATACCAAGTGGTAAATCCATGATAATATTCCCATATTACACTAAAACCAAAATCATGTTAGCTAATATTTTTAGTAAATATACATCAAGAATATCAAAATAAATTATTGAAATTTTCAGAATATTTACATGGTAGATGAAGCAATTTTCCAAAATAAATATAACCAAAATGGGTTTTCCCTTTTTAAGTAGAAATATAAATTTATTTATTTATATTACAAAATATGCAACCAAGTTTCCACAATCACACATGCTTGTACCTTTATAACATGGAGCCCAATATACTCATTAGTGGTGATTCATGATTTCACTATGCCATATATTGGTGACCTAGTTTGATGTTGCTACTTCTGACCATGATCTATCTATAGTTTCAATTATTCAATGGTTGTAATTTTAACCATGATCATTACTCCATGAACAAGAACACCCACAACCCTGTTATTCTAAGAACAAATATAAAAAACCATATTTCTTAGAAACCCATTAATATGATTAATAAAATGCATTATGGGTAAAACCCACTACCCAATTTCAATAGCCAACTAATAAAAAAATCCAACAGAATTTATTTAGGTAAAAACATTCAAAAAATAGAAGTATTTATTTATGAAATTTACGATCATTTATATTCTATTAAAAGTGAAAATATGGAGAATCACCTAAATAAAAATGTTAAACCATACCTCCATTTTTAAAATTTTATGTGATTAACTAAGATCAACACCTGAAGAATAGATGGATTCAACCTATAGATTTAAGAGGCCCTAAATAATTTCCCATGGATGTTTTTGAGTTTGAGAGAAAAGGGAGAGAGAGATATGAGATTTATAAGGAATGAGAATTCAGTAAACGTACTGCACTCGTCCCCATTTACAACATAAGATAAGAATTATTTTCATCAATATTTTAGATTCCATATATATCAAAAACAAGATTAATTGACTTAATATCATAAATACAATTTCCCATTGGGAAATAATCTTGAATCATGAATCGATTCAGCTCAAAATACAACATATTCCGTGAAATAAATTCAGTGAATCTACCAAAAAATCCTTCACATCTTGAATAACTATTTACAATGTGAACTATTACTATTTAAATATTCAAAATTACCTTTTCTGTGACCCTCCAAAATCCATAAATAATTAATCATAATGAAACTACTCATAATAGTACAACAATAAAAATATAGTGTACCAAAAATAGGGGGTGATAAATTCTCCCTACCATTGGTCATTCCATCCGTGGATATCTTGAGACCTTTGGAAACTTAAAAAATCATAGGCCACTACTCCATTCTAAAACTAACTATTTCCCATGTAGCTTATTGTATAATACCATGTTTTATAATACAATTTTTAGAGATATAGATACATGTCACAACATTTTCTCATGTCCATCCATAATTTGAAACATTTCAGGGATTAAAATCATAGAAATATCAAGAGTAACTTTGTTAGAGAATATGACATGTTTCGAAACTGTGTGATAATTCTTTATTTGTGAGATATGGAATAAATAATGGATGTAATTGAATCATTTTTGTAATACTTGCATATATTCCATGTTTCCATTCCATTTGGTAATTTTAAATAGTCTAACATACTATAGGGAAAACATTTCTTTCTTCCCAAACCATTAATTTTTAAGTCTAAGTGAAACTTATAAGAAGACATAGTAACACAAATTGAAATAAATAAGTTAATGATAAATATCTACATAAGATTTTTTTAAGATCAATACCATTTCCAAATGCTTCCAGATCATCTAGATCTTCTATTTAGTCTCATATACAACACCGGGTCCAATCAGTGACATTTCTCAAGTTTTACCCAATTAATATTAAAATGAAAATAAATACCATACCATTTCTCTATTAGGAAAATAATTTTCATGTCATGGTATCATTTATCATAGGAGAATTGCACTAAATTTATATTATATTCCCATGATCCATTAATGTCTCTGATTTAATCTTTGAGTATATCATCCTATATTTGAATTTTTAATTCTCATGTTCAATTTATAGGAGGTTGATATTCCATTCCCATGCTCAAATGAGTTCTGAGATCCAATCTCAACGATTACTGAAACTGAGATGAGAATTCAGTATATATTTATGAGACAATAACAAAAATAACTCCATCCAACTCTACCTTTTCGCGAATATATAACCATTCCAAATCCTTTACCATGTTGAAATGTATAATTATGAGTAAGTATGATTAATTGGTGTGTGAATACCCGACCCCAGTATCCTAGAGCTGGTGGTTACACTATTACATAGGTACTAAGTATAAGAAATCACATTCCAATGAAAAAATAGTTTAGTTGACTTGGAAAATTTGATACAAATATAAGTATTACATTAAAACATGGAATAAAATACAAAATTTTAACTCCAATAGAAATAACCCTATTGTCTTAGATTATCCCTAAATCTCAATAAAAATATACATATTGGCATCCTTGGAAAAAATAAAACATTAGGAAGGGGTGAGTTCAAATTATCAGTAAGGGTAATCATAAAATAGAATTTATCCTAAAGAAACAAAAATTATAATAAAAGTTGAATTATATAAAAATATTATATTGAGAATAATATGAAAGGAATAAAATATGGTCAAATAATTCGATATCAACAATCACATGAGAATGAAACTTATGCATGTATATTATACTAGTTGAATAATCACATAGAGCATCAATAAATAATTTCACAAAGAGAAAATTCATAATGCGAGACATCATAAACATAACATCATGGATTTAAGGAAGACACAAAATATAATTAGCTAAGACATCAGCTAATACCCAAACTAATTTGTCTCATAATACCTACTAATGTTTTGTGTCATAAACCAAGATGGGGTGCCAGCCAAACTGATATCTGACCTGGACCGTGGCATGAAATGAAGGGAATAATGATCCACATGTGATATAAAATAGTTCATGGGTATCTAAAAAAATCTTTTCGAAAATATATCACCCATTATTAATAAAAAAAATAATGTTCAAAGTGAAACATCATACACAGATCAATATAAATAACAAAAGAGAAATAATATTTTCAAGTTAAGCATTTTAAAACATTATACAAAACAAAAACACCAATATGGGAGGGGAACCAACTTTAAAATATCTCAAAACCTACATCAAACAAGTGGTACATCATCATCAAGCCACATCCACCAACACCTATAAAATAGGGAAACTAGAAACTGGATGCCCCGTTATCATAGTGATATATTTTTCTTTAGCTAGGTTAAACATAACAAGGTATACAAACACCCTTGGGTGTTTTTAGTGTGTGATCCAAATCCAAATTAGATTTTACCCATAGAATGATTCCATAGCAAAAAAATAGAAGGAAAATTACTTTTATAGTGTTAAATAAATGAAGGAAAACATTTAAAAAACATTTCAAGAAAAAAATTTCAAGAAAAACATTTCTTAAATAAACATGATTTTAATTTTAATTGAAATCATGGTCCATCATGTACTGACAGTGAGGAACACATCATCCGAGGGAACCATAATTAATCCCTAAAGTTTCTTCCTCTAATGGGACCCTAGGAAGCTCATATCTCTGTGAGCCAAAACCCACAACATCATTATTCACGATCTACTAGAAGAAAATCTATCCCAATGTATAGTGGTCTCCAATATTCTTAGAATTTTAGTTAGTGTTGTAGAATGAATCCTAATAGAAGAGACCAGGCCTCAAACCCACCAATCCAATGGGCATACAGGTCATAGACCAA
The DNA here is from genome assembly GCA_963277665.1 of Viscum album. NCBI lineage: Eukaryota > Viridiplantae > Streptophyta > Magnoliopsida > Santalales > Viscaceae > Viscum > Viscum album. The sequence goes on along the minus strand of OY728156.1, from coordinate 359,355,486 downwards.
CCACCTAGATACCTAGGATTTCTTTTTTTCCTAATTTCTATTTCCCATGTCACATTAGTCACCATTTTCATATGCACACATCAAGCACTATAATAAACATGAATTACTATTATTTTCCATCAAAAAAACATTTAATTCAATCCTCACACCAAATCCATTTAAAAACTCACTTCATACCACTTACACAATTTATATAACAAATTTGAGAAGCACAACATGAAATCATGCTTGAAATCCAACAAATTTAATTTGGAAAATAATATTTCGATCCATACACACCTAAAATACTTTAGAAAATGTTCCACCTGACCCAAAAATAATAGAACATGTTCAAGATCAAAATAAAGAATTATAAAATCATACAATAATGATAAATCATTGAATTACCTACCTCAATCTTAAAAATAGAAAAAATCCGGTTGAAATCCACAACAGCACCTAAATAATACCTTATAAAGGAAAGATTAAGCCACAAAATAAAAATCAATATTAAACCCTAAGAACCATGATTCATCCAATATTGTGAAAAATTCTCAAGGGAGAAGAACCCAAATAAATGGGAAGAATAACTCAAAAGGAAGGAATTAATGTGACAATATGGGACTTACTTAATGATTCTTGATGATCCAACGCCAAAACCACACAAAAATTAATGTTCAAGGGGGCCAAGTGGGAGAGGAGTAGGTGTATATGTATCTAATGTTCAAATGGATAGATAACGTTTGGAATTGTGGTAAAATTAGAAGAGGTAAAATTTTAAATTTATATATTTTTAATTACATGGATAGGCTAATAGTTAGACAACAATTTTTTTCAAATCATGTGGCAACCATGCATCCCTCTCTACCCAAAGAGGAATGAGGCTGCATAGTTTTCTGGGGAAGGTCATATGCCTGTGCGGTGATTGTAAACCCTATAAATGACCACTGGATTGTGAGAAATGTTTTCTGCACTACTTTGTTGTTTCACCTACATCCAGACAGTGCCACTATCTATGGCACAAGATTTATCTTGGATTGGTGCATAGTTTCAACTAATTATGTACCACTTTCTATTAGGTCAAAAAAAACTCCAAATTGTCACAGAAATCCGAGTAATTCCCCAAAACCAAAATAAGACAAAAAAATTAATATAATAATAACTTAAAATAAAACCACTAATATGAATATTCTCTCCATTATAAAAGCATTCCACCCTCGAAAAATAATGACAAACATGATCAAAGAAAAAAATTGATACTAATCATCAACACAAGATTTCATATTCAGTATATCTTTCTCATAATTACCATTTCATACAATAACATAGAAAATCTATATGGAATTTCCTTGATTCAATTTCTCTAGGGAATCGACAATCCACACTCGCTACTTATACACCAAAAAAATGTTTTTTAATTCCAACTCTTCTCAATTTTGCACATGATATAAATAAAGATTATAATTGTTTAACCGAGATACATGGAACATGTCATGAATTGACATCAACTAGGGAGATATAAATAAACAATATTTTACATTACCAAATCTCATGGTAATATAAAAAGGTGAGACATGTCTTGATGTTAGATTTTCTTGTTTACCGGGATGCCGATGACCAAATCGATGTGACACTTTAAAAAAAACCTGGTCACCCAAATTTAATTCCAAATATTGGAGACTGAAATCAACATAATATTTGGGAATGCTCTGCACTATTGAATAATGCATCTTGATCAGGTGGGATTTCATAGACACCTCCTTCATGCGACTCATTCCCATCAAAGAGGTCTGACCCACCTAAGCCCAACATAAGGGTGACTATAACGAACAACTATAAAGCACCTCAAAAGGTTCTATTCTTACCGAGGATTAGAAACTGCTGTTATAGTAAAATTCCACCAACCCCAAATGGACATCTCATGAGCCTCTGAAATTCAACACACATATTCAGAGCATATCTTCCATGATCTGATTTTCCTACTATATCCAAAATCCATTTGAGGATGATATCCCATGATCAACTGAATATATAACCCCATTTTGTTTTAGAGTTTCTTCCAAAATATATAGGCAAAATGGGGGTCCCTGTATGAGATAATTGTTGACAGGACACCATGAAGCCTCATTATCTCCTGAACTTATAACTAACCCAATTCATCCAATTTGGATGAATCCATGATCATAAAGAAATGGGATGACTTGGTCAGATGGAAAATCACCACCCAAATCGAGTTCATCCCCCAGGGTTTAAGAGGTAATTCGATAAAAAAAATACATGAAAGCCTCATCCCACATCCAGATAAAAATGGGAACTAGATGAAGCAAACCAGAGGGTCATTAGTGCACTTTTATAACCTGCTGACATGTATGGAACCTCGATAAGATGTATGATATATCCCATCTCATACCTGGCCTCCAAAACTGATGACACATATCATAAAACATATTTGTGGTACCATTATGATTGGACCACTGAGACTAGTGAATATCTTATATCTCATCCTTCCATAGTTATGAAAACACCTCCATACAGACCATGAAGCAATAAAACCCATATAAAGACAATGACCATTCACATGGAACCTCCCCACCATTCAGGTACTTCATATACCGAGGGCACCACCCATCAATATGATTCTCCTACCGAATCAACTCCAAGGGAGTGAGATTTAGGTAACACAATTTAAGAAAGCAAATCCAGTATGATTCTTGTTATCTAGATGCATCTGGTAAAGATACCCATCAAGTTATATTCATTAGTAAATTTTTTCACAGCCCACACCAGTGCATTTTCATTAAAAGCATCTTCTACTACATTATCTATTATTGAGGTATATACGATATACAAATCAAACCCTTGATGGTATTAGATATAATGATACTACAATCAATTTAGTTATTTTTCATATAAATTGTTGGACAATATATTATGATAAAAATAGGCCAAGAACATTTACCCAGACGATAATGATGATGTGTCTTCAAAAAATGCATCACTGCCTCTGATTCATGGTCATGTGTTGGGTAGTTATTCTCATGATGTTAGAGTTAGGAAGAACCATATACCCCCACATTGTTATCATACTCATTTAAACACCCATGACCCAAGCCCAAGAAAATACAGTAGAACAAAAATCCCTTTTTGGATTTTATAAGATAAAAATAAGTGTAGAGTTCAACCACCACTTATGCTCCTCAAAGGAAACCTGACACTCTGGTCTCCATTCAAACACTACCACCTTTAGGGTAGGCGCCTTCATTGGTGAACAAAGATGATAGAAATATATAACAAACCACCTGTAATACCATGGTAGTCCAAAAAATATCCCCCCAAAACTTTTTCCAGATACTCTCTTGACATCATTGCATAGATCTTCTTAGGGTCCACCCAAAATTCTCATTCAGAGACTACATGATCCACAAAATTGACCACCATGATCCAAAATGTTCTCATAAAAATATTCTCATAGAGGTGATGATCTGGAATAGTGCCCAAAATAATCCTCAAGGGCCACTCATGATCCTCAATAGTCGCTAAATATACCAACAGGTCATCCAAAAATACCACGAGAAAAGAATTGAGGTACTATTGGAACACGTTATTCATGATCACCATAAATATCACTAGAGAATTCATCAACCCGAAATTCATGAATAAATACTCAATGTGTCCATACTTTCTTTAGTAATCTATTATAGGAACATTCTCCTCTCTAAATCTGACTTGGTGATACCTAGGAATTCGATATTGGAAAACCACCTTGCCCCACAGAAATGTTCATGAATACGGGGAAATGGGTATTTTTCTCCATCATCACTTTTTTAGCTTTCAATAATTGATGAACAACTAGAGAGATCTATTATCTTGCATTGGAAACAAGAAAGGGGTGGCCCAAGGTGATAATATCAAGAAAATGAATTATTTAGATTCAAATTTTTATGTTGTATCATTAATTTCGTCAACTCAGTGGGGGGACATACAGTATGAGGGATAATATATAATCTTGGGAACTAGTGCCAAATAGATTGGGAACTCAATTTTTTATTTAGAAGTAATCCTAAAAATATATTTAAATACCTATAGGAACATATCTACCATAATTTTTAATCCACTTTCAACACCAACATCATCCTCTTATAGCATGAGAGATAATTTTGGGAAATCCAATCTCCCTAATTTCTAATGTGGAGGTCCAACATGTCCCGAACAAGGATCCCATTCACCTTGAAAATCAAGAGACCTTCCACAATTTTCCATGAAAAGTCCTTTTTGTTGATATAATTTTATGTGTATATAATACCCACAATACAATCTATACCAATGATCATGTCAAACTGGTCTATCTAAAAAACATAGAAATCCCACTCCATATCTAAACATGACACGATGAGTGCACAAAGGGGACACATAAAACCCAACTCTTGGTTTATTACAAGTAGCGTAACTGAATCCATCACACACATCAAAAGAATAGATAAAAAATTCAACACCTCCACAAGATAGGAAATGATAAAAAAATAGAGCCACTTGTATCAAAAAAAAGAAACAACTATAGATGATGAAATAAAAAAGGTACCTAGAAATATCATTATACCTGATTCTGATTATACTAGTTCTGAATATATAGAATGAAGATGAATTGTATCTACTCAAGGGTGAGGATGAACATTGACATGTGGATTTACCTTAATCTGAATCTACCATATAGAATATTTAGCCCTAATTTGATGATCACAAAACTAGGAAACCGCTATCCAAGATGGTTCTAACTAGACAGAATTTCCTCTGGAATATGTGGAACCCACACCACCATGATAAGGGTGTTCCACCTTAAATAACCCCTACAAGTTCCCCATGTTTACACCATGATTACATGGCCTGGGTGGAGCAAAAAACACATACCAAACATTCCCTGCCTTCCCACACTGATGGCACATGGCAGATCTGGAATTTGAAACCATTAATGAAGACAGTCTAGAATGATGGCCTGAACTATCAACTCCCTTCTTCAAATACTCATCTCAGTTCCTCATCATATCATATGAACAACCAATGACCTGGAAAATGACTAAAATTACTCTCAAGAAACTAAAATTTATACTATCATCGATCTCCACCATTATAGAAGGATCAACCACCTTAGCATGGGTCCTCAACATGAATAAGTAGAACAAGGATCAAATGTATGGAAACAAACCCATATAAAACCATTGAGCTTTAAATTACCCATTAGAGACCACCTATTGTGTGAACTAAACTTACTTAGAAAAGTGGTTGGCATACTTTATTATGATTCAATCCCCTTTTCAGTGAATGAGAGACTCTCGAGTGTTGGAGAAGGACAATGGCTCAAGGGAATATTTCTTGTTGAATACAACCTTGAAATCCATTCAAACCATCTTCTCATGCTTACCAACTTGAACCACTGAGTCCCACCACCTAAGATTTCAACCTTATAATAAAATATAATCACACTTCACATTGACTACCTCATGAGGGTCAATAAATGAAAACATCCTTCCAAACTTCCCAAGTCAGTCATATACTTCTTAAGGATCCATGATACCCCTTACGAAATGATCCTTTTTCTTGAAAAACTTCAAATAATTTTCCTTTCCAGGATATAGTTCAGCATCCAAACCTCAAAAGGAATAGGGATTACTCCCTAAACCAAGGCATCGATAGCCCGAACTACTACTTCCACTACTCTCTATTCAATTGGTGAGGGATTACTCTCTTCTACCTCTTCCTACCACTGAACATGAAGTCTCCAAGGTGGAATCATTCTATATAAATTAGAAATCATGATAAGAACCATTAATGCACCATTATAAATGGTTTCAGGGACCATGAAATTCCTAAACACTTACATAGATCAAAATAAAACCACATCAATCACAATAACAATCCAATACAAATAAATTCACCCCTCCCTATATCCATAAATAGTTTTAAAAAAATACTTATTTCCTGGAAGATATGTAAAACCAATTCCCAACATCCCATGGTGACTCAAAGAATGCTAAAAGGTGTGTTGGCGAAGTATCCCACCCATAACCAAGATCACAAGCCCTAATAATCCTATATTAGGTATATCCCTACTTTCTTAAATATAATAACATAATAAAATGGGGAAAACCTTGTCTGATACCATTTTGTTCTAAACCAATTCAGGGTGACATCCAAGCTAACACCCAACCCAACCCTTGGCATACCCCAAGGGGAATTCTAGATCCCCACATTCTAGAAACTAGTGCATGTGTATCAATAATAAGCTTTCATGAATGATTTCACCCATGATAAATTACCAAGAACAATTCTCAAAGTGAAACATCATACCATGATCAAAATACATAAAAATAAAGATATAAAAATTTAAATTCAAATATTTTATAACATTAATAAAAATCAAAATACCAAAATAGGAGGGGAACCAACTAGGCCACAACCTGAAACCACCATGCAATAATAGGATCCACACACTCAAGCCACCTCCCCCAACATGTAAAAGAGAGGGACACTATCATCCAGATCAACCATAGCTACTACAATACATATTTCCATTAAATAGATCAATCATAACATGTTCTACATTCAATCAGGGGTGTATGTAGGGTCTGGGCCAACGTCCATTTGGATTTTACCAAAACAAGTGTTCCATGCCAAAAAAATAGAAGGAAAAAAATGCTATACTGGTTTTCAATAAAGTAAATCATATTTAATAAAAAAAATTAAGGAAAAAATTTTCCAAACAAAATATCTTTGAATTTAAAATGATAGCAAGGTCCATCATAAAAAAAAGGTGATAATCACAACAAAAGAGAGGACCACAAGTAATCCCTAATTTCACTATCTCTTGAGGGACCCTAGGAACCTCGTATCTTAGTGAAACATGGTATAACACCCATAACTGATAACATCCTCATGCAAAAGCCACTATAGTGTAATCTAAATAAAAGTCTAGTGGTATCTAATAATCCAAAAGGTTTATTTAGTATTGGATAATCAATCATACTAGAATAAACCGATCCTCAACTCAACAAATCCAACTATCATACTAGTCATATTCTGCCCACCTAGATACTTAAGATTCCTTATATGCTCAATTTATATTTTACATGTCACATAAATATCTACTTTCAGTTACACACTTCAAAAAATATGAATAAAAATCAAGAGCCATTATTTTTTATCAAAAAACCCCCTTTAAAATATATACACATACAAAAACTTATTTGGATAGAGACTTCACAACACTTATACAATTTATAGAACACATTTATGAAGGAAAACATGGAATCCCACATGAAACCCAACCAATCTCGTTTGGAAAATCACTTTTTAATGAAATAACACCACAAAACCTTTAGAAAACAAGTTTTTCACTTCACAGAAAAATCACATGACATTTTCATAAATCACATCAAGTATACTAAAATCATATAATAAATCTAAAGCATAAAATCACCTACCTTAGGTATGGAACCATCCAGAATCATATGGAAGACCACATACAAACCTAAAAAGGACCTTAATAAGTTATGATTAAATGAAAAAATATCAATATTAAACCCTAATAACCATGTGTCAACACAATATTTTGAGACCAACCTGCTGAAGGTTAAGGAACTCAAAGAAGAGGGAACAAGAACCCCAAAAGAAAGAAGAAATGAGAAAATAAGGGACTCACTTGATTATTATTGAAGATATAAAGAAAAAACAACCCAAAAATTGATGTCAACTATGGTTAATTAATATAAGAGTAGGTTACTTGGGTGTTAACACTCAAATGGGATGTTTATGTGTCAAAATGGGCATAAATTTGAAGAGGGGAATGAGTGATTTCTTAATTTTTAATGACCTTGAAAGGATGCACAGTTTTCCTAACCAGATTTTTTAACTTTGGTGAATCCATTTGTACCTCTCAATGTAAAGTCTAATGATGATTCAAAGATTACTAGGGAAGGACACATGCTCATGTGGTGGCCATGCTTCATAGATAAAACCATTGGTCGGGGCACACTATTAGCCTCACGCCCATGCGGTAGGTCGTGTGGCCTAGAAATTTCTACTGTATCAGGGGAAATGTTTCTCCAAGACTGGAGAACAATATCTTCTGACAATACTCCAACCATTAACCCAATTATTTTATGTATGAAACTCCAATTTTCCCAAAAAAAATATTGAAAATCAACACAACCAAGATAATACTAAAAATAAATAGAAGAATACCAAAAAATAAAATTATGAATGTCACACATAGAAGGGACATAGTGGGACCTGACCATAATATATTAATTCAATATCATTCTTAAACGAAAGGGGTTAAATATAATCAACATATACATTCATATTTAACATATCATATGAAATGTTAATAACTTTCCACAAATATTAAACACAATCATAATCCATCCAGTGTAATATGATGAATGAAATCAAAATAGCACATCTAAAATAAAACTGATAAAAAAATAAATAAAATTTTATAAATGGTATCAAAATATATCAAAATATATTAATTATAATATCCAAAAATGGTTTTGACATATATGGAAATACTCTAATAAAATCATTCAGAAATTGCTGAAAGTAATACCTCTTTACTTGGAATATTTTTATTTAAAAATATGTTCAATGAAAAACAATTGATTGAAAATAAACTTCCAAACTTGTAAATAATTCCTAAAGAAATTATGTTTTCATTATATAGGTAAAATATTATCATTAAATATACATTAAAAAATATTAAATTTAAATTTTTAAAATGAAACATTTAAAAGAGTATTTTTAAAGAAAGCATGAGTGTTAAACAAATGAATAGATTATCTGTATCAATTATAAATCAATATAAAACAAGTGTAAATACAATATAATATAATAAAAATTTGTTCCACATGTAATCATAGCATGAAAATATCCATGGAGTATAATTTTTACCTAAACAATGGAAATTGGATTAAGAATTCCTATACCACTTTGCAATCAGTCGAACTGTATGACCCATAAAATTAATGACCATAAAATGAAAAAATGAACTCTATTAAGATAAATAGATTCATGATATGATATATTAAAGGTAATTATGTACCCCATAGATTGGATATAAGGGTGGAATATGTAATATGTCTCACATAAGTAAAAGTGAGTTGATAAACCCTAAACTTTTATCCGAAGGCATTCAACACCTATACTAAATACCATGGATAGTTAAATTATTTTCTTAAATTACATAATTCAGAACCTATTAATAATATATTTTATTTATTATTATTTTATTAACTTCATTTATTACCATTTTTATGATTTATAGATTTTAATTTTTTTGTTCATGGAGAATTTGTTCCAAGGTTTTATGCTTTGTTCCCTTGAGTATAAATATGATAGGTCTAGTCAAATTAGAATATGTTCTCTAGAAGTGACATTAATTATTATTTATGAACATATATAAGTTTAAATGGTCTCATATATCATTTTTATATGGTATGTGGATGATTCATTATATAAAATGTTGATGAAAATATCATAATTTAATTTCGAGGTTTTTAAAAACATCACAGACATAGTTCATTTTATATAAAATTAGGTATATATATATTAGTTAAAGAACATGATAAATTGTATAATATGTATAATAAATTATTATTTATCAAAAATAATTGTTTTATAACCAACATTGATGGTGTTAAAGTAAAATGAAAACTTATCATCCATGAAGGTGGCGAATTGAGACATCATTGATGGTGTTATCATTCTTGAAATAAAAGTAAGGGAGAAGGGATTTGATGATGGATAAAACAATTGAATAGTACAATTATATTATATATATGATACTAGAGTTACCATTCCACTTCAGACATGGGAGTAGAGGATAATAGGAAAAAAATTGAATGGAAAATATGGAGGATTTTACCTCTTGAATATTGTCTCCTTGGGCACCTCTTTAAGACAGTTGGATTTGGTATTTTGGAAATACTAGAAGGTCTTCTTTGTGAAGAAGATTATTTTAATTTTAATTGGGTATAATTTATAAAATATTCATGTATTAGAAGTAGTGATGAGAATAGGTTGTGAGGGGTAGTATTTATAGGCGAGGAAGGTGGTGTTTTTGGTTGTTTTATTCATTTATTTATCATTTTGGATCAAGACTATCAATAGTGTTGGTTTTTATTACTAAGAACATTAAATATTTCATGAGAGTTTGAACTAAAGCGTTCCTACCATAAAAATGACTAGAAAATTCATGTATTTAACTTATAATGATAAATACCATAAATTGTCGTATTCCACTATTCATAAAAATTGAACTCATTTAGAAAAATACCTAAAATTCACCCAAACCATTTTTCATGTGTAGATTGAAAAAAATGAGTCCATTTTATGAAAATAATTTTCTTTATATGAGAAATTTAATTTTGAAAAATATTATCATTTATTAAAAATACCGATTTTAATATTATAAATGATTTTATGATAGATTGAAAAATTTATTATGGTCACATAAAATTATCTTATAACTATAATGAAACATAATATTAATTTATGAATCTATTTTATACAAATAATTCTTCTTTAGAATCACTTAATTAAAAATTAAGTTGTAAATAAACATTTATATTTCACAAAATAGCAACACTTAATTTATCATTTTTAATTCATTTATTTGCTTATTCCAAGATTTAAATATATTATACATTAATTTATTAGATACCAAAATTTTATTTATAATTTGTTAGGTGATTTTATTATTATTCTAATTTCTAGAAGTCTATTTCTAATGGTTATACTACTATTCCAACGGTAATGTTAACATTTAACATTATATAATAGTTAACATAAGATTGATGTTGAATGTAATGTAAGCTATAAAATCAATTGAATTTATTTAAGAAGATATATATCAAAAAGTATTGGGGTGTTATATTCTTCCCTCCTAAAAAAATTTCTCGCTCAAAATATTCATGTGTTTATAGCCTAAACAGATAAGGGTGGTTCTCCTTTATTAAATCCCCAGGTTCCAACATTACCTTTTCAATTTTATGGTTTCTCCAATGAAATTTAACCTGTCAAGTCATCTGATTTCTCAATAATTTCCCTATAGTATCAATAATCTTGATAGGATATTTTTAGTAAGAAAATTAATTTTTGGTACCATTTATTCATAGCTGAGTACATGTCTTAGATCATGCGTGTACTTTCATGATAATTATATATAGAACACATCATGAAATTTGGAAAGGATATGTGGAGTTTTAAAATGATAAGCAAAAAAACCTATTTTCTCTAGAATTTCAAAAGGTCAAATGTAACTAGGGTTTGGTTTTCCTTTCTTTCCAAATTATATAACACATTTCCCAAAATATACCTTCAATAAAACATGATCTCACACTTAAAACTCCAAACATTTCCTCCAGTTATTGTTATAGAAATTTTTTATAATTTGAGATTCTTGGATACATGTTTGAATAATATTTAAATTTTTTATTGTTTCCTCCATATATTCTAGGCCTACAGGCTTCCTTCCCCCAAATTCATCCCAAAAAGTTTGTGGATGACATCTATTTGAATATAGTTCTCTATACAATTCCATTTGAATACTTGAATTGAATCTATTGTCAAAAAAAATTCCACCAGTGGTAAATATTGATCCAACATACCTTGAAAGTCAAGCGAACAGGACCTAGACATGTATTCTAATGGTTGGATCATACTTTTTGAAAACCCTTTAGATTTAGTGTCAAAAGACATGCCCAAATAATGTTAGGTATAATGATAATTCTGAAGAATCATTATGAATTTTGATGTAAAACATGAATCTCAATTAAAAACAACTCATAGAGGTGCAACATGAAGTCTTATGACTACATTAATATAGAGTCATTTAAGGTTATCCCATGGAAAAACACCATTATAGTAAGGTTATGTGTAGATTTGGTATCTCGATCAACAATTAACCAGAGTGAATCATTGTTTCTTGGAGTTTTTGGAAATACACAAAAAAATTAACAGTAAAGTCAACCAATTTCCATGTAGGAATAGGTAGAGGTTACATGAATCCTATAGGATGTTGTCTTTCAGCCTTAACATGTTAACAGACTAAACATTTTAATACCTAATAAATCATTTCCTACATTATATTATCCCAAAACATATGATCCTTGAAATATCTATACATCTTATTTCTAACAGTTTGTAAATAGAAATTCGATCTATGAGCATCCTAAAATAATTCCATTTTTACCACAGGTATGGAGGGAATTCAAATCCATTTACAAAATTTAAAAAATCCATATTCATATAAAAAGTATATCAATTTCCCATAATTCACATCTTTAATTTTATTTTGAAATTTTTCATTATCAGACTATGAAAATTTTGTCTTTTCCAACAAATATGATTTCTAATCCATTTGAAAAAGTAGTGATGTTTCACATTCATTAATAATTATTATTCCCATTTTTAATAGATCCATGTACACATAACCACTTTCAATCCTCATTATTTATGAAATCTATGATCCTTCATGCTCAACAAATCTACTACATTATTTTCATTCACTGGGTGGTAGAATATTAAAGAATAACAATCCTTGATTAGCTCAAGCCATCACCTTCTCCTCATGTGGAGTTATTTTTTGGGAGAAGATATATTTCAAAATCCTGTGATCTGTATATATGTCACATATTTCACCATAGAACTAGTTTCTCTATATCATCAGAGTAAAGATTAAAAATTCTAAATCAAGATCATGAGTTTGATAGTTCTGTTCATTGCATTTTAACTACCTTAATTCATATTTAATAACTATATCAGTGTTTATAAGGAAACAACAATGTAATTATTTGATGCATCCCAATGATTAAAAAACCCACCATTTCCCAAAAGAAGATTTAGGATCAGAGCATTCAATAACCACCCCTTAAATTATTTAAAGAATTATTCACATTCCTTTATCCAAATAAACATAAAACCTTTATGAGTATGCTGAGTAAATGGGTTAGCTAATTAAGGAAAATTATTAACACAACATTGATAGTAACCTTCTAAAACAATGAATATAGATACCTTGGTTATGATCATTAGAGTAAGGCATTCCTAGAATGAATTTAACCTCATAGGGTCAATAGAGATTCCATCCTTAGAGACAATATGTAAATGAAGATAAATTTTTTGATTCCATAAGTCACACATAATAAAATCCCTTTATTATTATTTTCATCAATGTGTATCCCAAAAAATATAAAAGTGATTCTCTAGGTCATCATATCTTTTGAAGTACACCAGATATCATTAATAAATAGAATAAAATTATTATCATGATATTCATTGAATACATTATACATTTTATCTATAAGAATAAAGAGTTCATTGTTCAGTCCTAATGCAATTATTATAAACACATAATATCCATACATTGTTCAAAATTATTTCATTAGATTATATTCCTAAATTACACAAAGTTGATTGTATCCAAAATGAAGACCAATCATTAAAAAACATTAAATATCGTGATCTTGGTCAAATAATTCATCAATTTGTGGTAGAGGATATTTCTTTTATACCATAATATCATTGATTTATATATAGTGAATTCATAGACTCATAGATTCCTATTTATTATTAACAAAAACAACAAAATATTATTAAGTTGAATTAATAGCGCTTATAAATCCTTTACCACTCAATTCCTATTGCTGTTTCTTTAGCTCTATTAATTCCATTATAGCCATTATATTGGGAGCCTTTGATATAAGCCATGAATTAGGGATTAAGTAACTAGAAAACTATGATTCTTGATCTGAAATATGTCCTAGTAATTCTTATAGAAATGCATCAATGTATTCATATACAATAGGTACATAATCAATTTGAATATCACCTTTCTCATTAGTATGGGTTTTCTGCTCTTCTTCTCCCAGAGTATCATTTAGAAGATCTACATGAGGTGGATCTGGATATGAACAAGATGTCGAGTTATCCCCCTCTAATGATAAGAAATTCTATATATTTATCATGAAATATAATTTCATCCTCCTTGTAATAATGTTTTTCATTATATTTTGAATGATATTTCATACCAAGTATTATATCAAAATGACTGTAGGTATGATAATAAAATATAAAATTAGAACATTTTATGTGTCATAGTAGGAAATTATTAATACATATTTGTTGTTAAAATGTTTCTAGTAGATGTTTCGACCACAAAATCCCCTATTAAGATGATTGTAATGAATTAATTTTTATAGTAAACATGGAAGATATAAAATATTGATTTAATAAAGGATCAAATAATTATTTAGCTACATTTTACGAGTTGACTAATGTACCAACCAACACACAATCTGCAACTTCTACCTTTTATATTGTGACAAAATAATAATGGCCTTATTCCCTTAGGCTTTTTCTGGGGAATGTTTTGTTGAAGTCTAACTCAGTCATGTTTATAATGTCCCATCTCCTTATAGATAAAGAATTCACATTTCCGCGATTTTTTTACCTTATAATATATGGTCTGGTAGACTTTTTCTCCATAATTGTAACAAAATCACATTCCCGATAGTCATTTTCCATGTTGTTTCTTTTCCTATTTATTCCATGTTGTAAATTATATTCCTACATTATTAAATTTTCCTTTATATTATTTTCCAAAGTAATTAGCATCACTCTTATTAGAATGATTCCCTTTGAAGCCATGTGGCCCTGAAAATTCGTAATCCATCATGATGAAATGTGATGTTATATCGTCATATGATGAGAATTTTTGGTAGAATAATTCCATTTGCATAATTGTATTAATACCATAAAATAAATGGTTAATAATTCTCTTCATATTACGTATGTAATAAATAAAATGCCTTGCTAAACTTGTGATGTTTTATTCATACTTTTACATGTTTTATCCACTTCTTGTCTCTAATTAAATATTTTTATCTCTCTATCTTTTCACTATTGGAAAGGGAAATATTTTTCAAAGAAAATTTCATTAAAATACTTCCGTTCCTTATTTTTAATTTCTTTCTCCTCCTTTTTGATTTGAAATAATGATCACAATTGATTAATATATCTCAAGAGATGATAAAATACCATGATAACCTTATGCCTTTTATTACTTCAAAAAACAATAAATATCTTCTCTATTAAACTTATCCATTTCTCATATTCAAATGGGTTTGTAGTCCCCTTGAATGAGAAATGTTTTTATTAAATGAAGTAGTCTAACAATATTACACCACATTACAGATCGAGATTCCCTATGTAGGTAATGTTGTTGCTCATAACATAATTCAGTTTTCCTAGTATAGTTATAAGTTGTTTAGATCCTACTATAGTTCCAGCTCCAACATCATTATCTTGTATTGGAGGGAAATCTAAACATTAAATTCTCGTGTTGATACTGCTTCCATTCATTATAGTAGCCACTATTTATAAAAAATGATATAGACTAGATTAGATTATGAAATCATAAAACTAGTGAAATACTTAAAAAATATATATATATAACTAATCTTAAAATAATAATCTTGGTTACCTTTGTAATATTATTAATGTCAGTTATAGGGTTATATTTCCTTAATCTAGGTTTTAAAAAATCTAGTTTACAATGTTTCTACCCAACTTCCTCTAACACAACTATAATGAACCCATTATTAGTAGCCTAAATTTTGAGGTTACTTTATTACATTGGTTCTAAGTACAAGAGATCACATCCCAAAGGATATAATTTTTTACTATCCATGGAATACTAGATAAAAACACAAGTATTACATTATAAGTTGAAATTAAATATAACATAGTAACTCATTTTGAAATATCCCTATTCTTCTAGATTATCTATGCATTTCAATCATAATATACATATTGGAATCCCTAAAAAATAGGACAATGGGGTGACATTATATTTCCAGAAAGGGTAATAATATAGAAGAAGATATAATAAATAAAACTAATCAATAATGTTAGAGGAATGCTATTAAATCATAATATTGATCATAATATGGCAAGAATAAAATAAAATCAAACAATTCCATATAAATAATCAAATGAAAATGAATGTTAAGCATAGATATTATACTAGCCGAATAATAACATAGATTATCAATAAATAATATCACAATCATAATGTGGGACATCATAAATATACTTTAATGGATTTGGAAAATACACCATTTATAATTGGGTAAGACATCATCCAATACCCAAACTAGTTTATCTCATGAGAACAATTGATGTATCAAGGGGTTATAGAAGGTCCCACCCATCACATACTAAGTCCAATTAAATCCTCATATGAATGTTGTTAAACATAATAAACACGTTCCTTCATATTGAAACTATAATATGAAATGTTAATAACATTTCCCAAAACATAAACATAATCATAAAGCATCCAATGTAGTACGATGAATTGTTTCATAATAGCACACCTACATTCAACTTGAACAAACAAAATTCAATAAAATATGTTATATGATGTAATAAGAGATAAAAATTAATTAATAATAATATCCAACAAAGTTTTTTGGCATAGATGAAAACACAAAAAAAATCATTGAAAAATTCTAGAGAGAAATAAAATTTTACTTTGAAATAATTTTGTTAAAAAGTTTATGAAAGAAAACCATTTCTTTTAAAATAAACATTTAATTTTTTAATTTATTTTTCAGGACATTAAGTTTTCATGAATGTGGATAAATCCTCTCATGATATATAAGTAAAAAACATTCCTTTGAAATTTTTGAAAATGAAACATTTAAAAGTGTATTTTTAAAGATAGTGTGTGAGGTAAACAAATTAATCAATTATGTGTATCTGATATAAATCCACATAAAAAAGTCAATATACCAAATAATATAATAAAAATTAAATTCACACATAATCATAGAATGACATAATCAGTGGAGTAGAAGTTTAACATTAATAATTGAAATTGGGTTAACAATTTTGTTACAACTTCGTAATTAATCAAACTGTATGCCCAATAAAATTAATGATCATAAAATGAAACATTGAATTTCTAGAAGATAAATATATTCACGATATAATATATGAATGTTCAGTATATACAACACACACAATAATTAAGTGTTGAATAAATAATATATCTCATAAAAGTAAAAGTGAGACAAGAAACCCTTACATTATGATTGAAAGAATTATGCACTTGCAATTAATATCCTAAATAGTCAAATTATATTTATTAATTTCTTATTTTAAAACATCTTGAAAATGTCTTAATTTATAAGATAAAAAGATGAAAAATGTCTTAATTTATTTATTTGTTTTTACGACCACCCCAAACCTGTGTCATTTTATTTTATATTATGTATATATATTATTTCATGAAAAATATATAAATTTTAATATTTATGGTAAAATATGATTTACCAATAATAATAATTTTATTAACCTCCTTAAAGGGAGTAATGTAAAATGAAAAATTGTGGTCCATGAAGGTGGTGAATTGACACATTAGGGATTTTATTTAAATTTATGAAATGAAAGGAGGGGAGAAGGAATATTAAGATGGATAATGCATTATAACAATAACATTTTGTTAAATATATGATATTATATTTACCATTAAATAATGGATAAGATATTTCAAAATATTATAAGAAAAGAAAATAAATTAATAGAGAATTATGGAAGAATTTACATCTTTAATATTATATCCTTGGGAACCTCCTTAAGAAACCTTTATTTTGTCTTTTGATAATACTAGAATGTATTGAACATGGGGATGATTATTTTAAAGGTAATTGTTAAGAATTTATACAATCCTAAATTATTCAAAGGTGTGACGTGAAGGGGTGTTGAGGGGTGGTATTTATAGGGAAAAAGAGGGGTGTTTTTGAATTATTTTAATGATTTACATATTATTTTGGATCATGAATGTCAATAGTGATGACTATTGTGACTAAGTACCATAACTAGTTCATGTGAGTTAGATCTAATAAGTGATTATGATAATAATTACTAAAAAATTTATGTATTTGACTTTTAATGTTAAATACTGAAAATTATAGTATTCCACTATTCAATAAAAATTGAACTATTTTAGAAGAATCCAACATAGTCACCCTAAATATTTTTTATTGTATAGATTTAAGAAAATTTAAAATATTTATTAAGATAATATTATAAATATAAAAAATTTAATTTTTAAATATAATCATCATTTATTTGGAAAGTAGCAATTATAATATTATAACTTGTCTTATGACACTTTGCAAAATTAATTACGGTCTCATTAAATTATCTTATAATTATAATAAAAGAATATCTTAATTTATGAGTATATTTTATGAAAATAAATTTTATTCTATATCATTATATTAATTACTGAATTTGTAAATAAACTTTTATGTTTCACAAAAATTCCATTACTTAATTTATCATTTTTGAAACATTTATTTAATTATTCCAGAACATCAATATATCATATTTTCATTTGTGAGATACCTAAATCATTATTATCATTTTATAGGTGAGGTTATTAATATAATTTGTAGATTAAAATTCATAAGAGTCATATTACTTTTCAGACAATCATGTTAATATTTAATAGTATATCATAATTCATTTAAGGTTCAGGTGGTGAGAAAAGTAATATATCAAATGAATTGAATTTATTTAAGAAGATACATACCATAAAATATTATGTAGTTATTTGGTGAGTCAATACAAAATCACCCAAATTGCATCATTATTATGAGGCTTCCTTGGTTGGATGGTGAAAATGACCTTGGTGATCTATTCCCACTTCTATACAAGTATATGTAATGCCTAAAACATACAAGTGGATCATTGATGTGCAATGTTTACCTATTGAATAACAATATATTCCATAAAATAATCTACAATATTTTATTTCATACCTTACCACAATTATTGCATTTTATCCCCTTGTAAATTCTCTAAATACTCAAGTGAATAGTCCAATTTGAGTGGCTATATGCTAAAATAATCAATTCCTAGAAGTATTGAAGGACCATAATTCAGTTTTGGAAGCATAATAATGTTTTTTATCTTTTATCCAGTTATAAAAAGTCATCCCACCATTTAGGGTTAACCTAATAGTGATGAAATAAGGATATGTTATTTGAGCCTTTTTACAAAAATACATCAAGTTAGAATCCAAATTAACTAGAAATAAATTTTTTTCTCACACTATTCTGAAGCATCTACGTGCATGTTAGTAATAACACTCATCAGCTTCCATTGGTCATAAGAATGACAATCCAATTTTCAATATGATTTTTGACTAAAATAATCTACCAAATAATTCTATATCCCAAGTGTTTAAACAAAAGAAATTAAAAAAAGGATATTCTCTATCCATATTCATTGTCTCATGTTCATTTCTTATATAGAGAATATTTATTTCAATCTCTTTTGATTGATGAAGACTATAAAATTTTCTCTAAGTTGGTAGAGATGATAGGTATCTAACACCCAAAAATATATATATTCTTACATTTCATTACATGTGTAATTATTTTAATGTGATTGAAACTACTTCAAAACATAGGCCTAAACATGTCCAAAGTATATTAGAGCACAACCTAGACTATATCTAGACACATCAAAATATACCAAATATCCAAGAACTGGTTTTAGAAATATTATGATAGGTGAAAAGGTGATATGAGATTTGAGTTCAAGAATTTTTCTTAACATTCATCATTCCATGTCAATGTAACACCTTTTCCCTTTAGAGAAGTCATATGAGTAGAATTCCTTAAATAATTTTGATGAATGTGACTATAATAGACTTCGAATCCCAGATAACATCACATCTCAAAACAATTATTTGGTGGATTCCAATAGATGTTCAATTAATTATTCCTAGTGTAAACATATATCTCTTCCCCAAGAATTTTTTTCTTGGGAAAATGGGCTTTTAATATTTGGATTTCACATTGAGAAAACATATTACAAAATTGATAATCAAAAAATGTGACCAGAGTGTTTTTTAGGATCTCCTCATGATCATTTATGATTAAGTAATGTACAAAAATATTATCAAAAATAGAAACAATAATTAATTAAGGAACCTATAAAAGATATAATTCATCAATTATATAGATATTTAAATTGTATTTCTTAGAAAAATGTCACGATAACAAATTAATAATGAATATAATAACACTAGAATGTTGTCTTTAGAATATACTATTTTCAATTCCATGTTGATGATATCCCTATTGTAGATCAATAATAGAGAAACACTTATCTCTATTTTAATGATAAAAAAAACATAAATTAAATTAATAACATAACAATTCTTGATCATAACATAATTCAGTTTATGTTAACCAACACATAAATAGAGGGAACTATCTACATTCTTTATTAATAAAATCTTTATCACCCAGAGAGATATTTTTCATCTGATGAGGAAATTACTATCAAATTATTCTAGATATTCTATAATTTTTTACAACTATAGAAGAAAATTCTATATGATGGGATAAAAATATAAATTTTTACCAGAATTAGATCGATAGAAAATATAATTTTTTACTTAGGAGTCTACTAAGACAAATCATTTGGAAAGAAATTTGGGTATCAATCCACTAAGATATGAAGAATCCCATTTCCAATTTCATATGTTTTTTCCTGAGTCATTACTTCCTATTAGAAATATATGGTTCCACACATTGAGAATAAATTTCCCACTTTACCTCTATTAATTTCCCAATCCACCTTGAATACTTAAAGAGATCCATGTTGGTATTTAACTATCATTTATAGAGTGTGAAGTCAATATGGGATTGGAATTCCACCAGAAATTTCATTCTAAAGAACTGATCAGAACTATCCATATCTAAGAACATAAAACCCCAGAGCAACAATACTATATCAATGGAAATAGATCATGTTTTGAACTTAAATCCTCTAAACTCCAACTATCGGAGGGTTTTATATGAACTCATGTTGTGAGGAATCATTCCCAAATGTAATCTCAATTGTATAACAGCAAAATAAGCAGAAAATTAATGTAATGGAACGATATTAAAGAATAAATGCATGTGACTAAAGTTCATAAAGAGATTTTCTCTTAAAAGTGATGGACATGATTTGTTGGTCATTATATCTTTATCTACAATGTATTTCTATTGATCAACATAAAAATGAAAAATAATACTACCTAAAAGAGGTATTGACTGAACAACCAATGTGTTCCGAGAGTAATGTAGCTTCACATGGTTCTGTAGATGTTAATTATTATGAATGGATTATTCCATCTAAGTGTACAAATCTTTATGATGAGTGTATCTAGATGTACGTGATTATTTCATAATCTTATGAAAATAATTTATGAGATACCCTCTATTATTTTAGTTGTTTAAATTCCTTAGTAGTGATGTATATTACTTCTTCCTGTGCAGATGTGAGACAAACATGAAATAGAAAGGGGCATTTTTATAATTTTTTGGATAAGAGTTTTATCAAGTGGATTGATTTTCCGATTCATTTGTCCCCTGGGAGAAACCATCATACTTATATTTACTGACTCTAATAAAATTCCTAGTAGCACCTAGATAGACAATGGTGTCAACTTCAATCAATTTTCCCACAAGGTATCTTCCTCCTACCAGTGCCCTGTTCACAATTGTTTTCATAATTAATCTTGAAAATAACCACTATTGAGTAAACCTTAGGTCATTAAATTCCACAAATATATGTGCCTTCATTCTATAGGTATCACCTACTATCAGTGAAAATAAAACAAGGTGAATGAATTTATAATTATATATAGTCACTAACATACGCTACTCTTTGAAGAGAGGCCTCAATGAAACTAATCTTGGAAAATTATGTACCAACATGATAACACCAGTTCCTCAAGAATATATGTTATTATATTAACCATCATTTTATATCGAGGCCCCATGAATTGAAAAATCTTAGTCATCTTTCTCACCTATACATTTACGTTCTTTGGTCAAGAATCATCAAGAAACATTTGTGGGGTTTCCTGTGGTCTATGTGAAATCATGTTCTTGGTTGCTCCCTCTTACAAGTTTCTATTTATATTTTCTGGTGCAAATTTTATTTTAAAAACCTTTTTACAAGCTAATAATTTATCACTTTTTCGATTTATCTTTTCATAGTTATATTTTATAAAATAAAAAAACTGTTACAATATATGAATTTGAAATAATTTAATCATGAAACGAATGTAATCCTAATGATAGGACTCCATACTAATTCATAATACTTAATAGTCACTTGCAAAATCCCTGTGGATGATTAACAAATACACCGAAAAGTGATTAACAACACTTTTTTGTACTCAGATTTTCTTGGTAACATGATGCTCTATTTTAAAATGTGAGTTGTGTATTTTTTTCTATAAATTTCAAGTCTCAACATGTCTTATCTCAATACCAGCATTTCAAATACAATACCAACCAAATTAATACCATTTCTGACATTTTTACCCAACACATTGGATTAGATTGTGTGATAGTGTTACTAACATTTTGTGACATTCCTCAAACACCAAATGAAAAAAATAAATTCCAAATGTTTGAACAAAAAATAATAGGGGATGTACCCTTTTTAACACACACATAATCAATATATTATAAAATAGATATCAATAAAAATGAGTCTATATCAATTAATGATTCATGAAAAACCCCAATAATAAAAGATAAATCAATGCCCATCATTAGTGTAATTGCATAGTATTATGAATAAGAACCCCAAAATTCCAAAATGATAAAAGAATTTGAAACTATGGTGGAACCAATCTTGAAAATGAAATAAACCACACCAATCTACATATACCCAAAATATGAGACCAAATTTCATTGAATTCCACTAGTTAAGTATGAAACCTATCCATTTTCTATACCATGAAAAACAATATATATATATATATATATATATATATATATGTACGAATGTATATATTATGTTGTGAGTATAACCACCCAACATGTAATTTGCAGATAACATTCCACATTCCACTAAAACTAGAATCATGTTGGATCATAGTTTCAAAAAATTGGAATGAGTAATATAAAAATAAGATAAATAGGGTTTCACAATAGTCACAACGCAGATAACCCAATTTTATAAAAAAATATAAAAAAATATGGGTTTTACATTTTTCAAGTAGTAGAATAAATTCAATTATTTTAAATTGTCATAAAAACCATGTTTACACACTCACAAAAAAAAATATTCTTGTATAACCAGGACCTACCTATACTCTCATGTGGTGAGTCAGCCTCTCACCAAGATGTGACTTGGTTACCTGGTTTGGCAGTGGTACTTCCAACCATTATCTATACCATGGTTCCATTATTAGATAGTGGTAATATTGACCAAGATATATCCCACATGAAAATAAACACTTGAAACCAAGTTATTCAAAGGACATATATCAAAAAATATCATTCTTATTGAAACACATTAATCTATTTAATAAAACACATTGTGGGATACACCCACAACCAAATTTTCAAATCCAACCAGTAAGAGTATAATCCAGTGGTTTCTTAATAGTAAAAATCATTTAAATTAACAATTGAGTTATTTATGAACTCCATGATAAATTTTATTCCAATAATTGTAGAAATAAGTAAATACCACCTTCCTCAAATAGTTAAATCACACATCCCGTTCCGATCTATTATGAATACATTGTTTCCCATAGATCAAATCTTGAATAAAAAATGTATCCAACCACCAGAATGAAGAGGTCCCCCAAACTCTCCTAAGAATGGGATGGAGGTTAAGTGAATATGGATATAGACTTATGAGAATCATAGGGCATGAGAATTAAATAAACAATCTAGAATCAAACCTATTCATGATGTGAATCGGGGATTCATGTAATGTATTTTTGAGATTCCATTTATAATGAAAAACAAGTCACCTTAACTTAAAATTATAAAAACAATTTAATATCCTCAATGGATCTCACTTTGTGAACAAATTATACCCAAAAAACCATTAAAATAACTAATAAAATTAGTAGTATTCACCTAGAAATGATTAAAACCATGAATAACTGTTCATAACATAGAAAATTCATGCTACCATATTTCAAATTGACTTCATGTTATCCCTCTGAAATCCTACAATAATCAATATTAGTGATTAAAAATATAAAATTAGATACATAAAATCATAGATTACCTCAAACTAGGGGTATTAAATGTAACATATTTAGATACCTAGAGATAAAATATTTTTAAGATTTTCAAATTAATGAAAATTTTAACATTATAGGCGAAGAGGTTGGTGAAGTTAAAAATTAGTGGTAAAAATTGATAAATAGTAAAATTAATTATTTTATTGAAATAATTAATTTTAAATTAGTTGTAATGAACCTATAAAATGATTATTTTTAATTTTATTGAGTTTAGATGGATAATTTTAAATCAAGAATGCCACAATGTTCCTTTCACTGCAATTAGATTTATAGAACCCCTCTTGGGTTTGTTGTAAAGCCTGGAGTGACCCATTAATAAATTCTTCAATAAGTCATGGGTTAAAGAATAGATCCAGGGGAATATAATACACAATATAGGATTAATTTTTCTCATTAACCCATCAAATAACGAAAAACACTAATAAACCCTATTCATGGATAGAATATACCATAAATCCCATCCATAACAATAATTCATGTAATGTTACAAAGAAAAAAATTACATATTTAGGAAAAAAATTCAAAAAGAGACACATAAAATGGAGAAAAAATAAATCTCCAATGTATAATCTTATAATTTCCAACATGAACATAACTTCATCAAGAAAATATGAGATAAAACATTATATATAAATAGGGTTGAAAAAATAAGCCCATACAGAAAGATTTTTACCCAAAATTCCTTCAATAATATGGAAGAATAAAATTAAATTCTTAGTGAATAATTAATAAATGGTATTTTTCCACATCTTGAGTTCACTAATGATCCCATATAATCTCACCACCCAAATCCACATTCAATATAAACATATAGAAGATATTTAAAATATTTCAAAAGGGGAACAAAAAAATTTATTTATCATTGATATAATAGGCCTCAATCCCTAATAATATATATCTTGGAATTCCCATCCAATTCATCATCAAAATACACTAACCACATATCACATCTACATATGACAACCATATAACATAACTAGATTCTATATCCTCATACCATAGACAGAAAAAATGAAAACATGTTCCATCAATACACACATAAACTTCATATAAATACCAAATATAATAATATAGAAGGAATTATGAGAGTTTATGGAGAGTATTTAGTCCTTCATATAACCCATATCATGGATATTGGGTGTTCTCCCAATACCCAATACCTTATATGAACATTGGCCTAGTAACCCAACTCGAGTAGTTGTGTATAAAGAAATATAAATATATAAAATAATATAATATAACAAACAACCAAATCCTATGGTATATATCCAATTAGACCACCACTAAAACTATATCCCACCACCACAACTATAACACTTTTCCACCAATTATTTTGACATCTCCTCACAAATAATGAACCAACACCACTACCACTCAATAACCACTTTAGAAATTATGTCGCCCCTTCGATTTTTGTTTTAGTTCCACATTATTCATATTAATCACTATAATTTCAATTTATCTACATTAAAATTTAATTCCATTAAATTATACATAGATCAAAATACTATTTAAACATAGTTATTAATTAATAATTAAATAACCATATAATATTTTCACAAAATCATATGTATTTATGAGTATCTTGAGTATACATTTCAGTTTATTTAATATAAATATTATATTAGAATATTGTAAACAATATAATTTTAATTTTACAGACTAAATAATGTGATTAATTGTTAAATGGACTAAAAAGCTCTTTTTAATGATTATATTTTTATTTGATAAATTAAATTTGAAAAGTCATATATTGAAATTTAGACTTTCTTTATTTTGTTAGTACAAATGTGATTTATTTGCTTTTTTGGAATCAATGTAGAAGTAACATGGTTATGGACGTACTATATATGATTAATCACATCCTTCAACTAAAGCATTTGAGTAACTTCTATATCTTTGTGTCTATATAAGAGTATCTTTTTATGTTATCTCAATATATTATTAACCTTTCTGGGGAACGTTACATAAGAGAACCTCTACAGGTTGTCCAATATTTTCCTAAGAATGAAATCAGAATTCTAAATACAGGTTTATATTAAATCAATACTATGGAAGATTAACATGAAAATTATTAATGATAAAAAACAATATATAGGGAGGATCAGATAGATATGTTTTAAAAATTCCATGGTATTTTTTAATTCACCCCACTTATTATCTTTATCTCGAGTTTATTAATGCGAATTTCCTTCTACCAACATATTTTAGGACATTCCATAGCTTATAAACTCCCTAAAACACACACTCAACATCATAGTCACTATGTATGATCTCGATGGTAAATTTCATATGGTTTAACAACATGGAACAATATCCCTTTTCAATAGATCAACCCTAATCATCCAGTACACATACAACTATTGATCCCAAAAAAAAAACCGTGTGGATACCTATATCTAATGGTGACCTAAAGGATTATTTTCAAGTCAATTTATTTATATAAATGAGGTAAAAACCCAAATTATAACCAAGATCCAATCCTACATGGAATATATAGTAACAATGATCACATAGAGAATATTTGTTCTTGAGAAGATTCTAGAAGATCATAATGTGAAGAAATATAACTATTTTACAATGACATGTAGTGTTTTTCCCATACATATATTATTATATGTGGATACTATTAAATTATACCCATTCCCATTAAATTAGAATTCCTCCTATGTTGGGTTCCTATTGGGATATATTTTTGGAAGTTTTTAGGATATATTTTATTTTTTAGTTATGTTCTATGTTTAACAAGAGCATTGTTTTATTCTCTTCTATTTGACTTTTTTAATACTTAGATATTCCTTTCAATTTATCCAGTGTTATAAAGTATTTATCATAAGTGTCTGATATCTTGGGGAGATTGAAAGGGCCCCTAAATCACTATTTCTCAATTTGAGTATGTTTTCCTTCATTTGTGATTTCAAAGATGGAGTGAATATTGGTTGGTGATTTTAGACCCCATATTGATTTTTTAATATCATATATTTGTATTCTATTACCTATAAAATTTCATTATCATCCCATCACTTAGAACATTCCACATATAGTGTGATGATGTGAATTTATTATTGAATAGTGTACATTATGACTGAGGGGGACGTGATATCATACCTTGTCCAGGGTGTGTGTGTATTTTTACACTATAGAGAAGGTGAGATAATTGTTTTAAGGAAGTTTTATAAATCATGTTGAGTTCTATAAATTATTTTTGGAATTATAATTAATAATTTTTTATTATTAAAAAAACAAATTGATTTTAACAGAAAATTTAGTTAACAAATGGGTGTATGGTCAAATGTAAAATATCATATCCATTTCCACACTAACGTTTACATTCATTTCTTCCTATTGTTCCCTTTTATTTATAAACCCCATATTCCCCAATTTTGAATGTTTTATTATAATATTATGAATTTACATTATAAAGATATTAGTTTGTAAATAATGTTTAGCATATATGCATGAATCTTCGTGAGACAAACCAATTCATCCATTATTCTACACCATGATTATAATTTATTATATTATTTTGAGACATGCGTCCAGTCATTGATTTTTTTACTATTTATTGGGAGAACTTTTGGGTGTATGCACTCAATTCACCTTGAAAACATTTTATATCTATTATTTTCTTATTTAACTATTTATTTTTCTCCCATTTTCATTTTCTTTTTTTGATTAATCTGAGATAACCATTCTTGTGGGGATATTAATCTATATAAAATCCCTAATTATATTCTCTATTTTAGGAATTAGATAAGATAAAATTCATTATCATAGATTCATTAATGAAAAAATTATACAAAATTAACCACTTATGCTTCCCATTTAAACACAAAGAGGAATTATAATGGTTGTAGAACACACAATAACCAAAGGTGTATTCTACTTGAATGGTGGTAAAAATATTTCTACGGAAATATAGATATTAAAATTATAAATCAAATTACCCTATGAAATTGATTTTAATATAAACTAACACTTGAAGAAATGAGGATAATAGACCCTAAATATTTTTCATTAGACCCAAAATTGAGGGAAGAAGATTATAATATGGGATGATTTATGGACGTAATAGAAATTTTACCTACTAATCATGAATAATACATAGATATAAGACCATAATAATAAGTATAGGAGTAAACAATTATAATGTTTTTATTGGATATGATACATAAGAGGTGAAAATTCAACATGAAAAACCTTCTATCCTATTCATATTTGAATTTATACTAGAGTCGTCTATTGATCAAGAAGTGATCAAGGACTAACAACTTTGATGTGTTCAAACTTCATTAGAATTTAATGATATTAATTATTAATTACTTGTAAGAAAATAAAGGTTTTTATTTATAATTTAATAGTTTCATTCATATCCTTGGATAGTGAAGAGAGTGAAGAAGATCCCATAATGGAAGAAAGGGTGAATATAGACAGAGAGGACTTGGGATCTGGGATGAAGAAACTAATACCTTAGTAACAATATATATATATATAACATTTACGGAGATAAAATAACACATCAAGAGAACACCTTCATTCTTTTTCCTCCTCCACTATACTTCAATTTCATTATTCACATAGGTGGTGGGATGATATGAATTTTTAGGGGTTAATAGTCATGATTTCAAATCATGAAAATTGAGAGAAATAACTTTTATTCATTCCAAATAAGAAAACCACATCCCATTTTTACTAATATAAATGAATTGGAGCTTCTTATATAATATACATAAATAAATTTTAGGAATCTCACTTCTCTCGTATTGTTTCCCTCTTTATTTGGGTGTGTGTTGGGATTCTTGAGGGTGGAGATAAATTACTGGGTAAAAATATATAATGTTTAAGAATGTATAATTGTTTTAATTTACAGAGTCTGAGTATCAAAATTTTAATGTTTTTTTGGGATTCTACATGAGTTCGAAGAACAGTAGAGTTGTTTTGGAGACTTTGAACTGAATCTGTGTTTTTTTATTCTATTTTGTGATTACACTCTTTGTAATGATATCATGTCATAAAATAGTCTTTCAAACTATGTAAATTTTTTAAATTATGTATTGGTCACCAAGAATATTTCATGTGTTTGCTTTATAGTGAAAATATTTCATGCCATTAGAATTTTACACATCAAGATAAATATATTCATGTCTTGTAATTTGTGCCAGATAAATTTCATAAATCGATATGAGGCATGAAGGGATTAAACATTATGAAAACATTATGTGCTGTGTAATGGTAAAAATCTATATTTTCAAAATGAGATTTTTTTTATTTTTTTAGGATTTATGGATTTCACTATGTGAAATAAGATTGTACACCATGTAGTTCTCATGTATTGTTTTTTAGGGAACCACATGGTTGATTTGTTGTTTTATTTCTATTGATATTATTCCCTATCAACTTAGGACATCTTCGAAGATATTTTAGAGACCTCCTATCCTTCCAAATAGACAATCTCAATGATATATCATCATTTCAATTGGGGTTCATTTCTAGGGGTATGTAATCCTTCTACTTCTTCTCTTTTATTGACAACGGTGGCACTGTTGTGTTGAATAATAGAATCCATTGATTTGTGATGATAATATTTTTTATCCTTATTATATATATAGAGTAATATTTGTTGGAACCACTTTGTGTATAAGGTTTTATTTTTTGTCAATAGTTGTAAATGATGATCGAAATGAAGGAGATCAAGAAGTACTCCAATGAAATGGAGGAATGGAAGATCAAAATGAAGGAGATCATGAAGTACTCCGATGAAGAAGAGGAATGGTAATTCAGACAATTGTTGTACTGATTATAAGTTCAAAGAACATGTGTCAAAGGTGATACATTGTTTTCAACAATGAAGAATGTGAGGTGTAATCCATCTGAGGATGATTAACGAAGAATGGGGTTTTTGGATGAAGACTATGTAATTCCTCCTTATTGCATGAGAACCATGGGTTTTGATGAATACCATGCAATTCCTCATTATTGCATGAGACCCATGGGTTTTTTATGAAGACCATGCAATTACTCATGATTTCATGAGAGCCATGCAAGAGACTTCTTGATGAATTATGGTTTGCATGAAGTCAATCATGATGGTTGATAAAGAAGACAATGTGAAAATGATTGGACTTCTGATAAGGTCACGCAGAGATTGAAATTATGAGATGTCCATGCACATCACATTGTATCAGAAGATGATGATTCTAAAGTTGTTCCTTCAAAGAATACATATCACGATAGTGGAGTTTGTGGTGACGGTAGAAGAGATGTTGAAGGATTCAGAGCACCGAGAAGAAGTGTTTTTGAGGGGATTGTTCTTGTTGAAAAAGCAAACCAATGACACACAAATTTTTTGAAAAATGGGATTTCATGATGGAATGTCGAGTTCAAGAGTTGTGGTTAATGATCTATGTTTGTTTCAAGAACGTCGACAGAGGAATGAATGATCTAGAGGCGGTACAAAAATAGCAGATACAAGGTGGCGCCGTTTTCCAGTGTTTTCCAAATTTCAGGGCCTCAAAATCAAAAAATGAAGAAAAGTGATTTTGGAAAAGGGACTTGCACGCCGTACACTTGAAGGATAGGAAACTTGTGCGCCACATGTTTTTGAGGATCAGAACATCAAAATATGGAAAATGGATAAGGGTCACACAAGTGTTGGTTAGGTCACGCAGGTGGACTTGCACTCCGGTACCTAGGAGGATTGGAACTTGTGCGCCAATTGTTTTCCAAGAATAGAACATCAAAATATGGCTAAGGAAAGAAGGACGGGCATGTATTGGTTGGGTCGTGCAAGTTAGTTGCGCGACAGAGGCTAGGCGAGATGAGCTGCGCGCCGCGACTTGCGCGCCGCCGCGCAGGGGGTCCAGATTGCCTATAAATATAGGTCGACCCCTCCTCATTTCTTACGAAGGTCAAGACATAGAGATTGTTCAAGCTCTCTTAGCATAGGTGATTGAGCCGCGCTAGTGGTAGTTGGGTCGTGCAAGTAGAGGTTGCGTGCCGGTTGTTGGTTGCACACCCAAGGCGGTTTGGGAGAGAATGGAAGTGGGACGCGCAAGTTTGTAGTTGGGGAAGGAAGCATCAAGCAGGTGCTTTGGTGTCACTTGCACGCCGATTTAGACATGCACGCCGAGGACTTGCGTGCTATATTGGGACTTGCGCGTCTGGCTTGGAGAAGCACGCCAGGTATTGCTAAAGCCCGTCGGTCTGTTTGGAGCTGCACGAAAGCCGGGAGATTGCCCAATACATTCGGTGCAAAGTGAGATTGAAGAAGAGATCTCATGCATACATGGTGACCTGATTCTGATGATGACATGTAAGCTGAGCATCATTTATTGAGCAATCACATAAGTGATTGTGATTCAGGAAAACGAAGACAAGGGGATCTAGTGCATTCATTCATTGCACTAAAGAAGAAGGATTTAACTAAAAAGAGCATCAACTCTGAACCATGATGCAAGAAAAGTCTCATGCTGAATAGGAGACAAAGAAC
The DNA here is from genome assembly GCA_963277665.1 of Viscum album. NCBI lineage: Eukaryota > Viridiplantae > Streptophyta > Magnoliopsida > Santalales > Viscaceae > Viscum > Viscum album. The sequence continues at coordinate 359,323,834 of OY728156.1, read as the reverse complement.
TTCAATGCACATCTATTAAAGAGACCTTCACGTCTATAAACTAAGTGGGACTTCACCAACAGAAGTGAGCCAGGGGGAGTCAATGGGAGTGACCCGAGGGACGCAGTGAGCTATCCCAAAACCTTTGTAAAAGCAGTGAACCTGGGACATAGTGACTGTGCCCGAACCTTTGTATTCCACAACTAGTGAAGATTAGTGGATTTTGGTATGACCGGAATCTTGTAGGCGTATGATCCTTGGACGTAGCCCTTAGTGGTGAACCAAGTAAAATTGTCATGTTATCTCTTTGCATGTGAATGTTTCATTTCTGATCATATCCATCATACAGGTTTAATTAGTTCCTACCAATGTGGGAACAAGATCCACAACTTTAAGAAGAAAAGGTTGACACCCTGATTCACCCCTCCCCTCTCTGGGTGTCCCGGGGTCCTATAATATTATTATAGAGGATACCCTTGTATTGGTAGTGTCGAGTCAATATATTTTCTTCTAGGATTGTTGTGTTATAATCCCTCCACTAATGAATTTTCTTGTTGAATTGATTCATAGATGTGAGGATTGATTCTATGACACCCGTTGTTTTCATTTAATTACTCATTTCTGGTGGAACCTAATGTGAGTGTGTGTAACCCAATTATTAGCTAGGAAGTTCCGTCATTAGTTTATACTATGTGAACTGTATTCATCACATTTTAGAAATTGATTTATAAATGATTTATAAGGACCAATATATGGGTTTGGAAATTGTTTTTTATAAAGGATGGGGATTTCCTTGATTTGGTGAAAGAAAAGGAATTTTTTAATGAATTGTAAAATGGATTTCTGAAATGTATTTGAAATCACAATGGAGAAAAAATTGTTTGGAAAACATAGCACATGGGAAGCCTTGGGTACTATGTTGGGAGGTGTTAATTAGGACCATTATCCATGTATTTTTGGGGCTGGGTCCCTTATGGAGTATTCCTAGTTCCCTAGGCTTGTTATTCTTGGTACTTTTTTTTTGAAATTTTGGGGGTTAACACTTGGGGTGTTCCTATATTATTTGGTTTATGTTCTATGAAATTTAGTGCACACAAGTCACTGATTGTGGTATGTGTCGTTTTATTTCCTAACCATAGTGATCCATGTTATAATGTTAAATTTGATTCTGATTTGTATTGGATTTATATGACATGTGATGTTTTATTAGGTTTGATTAGTCTTCTTGATCTATATGAAATTATTTGAAATTATTTTACCTAATTTATTTAGATTTATGGAAAATGGGATTTTTTTTTCAAATCTTCAAAGATGAAAAATGTTTTAATATTTTTGATGTCTTTTTTTCTTTAGATTTCACCATGTTAAGATTATTGTACAAATAATTTTTTTGGAGCACCTGTTTGGGATCTTACTGAGCCTATTAGCACACTCCATAGGCTCCCATTTAGTGATGCGTATACCATTGTATGTATTTTGATGATGGGGAAGGAAAGGAACCATAGTGAGGATGTTGGGTTTCTATCATCTATGTTTATATAGCTTTTTGTGAGATTTTGGGAGTTTTCCACACAATTTAAAGGAGTATTTAGTTAATATTTTAGTAATTATTTGATGTTATAATTGAATTTTGGGATGTTCCTAATACTTTTGAGTTATTTCATTTTCTTCTTTCTTCATTCAATTATGGAATATGTTTTTCAGCTCTCTACTTATACCTCATATATATATATATTCCTTGTTTTTAATTTTTTTTTGAGAAAGAATAATAACCTCTAGTTTTATTTTGATGCTCAGGTTTTCATCTACAGCTCAGGGGGACTTGGAACATGATTCAAGTATATTGAAATTCTGTGTGGGTACTAGTCTGAGAGTGTATATGTGTAGGTTTCTCTATAGTTTTATATCAAATTAGGTTTATCTTGAATATTTTTGTCTTGGGATGTTTGGTAGATTGAAGACTAAGATTTTGGGACTTGGTACATAGTTTTTTGGTGAGTGTCTGAATTGATATATTCATAATGAGAAACCAGTACCATGGGATGTTGGTATTTGTGTCTCCAATCATGTGTTATTCATCTTAATAATTTTTCTTTATTATTGTTTTCTGGTTTGAAAAAAAGTTTTCTTATTGTATGATATTTTTATATTTTGTGTTGTTTAGAAGTATGGTTATGAGAAGTGTTCCACGGGTTCCTCAAGGGTGTAAAGTAGATGATTCTTAAGGGAATCCACCACTAGATCACAATAATATCAAGGTTATCATGAATTCATTTCATGTACTCGATAAAAATATCTCAAGATTATAGAATGTCATTAGTCATGTAAAATATGGAGCTTGAGGAATGAGAGATTGATCACAAGAGTTATTATTCTAGAACCAACCATCTTTTAAGTATAAAAATAAACCACAGGGGGCAAAGGATTAGATGGATAAGGATTATAAGATCTTTTAATACTTGGATAAACTGAATCATATTAAGGTAACATGTGTGGAATCCAAACATGAGGCTCCCAACAAATGATGGTGGGATTCTATTATAGAGGCACATAGGCATATGGGATTTGACTGGAAGGGTTTCTAGACTCTATTTTTTATATATTTTTATACAGAGTATCTAATTTTGGAAAAGTATTTCATGTTCTTAACAATACATTAGGAAGATAATTCTATGTCAACATACACTAAGGAGTTTTTTTAGTTGGTTATTTTTTTTAGAGGTAGTAAAGAATGACCAAAAGAATGCTTAGAAGTAACTACAAATTTTATGAATGGATATTAGATCATATGTATTTATATTGAATCTTTTTTCTTATGTAGATACAATAGACTAGGAGATTATTTAAGAGATGAATATTATAAGAAATATTGGATTTTATTCCCCTTATCTTCTATCCAATGACATTTTCAGTTGTGTGAATGGGAAAAAATGGAAGTGGCAAGTTCATTATAGAAATGGTGGATGTGGTCCGTAGTTAGAGTCCCCCTACACACATTCATTTATGGAATGCTATGTTCCCTTGACTTACTGTTATTTTAGAAATGTTGTGAACACCATATATTCTTGTCCGACACTTGTGAAGTGTGCAAATATTGTGGGCGCTACAATTATTTATAATGAGTTATTTAGGATATGTATATGTCTTTCCAGAGTAATGTATTTTTGATGCCAAAAGATACTAGAAACAGTCAAATACTTCATAGATGATATGTCTCCTTCCATCGGACATAAGAGTGCAGTAAATTCAAATAATAGATGAGTTTTTTATGGAGGAAGATGTCGGTCTACTGATAGTGAGAGGAAAAATTATAATTAATCATCAATAGAAATTTCATTATTTGATAATAGTGTTTAAAATCACTTATAATTTGAAATATTATTGATTTTATTAAGATTACCATGGAGATAATTTAATTGGTTATAGAGTAAGAGGCACCTCTTAGGAATAGGAATGAGTTGGTGTTTCTATGTCATTCTTTTTTGCTATTGATAGCTGATGTGGTGTTATTCTGGGATCTTATTGTCCACGATATCAATTTTTTTGATGGAAGCATTGGGATAAATAGGATTATCACTCACCATTATATGGTTTATTTTTATCATCAGTATGTCTCATTTCATGAAGCTTATGGGATATCTTGGTGTTTTAGGGCGAGTGTGATCCAAGGTATGATCATATTGGACTGTCCCACCTAGTGCTTCTAAGTTTGTTGTCTAATTTAGTATTTGAAACTGATGGATTTGCTTCTATTGATCTGCTTGCTATTTTTTAGATTTTTCCGACATTTTCCCAAATTATTTCTCTATCCTTCTTTTAGAGAGGGAGGTATAGTTCATGGTTGAACTAGTCCCATATACACTTCTGATTTCAACACCTTATCATTTTATGGAACCAATGGATATGAAAGAGCTCATGATTAAGTTCGATGATATTTTTTACCCTAGTGTTTACCCTTGGGAATTCACTGCGCTTTTTTAGGAAGGAAGATAATTTACATAGATTATGATTATATCATAAAAGGTTGAACTGGTTAATAGTTAACAACGTGTATCCTTTTCCTCAAGTGGATAAATTATTTGAATTTTTAAATGGGTTAATTTAGTTTTGGAATATTGATATTTTGTTGGGTAAACATCAACTATAATTTCAAGATTATTATATACTGATGATAACATTTAAGATTAGATAGAACCATTACACATATATTGTAATGCTATTTTTCTTAATAATTATCCTTCGGTTTTCTTTGATTTGATGAATTAGATATTATATGAGTATTTCCACACTTTTTTAGTAGTGTTCATGGATTAGATTTTGGTTTATTAGTTATCTGAGAGTGTAAACATCCTCCTTTTGTGTTTAGTCTTATAGAACATTAAGATTCACCATATGTGTTGAAATATTTCAAAATTTTATTTCTAAATGCAAGAGGTGGAGTTCTTCTAAAATGTGAATTTTTAGATTGACTTACTAGTCGATTTGATAAGGTGAAAGAAATATTATCATGGGATAAACCAGTTAATATGTTTTAGATTTATAGCTTCCTTGGTCTTTCTATATATTATTTATTGTACATCATGTATTTCAAAAATTTGTAATAACCACTGATAAATATTACCAGGATATGTGTGAAATTCATATATGATGTGAGATTTCCTTATCCCTTCAGTGAGATGAAATAAATTTTCCCATCAACAATTATCTTGATCTATCCTTTTCTACACAAGGGGCATGTGGTTTTTTATTCTTCTTTTGCTAGTTTGGGTTTTGTGAAAATGTTGGCTAATCATGTGGTGGATTATGGCTCCAACTAGATTTGACTATAGGAGATAAATTTCTCCCCTTTGGACATAGATATTATTACTAATATTTATGAGCATTAGTGTTGGTGAAACTATATTGTTAGGGAGAGGTTAATAGTGATTTATGACCATAAGAGTATAAAATATGTCGTTCTCATAAATAGTTGAATATAAGATATTGTTAGTCAGTGGACTGTCTTCAGAAGTTTAAATATAGATTAGATTACCCCCAGGGAAAGTGAGTTTTATTACTAACACTCCTATTAGGAAAATACTATCACAATGTTTTAAGGAATTGAAGGAATAGTAGAACCATATGAGGAACTTCACTTAGGTGCCCCTAGATGCCCAGGAGGTTGTTTCAGGTATGGTTCTGTTTAGTGATATGTGAACATCATATTTTCCTTATTAAATCTAACACATTCAATAGTAGGATAACAAGTTAAAAGTAATTCAACAAACCATTTGTGGTGTAGAGAGTATTTCAGGTTGGTCTATCTCTTCATATGGTATTATCTATTTTTGGGATTGGGTTATTATCCCAATATTTGTGAGGGGATTTGTTTTATTTTTATTTTCAATAGTTATTCATGCAACGTTTTCCTGGAAAACATAAAGATTTATCATGACATGAGAAATAAATTTAGGTGGTTGGTTATGAATCATGAAATTATAGATCACGTTTCCTACTATTAAACATTCTAACAGTTGAAGACAGAGCATCTAAAAGATTATAGTTTTCTCTATCCTCTGTTGTTTTTGAAATGGTATGAGGTATCCATGGACATTGTTGTTGGATTACCATGAACTCCCCTAGGGAGTAATCCTATTTGGGTAGTGATTGATTTCAATAAAGAGTCTTCTAAATTCATTTCATTCAAGGAAACCAATAATATTGAAGATCTCGGTTGTTTGTACATTTAAGAAATTATGAGGTTACATGAGGTTCCTTCTACCATTATTTTAGATAAGGATCCAAAGTATACTTTAAGGATTTAGTGAAGTCCCCAAAAGGCTATGGGGACTTAGGCCAGGTTGAGTACATATTATCATCAATATAAAAATTATTAGATGATGTGTGCCATTCAGATCCTGAAGGATATAATAATATGCCCCAAACCTGTGCTTCTGATTCTGTTTATAAAAACATACTAGGTACATAATTTTTTTTAAAATAATTATTTTAAATATTCATGGTACAATATATAATCAAGGATCTCTTATGGTATAAGTTCTATAGAATTTTAAAACACTATATAATTTATGATATTTTTAAAATAAATAAATAAAATAACCAGTTCTCTTCAAGTGTGATAACTCCTTAAATGAAGTCATCCATTTTAAAACGTCTATGATACATGTAAAAAATATTTTAATAGCATGGGATGAGCATAAAATTTCCTAGTAAGGGGTTTTTAAACCTGTGAAAAATATTGTTCTGCAATCATTTTTCTAAAAACAATATAAAAAATTTTATATCAAATATATATATTTATATATTGAAGATATAAAATACATTAAAAAATATTTCAAAGACACATATCATTATAAAAATCCTTCAAAAATATTATTTAAAATTTTTTTGGATTTATCCTTAAAAAATCATTTGAAAATAATAATTCTTTTATTTATTAAAAAGATACTTGACATATCTTTTAGAACCCTTATGGCCACATAGTAGTATCACTGATGGTAAAACATCCCATTGATGTTTCTAGTTTACTCCCCTTTCAACATTTTATTATTTTATATGAATGCATTGAATTTAATTTTAAGGAAACATTTTATTTTATAAATATTAATCTTTTTTATAAATAAACCATTAAAATGCATTGATAAATAAACATGATAATGATGAAAATAATTTAACATCCTTAATAATTTATCAAAATATATATTTTTTACATGATACTTTAGATTATAGAGACATCTACGAATTTAATAAAGTCACAAGAAAAATTTTAACAGACCTTATTAATTATGTTTAGAATAAAGGATTTATTAAAATGCAAGGAATGTTAATGATCTGCATAATATATGGTCATTCTATATGCAAATGAAACATAAATAATTTCAATTATCATAAGATGATTGTTTATAAAATATTATTTAATATACCTTGCTACCTAAAAATATTGAATTTTCATTTGAATATAATACTCATGTATAAATTAGTTATTAATAGATAATATTTATTATTAATAACAACAATATTATTCCCTAAATATAATACTAAATAAATTATACACAATAAATTAATTTTCAATTTGAAAACATGATTCACCATTGTAAAATAGTAAATTTTAAAAAAATATAAATTTTTAAATATTAGAGTAAAAGATAATCAAAACGAGTTTTGATAATAATAAAATTTAAAATATAAATACCTTGTAATTTTTTTGAAAAACATAAAATCATGAAATGAATTACTATAAAATTAACACTCTTACCTTTGGAACACGACCTTTAAAATTTTCTTAGACATTGGGAATGATTTATTATTAATAGAAAAACACATAAAAAGGGGGAAAGGTGTTACTATCACCTTCTATTGAAGTCTACCTCACTAGATTACTATGCCAAAGTATATATCTCATCACTCCTAACTCACACAGAATTTAACATTTGAATGAATTACCATCAGGGAAAATGTACTTTATATTGTAGTTATATTCCTTGAATGTTGTGCGAAAAATTTTATGTAGTCATTACTGTATATTTATTATAAAACTATTGTTTGAAAAAAATAGTATTTGATTCAAGAGTATCAAAGAGGATGTCAAAAAATGGAAACAAAAATCAAATTTTTTGTGTATAAAGAAGAATAATAAATTATTTTTTAATTAAAACACCGATCTACATCCAAACAGAAAACCAGATGGTACAATAAATAAGACACTGATTTTAGATAATGCATACACTCGAAGGTGGAATAAACAATATTGATAATAGTGAATCCATACCTAAATTCTTAACAGATGATACAGAAATATTTTTCCCATTTAATATCATTATTTTATATATCCATAGAGACATCAGGAGGAAGATAAAACCAAATTAACAATGAACAATAAATTTAATAAGCTAATTTAGATGCCAAATGAAAAAATACATTAACCTATAATACTTATGTACATAAGAAAAGTAGGGGAGGAAGATGACATGATCATCTCATACTCAATTTTCTCCATTTGAGTTCAAAATCTTATTTTCCCTCAAACCTTTTACTGGTCAAACCTATAACATAACTCCCAAATATGAAACCCAAATGTGCTCATTATCCTAGAACAAAAATCCACAAATCCAAATCTAAATTTCACTTAGATATCTAAAAATTGAATCACTATATAGTGGATGATCCTCTTTTCTCAAGCCCTTATCCAGACTTATCCTCCTTCAAATACCTTGGGTGAAAAAAAATCATTGCATGGAGTGCCCTAAAATATGAAACCATCAAATTATTTCCCCAAAAAAATTATGTGGACCCTCATTTATAGTAACCAAAAATCTTAAATGAATAATCATATTTCAAATTTATTTCTGGTCTATTTATTCATTTATAAAATATTATAAAGATATAAAATATTCTATCATTCATATTTTTTCATAATTCCTTATTATATATATTCAAAAGGTCATATATTTTATAAAAAAAATTTTAACTTATGTATGAATAATAATTTTTTTATGAAATTTTTATATTATAACAATAATAATAAGACTCACATTTATTATTAATTATTACTATATTTAATGCATTAATTTTTTTACATTTAATTTAAAATATGTTTTATATCAAAATTTATGTATATTCCATTTTTTTCTTAAATGTTATATCACAAATTATAATAATTTCAAAATATTAAATTGAATTTAATATAGAATTTATATAAAATTACATGTTAAAATTAATTTATATATATTTAGGTATCTTAAATCAATTTTTAAAGAGTTTAATTTGTTTCATCAATGAAAAATTATTCTTCATAACTATTTTGTTGATCAAATTTATCATTGCTTTCAGGTTAACATATTTTTTCTTATTTAAATGATACCGGTTCGTTATATTGGGATTATTTTTAATCCAATATTCTTAAATTCTAATTAATTAAAAAATTCTTATTAAATATTAAAACTATTATATTTCTTTCAATTATAAATTAAACCATTTAATCAAATATTTATATAAAATGAAACATAGATTTTAATTTTTGACACGTTACATTTTTTCCCTTTAGATGGATTTGACTTTCATAATTTATATGTCAAAATTAATAAAATTATGAATTTCCATCTTCAGATTTAGAACAATTGGAATTTTATATTTTGGGGGGTATATATCTTCTGCGATGTTTAAGAGAATGTTCTATCTTGTACATTTATTTCCCAAAAATAGATAAACCAAATTTCCAAAGTTGTTAGACCATTCCTATAACACAAAATTTAATGCCCTAAACCCATGATTCAAGATATGATGCTTTAAACATGATATGTATATATATATATATATATATATTTAATGTATTTAAAATGTATATAGTACATTATATAATCGAGGATATTTTCTGGTCTAGGTTTTAGAGAATTTTACCAAACTATACAATTTATTTGAGATGTATGAAAATAAATTAAAATACCTTATTCACTTTATGTGTGCTAACTCTTTAAATGAAGTCTTCCATTTTATAACTTTTAATATAACTTTTAAAAATAATTAAAAAATAAGGGATGAGAATAAAATTTCCCGATAAGGGGTTTTAAAACAATTGAAATTATTTTATAATATATTTTTTTTAAACTCATTAATACATTTTAGACCAAATATATTTATATATTTCTATTTTATATGTCATATAATTATCAAAAATATTTTAAAAAATACATATCATTTTAAAAATACATTAAAAAAATTTATTTATTTATTTATTTTTATCCTTAAAAATTCTTTTTAATAGAATAATTTTGTTATGTTATAAAATGATACTTGACAGATCTATTGAAACCCTTGTGTCCACTTAGTAGTATCACTAATGGGATGATGTCCTCTTGATATCTTGAGTTTACTCGACATTCCCAACAATATTATTGTTCATGAAGGTGATAAATTTAATTTTTAGATTTTTTTCTAAAGGACAATAATTCTCATAAATAACCAATTAAATAACTTTCCAAAATATACTCGATTTATTTTAAATCTAAACATAATTTTATAACCTCACTACTTTTTTGAAAGTCAATTTTTTAGTGTGAAACTTTAGATTTTATAGAAATTCATGAATTTGATTAATTCAATTGAAGAAATTAAATATACATTATTAATCTAATTTAAAATAACAGATTAAATAAAATGAATGGAATTTTAATTATATGAATAATAAATGTTTATTAATTATGAAAATTTTAAAATCCTTAACATCAATTCACATATAATTACATTTTATTAAATATACTTTAATATACATTGATACCATGAAAATATTAATTTATTTTTAAAATAGTACATACACAAAAATATTTTATCAGATGATATTATTTTTTTAAAAATAATAATCTATTATACCACACATATAATTTGTAGAAAATTATTCAGAAAATATTAACTTGGAATTTTAATACATAATTTCCTTTTTTGAATATATATTTAAAAACACATAATTTTTTAAATATAGGAGTGAATTACAATCAAAATAAATCTTAAAAATAATAAAATAAAAAATATTAATACATTATATATTTTTTATAAAAAAACAATCATAATATCACTTCCTATGAAAGAACTCTCTGGCATATGGAACATGACTTAATATTTTCTTTGACACTTGATATGATTTATTCTCAAGGAAAAAAATTAAAATACAAAAAAACAATGTTACGGTACACTCCAGTGGTAGTCTTGCTTGCCATATTACCTTTTCTGACTTCCACGCTTGTTACACCCCACTCACTGGTTATATGACATTTTAATAGATTTTTATCGAGTAAAGGGTGATTCATATAGTTGTTATAATATTGGAAAATTGTACTTAAATTTGAATTATGTTATAACTGTATATTTATTTCAAATCCTATTTTTTTTAAATATTGTTGGTGTAAAGAGTATAGAAAAATATTTCAGAAACTGATATTAAAAACAAAATTAAATGTATGAGAATAAGAATAATATATGAAATTTATTTGTATTCGAACTTCGATCTGTATCCAAATAAAAAACGAGAAGGTTTCATGAATAATAAACCAACATAAGATAAAACATATGCTCTATAGAAGAATGAAAAGATTGATAACATGGACTATCAGTATAAATAATTGAAAAATGATGTATAAATCATCTTCTAATTTAGTATATTTATTTTAAATAACTAAAAAAATTTAACGAGGAATAGAAAACCAAATTGTTGATGAAAAATAAATTAAATAAAAACATTTGAACACCTAATACAAAAATAAACATCCCTACAAAATATATTAAAATTGAAAAAATAAGAGGAAGATGATGGAAATAACAACTCATGATCGATTAACTCCATCGAATCTTGATACCCTCTTGATACATGAACCTTCCTCTGTCAATCCTCGCTCAAAACTCTCAAAGATAGAACCCATATGAACCTAGACTTATGGAATATAAAACCTCTAAATTTGACTCCATTTCTCTCAAATCTCCTAAAATTGAAGCCCCATTCATTGGTTAATCCTCTTTTATCAAGCCATCATCCATGGGAAGATGTGGGAAAAGAAATTTTGGTGGGAAAAAGACCTTTTCATGATATTTTGGGGAGGATTTAACATATATATTATAATCTAGTTATATCTTAGAGTCCATAGGTATATTTTGTGGATCAGCATCATCTACTATTGTAGTTTTCCCTTACTGACAGGTTTTTCTTGATAGTTCCTCGTCTATGGGGTCACCATCATGTTGGAGAGTAGGGAATGTTGGTTTCGAGATATTTTGGACTATTTGAAGTCACTGAATGGAAGGGGAATGTTACTTATTAGTTGTCATTTCTGATTCAGTTTAGGGGAACTCGTTATATTTTCTATATACCATAGCTCAGAAAATACCATCATGAATACTCTCAAGTTTTAAGGTGGGAAGAGATTAATTTGATGCTAGACATTCTTATTGGGGAGTACCCAGTATAGATCGTTGATTCTAAAGTTGATTTATTATATTGGATGTCTATCCACCTAGTTATAGTGTTATTCCACCATGGTTAGAATTCTCACTAGAATTAGGAGCATTATTTTATGATGATGGAGCAACGAAATCTTTTATTTTTTGGACATCATTCTTCCACATGACTTCCCAAGAATGGAAATTACAATGGTGGGGTGTTTGTAACCTCATGTTACCATGTTTAGGTATTTTTCAACTATCTTGTTGTTTACTTATTTATTTTGGTGCATGTTTGAACTCTCGAGGATGGAGATCATTTTTTAGTGGAAATAACCTAATGTTTAGGGATTCTTGTTTTTTCAAATTAATTTTATCTAGTTATTGACATGTTAAACGATTTTTCAGTTTCTTATTGATTTTATAGAGCACTAAGACTGCTTTGGGGCCATTATGTTGAATCTAAAGTTTTTACTATCTATTGGGAGATTACATTCCATTTAAATATCACATGAAATGCAATAGTTTTATAAACAATGTTATATGTTCACATCTTGTATTAGTTGTCAACAAGATGATGTGACTTCAATTCAAGGTCTGAAAAGTTTACACATTGTGAGAAATTTATGGGTTGTGAAAAAATATACTCATGTTTTTTAATGGGTGTAATAAAGATGTGATGAAAAAGTACAATATATGAATGTTTTAGATGATATAAAAATATTACATATAATTTATTGGTAAAAATGAATATTTTTAATATTAGGTGATGAGAGTTTATTTTCTTTGGGATTCATGGATTACATGATGAGAAATGGGATTACATGCCTTGTAATTCTCATTAATTGTCTTTTTAGGTAACTGAATAGTTGATTTTTTATTTCATCCGGCCACAACCCTCTTCACTCTATACCTAGGTGATCTTTTATGTGATTTTAGAGACACTTGACCATTTAAAATTGTTTTTCTCAATGATTGATGGTCATCAAAATTGTGGTGAATTTCTCTAGAGGAGTAATCCTTACACATATTCATTATCATTGATTATAGTAGAAACATTGTGTTGAGTTATTAGATCCATTATTTATGATGATTATCATCTTGATACTATCTTAATATATCATATTATCTTCCTGTAGAGGCTAATATAAGTGATAGTTATGTTGTCTCAAGCGAGTTTCTTGAAGGAATGTTGTTATCTAACCATTTAACCATCTTCTGTTCTTGCTATGTTAATTTTGATATGTGATATTGATTTAAGGGCATCTGGTATTGTATTATTATTCATCATAGTTAGTGGAACATATTGCGAGTGTGTACGACCTGATTTTGAGGTTGGTGGTTCCATATCTATTCTAGGTTCGGTGAACAATATTTCTCTTGTTTTGTAATCTGTTTTAAAAATGATTTGGAATGATTGATCTATGTGTATGGAACCATGTTTTCAATGAATTATGGGGTTTCCATTATTTTTGTAAAATAAAAGTTATTTTTCAATGGATTATGAAATGGATTTTTGGAATTAGTTTTAATGAATAATTGAGATGAAATAGTTTGGAAAACATAGTATGTGGGAAGCCATAAGTACATAGGTGAAAGGAGTTTCTTAGGGTTATCATTCATTTATTTCTGGGGTGTTTAATTCGGGGTGTTCCTTTATCCCGAGGACCGTTGTACTCGGGAATCAATTGAAAATTTTGGGGTTCACTAATGGATATTTCCTCTATTTTATGTATTATGTGATAAGTATATGAGTATTCTATAGTCATTTATTATAGTACAAACAGTTTACTAGCCAGACCTATAGTGACCCTTGGCCTTATGTAACTTGTAATTCCAATTTCTATTTTATTTGAGATTATATGTGATGTATGATTTTATTTGATTGTACTTCATGATGTTTAAAAAATTTGTTAAAATATTTTACCCTTTTTATCAGTCCTTTTGTTTCTATATGTTGCATATATATGCCGAATTGTTACTTCTGGTGGCGACAAATATTTCCCTTTGGTTGTTTTTCTGATTCCTGGGTGCTGGTCACGAGCTCGCATAGATCAAAAATGCTCTTCGAGTTTGAGGAAATTTAGTTTGGGTAATTGTTTGATAGGGTATTCATGTTGGGATGGACATATCCAAGATTACTAAAGTAAAAAAACCTAGCTCACATTTAAGTAAAGGAAAAAAGAGTATTTTATATCCCTATTCTCATATTAGATTTATTTCAATAAATTTTTAAATTTAAATATGATTTATTTTATAGGATAATGAAAGTGACATTTATATTTTCAACTCAACATGCTAGAGTAAATAACAAGGGTATATATCTTCATTTCTCTTTTTCTTTAGTTGCATATATTTTGATTTTTTTGACTTTAATAATGCAGTGAAATTCATGTGTGAGGGTTATCTAACCCATATCATCCTTCTCTGTTTATACTCATATCTATATCAAATATTCTCCCTAAGATCATTATTCCCAACGATTTCTTGTATGTGTATCATGTGGTTATTCTCTTGATGTTTTCTTGATAATAAAATTATATTGATTCATATATAATCCTTTTGTTTTGAATTTCATTCATACCACCCGATCTTTGACGCATGAGACAGATAGAGGTGGTTGATTCAGATGGTTAGGATCAATATACAAAACATAAACATCACTACCAATAAATAAATCAAAATCTATAGTATATGGTGATCATAATTAATTGTTATGAGGTATAGAGTTCATCATAGTGTGTTAAAAAGTTTAGTTGAGTTTTAAGAGTATCATGGGAGAGTGTGTCTTACAACACTGAATAAGATAATATGATAAATAGTAATGTGTCTTGAGAAATATCATAGCATCATTAATATATAGTTTTATGATTCCCCCAACTACTCTTACATAGCCTTGAGGATTAATAAGTAAATTTTTTAATGGATTAATTTAATCTTAAAAGACACTAGAATTTTAATTTTTTCCTTACAGAACAATTATCTCGACCGTGGAATAAGTATTTCATAGAAATTTATTGTTGTGCTTAATTATATCAAACAAAAAAAGATAAGAAGACTCTAAAATAGCCACTCGGAGATGGGATTTCCTCAGACACAATGGTTCTAAAGTAGGATTACAATTATCTATTGTTTCCTAAATATTAGTTACAACTATATAGAATACAAAAAATCAATTTAATCACATGTGAACCAAAAAAATAAACAATAGATAAATTGGAAGGTATATCCATTCAAATTTATTTCAAAAAATCAAAAAAATTAACATTAAAAATCTATTTTTAAAATATTCTGAAAATAAGCTCATTATTTACACTAAAAATTGAAAATGATGTTATTTACAATAATATAATAAAATATGTATATTCAATATACTTAAATATATACTAAAAACCAGAAACATTATGGGTAAATCACTCCCCAACCCTCTAATTATTCTGTATCATCAACGAATGACTCTTAAAAACAATATTCATCTAGAATCCATTCCATCACATTTATTATTTTCGTTTAAGGAATGTCAAATTTTTACTATTTAAGTAAATATCAATATTAATATGTAATCACCATTTTAATTCAATATTTCATATTTTATGTCTTACTTCCTAATTTTAGAATCATTTTATTCACCACTATGCGATTAATTTAGATAAATTGATTTTCCTTTTATTCATTCAAGTTATGTATTCACCTTAACTTCTATATATCTGAAAAACCCAAAACATATTCACATAATATTATATAATTAATTCTTGGGAATATAACATATTTAGTTTCTTAGGGAATTTTATTTTCCAAACACTCAATGTTTTACTAAACTTTTATTAATCTTATATTTGGATCACAAAAGCTCATACAACTCCAATGTGAATGAATTTATATAATTGGTTGTTTTTTAATGATTCCATAAATTAATAATTTCTTATTATTTTATCCAATCAAAGGAAAGCTCCCCAATCCATTTTATGCATAATTAATTCTGATCCACATAAATTTTTATCCAATTAATAATTATTTCTCAATTTGCAAGCAATGAAATCCATATTTTTTTAGTGAATCATGTAACCCATAAAACATGAAAACTAGATATATATAAGTAAAAGACATTAAAAATTGAATGAAAAAAATAAAAATAAAAAATAACTGATATGCATTGTATAACCCTCATACATGAATTTCACTACATTGTTAATTTATAAAAATTCAAAATACAGGTAACCAAAGAAAAAGTGAGATGGAGAGATACGATGTTGTTATTTACTATAGTTTTTTGCATTAAAAATAAAAATGTCACTTTCAATATCCTATAAAATAAACTAAAATAAAATTTTATTCAAAAAAAATTAAAATGAGAAAGGGTAGCTAAAATATTCTTTGGTCCTTCCCCTAAAATGGAGTTAGGTTTCTTACTATATAAATCTTATATGTGGGAAGCCTGACCTAGTTACCCTCTCAAATAAATTTTAACATACTCAAATGGCATTTACCATCACCACAGGTAAGAGGCAATCACCCAGGCATCAAACAAAAACTAGGGGGAATGACATTTCCCAAACAAAAGTGACAACATGGAATATATATGCGACATATAGAAACAACATGACATACCTTTAAATAATTTATTTTTTATTTTTTATGCTTCACATGTCGTTAAATTGATTTTTGGGAATCAAGATAGTAGTAAATCAAATTGAAGAAAGAATAGGTAATAGTAATATTAACTCAGAACAACTGTGTCTGAGTTAATCCCATCTCCAAGTGGCTATTTAAGAATCCTCACATCTACTGTCTCTAAATATAATTAACCGCTATAATAAATTTCTATAGAAGAGTAAGTCCTTGGACTAAATAAATGTTTTTTAAGTAAAAAAATTAATATTCTAAGATTTATGTATGATTAAAATCCTCCCTTAAAATATTTACAAAGTAATTCTCAAGGCTATATAAGAGTTGTTGGGTTAAATCAAAAACACATATATAAACACCTATATGAGATTTTTCAACACACAATACTATTTGTCATATTATCTTCTTTAGTTATATAAGAAACACTATTCAATGATACTCTAAATACTAATCTTAACATCTTAACTCATTCGAATGAACTCTACACCTTGTAACCATTGTCTATTATCACCATATGCTATAGATTTTGATTTAACTATTTGTAAATATTGTCATGTTTTGTAACTTAATCCTGATCATCTAAAGCACCCACACCCATCAGTCTCATGCATAAGAGATGTGGCTACGTGAATGAAATTTAAACCAAAAGTATTATCTATGAATCAATATTCTTTTAAAATCAAATAAAATACCCATAAAATAACCACGTTTTAGTCACCCATGAAATGTTTGGGGACAATGATGTTGTGGAGAATATTTATAATGGATAAGATTATAAATGATTATCATAGGAAAAAATGAAACCATTCATCTGTGATATGTGGATTTCATCCCATGAATAGAGTATTCTAAAATGATATCAATAACTACAACATAAGACTACAAATAGAGAAAAATTCCTCTTATGTTGGGGTTCCTATTCACCTGGCACATGGTATTAGTCTAAAATCTACTTTATTTATTTTAATTATATTTTATTATTAATTGTAGGGTTGTTTTTTTATGTATTGAAGTTTTCATTCATATTCTTACCTCTCAAATATTATATAGTTAGGGAGTATCTAACCCATGGGTTTGATTCCCTAGAGAGTCTTAATGTCCTCTCGAATCACCATTTCTCAATTTCTATGAGTATTATATCATTTTTTATGTAGAAGTGGTATTGTAAATGTGTGGGTGAGGTGGGAGACAATATTCATGATAAATTGTTTACATTTTCACTTTGGAACTTACAAAATCTATTTCATTTTCCCTTACATATCTGATCCCACTTAAATTGTAATGAGGTGAGTTGAGTTGGGAGTATTGTACTTTGAGACTGGCTAGGATGCAGTACAATGGTCTAGATAATGTTTGTGTTATATTTTTCAATATGGAGGTGGTTGGATTGATTATTGAGGAATATTTCCATTGAATTTGGATGTCCAAAAATAGTCTTGGGAATGGTAATTCATGATTGGTTATGACTGTATAAAAAAATAATTTTTAGAAATATATTTTAATATGGTGATTATATGGATGAAGCGTAAAGATCAATATGATATCTACATTGGTATTCATTGTTTTGGTTTTATTTAATTTCTAAAACCTACATTCCTATATAATCACGGTTTTATTTAAATAATAAAATTATATATAAAATCATATATTAATAAGTGAATTAAGTGAAACTTCTATGTGGTAATATTCACAATATGACATTGGTTATCAACTATGAAATAGTATAAGTATTATCAATTATATTGATTTGATGCCTATTACTTGATCAAAATTATTTAAAACATTAATTCATGGTATTTAGGTATTTATTTTCTATATCCTTATCAACATATTATTATCCCTACACAACATTAATTTTAATTTATTTATTACACCTCTATACATTTGGTAATTATAACCCTCTAACTATACCAACCTCACTATGACACACCAATAACCAAACACACTAATACCTCTTCTAACTCAATAACATACCCAGCCACACCAGATTACCCAAAAAAATAAAAATTCATATTAAAAATTCCCATTAGTTAACTATTTATTTATCATTTAACCAAATAAATTTCTATTTATAAACATACCGAAACTATAACTAATTTATCATAGATCATATACAGTAACAAAAAAGAAGAAAGTATTTTCAAACAAGTGCATATATTTAAATTGTCGTATTCTACCCACTTTCATTGAATAATATAAATTTAAATTCTTCTTTAATTTAAAAAATTCTACATCCTTATGAAGAGAGAAGCTAAAATAAGATAAAACTATGTTGACAATGGTAAATAAAAGAGAGAATCTAAATTAGCATCTCAAATAAAACTCCAGAAATCACAACACAAGTAAGTGATATAATCCCATGATCAAACTACCATACACTAATGAAAATTGTGGCTTTATAAATACTTTCAAAAGGGATTTATCTACGCTTATAAACTGGTGATATTATGTGTGATGTTAAAATATAACATTTAGTAGTGATGTCTATCATTGTAAAATGGTTCCATTAATAATGGGGGTTTTATCATAGTTAGAGTTCATTTTTAACATCGGCAAAAAATTGATGTTAACTTTTAAAAAAATAAATAAATTTTCGCATACCACTAACACAACTATTCATAGATCGGACAATCCCCTTTCTCGGTGTTTCTAATACCCATCCTCTATCATGTGTGTTACATCTCCCAATCTGGAACTCCCTCACATGGTCAAAAAGAGTTGGTTATGAGACCTAAAGCACACCTCATCATACGATAGAGGTTTTCGACTAGTAGTTGGGGTGTAAATAATATAATATGGAGACTATTACTTATGGTATGTAGTGTCATATAAGTATAAAAATTTCATAATAAAATCGAAATATTAAAATAAAATACATAACAAATGAAAAAAGAAAAATCCAAATGAATAATATAATAAATAATAAAGGAATATTGTAATGACAAACTATAATGTAACTAAATTTCTGGATATTACAATACAAGAAAAAACTAGAAGACTCAAATAAAATACTCAATGTCCTGGGTCCCGAACCCCACATTGGTCCCATATCCAGGTTTCATCCAATCCATAAACAAGAAACCAGTTGCATGGTCATTTTCACTTGTCCAAACCTACATCCATGTAATCTTCCCAAGTACCAATTGGATGCCCGAATCGCGTGCGAGTATAAATAAATAGGATGACACTACCATGTCTAAATAAAACTATCCAGATAAGAAGTTTATGTAATAATGCGATAACTAGGGGTATAAATTAATAGAAAAATTAATAAAATACAAAAATAATTTTTTTTGGCTCCATGCCTAAATATTTATAAACATGTATTATGACCATGACAAGTACTACCATTTAATCAATTTAAATAATATTCTTTGGAATCATGTTATGATATACTGGAGAATGTCTTACGACCATTCTAATGACAACCATATAACCATAGTAGAGTCACAAAAATGAATTTGGGTCAAATCCATATAATCATTATAACATCTAGGATGAAGACATATAAGAATTACAATATGGGACTAGGTATATCCCACACTCTGTATGCATTATATCCTGGGTCTCGGCTGAGATAACTCAATATCAACATTACATCATATAATTGTGAATGTACTGTGGCTAAGTCCAATATATAAGCATTACAAAATCGAACAGAATACCATTCCCACATCATGGATATCACAATATCCCATCATAATTCTCAATTTGTAATAATGAAAATTAGCATTATTATTTTATCTTACACTTATAATTTTATTCACAATTGGTTAGAAATTCTACCAATAATTGATAATCCAAAATTTCAGGATTCTATAACAAGAAATCGCACTTGGCCACTTGTCTTTCTAAACATAATTTAATCCATTTTCCAATTCAATTATATTCATCGTATTCTAACCACATGGGAATCCGTGATCCAGTTAATATCTATTTGATAGAAAAGGACTTCAAATAACAGTTTCATTTTTTTATTTAAATAATTTCAGTGTATAAAATGATGGCTCAATCACAATATTTCATAAACCTAGATAATATCAAATCATAGGGTTATGATTTAGACACCCTGCCTTTAAACAATGATTCAACAACACTTCCCTCAGCCAACAATCACATGAAAGAAAGTGAGGATAATGAAAAATACATCCCTAGATAAAAAATGATCAAGATAAAAAACAACAACACATTAAATCATGGGATATCACCACAATATTTAGTGAATAAGGAAAGGAAGGAAAAAACCAAACCAAAAAGGATTACCATTGATTTCTCACAAAAAACGAGGTATCTATAAGGGATATTGTCATGAAAAAACCTCTTTTAGAGTTTACTAGGGTCAATATAAGATAATCTAAAGATGAGATAATGAGAATTTAGCTACACAAGAGGTTTAAAACAATAGGGTGGTAATTTACACATTGTGTAATGTGTTTACACATCTTGTGAATGTTTTTAAAAGAATACATTGAAAACCCCATCACCGAATATCTATTTTATTAAAACCTTCGAACAATTACATGACATATAATCTATTTACACTATGTGTAATTGTTTTTCTTTTGATTTGTCAGCAAATTTCCATTTTAAACAACACAAATTCCTTTTAAATTTTCTCAAATCAGCATGAACACATTAATATCATAACTCCATTAATTCAAAAAAGCATAAATCCATGAACATTAATTCATTTTCTACAAAAGGATGTCCTCACAGATAATATATGGACCATCTCATGTTTCCTCAGAACCTATGATCGTGTTTATTCAAATGACAAATTTTCATGAAAAAAACCACAACCGAAAGAAAATATTAACAAAAAACCCAGATAGAGATGTACCCTGAAAAGGAAAAGATCATAAAACCTCTCCACCATATTACAGATCATCACTAATATACTCTTGGAATCACTATGGGGTCTCAATGAAAAATTCCCACCACTATGATCTCATATTTGAATTCCTCACCCAGGTCTCCTCCTAGAATCTCCTATACTACCACTTAACCCGAAGTAATAATATATTCCTACCCTGAATATATTTCTCTATATTATACACAACACATATCAGATGCTCTTTAAAGGAATCATCGACACAAATATCAATTTCTTCTACATCTATCACATGGGAAGTATTTGGATAATATCTCTATAGCTATGACACATCGAAAACGTCATGCATGGTATTGTAGAATTATGGAAGGTCTAATCATAATTCCACTAGATCATCACTTTCCACTATTTTAAATGCCCCAAAAAACCTAGGTTCTAGATTCAACTATTTACTAACATCACTTTTCCAAAACCTAGGTGACACCAAAAAGAAAACATGTTAACCAACATCGAATTCCTTAGGTCATCTCTGATGGATAACATATGATTTCTACCTACTCTGTGTGATCACCAACCACTGTCTAATCATCTAAACCTATTTAGATGTCTCCAGTATAAGACAAGTCTAAACTAGGTCTGAATCACCTGACTCAAACCAAAAAAGAGGTGAAAAATATAAATTACCAGACAAAGTCTCAAAAATTTCTATTTGGATGGATTGTTGGAAGCTATTATTTTATGAAAACTCCAGGATATCCATATGTTTCTCCCATGAACCACCAAAATCCAAAGCAAAGGTGTGTAACATATCATCTAGAAAATAAATATTTTTTCCATATTTATGATGAGTCTGTGGATGATAATCTATTCTTAAAAAACTCAACATCCCAAGGCTTGTAGACGACCCTTCTAGAAACATGATGTGAAACTAAAATCATTGTCTGAGAAGATACTTCTTGAGACACTTTGAAACAGAACCTCCTCATACATATAAAGATGTTATGTACCATTAACATTGAATTTTTCCCTAATAGTTAACATGTGGGCTACCTTGGTTAGTTGAACCATAAAAACCCACACAACACCATTATTTTGGGTCATCTAGGGTATTCATATAACAAAATCCATTGGGAAATCATCCCATTTACACTCCGAAATGGTTAAAGTAAGAAATATACTAGCTAGCCTATAATTCTTGGCTTTAACCTACTAACAACTGAAGAATCAGGCCACGAAACTTACCACCTCATTCTTTATTCTTAACCACCAGTTCTATCTATAGAGATTCTGATACATATTTATTAAATCAAGACACACCTCCCATATAAAAGCATGAAACTCCATCATCATCTCCTTGTGCAAGACCATAGGCACCCGTACTCATCCCTAGAAATGAATATAATTTTTACAATCAAGAGAAAATCCTAATGGAATCTCCCCTAAAAAAATTTGTTTCTCAAAACTGACACACTACATCCGTCAATGATTTGGTCTTAATCCCGTCCAAAATCATGGGTATAACAGATGTCGAAGTCATAGTTACTCACTCTTGAGAATCCCAAAACAACCATATGCTTATCTATAAAAAGGTCCACTAACCTCCACTCATCAGAATAATATTAAACCACGACTTTTTGTTTATTTTGGCACATAGTGGTGGTAATGACGTTTACATTTCATGTTGTATTAGACAATTCAAAGTTGAAAAACTGTAGATAATCGATCAACCTTCCCTACTAATGGTTCAAGTCCCACTGACAAAATATGTACTTAAGGGTATTTTTATACATGTATACTACAAACCTCACGCCCATGAGTTAGTTTCCCCAATAAATCAGGTAATGTACCACAACTTCTAACTATAAATCATGAGTAGGGTAATTCCTCTCATGGAACCTCAGCTACCTGAATTGAAACTCTTGATGTGTCAAAGTACATGGAATTTTGTTTACCCGACATGAAAAAGTGAGGATAGGAGCTGAGGTCAGCCATCCTTCCTACTCTAGAAAATCTTTCTTGCCAGCATTATACCAAACAAACTTTACCCCTTTCATGGTCATCCTAGATATTGGTGCTTCCAAACAATAGATATCAAAGATTAAATGTTGTCAATAACCTGATAAACCCCGAAATCTCAAAATTTCAAAGATGTTCTTGGGGTGTTGCCATGATATCGGGGTTATAAATTTCTCTTGGTCCACAAACTCTCTAATTCTTAAGATGACACGTACCATGAAGTGCACATCATTAGTCCTAACACTTCATTTTGTTATCTTGTCATAAATTTGATGGTCCCTTGACATAATGAAGATGATGTCAAGATGTTTTGCATGATCATCTTCATAGTGATATTACACTAAGATATCTTCGACAAAAACTACCACAATGTATTCTATAAAAGGATGACTGGACGTATTCCCTAAGGCCATGAATACAAGATGCATATTAGTTAACCCAAATGGCATCATTACAAATTCATATATTCAAAACCAAATCCAAAAACCAGTTTGAGGCATGTATAATAGTATCACCCTTAACCGATGAAATGATGATCAAAATTCAATATTGGAGAAGAAATTAGAGACTATAAACAAATAATAAATAGTTGATAATGTGTTTAAGAGGATACTGGTTCATCACTATCATCTGATTCAACCTCCAATAATCTACACACAAGTGAAAAGATCCATCATCCCTTTGGGTGAAGAGAACTAGAGAACCACACAGATAAATACTCATATATATGAAGCCTTTATATTATATATATTCCAAATTAACATTCAACACTCAAAGATATACATGTTCCATTTTGAATGGAAGGATATAAACTAGCTCTACTCCTAACTCCAACCCAGGCATGAACTCCATCTCTCTCTTGGGCTGTAAGCCAAAGAACAGGTTAAGGAAAAAATATTGAAAATAGAATTCGAGTGGACATAAAAAATACTACTACATTTCACCCTTATATAGGGAAATTTTTGCGATCTCAGTTGTGAGAAAATCTAATATACAAGGAATTGGTTCCACAGAACTAGCCTAAAGATCCCACTCACTCTGGTGAGAATAACTGTTTCCTATTGGATATAGGAAAGTAACACACCTCACATTACATTCAATATGATCATGGTAGAGAACTAAATAATAAATAACCATATTCAAGTTATATATTATCATTTCCATCATGATTTATTCCCAGAAAGATAGTAACCACCAATATTTAGAGAACACATCTTGTAAAATTTGATATTATCTGATTGAACTCTAAATGGTTTTTAAATAGTAAAAACATAATATATGCATTCCAAATAAAATAAAAAACCATTTTTAAATAGATAATGTATAAAATAATCTTATTCTTTTATGTGAATCAAAGCCCAATGTAAGGTAGATGATATAGGAATTGTACATCATATGGTAGACATTTCTTCATCCACATTAGCTAGAGTAGTTTCGAAAAGGTGAAACAAATTTGTCCCCATAACCTAGGCTCCAGTCTAACTACATTGATCCAAATACCTCTCATGGTATATCTAATCATGAATTGTGGTACCACATCCCCCACCTCATCTCAAATAACCTATAAAACTCTAGACACTAACTTGATAAAATTTAGATGATCCCCTTCCCAACTCTGGTGCCTATCCTGATCCTCTTCCCCTAGTCTGTTGTGAAAATTTCACACAAAACCAATGTAGTTGACCCAGTATACCACATATATGACACTTGAATCTAGGGTAAGTACATAGTGGGTTTTTGGGAAGTAACATTTCACACTGATAAAACTAGAAAATATCAATATTTTGAGATGGTTTCCCACTTCCTTGACTATTATTACCACTTCTAATTTGGTTGAAACTTTTAGAAGAGTGCTTGTTAACATTTAGACAGGAACTACCAGATCACCTTACTAAAATAGTATGGATGCTAAAGGTTTCCTCTTTCAGAGTCTCTTCTATGATGACTGCTTGACTCATCACATATTAAAATATGTCTAAATAGAAAAAAATTACCTATGACCAAGTCTCATAATAATGGCCATCCTAGAAACATATCAACCTAGTTATCTCATCAAGTGCCAAAGATGGTGCAAAGAACTGTAATTAAATAAAATGACTATCATGGTCTAGAAGTTATAGACCCTTTTCTTTAATTTCATCGACACGTGAGATTTTTAATCACTCGAGGTCTTAGGATATAAACGTCTCAAGAACTTATTATCAAATTCATTCCAAGATAGCTCATCCTGCCACATAAATTCAACCAACATACCCCAAAAATTCATGTAACGTCCATGAAACAAATATATTTCAAGCATCACCCTCCTATCCAAGGGTGTCTCATGATTCTTGATGATTTTCTAGACTAACTTAATCCATGACTCATCTGAATAGTGCACCATTCGCTAGTAAAAATAAGAGTCTGTTGAAGCTAATACTCTCATGTCAGCTCACACAATGAAGTAGAGGTATGAATAGTATCCCTTTCCATGGATCAGATGACCCTATGAAACCTATTGCAAATATGAACATCCATCTGGCCTTTAAGAACTATAGGATGTTCCAGTTTAGCTGCATTAGAAGAATGGTGATTTCCATATTCCAGATGCTCATTTTGAATATAATGGGGAGTAATTTTCAATATAATACAAACAAACACCTTAGAGAACTGTCTAGCAACACGGTCAATCCCAACTGCCGACTAAAACTGAGAACCACTAACTCTTGGTCTCTCAAGACATGGGTTATGAGAATTTTAGTTGGATATAATTACTCATTTTATTTATTTAGTGAAACATACATCTCAAGTCACAGTTCTATAGGATAGTACATATAAAAAGAAATAATAGATATGCTCGTATCCTAAACAATGAATTTCAGTATATCCCTAAGTGCCTATTATGATTCAAGTAAGGTGAAATAAAATTAACTATAACAAGAACACAACACACTAACAATCTCATCCATCAAAACTCATATTTTCCACCATACATCTTCCAGATCATCCCATGAAAATTTCTATTACCATGTCTAGACACATCCTAGTCCCCTTTGAACATTTCTTAAATAGTAAATTAGATGAATATAAATCATGCTCCTATGATACTACATTTTATTATCCCATAATATGGAACTCTCTCATGTGGATAGAAAGTGTTTTTTAAAAGACCTTATGAGAACCTCCCTGTATGCCAGAGGTTGGTGACTAATAGTGGTGGTGTGAATAGTAGAGTGGGGAGACTATACCACCTTGTATGAAGTGTCATTGTAGTATAAAAGATTCATATTAAAATGGAAATATTCATAGTAAATACATATCATAATATAATAGAAAAATTCAATAGAATAATCCAATAATTAAGAAAGGAGTAATTTAATGACATGATAGAATGTAATTAAATATCACGGTAGGGTAATAAAATACAAGAAAAAAGACGCAACGTCCAAGGTCCCAGGCCTCATGTCGGTTAAATATTTAAATTCTAGCCCATCTATAAGCAAGAAATCAATAACAAGGTCCTTTTCCCTTCTACAAACAAGAATCCATGTAATTTTCTTAGATACTAATCAGCGGACTTAATTGGGTGTGAGTATAATTCAATAGGTCGAAACCACGAAATATAGACAAAAATAGATTCATAAAAAAAGTTTAGGAAGAAAGAGATATCAATCTGTATTAATTAATATAACAACTAATAAAACACAACCACAACCTACTCCAACTCCGTGACCAAATATCTCGGAGCATATCTTACAACCATTCTAACCTCAACCATATTACCATGGTAAATAACTTACTTCAACACCATGCCAGAATATATCTAAGAAAGTCTTTCAACCATGACAAACACAACCACATATCAATGTTATAGTCACTACAGTCAATTCAGATCAAATCTTGATAAGAATTATAACATCCAGGATAAAGCCCTATAAGCATTACAACATGGGACTGGACATAGCCCACTCCCTATAATCATTATATCACGCTAATCTATTAAGCCAACTAAATATTATAATTACAACATCTATGTGTAAAAGTTCTCCCAACTGAGTCTGATATATAAAAATTATGACATGAGACATTATCCCTATCATGAATCATGGATATCATAATGTCACATGAAAATTATAAATGGTTAATTACGTGAATTTTCATTATTATTGTATAGGACCTATACAATTTGATTTAAAATTGTTTAAAAATTGTATTAATATAAATAATCTATGATTAAGTAATTCCATAACAATAAATCACACTTTGAAACAGATAACGAAAAACAACATTAAGATGTTTTTCAATTAAATTATAACCATTGTTTACTCAGCCTATGGGAATCCATGATATAGTTAAAAACCATTTCAAAGAAAATGAATTCAAGGAATATTTACATTTTTTAATTTAAATAATTTGGGCACACACAACGATGGAACAATCAAAATACTGTAAAAAATTGAAAATATCAAACCATTTTTTGTCGATTTATACCCCCTACCTTTAACAGACTGTCCTATAATGCATCCCATGACCAACACTCTTGAGGAAGAAGGTGTGGATGATGGAAAAGAGGTTCCATGATCAAAACCAGTCAAGATCAAAACCAATAACCGATTTGGTCAAGGGATATCACTACAACATTTGAAGAATAACTGAAAGAAGAAAGAAAAAAACAAACAGTACTATAGATACACCCCTTAATATACCATAAAATGGACTTTAAAAGAACCTAAAAAGTGTTGTTAATATCAACACTCTTATAGGGGCCCCTATTAATAGTGCTAAAAAATCACTATTGAAGGGGGTCCTTTATCAGTGCTAATAAAAGTGCTGATAAAGATCCACAACCTTTATCAGTTCTATTTTATCACTAATACAGGCACCGTCTGTTGCAATGTAATTTTTTGTAAAATGGAACACTTCATGTAATTTCTCAGAATACCATTAATTGTTTTTAATTATATGGGATTATTTTGAAGCTAGGTGTTGAGACATTGTTCGATTCTAAGGCATGGTGTTCCTAGAATGACCCATCAAAATATGATATGTTTTAAATAGAGTTCATGATTGGTTTTCCAAAAAAATTGTAATGACTCTTAATTGGGTTCCAAGATCAGAAATCCATGTGCATCGCTGTGTTTAGAGCAGTGGGTTTACCCTAGGAATAACTTATGTTTAGTAGGAACAAGTCTATTGTGAGAGAACCCGAAAATGGAATAACCCTAAATAAAATATTTAAATTATTTTATTTAATTTTTTGAATCATTGTAACTCACAAATGGTGGATTGGATTGAAAATCCAAGACCAATGTTGAGCTCAAGTGGGTGTTATATCCTTTGGCAGAGCCTAACATTGGCTGGAAAAGGCCAAAAGTGGAACTTTGTTTTTGGTCATAAATCATATAATTAAATAAAGTAATTTTATTTTCATATCCTTATAACTGATGAATGTTAATTTTGATTGAAAACATGAGACCACTGTTGAGCTCGTGAGGACATTCTTTCCTTAGGAAAATACTAGCATTGGATAGTCTGGTCCAACTACAGCAAGTAGTTTTTGGGATGTGACTGTAATGAAAATATCTAAATTGTCTTATTTTCAAATCATACAACTCATAAATGGTATATCAAATAGGAAATCTAAGATTAATGTTGAGCCCATGGGGGTGTTCTTTCCTTAGGTGGATCCTAACCACAACTGTAATGGGTTGAAGGTGAATGATAGTTTTTGGATTTGAACATCATTGAAATATTGAATAAAAATATTTTTTCATGACAACCCACAACAACACAGCAATGCTGTAATGCCACGATGGGGTTTCCTGTTTAATTTAATAAATAAAAAAATAAGGGAATGGTGAAATATGTATCACAATTTAATGTCTTTACAGGGGTATAAGATTAGATTGAAAATCATGGGGAAATTCCCCAGGATATCTTTAGAAGAAAAGCATTGTTGAAACCTCTCGTTGGATAATTTTGAACAACTATGAGGTGGTAGATCGACAATCAGAGATCAGTTCAGGCATAAACAGATCAATGAATGAAGAGAATGGACTCCTTTGTTAGTGATCGATCTAATTCCAATAAGGGGTTTTTATTTGATTATGTTCTTCCCCATTATTGGTTTTAAATGAAAAATGAGCATCAACCCACGAATAGGTTAACCCATAGTTCGATTGTTATTGCGAGAGGTTTTTTCTTGTGGGATGGTTTGGGGAAATGTTTTTTTGTTTTATTTTTCTGCTAAACCCTTCTAATGGGAGTGGATTAATGCCGTTATGAATGAAAAAAGAGGTTCTTTCCGTGATTTTTTTTTTTGTTTTCCCTCTTCACATTGATGTGCGTTATTCATGCTCTTCATGGATTAATGAATTGTCGATCTTTGAGAAACCATTAATGGAACAATAATCCAACATTATGTATCAGTAATAGACATCACACGTTGAAGGTTCAATGCCAACATGGGAGATCAAATCGAGGGGGTGTGGGATATATCATACGTGAATGGATTCACACTAGAAAGGATTCAAAACAAGGATTTGAACACCGTGTGATGAAGAAAACAACTTGAGGTTTCTAGAACATCTTTCGGATCAATGAACGGACCACAAGTGAACATCTGGTGGCCCAAATAACAAAACACCAGGGCACTGGTAGTAGCGGCCGGAGGAACACGTAGTAGCTCAGCCACGGGTGGTGTCTGGGGAGCCACTGCTTGGGAAAGCCACAGAGGAGCAGTACAAAAACTTGACAACACTGCATTGAACCAGTGTCACATGGTCAATGGACCACAAAGGGGATTTCCAATTAGTGTGAGTGGAGTAGGTGGAAGAGGGGATATCGCCTCGTGCGGCGCTTGGCAAGGAGCAGACGTGACTACCCACCACGTCCGTGGTGAATGAGCCGACCCACTCGTATCAGGCTGGGATAAATACGATATGGCGAGCTGAGCTGGGACAGGCCGGGACATCAGTGTTTTGGGCCCATCTTGGGCAAGCTAGACCTAGTGGGTTAGGTTGGGCCCTTGTAGCTGAACCGATCCACGATCGTTCCACGGGCCAATGGACCCCTTTTTGCTGAAATGCTCAAAACTCTAAAATAGAGTGTCCATTTAAAAAGGCATCTATGACGTTGGGACCATTGAAACAAGATAGTAATTTTGATACACATTAAGTGAGTTTTTATAAATTTTGGTAGAAAAATGAATGGTTTGAGGAGTATGTCCTCCCGGTACAAGCATAGTTGAGAGGGAAACAATGTGTTTCATAATTTTGGGACTCCCCACGTTGTGGGAGTAGGTTTGTTTCCTTTGGGTAGCTTTATATGGGGATGTTACCCTTCAGAGGGACTATGGTATGGGTTTTCAGTGATATTTTTGATGTATGAGTAGGTACTCTCCTATGGGACTAGGGAGGAGGTATTGTATCTGTGGAATCAGTACTCACCTATAGGACTTGGGCAAGGGTCCTCTATATCAACTGTATATAGAGTCGGAACTCCCTTACAGGGTAGGTTGAATGTCCTCTATGATGGGATTTGGTACTCTATTATTCCAAGGGGTGAGTCCTCTACACGTGAACTAAAAGGGTTGGTACACCCCTATCGTACCAGGGCAGAGGTCCTCTTGTCACTGAGTAGTACTCCCCTACCGGGTAGGGTGCGGGTTTTTAACATAAGAAGTCCTACTCCCATGTGGGATCGGTGTGATGGTCCTTAATGATTTTTAATCCACTTTGGGATCAAGGTGGGGGTGCTTAATTATGGGTTTTCACTCCCCTGTAGCAAGTATCGATGGGGTGAGGGACCTCCGTTGGAGTTGGAGCACCCTCAGTTGTTAGACATAGTTGCGTGGAGCAAGCCCATACACTTGAGGAGAATGTTAGTTAGATAGGAGATAGTGTTACCTCAATGGAATTAGGTTCATGATAAACCTTATTGGAGTGATAGGGGTTTCATGAGATGGTTAGGAGTAGGGATCCCTAATATGTGTAAATTGGTGAGGGTAGGCCTCTCTACTTGGGTTTCATTAGTCTAGAATCGGTTTCCGAACAATGATGATTGAACCTACGATGCATAGAACTAGAGCTTTAAATAGTACGTTGTTCCGGATAAATCATGTTATCTTAGATGTAACATTAAGAAAGGTAGAGTTGTTCCCTATAGAGTTTACCTCTCAGTCAGGTTCCATATCAGATGACTGAGATCATGGTGAGTGTTTCTCTTGGTTTTATGTGTTTCCTTTCGAACCAATGATGAGAATCTTATTGCTGGATATGAGGTTGGAACATTATTATTATTAGTGTCCGAATAAAGTATATTTTCATTTTATTGTTATATGTATGACCATATACCTAGGTTGAGATGACTGTATCTTCTTGGTGGTGTTACCTTTTTGGTATTTTACTTTGTCTTTTTTGGGGTCCCCTGCTTAGTATTGTTTTACACACCTCTAGACAAGAATTTCCCACACATGTTGTGTCTTGTACAGAAGTTAAACACTTTGACCGGGACTAGGGAGGGCCAGGACCGGGTGGTTCATAGTGAGATCCAACAAAAGTTGTGTACTCTTATATCTTTAGGTAGCTACCCTTCACCTACCCTTTCCGTAGGTTTGCTGATGGACAAGCTTCAGGGAATTGGGGGTTTACTTGTGTTCGGTCTTTCATTTGATGGTCTAGTATACTGACCCAATTTTCCACCATGTTCTTTACTTTCTCTTTTACTCTGATTGTGTTTTACTTTGTGGAATTCATGAATAGATTCCTTGGATTTTTTACTTCCCATCATCCTTGGTTTGGAGTTTTGTGTGTGTATGTAGGTACCTAGTCTAATACCTCTAATTTTTAGGATGTGCCTACTTGGTGAAAGTCCCTATCCCCTGGCCTATTGGAGACGAGCTTGGGGTAGTCATGACATGGGCTTCAAGGTATGGGTCATGACACTACAAAAGCCTCCTATAACCTATAAACAAAATATATAATCTAATTGAATGAAATTTTACATCACAAATACAAAAACACACTATTATATAAATTTTAAATAATATTTTTTAAAATTAAATTTTCAATTACTATCCATAAACAATTTAAAATATTAATTTTTTTCCTTTGGAACATGTGATACAGTTAGAATAAGGTCCACCTATTCTATCTATTTCGAAAGAAATTATCTCAACATGGGTAAACGATTCAACATATACAAGAAAAAAAATATTATGCTTGTAATAATATAAAAAAATAAATTTAAAATTAATATGAATGAATATATTAAAATATTCCAACTTTAAATAAAAATATTCACATGGTGTTATAACGATCACAATATGCATTGTATTGCGGTGTGGTTTCTTCCAAGTGATCATTAAGTATGTATGGATCATTTTCCAAAAGTATCAAAATAATGTGAATGTTGTTTGCATGGAATTCATTATGTCAGTTGTTATTTTTAATGAAAATAATGTCAATTTTAAATAATAATGAATTTGGAGATATATCAGTCACACAATGCATGGTATTGAGGTGAAAATGATTCTTATAAGTCAAGAATTAGATGAGTATCATTTTACTAAAGTTTAAAAACAATCAGAATATGATTTTGTAATTTTTTGTATGTCACTTATGTTTTCAACTAAAATGTAATTTTAAACTCGAAACACACACATTAAGTCATTCATGTGACATTGTGTATATGTTTTATGCGAGACAACTTCTACATGTCAAAAAATTGTATACGAATTTAAATCCTCTATGATCAAGATATTCATAGGCAATTTTTATTATTTTGATTGAGTGACACATGTTTTGAAATTAAATGACAATTTTCAATAGATAAATAGAACTTCGAGTCATATAGGTGAGACCATGCATCAAATTGAGTTTTGGGTGATTCCTAGACATCACAAATGACTCATGTGAAGTTTCCATAAATTAACAAAAACATACTAATATTTTTGATCATTTTTCAGTATGTCACTTCTTAATTTTGCTAAAATCAATGTCAATTTAAAAAAAAAGATGCACATGGAGTCCTATTGATCACAATGTGAATTATATCGATGTTCGGTTGATTCTGATATGTCACAAATGACTTACGAACCATTTTTGTAAATTATGAAGACATTATAAATGAATTTTATTGTTTTTGAGTTGGTATTTTTTCATTTTTACTAAAATTGATGTAAAATTTAAAAAAAAATTGAGAACTTTGAGTCATAACAGTCACACCGCGTGTCAGATTGGGGTGTGACTATTTTTTACACATATAAAATGTTTGGTGGATCTTTTTTCTAAAGTATCAATACAATATGAATGTGGTTTCATGGTTTTCAGTAGATCATCAATCTTTTCACAAAATATGATTTCAATTTAAAATAAAATGATGCACATTGAGTCATATCAGACACACTATGCATAAAATAGAGGTAAGGTTGACTTCTACATGTCCCAAATCACTCAGGGATTTTTTTAATAAAGTATAAAAACAATTAAAATTAATTTATTGGTTTTTAATACAATACTTGTTCCTTTAGGTAAAATTAATGTAAATTTAAAAAAAGATAGACATGGAGTTATACTGGTCACTCTATTCATCAGATTGAGGTGTGGTTTATTCCTACAATTCAAAAATGACTAATAGATCATTTTCCTAAAGTATAGAAACAATATGAACGAATTTTATCTAATTTGAGTAGTTCACTTGTCCTTTTAACTAAAATTGATATAAATTTTATTCAAAAAACATACACTTGGAGTCATACTAATCACACCATGCCATGGATTGAGGTGAGACTAATTATTACATGAAAAAAGGACTCATGGATTTTTTACCTGAAGTATAAAAATAATCACAATTCATTTTATATATTTTTAGTATGTCACATGTTCATTTTTACTAAAATTGTTGTCAATTTTATATAAAAACACACTTGGATTCATACCTGTCACAATATGTGTTAGATTGAGGTAAATATGATTCCTTTATGTTCCAAATGTCTCATGTATAATTTTACTCAAGTATAAAAATAAACCATATGTGTTTGATTGTTTTTGAGTAGGTTAGTTGTCCTTTTTACCAAAATTTATGTAAATTTTGAATAAAAATGACACACATGGAGTCATACTGGTCACACTATATGTCAGATTGAGGTTTATATGATTACTACATAACCAACATGAATCATGGATAATTTTTCTAAAGTATTAAAACAATGAAAATGTGATTTTTAGTTTTAAAGTAGGTTAGTTTTCCTTTTTATAATTTTTTTGTAAATTTTAAATAAAAAGGACACACATGGGGTTTTACTAGACACACTGTACCTCATGTTGAGGTTCATCTAAATGATACCTATATCAAATGAATGATGTATAATTTTCCTAAATAATCAAAACAATATAGATGTTTTTTCTTTGTTTTGTGTCGGTTAATTGTTTATTTTACTAAAATTGATGTAAATTTTAAATAAAAAATATGCACTCATAGTCACACCGGCGGTACCATGCCTTGGATTTAGGTGACAATGATTACTACACATCTGAAATGACTCATAGATCATTTCCAAAATTTATTAAAAAAATCCAAATTCATTTGATCATTTTTTTAGTACATAACTTGTTCTTTTTTTACTAAAATGATGTAAATTTGAATAAAAAGATGCACTTGGAGTCATATAGGTCATACTGTGCATCATATTAATTTGAGGTTGATTCTTACATGTCAAAAATGGATAAAGAATTTATTTACTAAATTATCAAAATAATAAGAATACATTTTCTCCGTTTTTAGTACACTACATTTCTATTTTACTAAAATTTCATTTTAATCTAGAAACACACTTTGAATCATTTGGTAACATCATGTATCGTTTTGATATAATACCAATTCCAATACAGCAAAAACGATTTATAAATCGATTTTCAAAATTATCAAGGCAATATGAGAAGATTTTCTTGATTTTTGTGAGCAACACATTTTGATATAAATTTTAGATTCAAAACTGAAAAAGAACACTTTTACACATATTAGGCACACAGTTCATCATATTAAGGTGAGGATGATTTCTAGACATCCAAAATGCCTTATTAATCATTGTCCTAAAGTATTAAAACAATGTGGATGAATTTTTTCAGTTTTGACCATGTTAGTTTTAAATTTCACTAAAATTAATGAGAACATTAAATAATAAGTTTTACCTAGAGTCACACAGGTCACATAGTGTGTTAGATTGTGGAGTCACAAATTCATACACGATACATATTCCCAAAAACTCTTAACATACAATGTGACCCTGATTACCATTATCTTTATTTTTCAAACTTGTAACACTGAATATTTATTCAAGAATGGGTTTTTGGATAGGAACATAAAAATAAAATTTAGCCTTGGTATTTCGATAAAGAAAATCAATAGAAAGTGCGGTAACATAGGAAGAATGGAATATATTATCAATTATATGGATTTTTGTAGATAGTTGAAGGGAAAATATGAATGTAAAATTGATCCATGAAAACAACTAAATTTGTAATAGATAAAGATTATAGGTAAAATAATTTACAAACTGTAGATACAATGATGACAAAATTAAATAAATATGAAGTAGGATTTCACCTTTTCATGAGAGATGTATACATTTTGGAACCATAAATATGAAAGGAATGCACATATATAAGAAAACTATTATTAAGTGTGTAATATTAAAAAGAAATAATTTAATAATAACCATGAAACAATTCATTACTTCTATGGAAGTGACATTTTCATGTTATTTGTGTACATTCTATGATCAGAAATGATGCATATTCATTTCTAAAAAAATCCATGTCACATTTTCAATATTATTATTTTTTGATATTCATAGTAGTATTATAAAAATATAAATACACCAAGGATTAAAAAATATTTTAAATGGGATAATAAATATCTTCAAAAATAGCCTTAAGGGGATGTGTTCTCTTGATGAAATATGGTATCTTTCAAAAATTTACAAAAATAATAAGCATGATATTTTTATTTTTTTCATCTTGGACACTGAAAAAACATTTAGGAAAATAATAACATTTATTTGATATGTGTTTGGAGAGTGAAATATTATTATATATTCTCTGATACTTATCCAGTTATAGAACTTGATAGGGTCCCTATGTTCAAAAATACCGCATTCCATGATTCTAAACATAATTATAAACCACCCTATAATGAAATTATCATTATTAAAACATAAAATAAATTATAAAATTTAATGTACAGTTCTAAAACTTTTCATGTGGTGTATTAAAAATTAACAAACGCTGTCATATATGGTTGGTTTGTTGGGAATCCATAGTGTGAATCAACAAAATAAATACTTGGAGTATCCAAATTGACCACAATGAGCATCCAATGTATACTAAAAATAGAAAAATGAATAAGTAAGAAATTAAATGAATATATAATTGATATGATTGAAGATAAGAGTTTTACCCTAGAAACATTTGTATTAATAATTGTTTGCCACCCCCAATTTTTCTTTTAAACGATTTGGATATAAAAGGGTACCATGTGCACCCCATTTTCATGAAATATCGTGGGATTTAAGTAATGAATTTTTTTAGTTTCATAGGTTTCTTCTCATCCTCATAGATTTTTGGGAGCTCCCTATCCTCATAGGGGGTCAAGGATGAAGAAGGAGAGCCACCTGAGCTTCCTCCTCCTCTCAACAATTATCTAAACGTTTGATGTTCATTGTGGGGAAGATAGAAACATGTAAAGGAAGTTATGAAGATAATATTAGCTATGATTTTGGAGTAATTGTGTTGGAAAAATATCTTATTTCATATATCTTACATTATTTCATATTTTAATTCTTGTTTTGATTCATGTGATTGATTTTCTATTAATTTCAAACTGATTGGTGCGAGGTATTGAGTTTATGAATTATGTTGTTCTAATCAGGAAACATAAAAATCATATTTATACCCACTTTATTGAATTTAGAATCTTATTTGGAAGGTCGTATTCCATGAATATGTTCGCACATTTAACAATATGATTGTTTTTTCATCGTTTGGTATCCATGCATTCAAATGAATGATTACGAATTAATCTGAATTCAAATTAATTTTAGAAAAATAATTACTCTCAAAAAATGAATATATATTATAAATGAACTTGAAATGTGTATAGTGAAATAAAGACAACACCATTATCTCATTATATTCAAAATACCCTAGGTTTCTCAATTATTAAACCCTTTAAACTATATATTTTTCTTAAAACTATTTTTGAAACCACTCATCTTTTAGTTCTTCTGATTAAAAATACAAACTCTTAACCTATCAATTATACATGAGAGACTACTTATGTTTTTCTATAAAGATTAAAATTATCATTAAATCATATTCAATTGGACACGTCATGACCACACTTTCAGTTTTTTAAAAAAATTTAAAAAAACATTCAAAATATATTTTAACATTCATTTGAAGCTACCTAAAATTAAACTGACCAGATAATGAAAATAGAATTCAAATGGATTAAATCCACTAGATGATTGAATAGGTATCAATGTGTTCAATTACTTCTTCTTAATTATAGACATTATCTATGAGTCAATATTTGTTATGAGTGATGTTTCTTTCCCATCTAATTTATTTCTAATAATATATTTATCAACAATAATTAAATGATCATTGGTTCTCTCAGTTGGATTCGTAATTTTATTCATATACAATTGGTCAAATTCCTCTTTCATGCAATTTACTATACATTCATCACTAATGGAATCATAAATATTTAGGTATTTTCAGTGTGAATCAAAATAAAGATATTGAACCATATTTAAAACAAATCTTTTAGTTTGAGAATCATCTTGAAAATCAGTGATATATTTTTTGTAATAGATGATATTTTAATGCCCCTGATGACATAGGTAATTTGATGGATTGTGGTTCCTCTAAAATTTCAATTTTATTAGAAATGTGTGGATTATTTTTCATCAAACACAAAGTTATCAATTTACGGATGATGTTTATGAAAATTCTTATCATGTTTGATGTTAATTGATGCATATGAGGTGTTGGTGTTTTTATTAGAGACATGATTTTATTTATTAGAGTTAAATGACCCTAAAAAAAATTCATTTAATTTGGTTTCACACTTTCTGGGGTTGTTCTTGGTTTTAAGAATATTTTATTTATATAAAAAAACACTAAAAAATAAAAAACTGTGAAGATTTTTTTCAAGGTTAAAAGATGGATCTTTAAAGGAAGGGTATTATAAT
The DNA here is from genome assembly GCA_963277665.1 of Viscum album. Lineage (NCBI taxonomy): Eukaryota > Viridiplantae > Streptophyta > Magnoliopsida > Santalales > Viscaceae > Viscum > Viscum album. The sequence goes on along the minus strand of OY728156.1, from coordinate 359,285,225 downwards.
AACATAGTTCAAGGTAAAACATGTGGTATTTACCAAATTATCCCCCAACAAATTTAAGGATTTTAAATTAATTTAATATATTTCTTAAAATTTCTTGAAGAGTTTGCTTCCATCATTCAAGAAAATAGTTTTTTCCTGGGTCCTATGGTAAAAATGAATGATTACATCTATGTGACATACAATGTTTATTAAAATCTTTATTATCACAATCTCAACCACGATCAATATAAATTTATATGATCTTAGAAAATTACTCATTTTCACATTTTTTTTGTAATACACAATAATGGATTTACAAGCCTCATTTTATAAGAAATGAAATAAAAAATTGTAAATTTGGTATAATCATATATAGTCACAAAATTATGACATTTACCTCCTATAATAGAACTTGTGTTAGTATAAAATGATTTAGATGAATAATTTTAGGGGTCCTAGAGGTAGACACTTCCCTTTTATGATTAAATTAATTTTAATTTCACTTTCCCAGTTAGAAAGATTCAAAAACAACATAATTTTTGAAATGAAATTTTGGTAAATCTCAAATTATATGGTTCTAGTTGAGTTTTAAATTTTTTTATTGATACAATGACCAAGGAACTTATGAGAAATCTATAAATCACTATAACATGAATGAAAAATATAACATTTTTACTAGGAATATATTTTAAACCAATAAAAGAAATACTTCTAGAATAAGATCGTGAAAAATAAAATATTTCCTTCGAAATAAAAAACACTAAAAAACAATTTTCCTAATAGTAATTAAAATTAAAATCACATAATTGGATAATTATTATTAAATTTTATTTTTATTCTTTAAAATATAAAATATATTGTATAATAGAAAAATTTAGATGACTAGTATTACTTGTATCAGTGATGGTACTCCTTGAGTTATCACCAAATGTTACAATACCTTTATTGAACTTTTCAATATGATTTAGCTCAGAGTAGTTGGTACATAAGTGTATTGATCACATGCAATCAAATTTACATATAGCTTCATGGAATTTCTTTGGAGATAACCTTTCAATAAAATAATCTAGGGACTAATGATTTTGGTATCCAAAATTTGGGTCTAATTACAAAAGACATTATAGAATCCAATGTTTTAAATCATATTATTTTCCATAATAATTTCTAAAAAATTATTAAAATAGTTCTAAATTGAGGAATTCATACCATAATGGTATTTTTTTCAATGATATTCATAAATAATATGTCTTGATTTTAAATAATAGTTAATAAATTTATCTTATAAAAACCATTTTAAAAAATTAGAATTATTTTTGATGTGATTCATTTGTTTGTAATAACAAAACAAAAAAAGATTATTTTTGTAACACTGACAACCCAAAATTATATTTACATTTGTATCACCTTGGTTGAATTTATCAAGATAATTCATGATATTTTTAATAGTTTATTCAAGCTTCTCAATATTCTGTTGTCATATTAGTTTCAAAGATAAACATTATTTTTCATTAGAAACAATATTCATATATAAAGTAATAATACTATAATTGGATTATAATTATTTTAATTTCATGGTATGTTCAGAATATCTATTCTCTAATTATTCATAATCTAATTATCTTAAATAATAATATGTTATGGTAGAATTATATGTTTTATATGTAAGAGAATTAACTTATTCCTATACATTAATTTTATCCTTGAGACATTTTGAAGATTAATTATTTGAGTTAGGTGAGAATATTTAATCATCACATACAATCTAAGTAGAAATTATAGGAGATTGTTTTTAGTTTTCATTATTTCCTGCTTGATTAAGGGGAACTTTAGAATTATCTCTCCCTTTTTATTGTAATGATAACAAATTACCCAATATTATTTATGTTAAATTTTTTTTTTATTATAGAATAAATATTTCTTCATCATTATGTATTTGATTACATTTTTGGATAAATGTGATATATAGTTTTCAGTTATGGGAGATTCATCATCAATTTTCTCAAAATAAATTGAAATATTTTATTTCAATACATTCCCATTATTATAATATTTGCATTTTTTGGTGATCTTAATGGTCATGAAATAACATATATGTTCTTAAAGAAAAAATTTTATTAATGTATTTAACATCGTGAATTGTTGTTACCATAGGTTTTAAAGTGTTGGTCGAAGCCTAATGTATATTCTCTACACGTGTTTCTATAGAAAAATATTCACAATGAAATTTCCTACCATTAAATGTATTTTTTATGTGGGTAAAAATGTCAAAAATTTATTCATTATAATTTGTACCAATGCATTCAAAAAAATATATATATACATTTTCATTCTAGTATCTTTAGATTTATTAGTCCCTTCATGAGTAAGTTCATGTAATTTCTAAATTTCATGGGATGTTTTCCATGTAGAAACATGATTAAGTTCATCTCTATATAATCCATACAGAATAATTTTATTTCTCTGTTAGCTAGATTAGATGTGTTATTTTCAATGATATTCTATTATTATTAATAATATTTAATTGTTGTGTAAAAATAAAAAAATAGTAAACAAATTAATATATGCTTCCTAAAAAAATTAAATATGTGAGGTTTCCAATAACTATATTGTGTTCCATTAAATAAAGTGGAACAAAAAATTGTATTTACAAATGGAAAAACATGGGTGTAAGAAATCAATGTAATTTTTAAATATTATTTCATAAAATATATAAGTATTTTTAGAAACACAATTTATAAAACTGTATTTTAACAAATAATGAAAACAGAATCAATTTTTTGAAAATAAGTCTCATTTTCCAGTTCTTGTTGTTTGGTATATAATGGAGATGGTGGGGTTGAGGGTTGAATCAACTATTATAAATTAAAGAAAAATAATGGATGCAAATATAAAATTTATTGATTAAATAATACAGTGAAGGTATGTACTATATAATGGATTTGAATTATAAATAAAAATATATTACTATAAGAAATTATATACTAAATAGTTAGTGAGATAGATTTTATAATATTAATAGATTTATGTGTTAAATGATTTATCAATTTACAAAGATTAAAAAATTAATAAATAAATGATGATTACATAAATAATATAACCAATTTATTAATGAATTTAAGAAATAGGTCAATAATACCCCTACATCTCCCACCTTAGTGGATTAAGGATTTTTTAATTTATATAGACTATGAATTTTGTGGTAGCTAAGAAACCTGAAAAGAATACAGACATTATATTTTCTTTTGTTCGAGTGGTTTTCCATGTTTACGAGGAAAAAATCCATTTTTTATTACATTACAAAAAACCAAAAATAAGGATTAAAAAGATTTTATTAGTCCCAAATCCAATTAATAAAAGATATAAATTATCTGAAAATATTGAGATTATATTACTTGATATTATTCGGGAGAGGAATATTGGAGATCAAATACATTAGAAGAGGGATTACAGAAATATCTCAAGGGAATGAAATGTTGGAGCCAATGTTTGTTGTCATTTTTAAAGACCATTTACATTCACAATTAACTAATGTTTTAGGTTTTTTATGCCTCGCTAGTGTCATATTTATATCCTACGGGGTCCAAGTTTTGAGGTGGTTGTTCCTGATTGGTAAAGGGAGCCATTTAATATCAATATAATTCAATTCCTTAACTTTCTAAATTAGTACCACTGACTTGCCACATGATGGAACAAGCTAGTTTGTAGGCATGGTGAGGATATCATAACTATTGAAGTATCCCCAAATAAACATTTTATTAAACTATATATAGAGTGAGCTACATAAAAATTAGGGTTCTTTATCCACCACCACCAATTGGATGGTGACACTATACCATATATCTAATTTTACTTATTAGATACAATGTTCTATAAAAAACCCACTACCCGGTTGATAAAATTCCACTAGGTGTTCAGTGGTATGAAAACGATTGATATCCTCCCTAGTAATTATTTATAAACATCAAGGACTTCATTTTGTTTTTTCAACATAACCTCATACTGAAACATAAATATTTGATTATAATGGATTGAAAATAAATTAATGAGAAATATTTTATTTTAATCATTAATACACATCTATGAGAGTGTTGAAAACTAGTTTATAGACTCTTTTTCGAATAATTAATATTTAAGAAGAAGGAATTAATATTTATGTAGGGATTTCTTTGGGGAAAGAATATGTACTTGTTTGTAATACATAATGGAGGACCATTATCATCCAGAAGGATTCCAGAACCAAGAAACATACTGAAGACTGATAACTATATGGAATGGTCTATAGGGTTAAGGGTGATATCTTCCTTGTAGATGTAATTATTTTGTCAAGGATGATTCACGCTACTTATTGAACTACTTATATAAAATTTTTATAATTGTTTTCATTAAACACAACTTGAACACCAAAAATAACACAATCACCCACATTGGGGGTGAATATTTTTTAAAAATCAGACATAGAAACCTCTTTACATTAAATAATTTATTATATATGAATGTGTTTTTATGTATATGATATCCATTCATCCAAATGTGTGTAAAATATTTGAGTTGATTTAAATTAAAAAATTCAGTAAAAATTAATTCACAATGATTCACCCACCTCTCAGTAAGAGTATATTATATTACTAGGAACATCAATTGATATCATAAAAAAATGTTACACCTTTTATTATCCATGTTTCCACCAATTTATTTCTAAATATTGTATAAGAAGTTCAATTTTGATGAATTTTTTTATAAGCCTAAGTTAGAGAATGATGAAGTTGCAAGTATAAACATGGAGGTTTCTTCTATGGAATTATACAACGTAAATAAAAAATAAGAAAAGAAGTTTGGTATTATTAATCCTATGAAAAAGGATAAATCATACTCCACATGAGTTAAAGGTCATAAAAAGTTATAATAGATTTAAAATTTTCTTTGATAATTATCCTCTAGATGAATATAATTCTAGAAATAAATTGTATGTGAAAATTCTATGTCTTATTGATTTTTACTATAATGTTATGGAAAATTTAAAAAATGATCTTCATGAAATTTTCATATACATAATTAAAAATATGAAGGCCCTAATGGAATAAAAAACATAGTCACCAATGGGAGGAGATTATATAGAGATATAACTGGATGGAAATTTTTAATATTGATATAATCTCCTAATAAATATTTAAGTTGAAGAATAATATTCATTAACATAAAAAGAAAAAGACTAATTGGGTGAGAAAAATTAAAAAAACTAATTGATGAGAATGATAATTCTATAAATTTTTCTTAATAGAGGAACTATAAAATATAATAAATTTACAATGATAAAAATTTATGTGAAGAATAATCAATTACAAAGTAAGTATAAAAGAGTGATGGAGTAAGAGAATTTCTTTTAAAAAATGTATAATTTTCATAATGATCAATTTATAAAGTTAATGAAAGAATGGTAAGGATGATTTAATTTTTTTTATTTTAGAATCCTGGGATCAACCTAACATGCCATGAGATAAAGGTAAAAGTGATTGATATGAGTGGAAAATAATTGAGTCATACCCAATTATAAAAATTGTATATCCTCATTTAAATTAATATCAGATGAGTCTTACTTAAGAAAACTCATTATAGTGGAGATAAATGATTGGAATTATCTAAGGATAAATCAACATCAATATCATATAAAATTTTAACCCTGAGTATAGAAAATAGTTTTTGTACTAATGTTCATTCATTTGAAAGTACATGTAAGTATTAAAATATATGAAAAAATATAGGAGAAAAATTATGTAAAACCCACAACTTCATCAAATGTAGATTTAAGAAAGAGTGGGAATTTTTTTAAAAAAATACTATAAATGTGATCAATTTATACAAAAAGGCAATGTTGTCTATATTATTTCATAAGGAAAGAATTAATCATTTAGTGTGTATTGTTGTTTCCCTGAAATTATTGGGCACAATGGTAATGTTTTTCGGTATAAAAATTCATTTATTGAAAGAAAAATATGGCATAAATTAAGGTAGAGAAAATATGAAGTAAAGAGAAATCCTAATAAGGGGTATAAATATATTAAAATAATTTGAATCTATTTACTCAATCTAAATTTTTATATCTTAAGAGTGTATGATGAAATGGTAATAAAAGTGGTCATTCTAATGCTTAGTTCTAGTATGTACTTACCATGATTTATTAATATATTTTCCAAGGGATAACGATACTAAATATTTATAAAAATAAAAATAATATTAATGAAGATTTAAAATTAGAGAATAAATAAAAAAGAGAAATTAGAACAATAAAAACCGTAAAAAATATTGTAAATATTGTAACTCAAAATAAGATATGATACTTTTATTGAATTAAAGTCCACGTCCTACATAATCTTGTGTTGGTGGTTGAAATTAACTAAAGAAATTAGTAATACTGGATATCAATGAAAAAAATTTGAAGAAAAAAAACAAAAAGATTGTAATGGTAAAAGAAAACTATGAAGAAGAAGCCTAAATTCATGGGATATTTTCAAACAATGGTTAATTAATAATTCAATAAAAATCATGTGGAATAACTAAATAACATGGGAATATTTCTAAATAATTCATGATTATTTGGATTTAATTTGTTTTATTATGATCTAATCTATAGGTAACATAAAATAATACATGTTCTTTTATATTTTTTTTTAAATTATTTATTATTTAAATGTAGGATGTTGAACATATGAAGAATAAAATGTTACCCAATGAAATTACTATTTGGAAAATCAATGGAGGAGAAATCATGAAGAGTTATGAAAAAATATCGAGTTTAATTAAAAAGATTATTTTGGTTGAGAAATATATCTCAACCTTCGTTATCTAATTATGAAGAAACAAAGAAACCACCTAAGTCTGGTATATGTTTTGTTTCAATATACATGGAATTGAAGGTTATATAATTCAAGGGGATAACATAAGGGGAATTGAAAACCTATAAACACTTTAATGATATATGTGATATCAATAATTTTTTTATTTAATTGATATCTTATTTTTCCCCCACAACAATTTAGTTGATATTAAAAATTATGAATTTGAGTTAATTTTTATTTAATATAAACAATAATAAAGTAAATGGAGAGTGGATTGGAAGTTATTATTACAATGCATGAATGTATGAATCTACTACCCGAATTTAAAATTAGATGGGTTTTCAAGGAAATTAAAGAGGATATGAATCCATATGAGGTATGAGTGATTTTATGAATGGTTGGGATTATCCATTGATGGGAATCTTATTTTAAACATAAATATATATTTCTATATTATATGAATTTAAAATTCTAGATGGCTGTGGAATCTATTATTGAAGTTTTATATTGGTCACATTCTCCACAAATTTTATAGTGTGATATAGTTAAATATTTAGGGATGATAGATAAATTATTTAATTAAAATAGAAATGTGATTTAGAAGATTTAATCATATTTTAGACATTGATACTCGTGAAGTTAATTTAGATTAACCAATGTGTTTTGAAAACCAATAGTTTCTTGGAATTGATGTTCATAAAAAAAATAATAGGTTATAATTTTAAAAGAAATAACCTTATATGAAATTAATTTCATTGCTATGAAAAATTATAATGGCCTATTTTTTATGAAAGAATGAAAATTTAGAGTATCCTTTACTAGGGTCTAATATTCTCATATGATGGGTAACCCAAAATTATAACAGATTAGATGGGAATAAGGTGTAATAAAAACTATTGATCAGATGGTGTAGTTAGAAGATACTGATTTGACTATATAAATAAAATGTGAGACTAGACCGTGTAGTTTAAAGTTACACATTGATATCAGTTTTTAACGAAATATTGAACAAATATATTTCATGAGTTGTCATTCATTGAGATATTAAGAACATACCAATTATATTATATTAAGAATTAATGGGGGTCAATGTTTTTTCTTCAATTGAGTATCAATCTATGGAAATTTCCTTTGGTTAAATTTCCACATCATAGATTTGATAATGAGTAATACCATAATAAGATAGAATAAAATATTATGTTTCTTAGGAAGGACCACTTTTGAAGGTGTAATGATAAATTATAATCATCTTATGTTTACTAGAGTAATATATTTGTATTTTATTACCAATGGATTGGGATGAGAGCATCAGCTTCATAATACTTAAACCATTTTTTTGAATTTTTATTATTTTTATTATTGTATATATATATTTCTAATTTTCTAATTTCTGATAGCATGTTCATTGTGATTAGTTTTTTTGGAAACATATTCATCTATGATTTATTTTCTATAGTGTGTAATTGTTGTTTGTAATTTTTTTCGACATTCAGATTGTAAGAATGAATAACATCTAGTGGGATTACTAGATGGTATTGATGAAGAAAAAAATGTATTATTAGAGTCTAGTTGGAGTATTTTTTACAATTAATCCTTAGTGAACGTCATTCAGATCTTGGTTCAGTAAAATTATTTTTCCCTTTTCCTTACTAGATAACAATAGTAAGAAGATCATAAAATTGATTTTACAATTACAAAAATTTATTATGTGTTTTATATTTTTGGAAATAAATTTAAAAGGGTATTATATGTGTGGATATTTTATATAGATTGAATTATTTTTTCTAGAAATTTTAGAATGAAGATTCTCTACTACGGAATGAACGTGATCATCGGTTGATAGGAACCAATAATGATGCGATGTAGAAGGATGAATGGTTGGTTTTGGAAACAAAATTATTAGGTCAGATATTTGATATCATTAGACTAGATAACTTGCTTTTATATATAATTATTGATTATTAGGTTAGATCTTATCAATTCCATCACTAACATGCCTGGAAATCCTTCATCAATTAAAAAAGGTTTCTTGATACTGTTAATTATTTAAAAGAGGATATTAGAAGGAAATCATACTTCTTATCATCTTAATGAATTCAATATAACCTCAATCTAGTTAGAGTAAAATAATATGATCTTTAGATATCTGTATTAGGTTCTATTTTTAGTTGCATCACTCCCTAAATCTGGCAATCTGATGGCCACCACTCTGAGTAACTTGAGATAAAACAATTATATAGTGTTTTTGGATGTCTGAGACCATTTAATGAATGAGAAGCTTCATTAAGATATTATTATTGAATCCTCCAAAAAAATTTATAGTTATTATGTAAGAGGGAGGGACACAACATGGAAGGGTCATATGAATGAAAAAGGAAGGTGAAGATGAAGTGTATCTCTATAGATGATGGTTCTATGTTCTGGAATCATGGGAAATAGTTTCACCTAAAAAATGTATTTAACGTGGGAAGAGTTAACATAAAAACATATACTTATGTATGTGGATTCAATAATACTATGTTGGATGATAGAAGTGGGGTACTACAACATATTATTAGTTCCTTTGAGTCTTGGGTAGAATCATGAACTTCATTTCACACAACATATGTGTGAGGAATAATGAAGAACTATATTTTTTTGGATGATTCAATATTGTTTGTATAGAGGATTATAAAACTATTGAGATAGTTTTTTGAGATATTTATTTTTATAAACGAGGAACATAAGTTTTTTGAATCTGTATGGATTTCAAAACATCATAATATTAAATTATAACAAAACTTCTTTCGGAATGTTATACAAAATGGGTTTTTATTAAATTTTTGTGGATAGGGAGTAGAATATATCACATGGTTCAAGGGATGTTGAAAAATAATTCATGGAAGTGAATATATACAAAATAAGAGTATTGTAAGTTGAATTCATGCTAGATTATTAACTTTTATGATGTTGTGGTATTATTGTCAAGGTCAACTTAGTGAGAAAGGGAAGGAAGTCGTGGATACTAAAGGTATAATAATATAAATTAAAATAATTTTTTAATATTGGAGGAATGAATTCAAGGGAAAAATAAAATTATTACCTTCCAAATATAGGGTGATACAATAGTTAATTGGACGTTTGAGCTAGCACAAAAAGACTTATGGGGACTATCTCTAGTTCATTAACATATAGGACCACTTTGTTTAAATAATTTCATTGATGATTCCACACATATAGTATGGATCTTATTTCTTCATAAGTTGATTTATGAACTAAAACTATATTTATTATGGTGTAATATGGTGGAAGAGGAGACCTAATATAATGTAAAATGTAGAATTTTAGATAATACTAGGGAGTATGAATTTTGGGAATTTCAAAGGTTCTACTGGGAGAAGGGTACACAGTTAAGTAAGTCCATACCATGTACTCAATAACATAATAGATTCATATTTTTGATGAATTATATATTATATATAATGTAAATATTAATTATAATTATTGTTGGATTCCCCTAATTATTTTTTAGCAAAAGTAGTGAATTAAATAGAATACCAAATCAACCTTAGTCTATCTTCTACAAAAGGGAAAGAATAATTGGAATCCTATTAGTCTAAAAAGACGGCTTAATTCACCCAAATCCAAGAATTTCACATACTCTTCAACCTTCATATTTATGCCATGTATATGAAATAACATGATTTTAAGGAATAATAAAGATTCTTTTTAGATATGGTGAAAAATACATTTGTTTTTGAATATGGAGAAAACCGTTGGAAGATTTTTAGAAGATAAAATTTGATCTTCAACAATGAAATTATGTGGTAGGATTATAAAATAAATGAAAAATATGATGAGATAAAATTATCATTAGATATTATGGACCAAATGAATCAACAACAAATTTTTTTTATATGTTTCTATGAATTCTGAATGCACACTAGTACGAGACAAAACAAAATTTATCTTGGATTTTTTGGAAGGAAATAAAATTATGATGCTTTTGAAAATTTGTAATGTACCAAATACATCATGTATTGAACATTATTAAGAAGATATATATTTAGATTTTGAAATATTGTAAGGGTTAAAATCCTTGGTTGATATATATATTTCATCTAGAGTCATGTTTAATGTTACATGGTACAAAATGTATCCTTTCAACTTTATTCTTAATTATTTTGTAGGGTCCAAGATTCTAGATGTGTTAAGAAGTATGAAAAAATTAAATCAGTGGGTGATAGCAATGAAGGATACAATTTCTTTATTCTATGAGTCCATAACATGGTAGTTTATTGAGAGGCCTATTATAAAAAATATCCTTCAAAATAAAATTATATAGTATCCATGGGATGATATAATTGGTACATGAATGTAAAACGTATAGTTATTTTTAAATGGGTTTTAATAAAATGAATGTGTAGATATCATAGGGATTATTGACGAATTATTAAACCTATTTATAAAAATATGGCATTGAGTATAGTTGTAAATTAAGTAATCACCTGTAGAAAAAAATTTCTAAAGTCATAATTTTCATGTATGTTATTTAGCACCGATGTGAATATCAAAAAATATTATATTTTTACATTGGTTTTCTACAGTCCAATGTGGAAAATGCATTTATCCTACCGATTAAATAAAAATTGTTGTGAAAAATTCATATTCTCCGCACATTCATGTAGTAATATCATATAACTGAGGTTAAAGAGATATTTTATGTTTTTTATAATATAAAAGGCATGGAAATTGAATTTTCATGTCGGTTAAAAGATAAACAACTTATAAATTTTTTTAAGAATTTATTAATATTTAGAGGTTTCATTTCATGGTTTCTATTGTTACAATGTAGTTATCATTTCTATCTCACCCAATCCCTAACTCTCTCATTTCATAAATCTAGTGGTCAAATCTCAAATTAAAATATTAATCGACCCTCATGTTTTGTCGGCCTCATGTTACACATAGAAGAGAGATTTGAAGTAAGCCTCACACATTAACGTTTCTCCCTTTTCATTCATTCTTTGGCCTGGAATTGCTAACTGATGACTGTTCAATTAGGTGGAATTCATTCTCAAATCACCATCTTTTCATGCCCTTGAGTTTTTACAGATTTATCTTTGCACATTTTATTTCAGATCTTCTCTCCTCCAACTAGCTCACATGATGGTTTGAATATCTTTTATAATGTGTTAATTAGTTGTTCTGATTTTATTTATTATATAAATTAGTTATTATAATTTAATATTTTTTCTTTTTTAAGATTACATTAAAATTAATTTATAGAATATTTCATTCTAAAGAGTATTATTTACTAGATAAGATTGGTGGATCTTGTATTTTTTAATATTTTTAATTAGGTCAATGAGTTGGGTTTGAAATTTATTAGTTATTGATATAAGATGGGCTTCATTTATGTTATGATAATGTGTTCACATGGGTGTGTTGACCAATTCTTTTTCAGGTAATTTCACATCATGAGATGGGTTTACTAATGGATTTTTTGTTATAGAGATGGCATGTGTGTATTATAGAATTGAATGGGAGTTTTTTTTGAAAACTATTTTGGATGGACCGATCTCGAGTGTGATGGGGTAATGAAGAGTTTGAAATTGATAATAAGTTTTGAAAACCATTTCTAGTGGATGATAAAGGGTAAGGGATCATCATAGGTGATTCTTATTGATGAGAATACCTATGGTGTATATTTTATTTTGGGGGCGATTCATTATAGGATAATAAATTTAGTGGGACATTTAATTCCATTTATGTAAGTAATAATTTTTGGATAACTAGGACTCATATGATAATTTTGAGACTATGATAATCTTTAGGAAACACTTTTATGCATGTTCATCTGTGTTAATGGTATAATGGGGCATTTTAAAATGGTTGAATGGTTAATGGGTCTACTTTTAAAAGTAGCCGACCAACCGGGTACTGAGTTTTGGAATACATTGCACCATATGATGTCCCATGATTTTATGTTTAATGTGATTTTTTAAATAAGAGTCAATTTATTATTTGAATATAATTTTAATTAAAATATTTAATAAATTTTTTATTTTTTTAAATAATAATCTATAAATTAGTTGTTCTTGTCACTATTTTTAGAAATATTATATTATAAGTATCATTTGAAATATTTTATAATAATTTCACAAGGTTATATTCATTTATTTTTACTTGACAATTTTTTGAAATGAATTTATTTTTTAATTAATTATGCATGAATAAATTTTCTATTAAATATTTTATATTCGACTTTTAATCTTTCAATTATTTTTTTATAAATTTTTTATATCATTTCTAATATCAATATTTTATAAATTACACCCTTTGTTTTTAATGTTTATATTTTAAATAATGAATTTATATGGTGATACTGAAATTTTTTTTCAGGTTTTATGGAATATATGGTTTTATTGGCGGTGTTATGATTTATTAACCTAAATTAAAAACAAGGATGGAATGGTAATAGTTTTACAGAACTACTACAAATGTTGATGTACATTCATCCAATAGACAATAATATTCCAGATTAATAATATAAGGCAAAGAAAATATTATTCTTGATGGGATTGGGGTACATGAAAATACATTTATGCCCGAATGATTGTGTTCTGCATAAGAAGGAAAACAAATTTCTGTCAGAGTGTTCTAAATTTTGGACATCATGGTATAGGCTGGAAGAAAATCATAGGCTGACATTGAAGTTCTAGAGATGCCTACCAAGAAATTTTGGTATCTTTCTGTAATTACTCATTTGAAACATTTATTTTCTAATTAAGATGAATCAAAAAGGTAATTATAGAATGTTTATGGGGGATATGGGAAGTAAAAATTCATCATCCAGATGATTTTCCATAGTGTAATAAAATTGATCACATGTTTCCTACATAAGGAAATGAAGTTAGAAATATCATATTTGAACTATTTTTGAATGGATTGAATCCAAATTGAAGCCTTAATAGCACACATAGTTCATGGACCATTTTATGGGTAATTTACAACTTATCTCCAAAAAAATTATAATGAAAATATATGTTCAGTTTAATAATATGTGGACCGAAATATATAAAAATGATATTGATGTTTTATTATCTCCTATAATTAATGATTTGAAATTGATATGGGAGGTATTTATAAGGGTATATGAGTCTTTTAAAATGGAATATTTTAAACTACATGGAATGATTATGTTTGTAGCGTCATGGTTCTAGAAGCCACCTAGAGGTTTCCCATACCCGGTTGGTCACATGGCCTCATGAGCATCTCCCCAAATGCCAGAGACTGCCGACTAGTAGCCAGGGCCTTGGGTGTGATAGTGGGGAAACTATTCCCTCATTGGCAGAGTAACATAGTAGATGTAAAACAAATAGCAACGGTAGATGTAGTAAACCATGAAATAGGTAAACAATGGATGTAACAAACAACTTGAGAACACTCACACATTTATATATGATGCATGATACATATGTCTATGATAGAAGCCAAAAAAAGTCACAATGCTGGAATATAGTACTAAAATAATTTACAATAGAAAACAGTTAAAATGATCCATAGTATCACAAGCCTCATCATGGTCCCATGCGCCCCTACTACACAGCAATCAAGTATATAATGTAGAAGGGTGCTTGCCCCTATCTATACCTGTAGAAATATAATCTGTTTGGTCCCAAAATCATGACCCAACAAGGGTGTGAGACTAAATGCTAGTAGGCAACCACCCAAATATCTATGCTAAACAGTTAATGAACATATACGGTAGGCTATAATCAAAATGAACTAGTAAATAATGAATTACTCGAAAATAAACAATCATACAGTTTACAATGCTTTCAATTATCATATATCAGGCAAGTAGCTAATCATAAGCATGGAACCCTCTGGGAATTACTCACAGCCTAAGCCCTCTGGTCCAACCAAAACAAATGCAAGAAACCCTTTGGGAAGTACACACAGTCTAACCCCTCTGGTTCAGCTATTTCACAGACTCTATGAGAAAGCAATCACCGTTAATTCCCCATATAGTATCATATCTATAACTAAAAGGTGCTCTAGGGAATAACTCAATGACCAATTCCCCCTGTGTACTGCATTTAGAAAATATAGACAATCTGAGGAAGAACTTATGTACATCCTCTCTATAGTCTCACATCGTAACAGTAAACAGACACTCTATAGAAGCCCTCAACGTCCATTCTCCCCATGGTTTACCACACTCGGTTCTCAAGGACCTATGTAATTCAATTGGGCATAGTGATATATAAAATCCAAACTAAACCTCAAGAACTAATAGGATAAATGGTCTACAACATAACATCATGTCAGATAAATAATATTACTCTATCCTATTATCACTAGGAATAGAAGGCAAGAAGCCTAACAGGATAAGAAAGACCAAATGGTCATAAACATTAAAAGCTTGGGAAAGACATCCATAGAATAGAAATTAACCCTATTTACATTCAATTGACCTCTATTCATTCATATAAATCATAGCAGGCAATAACAAGGTTAAACCATAAACACGCAATACCCCAATCAAGGGTATTGGAACTCTTGATCATATAACTCAAAGTCTATCTACAGAAAGACACAAACCACCTACCACGGCATTGAATGATCTATATACTATGGGGTCAGCCCTTAGATTGACCTAGAATAAAAAAGATCTACAAAAACATATAAAATTATCAACCAAGTATAACTCACGGGATAAAACGAATAATGAAACGAAGTTAAAGACGAAAAGAAAACTCATCGATGCGATTCTAATGAAATCGGTAGAGCTCAATTCAGAGAACAGATGCTCGACCAAGGGATTGAGGAAGGATCATCACTGTAGGAATGCTCTCAGTAGAAGAAGGTGAAGAAGAAGACACTTCTTCCAATAATACGTGACCCCAGTCTATTTAATAAAAAAATAATTTACATGACATGTACTTGCCCTTACCGACCCCCGTATTAGGCAGTCTCCAGGTCACCACACATGAATGTGTGCTCGGCCGTTACATGGAAAACACATGGATACATGTGGAAAAAGAGTACACAACATGTACATATATGTATAAGAAATATATTTCGAAAATTTCCAGAAACTCCGTTTTTTCTAAAGAACACCCAAAAAGAAAAAAACATACCAGAAAACAAGATCCAAGTTCTTACAAACATCCCCCCTTAAAGAAATTAGTCCCCGAATTTCCCTAGCAAGGAGGCGTAGAAGAAGAATCCTTGAAAAGATCTGGCCACTGTGATTGTACATCGGCCTCCCTCTCCCAAGTCTCTTGTTGTACTCGCTCGTGCTTCCACATCACTCATACCAGGGGAAAAGACTAGCCATAGAGAACCTTCACACATAAATCAACAATATCGATAGGATACTCCTCAAATGAGGAATCTACCTCAAACTCAACCCCTTCATGTTGAAAAAACTGATACGAGTCTGAGAAGTAACATCGAAGATGAGAAACATGGAAGACATAATGCATAGTCCGATACCTATGAGGTAACAACAACTGATAGGAAATCATCCCATCTCATTCCAACACCTCGAATGGCCCTGCTGACCTCAATGAATGCATACCCTACCTCTTAATCCTCTTGTGTCCCAACCTAGGTGTCACATGCAGGAAAACATGATCTCTGACCTGAAACTCCAGTGGCCATCTCCATCGATCAGTATAAGACTTTTGTCGTGACTGTGCAGTAGCCATCCTCTTCTGAAACAACTCTATCTACTTTGTGGTCTCCTAGAAAAGTTCAGGTCCCCACATAGCTACCTCTCCAGCCTCCATCAAGCATAAGGGTGATTGGCATGGACTATCATACAAAGCCTCATAATGTTCCATCTGAAATGTTTCTTTAAAACTATTATTTTCGTAAAACTCCACAAGAGGTATGCTCCTCTCCCAAGAACCTCCAAAATCTAGGAGGCATTCTCAAAGAATGTCCTCAAGCCCCGAAATCGTACGCTCAGACTGGCCATCTGTCTAGGGATGGTACATTGTACACAAATGTACCTGTGTTCCAAATGCCTTCTGAAGTCCATGCCAGACCCAAAAAGTAAAACATACATCTATGTCTGAAACAATAGAGTGTGGAACTCCATGTAAATGCCCAATCACTCAGATGTATAACCTTCCCAACTCATTAACAATGTAAGTCTTCTTAATCGGCATGAAGTGAGGAATCTTAATGAGTTTTTTAGTGACAACCCAAACTACTTCATTACCTTGAGGCGACCTCGGTAAAACCATCATGAATTCCATCGTGACATCATTCCATTCCCACTCAAGAATGGGTAACTACTACAAAATCCCTACTGGTCGCTGATGCTCTACATTCACCTACTAACTTGTGGAACATTTCATGAAAAACCCTGAAACATCTCTATTTATACCTGGCCACCAATACTGATGGTGTAGATCATGATACATCTTCATGACACCAAGATGAACTTCCCAAACTGAGGAATGAAAATCATGCATCTGCTCCTCATGTATATCAGCTGGAACCCACACCCATCTATGAAAAATGAAATATCTCATCCTCGCCTATTGTCCATCCCAGAATAGGGTTATCTATTGAAACACACTCCCATAGGACTAGGCCTTTAGAATATGATAGCTGCCTCATTCTCACTCGATCAAGTAGAGTCTAGGTAATAGATAAAGAACAATGAAAAGTCCACCACTAACTGTCATGAACCTCTATATGCATATCAGAGAAAAGAGCCATAAGCTTCCACTCACCGTTGGCCTCCAGAACTTTATGTATCTGAGTCCTCCTTCCCAACTCATCAACCACACTATTGCATTTCCCAGGCGTGTAGCCAATTTCAATATCAAAGGACTAAAGCTATTCAACCAACCTTCACTGTCTCAAATTCAGACCTCGCTGAGTGAAGATATAATTGAGACTCTTGTGGTGGGTGAAAACCATAAAACAATCTTCCACAAGATAATGTATCCAATAGCGTAAGGCATGTACAACTACAGCCATCTTGAGATCACGCATCGGGTAGTTCCTCTCATGTGGCCTCAACTACCAAGAACCGTATGCAACGACTCCATCTTCCTGCATAATCTTATCTTCCATCCCGATACCTGATTCATCACAGCATACAATATAGCATTTTCCCAGCTCTATAGTTACTAGTATCGGCACTGAAGTCAACCTCCCATTCATCTCTTGAAAGGATGACCCACAGGAATCTTACCATATGTTCTTTGTAACCTTCTTAGTCATGCTCATCAGTGGCACTACTAAGAATGAAAAGTCATATATAAAACGTTTGTAGTAACCATCCTGCCCTAGAAAACTCTGTACCAAAATGAAATTCTTCAGTTGGTCTGATAAAACTGTTGATCTCACTTTTTATTGGTCTACTAATACTTCTGCCTCTGAGATAACATGACCCATGAAATTTATTTGTTTCATCCAAAAGTGTCATTTTGAGAGAATAGCATATAACTAATGCCCTCTAAGTGTACTCAAAACGATCTCAAAATGTGTATCATGGTCCTATTGAGTGTGAGAGTACAACAAGATATCGTCCACGAAGACTTCCATGAAGAAATCCAAGTCTTCAAAATGTGTATCATGGTCTTGTAACTCTGGTGTAGCCATCCTATAAGGAGGAATGGACATTGATGACGCTCCCAACACAAGCTTGATAGGAAATTCCACCTCTCTCTCCTAAGGAAAACATGAAATGACATCTAGAAAGTCTTTCATAAAACAATCCCCCATTGGAGAAAATTCCACCTGTGATGTACCATGGTCCTCCAGATATAGACAAGCTATCTGGCCTGTAACTCCCCACAAACCATGATGCTCGGGTCCTGCTCTGCTTGCTTGGACATCCCATTCACCCTTATGAAGAAAGGATCCACCCTCTGGGGATGTGAAACTCACCATACGATGTCAAAAATAGACAACAGCCTAGAAGGGAACTGACCAGTGCATTCTAAGAATGACATCATATCATGTCATCTCTAGGACATAATGGTCCCATAAAAAGTTACACCCACCAATCTCTAGAGAGAACTCCTTGCACAATTGTACACTAGTCGTTCTTTTCCCCAATGGTGTGTCTTGCATCAAGATATCCATAGAAGAAAATAAACAGAGCCCAAGGCTCTCCAAAATGGAAATGTATATAAATGTATGAGAAGCCCCCATATGTAAAAGATATGAAGCTAAAACTGAGGCAACTAGGATTGTACCTCAAACTGTAGAGAGTCTGAGATCCTGCTCCTGCTGGTTCTACTCCATTATAAAAGTCTAACCTGCACTGTGACCCTATGACCATGCCTGACCACTCGGAGTTGATCCTCAATGTTGTCCCTGAATACCTGGCGACTGGCTACCACAACCATGACATCCACCTTGACCTAAACTTCCAGAAGAACTCTAGTTCCCCGACTGGTGAGAAGTTGGTGGTGCTAATCTTGAATGAGGAGTTGTAGAAGAACCCCTATCACTAGCTCCTGGGGAGAATATTTGACGGAAGCATTGAAGATGGCCCATCTTGCGGCATGATCATCACTTCACTTGGTCTCTCGGGAAATGTGGCCTCGTATGCCCACTCTTTCTGCTTTGGTAGCACATCACTAGGATACCAGAAGAAGTGTCCCACCTCCTTAGATCCTCGTGTGTAGACTCCCCGCAACACTTTTGGATTTCAGTAGGAGGGATTCCAGCTCTAGATGTTGAACCGACTTGTCTCACCACTCCATAATCCCTCTGGTTGTGCTCTGTGATTAGTGCCTAATTGAGTATAAAAGTGATGGAAGTAAACCTAAAGATGTTCACCTATGATCAGATTTCGTACCTGAGACCATCTTCAAACTTTATTTCCAGAAATTACTCATCACCTCTGAGAATAGGATTGAAGCGATGTAGCTTTGTGAAGCGAGAAGAATACATCATAACAGAAAGAGTACCCAGCTCTAGACTCATGAACTCTCGGGCTCAATTGACCCTCAAAGTATTTTGGGAGAATTAGTCATAGATGGAATGCTAGAACTCATCCCACTCCATAACATGCTAGTGTCCCACTTGTGAGATCCCATCCCAATATCTCTTGGAGGAGTCCCAAATAATATACTTAGAAAGATTCACTCTCTTCTCCGGAGGCGTCTCCAGATGCTCGAAGATAGAAAGCATGGATTCTAACCATGACTCTACATCCTAAGATCCTTCTTCCCCGTTAAATGTGGGAGGATGTTGCTGCTGGAAAACCTACATCTACTCTTCCATATAGAGGATAGGATATAGTACTCCTTGGAATTTGTGCATAAACCTTATAAATCCCTCTCAGAATAGTGAATCAACATCTACATATGGGGTAACGGTTGTTGAAAATACATGCACATCTGGAGGATCGGCTAGTAGTCCCTGATCTGCCATATCTATTGTCTGATCACTTCCCTATAACTGGTGGACAACTAGAGTAAATCTCAATGGCGTGAATCTACAAGGTAAAGCACATAACTAAGATAAAGGTTATCAAGGGATGAAACATAGAAGTTTGAGAAGGGGAAAAGAGAAAGAAATCATTCAATTTTTTTTCAAGACATGGATACACGACGTGTTCCCTTAAGCCTTCACATGATGGTGTACTTTTTCAAACCAACATCGTGTAACACCCCATACACACATTGTGTTGTCCTAACACATGACGTGTACTTGAATCCTCTTTCCCTACCTGATTTCTTCTACACAGATAAGCCACAATGTTCTCCTAGAAAAAAAACTACACGATGAGTTAGTTCTAGACACAATGTTTACTAGACGAACCTCACTGACCTATTTTTTTAGTTACATAGCTAGATACAACGGTTAAACTACACGGCATGTTCAAGCTTGTCACGACATGCACAACTTATGTTTTCATCTATCCATGTTTTTAGTCACATGGGTGGAAAAATGGTTTATGACACACGACATGTACATCTGGTACACAGAGTGTCCCCCAACGATTTCTCAACCCCGTGTCTATGCCCACATAGTTAGTGGAAAGATTAGAGACTACATGACGTGTATATATAGTAAATGGCATTTTATCAAGAAAATTAGTTCCTTCCCGAACAGAAGGGCACATGGAATGTATTTATCATTACACACCATGTATTCTAGATTTTTTTCAAACAGAAAGCCTTAAAAACTACTCCGTAACCTACACATCAGTGAAATGAACATTAAGGTGTCAAATTTTGATCTGTGAGGGATCATACTCCCTGCAAATCAAAGCTTGATATCTTATAAATGTCATTTTCCAGCATAAAAGTGTAATGATCAACCAAATTCTGATCCATGAGGGCCCACAACACCATAAGAACCAATGCTTGGTGTTCGTTCAAATGAAACCTTACACAATTCAATACCCTATCAAAAGAAGGTATTCTATCAAGGAATCCATTAGAACAGCATTCATATCTAGAACAACATCAATCACATCAACAAACAATCACTAATGCAACCTAGATGGCATGGAAAGAATGCTTGACATGTTATCTCTAGAGAGTTCCTATATGATGCATGAGACCAAAATACCCTCATCTCATCGTGTTGCAACAAAAATAAAACCTTAATAATATCAATGATAACATCAAAAAACATGTGAATCACCCAATGGTGAAATCAAATCATCTTTAAAATTTCAAAACTAGAGACAATTGCAATAAAGAGGTAAATTAGCTTTTCATAGTACACAGGTTATGTCACGACCCGTCCTCGGGGCTCGTGCCATTACTACCCCAAGCCTGACTTCTATAGGCCAGGAGTTGGCGACTAGCACCAAGGCTTAAATCACGGTAAAAAGGGAAGGAATTGCCTTTGTAAAGTAAACAAACATCACAGAGCAAGCAAGCAGTAGAAGTAAACACTACGTAGAAACTGAGTACAACAGTAAGTGCGGAAAACAAATGGGCCAGAATACAAACCCAAACTGAAAGTAAAGTACAACTGGAAAGGGAAAACAGTAACTGAAAAGTAAAGTCGCGGCCTCGATCCGCCCACTGGACTCCCACCTGAAGGGTGTGTACAGATAGCCTCCTCTGCTCCTCGGGTCCATCCAACCGCTCCGAGTATGTCCCACCCAGTGGTCCACCTCCAGGTATCGTCCTCCTCCGCAAGCCTCAACCACGATCAGCGTTGTCCGTCATCTGCAACCAAAACAACGTAATGCGGGCATATCCCGTGTAGGGGTGAGTATAAGATACTCAGTAGGGACCCCGAGACCCCCGAAGGTCTCCCAAAATCTACAAAGGATAAACCGAAAAGGAAATATGCAATCACGAAGTAACATCCAACTCTGCTTAGGTATATGCCCATACATATACCTAAGTCATCAATTCTCGTTTGGCTTCAACATTTGAGCCCAAGTACAACGCAGTCCACATAGGAAAGCAATACGAAAATCCACATAGGATAGCACAACACAATCCACAAAGGAAAGAAAAACAGGATTCAGCTCACACAGGTATACTTCTTCGTATGATGATAGAGATGATCAGATATATCCACTGATTCATCTAAGTCGTTGGACCCACAAAGGATTGATAGGTATTAACCCCCGCAATGACCTAAGAATGGTCTGACCCACATAGGATCGATATGTAACTAACCCCCACAATAACCCAGGAAGGGTCTGACCCACACAGGATCGATAGGTAACTAACCCCCGCAAAGATCCACACAGGATCGGACCCACACAGGATCTGTAGGCACTGACTCACACAGAACCATTGAGTACTTGACCCACACAGGATCAGACCCACACAGGATCGGTAGCACAAATCCACGTAGGATCACTGAGTGCTGTAGTCGTCGCCGTCGAATCCACTGAGGATCTCTATACAGTTGTCGTTGTTGTCGTCACAGTCGCAAACGCAACTAGCTCTAGGGTTCCCGCACACAACAAGCTCGTTCGGGAGGGTCCGCTCCACAAGCCGAGAGGTTGATACATCAACTGACACATAGTCCAGATTTTATGTATCCAAAAGTTTTATATCGTCAACAGGAACTCAACGTCGCAGATAGCGCGTCAATCAGACGCCCGGTCTGAGAGTTATTGGCTTTTCCGTCACAGGAGCCGAGTTGGTTTTTAAGGAAAAACCAACCCAACCGTACTCCACCTGCGTCCAAACCTCGGTCGGAGTAATCCAAAAGATCCAGCTCACTAAGAGGAATCCAACAAAGTCGACGGCACGTCAATCGGACATCGGGAGCTTAAGATATGAGCGTTTCCGCTCCGAGGGCCTGGTTGGTTTTGTGTACGAACCAACCCGGCTGACACAAAGTATTTTGAAACCTTGAGTGCGATATACCGAAACGACCGTCTCAATCCAAGGATCGAATTGCAACTGACGGTGTGTCGATCAGAGGCCCATATCACAGGTTATGGGCGTCCAACCGGAAAAGATTTGGTATTAAGGTGTTCGGCCCCGTTCCGACCCGGCCCGATACCCCCAGGGTCAGCCCGAACCGGTTCGACTCGAACCGGGTCCGGGTCCGGCCCGCTTGGGTGCGGCTCGGGCCGGTCGGCATGGCCCGGCCCGGCCTGGGCGCAGCACGCCCAGCGCGCTGGCCATGCACTTGGCCAAACGGCCGAGCCGTTTGGAGTGGGGGGCGCCTGCCCCCTGGTTTATAACCACAACCCCCATTAAGGGGGCCGTTGTGCTGGCCAGCTAGGGGTTTGAACCTTCGGCTTCCTCTTGTCCGGTCGGCCCACCCCGGACAGCCAGTTTCTTGCCACCACGGGACCGGCGTCGGCCAGTCCCCTCCCTGCTCCGACACTAGCGGCCCGGTTTCTGGCCGCTGGTTCTCACGCACCGTCGTGGCCCGGTACCGGCCGCAGCCTTCATTCATCCGTTGCGGCGTGACGATGCTGCACCCCTCTGTCGCGGCCCCGCTTCGGCCGTGGTGCTTTTGCGGTTCTTCGGCACGGCACGACGGCATCGCGTACCTGTTCGATTTCACGGCACGGCGTGACGGCGCCGCGCATTCCTTGCCGCACGATTCCGCGTGGTGCTACGGCACCACGCCATTTCTTTCCAACCACATTAGAAACAACATCAATAATGGAGGAGGGTCCGCCGTGTTTGTGCGGTCCGGTCCCCTCTCGTTAGTCGTTAGCAATTGGTAATATTTTCATGACAAATGACAAGATTGTATTCACGAACAAAATAAATAAATAAATCCCCTACCTCATGCGAGCTTGAACGGAGGTTCGTCGAACGAGGATTCGTTGCGGGAAGAGACGTCGCGGAAGGAGATGTTGCGAAAGGAGACATCGTGGAAGAAGACGTCGCGGAAGAATCGTCGTGGTATACGGCGTCACGTAGTCAGTCTCCGAGGACTCGGCGTTCTTTGACGGAGTTCGATGCGTTCTTCGCATTCTTCGTGTTCTTCGATGAAGAAGATGAAGAACTTATAGCTTCCTTTAGATTTTCTCCCAAAACCTCTCAAGCAATAAATCCCTAAATAAAATAATCACCTCCCTTATTTTATTAACTCAACAAATCTTTTGAAATTCAAACATCCACACTTAACTCACTTAATTAATAACATAAGTTGTCAAAAATTAATGGTGATTTGAGGGGGGTTGATGAATATGAAGGGGTGGGGTTCGTGTGGGCCCCACCACCCTCATAACCTCCCTTGGGAAGTTGGGTAGTTACCTAACTTCCACCCAAATCCTTAAACCACATAAAGAAAATAAAAAAATTGTAGTTAAAATATAAATTAAACTTCCACAATTTTTATCATCTTCTCTCGTAAAAACACAACCCCGTAATAGGTGTTCCTAAGCAATTATCGGCGCTATGGTTCCATCGGTTCCCTCGGAATTCGATTCCAAGAACCGGTTCAAATGTTTGAAATTCTCGCTCATTCGTTCACTAAACGTACCCAAGCTAAACTTCGGATAGAAATTCCGGGCACACCGGGACTCAGAATCATGTGCCGTCAGAAACTGCGTTCTTGTAAAATCCCAAAGAAAATTAAGAAAAAAAATTCCTTGAATTTTACAGGTCTTTACATTACTCCCACCTTAGGGATTTACGTCCACGTAAAGATACATCATAAGCTAGGGAAAAAAATGTGGGTACTGAGCATGTATCTGAGCCTCCCGCTCCCAAGTTCTCTCCTGGAGATTCTTGTGCTACCATCTGATGCACACTAGAGTAATCGACCGTCCACGTAGGACCCGCTCGTGTTGATCCTTGATCTCTACTGGGACCTCCGTAAAAGTCATCCCATCATCAATGTCTCACTCCCTATGGTCAATGATGTGCGTCGGGTCGTGCACGTATCTCCTCAGTTGAGATACGTGGAAGACGTCGTGCACCCGGTGCAACTGTGGTGGTAGAGTCAGGCGATAAGCCACCTCGCCAATCCTGCTGAGGACCTGGAATGGTCCGATGAAGCATGGAGAAAACTTGCCGCCTCGGCCAAATCTTCGTAATCCACGTCGAGGTGAGACACGCAAGAAGACGTGGTCGCCATCCTCGAACTCTAGTGGCCTCCGCCTCCTGTCAGTATAAGACTTCTGCCGGCTCTGAGCTGTCCTCATCCGCTCTTGGATGACCTGGACCTTCTCTGTCATGGCCTGGACCATCTCCGGTCCCACAAGTGCTGACCCTCCAGGGTCTGTCCAGCACAAAGGAGATCTACAAGGTCGGTCGTACAACGCCTCGTATGGTGCCATCCCGATGGTGGAGTGGTAGCTATTGTTGTATGAAAACTCCACCAAGGGTAGGTGGTCCTCCCAGCTGCGACCAAAGTCGAGGACACATGCGCAGAGCATGTCCTCGAGAGTCTGAATGGTCCTCTCCATCTGACCATCCGTATGAGGGTGAAAGGTGGTGCTCAGATGTAGCTACATCCCGAACGCCTCCTGCAACCCCTTCCAAAGCCGGGGAGTAAAGCGAGCATCTCGATCAGAGACGATAGATGATGGCACAATGTGAAGCCGTATAATCTTTTGAACGTAGAGACATCCCAAGCTCTCCACTGAGCCCTGCTCTCTGATGGGTAAGAAGTGATCCGACTTGGTGAGTCGGTCGAAAATCACCCAAATGGAGTCGTGACCTCTGGAAGTGCGTGGAAGTCCAGTCACGAAGTCCATAGATATCTCGTCCCACTTCCACTTCGGGACCTCCAAGGGCTATACCAAGCCTGCTGGTACTTGGTGCTCTGCCTTCACCTGCTGGCAGGTGAGGCATTAAGAAATGAACTCCACCACAACCTTCTTCATGCCCGGCCACCAGTGCTGTCGTCTGAGATCCTGGTACATATTCGCCACATTTTCAGAGCGAAGACCACTGCTGCTAACTCCAGGTCATGGGTAGCTTAGTTCTACTCATGCTACCTCAACTAACATGATCGATAGGTGATCATGACCCGCTCCTGCATTAGGACACATCCGAGTCCGGTCCCTAGTGCATCGCAGTAAACTACGTACCCTACTCCCTCCTCCGGCAACCTCAAGATAGGTGCGCTGGTCAATCTCTATCTCAGCTCCGGAAGCTCTGCTGACATCTGTCTGACCACAGGAAGGGTTGACCCTTCCTCCTTAACATTCTGCAAGGTTTCAAAGATTTCTCCTTTTCCGAAAAGTGAAATCTGGTCTCATCCCCTAGATGAACCACGTTCCTTACCTAATACAGTCAATACCGTCATGATTAGTTAATTCATGGCATGGATGACGTCGTAAGGTCTTGACGCTGCTACCAAGATATCCAACCATTACTCACGTCTCCAAGGGTTGAGTCACACTATCGGCATTAGTGTGTGGTCACTAGGTCTCCTCTAGTAAGAATCTTGCAAGTGAGGGTCAAGTCAACAGCTTTTAACTGCCACCTCTTAGTATTAACAAACAAAAGACAAGAGAGAAAACTTCACGATTGCAAGCGTCTTTTATTACTTCAACTCCAAGTACAAGGACACAAGGCAACACAAACAACGAAGATATAGGCATAATGGGTAAAGGCCTCTATGTATGGAGCTAGTCCCGCACTTGTCCACCTGCTTCCGGAGCTCCATGATCGTACGCTTCAGCTGTCTGAAGCTGTGCTCTCTCCTGAGGTCGGGGTGGACCTCCTGGTGGTGGTGGTGGTAGAGCCTCAAAGCGTCGCCCACCACCTGCTGCTCGGCCAGCTCCTCTGCCTCGTCCGCCTGCTCCCTACGGACCACCACGGTCAAACCTCTCCCTCTGCCTAGGTGGTTCCTCAACCGTCTGCTGCTCCTCTGCATGGCGGATCGGGCAGTCACGAGCCATGTGGTCCTGCCCGCCGCATGCATAGCACTGTCTTCCACTCATAAGACTGGTTCTGCTGTGTGTGCCCCGCACCTCCGAGCCAGTATCCTGTGGTCATCCGCCTGATGGTCTGGCCAGCTGGGACCTCTGCGACATCTGTCTACTACCGGCTGCAGAAGACTCTGCACCGTGTCGCCCTTCCGTAGGTCTCGCCGCTGGTGTAGACTCAGCAAGAAAGCTCTCGATGAGAAGAGCTCGCTCTAGTACTCCTGGATGGGTCAGAATGCTGAGGGAGATCAGCGATGCCATGATCTCATGCCTCAATCCATGCTCAAAGGTCCGGGCCCGGAAGAATGGGTCTCGTACCATGTCTGTCGAGTAGCAAGAAATATCGGTAAATCTCGCTGAGTACTGGGCAACCGTCAAGCTACCCTTCCGCAACTGTAGAAGGTCTTGGATGCGCACTGCACAGAGGGTGGTCGGGATGAACTCTGAGCGTAAGAGGCTCTCAAAGTCTGTCCAGAGTAGAGATGCCTCATCGTGCACCTGGAGCATCAAGCTCCACCATCGGCCCACTGCCGCGTGTAGTAGGCTCGCCGAGAGGATCACCATGAGGTCTGCTGGTGTCCTCATTAACCAGAAAACTAGTATCACTACCTCTAGCCAGTCCTCGACTGCTTGGGGGTCCGTCTCCCCGCGGAACCTGGGTGGTTGCTGGTGCTGGAAATCATGCAGTGCTCTAAGGTGACGTGCATCGTCAGCGGCTGGGGCTGGAAGCATCGGTGGCTCGATGGGTAAAGATACCATCGGTGCCTCAGCTGTCAAAGGGCCCTACACCGAGGCCTCGTCTCTCGGTGGTCTATCGCCACGCTCAACTCTCGGAACCCTAGCTAGCTGCCGTTGGGGGGGCCATCTTGAAAATAAACAGGTGAGGCATGGTCAAATAGTATACCTGGTGAGCTGACATAGAGTAATCACATAGAAAACTTGAAACACACATGCAATCAATGTTTTCGTGCATTAAGTCAGAAATCAGAAGTCAGGGTCCTGGTGTACGGATACATTGGCCGCCACACCAACACTGGACTCCCTGGACTGATAACCACACCCAATACGCTAAACACTATTGCTTCACATTGAAAAAGATCAGAGTCTAGAGTTCTGCGGTAGAACCGAACTCCTCTGATACCAATTTGTCACGACCCATCCTCGGGGCTCGTGTCTTGACTACCCCAAGCCCTCCTTCCATAGGCCAGGGGATAGTGACTAGCACCAAGGCATAAATCCTGGTAAAAATGGAAGGCATTGCCTTTGTAAAGTAAACAAACACCACAGAGAAAGCAAGCAGTAAAAGTAAACACTGCATAGAAACTGAGTAAAACAGTAAGTGCAGAAAAGTAATGGGCCAGAATACAAACCCAAACTGAAAGTAAAGTACAACTGGAAAGGGAAAACAACAACTGAAAAGTAACGCCACAGCCTCAATCTGCCCACTGCACTCCCACCTGAAGGGTGGGTATAGATAGCCTCCTCTGCTCCTCGGGTCCAGCCAACCGCTCCGACTACGTCCCACCTAGTGGTCCACCTCCAGGTACCGTCCTGCTCCGCAATCCTCAACCACGATCAGCGCTATCCATCGTCTGAAACCAACACAACGTAGTGCGGGCATAGCCCGTGCAGGGGTGAGTATAAGCTACTCAGTAGGGACCCCGAGACCCCCGAAGGTCTCCCAAAATCCACAAAGGATAAACCACAAAGGAAATATGCAATCACGAAGTAACATCTGACACTGCTTAGGTATATGCCCATACATATACCAAAGTCATCAATTCTCGTTCGGCTCCAACATCCGAGCCAAGTACAATCCAGTCCACACAGGAAAGGAAAACGAAAATCCACACAGGATAGCACAACAAAATCCACAAAGGAAAGAAAAACAGGATTTAGCTCACACAGGTATACTTCTTCATATGACGATAGAGATGATCAGATATATCCACTAATTCATCTATGTCGTCGGACCCACAAAGGATCGATAGGTACTAACCCCCGCAATGACCCCGGAAGGGTCTGACCCACATAGGATCGATAGGTAACTAACCCCCGCAATGACCTAGGAAGGGTCTGACCCACACAGGATTGATAGGTCACTAACACCCGCAAAGACCCACACAGGATCGGACCCACACAAGATCTGTAGGCGCTGGCTCACACAGAATCGCTGAGCGCTTGAACCACATAGGATCGGACC
The DNA here is from genome assembly GCA_963277665.1 of Viscum album. Taxonomy (NCBI): domain Eukaryota; kingdom Viridiplantae; phylum Streptophyta; class Magnoliopsida; order Santalales; family Viscaceae; genus Viscum; species Viscum album. Next base: position 359,255,908 of record OY728156.1, on the reverse strand, counting down.
CACACCGGATCGGTAGCACTGATCCACGTAGAATCGCTGAGTGCTGTAGTCATCGCCATCGAATCCACTGAGGATCTTTGTACAGTCTTCGTCGTCGTCACAGTCGCAAACGCAGCCAGCTCTAGGGTTCCCACACACAGCAAGCTCGTTCGGGAGGGTCGGATCCACGAGCCGAGAGGCTGATACATCAACTGACACATATTCCATAGTTGATGTATCCAAAAGTTACGTATCATCAACAGGAACTCAACGTCACAGACGGTGCGTTAATCGTACGCCCGGTCTGAGACTTATTGGCTTTTTCGTCCCAGGAGCCCGGTTGTTTTTTAAGGAAAAACCAACCCGAACGTACACCACATGCATCCAAACCTTGGGCATAGTAAGCCAAAAGATCCCTCTCACTAAGAGGAATCCAACAAAGTCGACGGAACGTCAATCGGATGTCCGGAGCTTAAGATATGAGCGTTTTCACTCCGAGGGCCCAGTTGGTTTCGTGTACGAACCAACCCGGGCGAACACAAAGTATTCCAAAACCTTGAGTGCGACATACTGAAACGACCGTCTCGATCCAAGGATCGAATCTCAACTGACGGTGCATCGATCGGAGGCCCGTAGCACAAGTTATGGGCGTCCGACCGAAAACGATTCGGTATTAAGGGGTTCGGCCGCAATCCGACCCGGCCCGATACCCCCAAGGTCGGCCCGAACCGGGTAGACCCGAACGGGGTCTGGGTCCGACCCGCTTGGGCGTGGCCCGGCCCGGCCTGGGTGCAGCTCGCCCATCGCGCTGTCCTGGCGCTTGGCCAAACGACCGAGCTGTTTGGAGTGGGGGGCGCATGCCCCCTGGTTTGCAACCGCGGCCCCCATTAAGGGGGTCGTTGTGCTGGTCGGCCAGGGCTTTGAAACCCCGACTTCCTCTTGTCTGGACGGCCCGCCCCGGTCGGTCGGTTTCTGCCACCACGGGACCGACATCGGCTGGTCACCTCCCTGCTCCGACACCGGCAGCCCGGTTTCCGGCCGACGGTTCTCACGCACCGCTGCGGCCCGGTACCGGCCGTAGCCTTCATTCATCCGTTGCGGCATGACGGCGCCGCACACCTCTGTCGTGGCCCCGCTCCGGCTGCGGTGCTTTTGCGGTTCTCCGGCGCGGCGCAACGGCATCGCGTCCTTATTCTATTTCACAGCGCGGCGCGACAGCGCCGCGCATTCCTTGCCGCACGATTCCGCGTGGTCCGACGGCACCACGCCATTTCTTTCCAACCACATTAGAAACAACATCAATAATGGAGGAGGTTCGTCCGTGTTTGTGCGGTCCGGCCCCCTCTCGTTATTCATTAGCAATTGGTCATATTTTCACGAAAAGCGACATGATAGTATTCACAAACAAAATAAATAAATAAATCCCCTACCTCTTGCGAGCTTGAATGGAGGTTCGTCGAACGAGGATTCATCGCGGGAAGAGACGTCACAGAAGGAGATGTTGCGGAAGGAGACGTCACAGAAGAAGACGTCACGGAAGAACCGTCGCGGTATACGACATCGCGTAGTCAGTCTCCGAGGACTCGGCGTTCTTCGACAGAGTTTGATGCGTTATTCACGTTCTTCGTGTTCTTCGATGAAGAAGATGAAGAACTTCTAGCTTCCTTTAGCTTTTCTCCCCAAACCTCTAAAGCAACAAATCCCCAAATAAAATAAGCACCTCCCTTATTTTATTAACTCAATAATGCTTTTGAAATTCAAACTTCCGCACTTAACTCACTTAATTAATAACATAAGTCGTCAAAAATTAATGGTGAGTTGAGGGGGGTTGAAGAATATGAAGGGGTGGGGTTTGTGTGGGCACCACCACCCTCATAACCTCCCTTGGGAAGTTGGGTAGTTGCCCAACTTCCACCCAAAGCCTTAAACCACTTAAAGAAAATAAAAAAATTGTAGTTAAAATATAAATTAAACTTCCACAATTTTTATCATTTTCTCTCGTGAAAACGCAACCCCAGAACAGGTGTTCCTAAGCAATTACCAGTGCTACGGTTACATCGGTGCCCTCAAAATTCGATTCCAAGCATCGGTTCAAAATTTGGAAATTCTCGCTCATTCATTCACTGAACGTACCCGAGCTAAACTTCGGATAGAAATTCCGGGCACACCGGGCCTCAGAATCATGTGCCGTCAGAAACTGCGTTCTTGTAAAATCCCAAAGAAAATTAAGAAGAAAAATTTCTTTTATTTTACGGGTCTTTACAGGTTAGCTACTCCTAGGCACTACTTATTAAAAACTACATATTCATTCCTATCCCTGGATAAAGGCTCTAAATAGTAAATCATGAAGAACGGAATTTCTCTAATACCACTTTGTAATGTCCTCGTTCCAGAAGTCGCCCAGAGGTGCCCCATACCCAGATGGCGAGGAGGCCTCAAGCGCATTTCCCCGAATACCAGATGCTGCCGACTAGTAGCGAGTTCCTTGGATGTGATAGTCGGGAAACTATTCCCTCATTGGAAGAGTAACACAGTTGAAGTAAAATAGATAACAATAGATGATGCAGTAAAACATTCAATATGTAAATAGTGGAAGTAATAAAAAACTAGATCACATACATACAAACACACACACACACACATTATGCATGGTACATATTCCTTGGAAAGCAGCAAGACATGTCACATTGCTGGAATGCAATACAAAATCCATTTGAAATCGAAAAAAGATAAAATGATTCACAACATCGCAAGCCTCATCTTTGTCCTATGGTCCCCAGCTCTGCAGTAATCATGTACCAGAAGTAGAAGGGAGCTTTCCCTTATCTATACATGGAGAAATATAATCTATTTGAGCCAAAAAAACATGACCCAAATAGGGTGTGAGACTAAATCACAGTAAGAAACTAGCCAAAGAACTATGTGTAACATTCAGTGAACATATATGGCAGGATATAACAAAAATAAATCAGTAAACAAAAAAGAACTCAAAAGTAAAAAATAATACAGTTTGCAATTCATTCAATTATCAGATATCAAGTAAGCAGATAATCATAATCAAGGAACCCTCTGATAAGTACTCACTGTGTAACCCCTCTGGTCCAACCAAAACAAACAAAAGAAACCCCCTGGGAATTACCCATAGGATAACCCCTCTAGTTCAACTTTTGCACAAACTCTCTGAGGAAGCACTCACCATCAATTCCACCTATAGTCTCATATCGGTAAATAATACGAACTACGGGGAAGAATTAAACAACCAATTCCTTTTGTGGCCCACATCGAGGAACTACAGACACTCTGATGAATCACTTATTCCCATTCCCCCTGTGGCCTCACATTGTAACAGTAAATAGACACTCTAGAGAAGCCCTCAATGTCCATTCTTCCTATGGTCTACTTCACCAAGTTTTCATGGCCCTGTGTAAGTCAATGGAGCAAAATTATATATAAAGGACAAAGTATACCTTATGAAATATTTTTCTAAACTGTCTAAAACATAACAACATGTCAGATAAACAATATTACTCCATCTTATTAGCACTAGGAATGGAATACAAGCATCCTAACAGGCTATGAAAGACAAAATGGTCATAAATAATACAAGCACAAAAAAGACATCCATAGAATAGCAATTAACCCTATTAACATTAAAATGACCTCAACTCAAGCATATAAATTATAGCTGGAAATAATAGGGTTAAAACCATAAACACACAATACCCCAATCAAGGGTATTGGCACTCTTGCACATATAACTCAAAGACTATATATGGAAAGGCAATGAACACCTCCCCTTGTGTTGTATGATCGATATACTCTGGCGTCAGCCCCTAGATTGACAGAGAACAAGATAGATCTCTAACAACGTCTAGAACGTTAAACCGAGGATAACTCACGAGAGAAGAGAAATAAGGGAATGAGGTTCAAGAAGAAAAGATAACTCATCGGTGAGATTCCAATATAATTGACAGAGCACGATTCCGAGAATGGATGCTCAATCGAGGGCTTGGGGAAAGATCACCCCCATACAGATGCTCTTGGTAGAAGAAAGTGAAGAAGAAGACACTTCTGCCAATTAGTCACGAACCTAGTCTGTTTAATTAAAAAAAAGAAAGTACATGGTGGGTACTATAGAAATACACGGTGTTTACTTTCCCTTACAATCCCCTGCATTAGGCGGTCTCCACACATAGCTGTGTACTCGTCCATTACATGGCCAGACTCATAGAAAAAGAGTAATTACATGTATATATAAGTAAACGACGTGTAAATTGAAAATCTCCATACACAAATATTTTTTTCAAATAACACCAGAAAAGAGAAAAACATACTTGAAAAGAAGATCTGGGTTCTTACAATGTTCATTAAAAATGACTTCCAAGTGTAATGTTTTTTTGGATACAATGGTGTATAAATCCTGTCCAATTTTTGGATTATCGACTTCATATTATCAACCGCATAATGGGAGAAAAATAGTATACATAGTATCAAATCTTTTTTCCTATGGATAAATCTTATATAAGATTGAAAAATGATTTCAATGGCTCATGTGAATTGAATATTTCTACAAAAACATTATCCACTGAGTGATATTTTTAGAGGGTGAAAAAAATTGATGTAATATTCCAAAAAACATATAAATAAGGAAATGTTAGAAATATTTGGATGCACCAATCAATATTTTTTTTGCTACCATATTGGAGATATTATGAGTTGTAACGTAACATTGATGTCATGCATGTGGATAAAAATATCATTGATAGTTTTATCAGAGCATTGTTAGATATTAAAGGAAAGACTAAATATGGTTTTAATGCAAGAATAGATTTATTCTCAAGGGGAATGAGTTTGGAGTTGCCTCCCAATCATGATGAAAGGATAAAATTCCAACACCCATCATGTCATACCTTATCCAGGAGGGAGAAAAATAGATTTTCTCAACGTATTCATGATATAAATTTTCCCCTTGGTTATTCTTCAGATGTAAAACAATTTGTTTCTTTGAAGGATTTGAAGTTGTAAGGTATGAAATCTCATGACTATCATATCATGACGTAATATCCCATACTAGTTTCATTGTGTGGAATATTTCCCACCCATATCAGAATGACTGTCATGTAAATGTTTGATTTTTAATTCAATTTTTAATAATTTTATTAATTCAATTTCATTGAAAACATTGGAGAATGATGTTATTTATATAATAGGTCAATTGGAAATATATATTAGTCCCTATTTTTTATTTCATCGACCATTTCAGGGTTCATTTTGTGTGATAAATAATGATTTTTAGACCTACATGTCTACGTTTGATATATCGTTTTGAATGGTTTTTGATGATATTGAATAGGTATGTTAAGAATCCATATCGACCTAAAGCATCCATTTTTTAGAAGTATATTTCTGGGGAGGATGCAATGTTTTATAACAGCTATTTTTCTATTGTGGAGCACATCAGTTTAACTATATCTCGCTATATATAAGTTAATTATAGGAAAAATTGGATTCATGGAAAGAATATAAAAATTTTGATAGTTGAACAAATAAATAAGGTATATTTATTCATCTTGAATAACATAGATGATTCCAAAACATATTTAAATTTTCATATTAAGATTGTTAAACAATGTTATCCAAAGAAGAATGATATGTAGATTTTGAATGGGCATAAAATAACTTTTTTCCCATTGTTTAAAGAGACTATTTTTGGTAAACTAGATTCATCAAAAACATTGGGATAGTTAGTGTGAATTCAAGGAATAAATTTGATAATATGGTCCAGTTATGGCATTAATGGCGATAAATTTCATATGAAATATCAAGACAATAGATGTGTGGTTCAAAATAGAATTGTGTTGGAGTTCACATAAGATATGAATTTTTCTATTGTAAAAGAAAAAACGCAATCTACACTTAAAATTAATAATATGGAATCATTGATGAAATACTGGAGGATGTTTACACTAAATTTCAACTTCCAATGCTTATGTGTAAAGGGTTTATGGGTAATAATATAGTCAGACATGATAAATTTGGAATGAAACATGTTAATCTAAATTTATTAGAATACACAAATGACCCTTTTATCCTGATATCACATGAAAAAAATTCTACGTTCTTGATCAATGCGATATGCAGTGACCTATTTTTTTAAAAAGATAAAAATAGCATGTTGGTGATGATAAACTCTATGAAGATGCTAATTTATGTGATATACCTTCTTTCATGGTATGATCAAAAAATAATAGTGATTATCCCACAGTATACGTTGATTACGCCATGCAAAATGATCATGAAAAATTAATTTGGTAAGCTTTCTTTAGTACATTATTAATATTTCATGTAATATATTTTTAATTATGGATTCAATTTTTAAATTTTATTATTTATATATTTTAATTTTGTATTCATTATTAAAATAGTTTTTAAAAATATTCTATTAAATATTTTTTTATTACTTTAGTTTTTTATAGTTATCCATGTTTACCATTAAGTAACATATCTATTAGTTGATTTTTTAGAAAAAAAAAATATTTTAAATTTCACATTTTTAATAAAAAAAATATATTATATTTGATTATATTATAAAAAAATTATTTGTAGAAATGATTTATCATGTTAGTGAGTATTTATATTTCATTCCATTTCCTATTGATATTTTTTATTTTTCATTCATTTATGTAATTTTATCTCTCATTTATATTGATATAATTTTAGGAAACTATAAAAACATATTAATAAAAATGTGTTGGTTTTATATTTCTATAATCTTTCTTTGATAATTGTTAATTCTTTATTTACATTTATATAATTTTTTAGGATTAATATATTTTGGTACTAATTGGTGTTTCAATTATTAATAGGATAATTATAGAATAGTCATCTAATCCCCCATATATTTACGGAGATGATCATTCTCATACCTCTTGGGAGGAACCTGCACAAGATCCTATTGATGTGCCCTCTCATCCTTCGTTACATGATACATCTACATCCATGGGGGGAAAAGAGTTTGACGGTTGTTAAACATGTCACCACACCTTTAACAAATTATCAATTTCCTGTAGCCAAGAAGAGAGGATTCTAATAAAATTTTATGGTAATGATATTCCAAGAGGCCCATATTTAGATTTATTCAAGACTTTTTGTATCAATATAGTCTAATAAAAAAGTTATTATTTTTTTGATAATTGGAGAAGTGTTGTTAAAGAAATATTATCACAACTGTGAGAGACCATTTTGGTAACTATTTTATTATTTTACCTATATTAAATTCTTTTTATCAATATATATATATTATTATTTTGAGATGAAATATGATATACCTAATACTAGAGGCGTTAGGAGGAATTGTTTATCATTTTCTTCTCATCGATGGAGGGATTTTCAATCCTCCATCACATCAAATTTAGTTTTTGGGAGTAGAAAAAATGAAATTCATGTGATAAATGTCCATTTATATATGAAGATATATGGAAGATTTTTTTTAATAAATGATTAGAAGAGTTTTGGGGAAAGATAAATGTAACATTTTTAGAAGTTTTTTTATATTATTGACTATTTTAATGATTTATTTATTCTTATTTATTAATTTATATAAATCAAGGAGATCTTATCAGGAGATTCAATATAGAAATATAAACCCTCATATGTTATCTTGGGGATGGTATACGTTATTGGAAGAACACATGTTGGATGGAAAACTTCAAAACACGAGAGTTTAGTCTGAAGGGTCTATCAAGGTTTCCCCTACATCTTCTAATAGAAATGAAAATTAGATGAAGGATTAGATGAGAAAAAAAAGACAATATATTATAGAATAGTCATCAGTTTTATTTGATAAGATTGTAAGCTGTTTACACTATTTATTTATTGATGTTAAATAATCTATTTATATATTGGAATTTATTATTGTTTTATTCATATATTTCATAAAAGATTATAATGAGGAGAAGAGAACACATGAGGTCATTATTACTGAGGGTAGAATGGATGTTTTATCTTCATCATTTAGAAATCCCAAACTCCAGGGTGATGTATAAGGAAACTAGACATGTGTACTAGTAAGAAATTTTTTTCCATATTCAGATGCTTCTTTTATGGATCATGTTTATAAAAAAATAGAATCTAGGAAAGCTATATTTTTTTATATTCATGTGATGGTGGAGGACATGATCAGAGATTCAGTATGGTCAATGTTTGCATACATTCAAGGTATGTTTTGGCCATCAAGTTCAAATCCTGCACCTCCACCAGCTAATCTCACTCTTCATTCTTATCATACTCACTCATCACTATTTATGGATGTCAATCCTTCTTATCCTACCCCTACACCCCTCCTCTGCATATTCCATGTTACTGTGAGTTATATCCTAATGATCCTCATCACATTGTTTTATATGGGATGATATATTATATTAGTGATAATACTCATCATTAAAATATTGAGATAGATAATAATAGGGTCACTATAAAGAATATTATTGGTATATTAGGAAAAATTCAATGTCCAACAGATGAGGTGAGTACAGGTGGTCAAAGTATCTATCATTTTTTATAATATACATATAGAATAATTAGATATATTTCTATAGTGGAACGGATAAATTCTATATTTTATTTTATTCTTGTAACGCCTCGACCCTTGTTACCCAAAGTCAGTGCATTTTTACAGAACATTAGCGTGATCACAAAAGGTCAAGTCTGGAAAGACCAATTAGTTTAGTATCCTTGGAAGTACTAGATACATTTATAAGGTTTAAATTACAAAAAAATAGAAAACTACAACAACATTGTTTCAATAGACAAAACTGATATCACATAGACTATCCCTGCATGCAAGTCATAATATACTTTTTCGCATCCTGGAAAAAATAAAACATCGAAAGGGATGAGCTCAGATGCTCAGTAAGGATAACAATAGAGGAGAAACGTTTATAAATAAGTATAAACAGTTAAGGCAATGAATAGATTTAAAAAATCCATTTCAACATAAACTTCATCATAATATGAAAAATTTAAATCCAAATAATGCAATTTACTTACTCACATGGATATTCTACTTGTCCAATATTCACTTGCAATATCAATAGCCACTTTCATAATGATTGAATGCATAATGCCAGACTTTTGTAACCACATAGTCAAGGCCTTGTGCCAAGACTACAATAAATATTTTTTCAAGGCCTTGTACTAAGACACTAGTTTGTCTCATGAGACCTACCGATGTATCGAGAAGCTATAGCGGGCTCCACCCATCCCATACTAGGTCAAATGCATTCTTCATATGAAAATGTTGAAACATAACATAAACATTCGTATTAAAACTGGCTTAAGAAATGCCAATAATTTATCCATAAACCCAGAATGGTATGAAATAACACATCTACAGTCAAACATATCACCAATCCTTCAATAAAATATAGAAGTTTTGTATCATAATAAATAAACTTCAAACAATCTTAAAATCTGTGAAATCAAACCAATTTTATATAAATATCTCTTTCTATTTTGAAATAATTTAAACATCACGTAATTATAAAATAAAACATTTATATTTTAAAATATTATTATAAGCTTGTATGTGATGCTTAGATGATGTTATAATGGTGGAAAATAGCTGCACCCGCCGTATAAGTTAAAAAAACATTCTTACCGTAATTTTGTCGAAAGGGTCATAAGGTACATTGATTGGAAAACAAAGAAATGATTCCTCTAAAACCATTTCATAAAAAGTAAAACAAGGGTATAAATTATTTAAACATATATTCTAGTAAATAGTAAAAATGTTTTGGAATACATTTTTTAGAAACATGGATGTTGATGATAAAGAGGTCCTAGTAGATACTCATGTAAAAACAACCTCGGATAATAAAGAGATTGTGAAATTAACCCTTACCTTATTCTTTTTCTTGGTTTAAGGTAGGTTAACCTCCTGTATAATGGGGAAATAATTGTTATTAAATTATAAAAAAATCATATACATTAATATGATATCATATATGATCTTTTTACATTGTTTTGTTAATAGTATCTTAGTATTATCATCGTTTCGGATGTTAACTAATTTATTTTTTTTATATGATTTGTTACGTAAGTAATGTTTATTATGGGTTGGATGTATCTTATTCACATTCAGAATGATATTAAGTCTTTAAAAATTATTTTTAGTCAGCTAATTAAAATTAGTCTAGAATGGATGTGATGGGGAATGAATCTTGTCGTGTTCGTGGAGACGGTAATCCGTACGTACGCCCGAGAGACTATATAATTATTTTGATATTAAAATAATATATAATTGGATGGTATGTCATATATAAAGAATAATTATCATGTTATATTTATTATTTACATCAATTTCACATCCTTATTATCCCCATCCAAATAATAATGTATTGAATAACAATTACACAACGACGTGGAGACGGTAAGCCGTACGTACGCACGTATGGTGACACATCATTCCAAGGAAAGATAGAATAATGAATATGGCTGTACCATATTTATAATAAAATCATAGTATATATAATTTACTAAAGTTATTATTTTATAATGGACACAACAAATAAAGAGGAAGCATAAGAAGAAAGGAATTTGAAAGAGGTGATGAAATATTTACCTCTTCTTCAGGTTATTCCTTTTGATTTAAACAAAAGGGATCCTTATGATGATTTTTTGACTAAAGTAAGGCCACTAGGATGAAGTTAGGACAATTTAAAGGGTATTTAGGTAGGGTTTGGCCGATCTAAATAGCATTTAAGGTTTGAATTAGAGAGAACTGGGAGTTCCCTTTTATAAGAGGGGTGAGGGGAACCTTAGGAAAAACTAGTAATATTATTTTATAATAAAATAATTTTCGGTTTATAATGGCTCCAAAATAAATTAATTAATGTATAAGTTGGGGATGGGTCGAAAACCACTCAACCAATTGGTTTAGACCGTTTTGGGTCACTATATTAACTTTATCTTTTAGATTTAACTCTTAGTTAAATAGTTTAACATTACCATTTTTCATTGTATTTTTATATTATATGGTTAATAAACATACTATAAACATCCAATAAAACCTCAATTTGTCCATTAATGATACATCTATCATTAGATATGTCTTTTGGCTGAACCATAGATTTTTAAAAGTAGAATATAAAATAGTAATATAATATTTGTTTTAAGAACTCCTTTATGTAAATTTTGAAACTATTTGTTATTTTGTTTTTTCTAAATTCATAACACCATTATTACTTCTAAAAAAATTCACTTAACCAACCCTAATATTTCATATTAACCTAGAAAATTATTTTAATTCATAAAAAGTTGCAAATTACATTTATTTTTATACTTATAATATCAATTATTTTAATATTTCATTAATTAGGTAATTAGTAGGTCATCATTATGTCATAAATAAATTTAATTATCTAATCGTTAAAAATTAGAAATAAAATACCATTATGTAGGAACTATTTTCATCTTTCTAATGAATATTTATAGTCAAACATATCTTCTGTGTAACCTTACATTAAAAAAAATTTAGTTAATAAACATTGAATTTAATACTTTTAACTCTTATTTGAATTAAATGTTAATAAATGTCCTAATCTAATCCAATTGGACCTAAAAGATCATATTTTATTCTTACGGTTGTATTTGGTCTAATTACACTTATCCAATAGAATTATGACATGTTTTAGGGTAATAATAATAACATTTTTACATTTAATTACCCTATTTACATTTAACCATGGTAAATAAAAGTAAAACATTACTATTCACCAAAAATTATTTTCATCTTATTGAACCAAATTTTACTTACTAATATCAACCGTGTATCTTGTATTTATGAAATTCAACTCACAGAAGTGGTAAAATTTTGTTTTATGAAAATTTGTAACTGCTTCTAGGAGGTTGGTAAAAGACGGTAAAAGGTTCAATAAACTTTTTATATATCTAAAATTATTAATAAATGAATCCTATGAATTACATTCAACTTATATAGGTATTATGTATCTATTTATACCTAAAATAAATATAAATAAAATAAAAATTATTTCAATAGACATTATATTTTAATCTATATCTCAGTGTTTTTCACTATAAATCAAAAATTGAAAGTTTTCAGAAAAATACCAAAAATCTTCCTAAGATAATTTCGATATTCCAAATCCCAAAATGAAGTCCATTTTGAAAGATAAAATTTATAAAATTTAAAAAAGTGGGTATTACTATTCATAACTGCTAGTTTGATTGGTTGTGGTTTGTTAGAACTCGAAGTTGTGTACAACACATACTACTATATTATTCAAAAAAAAGTGTATCGTAGAAGCTTGCGGTGTTAAATTCTCCACTCCTTCAAATTATTTCATCCTGGAAATTTCTAGAGTATTAATGCGTAAAAATACATGGGTTTTTCTTTATCATAAGCTCCTTGAGTTCCCACGCGGCTTCTTCCATCTTATGGTTTCTCCATAGAACGTTTTCCAGAGGAGTTGTCTAGTTTCTCAACACGTGTTCCCTTGTATCAGGAACCTTGACAGGTACATCACAATAAGACAGATTGGGTTCCAGTTCTAATTATTCATAGGTGTGTACATGCATTTTCTCAGACATGTATTTTCTCAACAGTGATACGTGGAATACATCACGAACATTGGAATGACATGGTGGAATTTCAAAATGGTAAGCTACAACCCCAATTCGCTCTAGCATTTCGAATGGTCTGATGTACCAAGGACTCAATTTTTCGTTCTTACCGAAACATATAACACCCTTCTATGAAGATACCTTCAAGAAAACAAGATACCCTACCTAAAATTTCAAATCATTCCTTCTGTTATCGGCATATCTCTTCTTCCTACTTTGAGCTACTTTGATGTGGGTTTGGATTACCTTCAAATTTTCCACCGTTTCCTCCACAAGTTCTAGGCCTACGAGTTTTCTTTCTCCAACATCATCTCAACAGGTTGTTGTGCAAAATATCATTTAATATAACTCTACATATGGTGCCATCTGAAAACTTGAATGGAAGCAATTGTTATAGGAAAATTCTACCAGAGTTAAATATTGATCCCAGATACCTTGAAAGTCTAGTGATCATGAACTCAACGTGTCTTCTAAAGTTTGAATAGTCCATTCTAATTGTCCATCAGTTTGGGGGTGGTAGGTAGTGCTCAAATGAAGTTCAGTATCCAGGGATTTTTGAAGAATTTTTCAGAATCTTGATGTAAAATTGGGATCATGATAAGAAACAATTGACAGTGTTACTCCATGAAGTCTTACAACTTAATTAATATATAGTATTTCTAAACGTTCACTTGGTAAATCTTCACTTATAGTAAGAAAATGTGCTGACTTGGTAAAATGATAAAAAATGACTCATATTGCATCATTACATCTAGGAGTCTTTGGTTGCCCCATGTTGATGCCCATCGTAATATTATCTCATTTACACTCAGTTATGGGAAGAGGTTTTATGACTCCCCCAAGATGTTTCCTTCCAGATTTCACTTGTTGAAAACCCATACATCTTGACACAAAATCAGCAATCTCCCTTTTCATGTTGTCCCACATAAAATTTTGCTTCAAATCTCTATATATTTTGGTGATCCCAGGGTGTATAGAGAAATTTTTACTATGAGAAACATCAAAAATTCCTTTTTTAGATCAGGTATATCGGGAACACAATTTCTCTCCACAAATTTCAAAATTCCATATTCATACACAAATTCACTCAGTCTCCCATGCTTCACATCTTTAATCTTCTTTTGAAACTCTTCATCACCAGTCTCAGAACTCTTTATCCTTTATAGTAAAGATAGTTTGGAAACCACTGGAAATATTATTGATGTTTCACTTTCCATGGTGATTCCCATATCCATCTCTACTAGATCCATGTATATAAGATCCTTTTCAAATCTTATCTTGTTCAAAACTCCATGATGTTTTCTACTCAAAGCATATTCACCTTATTTTCCTTCCCCAGGTGGTAGTGTATACTGCATTCATAATCCTTTAGTAGTTCTAGCCATCTCTTTTGACTCATGTTGAATTCTTTCTGTGATAAAATATACTTCAAACTCTTGTGATCGGTATATATCTCACATTGTTCACCATAGAGATAGTGTCTCCAAATCTTCAAGTCAACGATTACAGCTGCTAACTCAAGATCATGAGTAGGATAGTTTTTATCATTAATTTTTAGTTGTTTTGATGCATAGGCAATAACCCAATCATTCTGCATAAGGACACAACCAAGTATTTTATTTGAAACATCACTATAAATTATAAACCCATCATTCCCCAATGGTAGAGTCAAGATAGTATAATTGAATAATCTTCTCTTCAATTATTCAAAAACAATTCACACTCTTTAGTTTAAAAAAATTTAACCCCTTTTCATGTGAGATTTGTAAATGGGTTAGCCAACTGGGCCAAATTCTGGACAAAACCTCAATAATAACCTATTAAACCAATAAATACACGTACCTCAGTTACACTCTTCGGTTCTAGACATTCTTTGAGTTCCTTGGTATTATAAGGATCAATAGATATTCCATCCTTAGAGACAATATGGCCAAGAAAAAAAATCTCTTGAAGAAAGAATTCACACTTACTAAAATTCCCATATAATTCGTGTCTTCTAATAGTCTTCAAGATAATGCACAAATGATTTTCATGATCTTTGTAGCTTTTGTAGTATTCCAAGATATCAACAATAAATACCACTATAATTTCATCAAGATATTCCTTGAAAACTCAATTCATTAGATTTATGAAGATAGTGGGTGCATTTGTTAATCCCAAAGGAATTACTGTAAACTCGTAATGCCCGTACCTGGTTCAAAATGTTAGTTTTGGAATGTCATCCTTCTTCACACACAAATGATAATATCCAAATCGAAGTTCAATCTTTGAGAAGTATTGAGCTCCAAGAAGTTGGTCAAATAAATCATCATTGCGAGGTATGAGATATTTTATATTTATTGTTATAGCATTGATCTCCCTATAGTCAATGCACAACCTCATAGATCCATATTTATTCTTAACATAAAGGACAGGGGCTCCCCATGGAAAACACTATAGAGAATAAAAACCTTATTACACAATTAATCTAGTTATTTCTTTAGATCCACTAATTCCATAGTGTCCTTTCTATAAGGGGTCTTCGATATGAGCCTTGATCCTAGAATTAACTCAATGGAAAACTCAATTTATCATTCTAGAGGGCGTCTAGGTAAATTTTTTGGAAACACATCAACATATTCTTTCACAACACGTACATCCTCTATTTGAACATTCCTTTCCTCACCCACTATTATTTCATTCTCATCATCCCCAATAATTGAATTTAGTTGAACTACTGGGGTGGATCTAGAAAAAAATTATGTGGTGAGGTTTCTTATCTAAAGATAAGGTACTCCTTATCATCATCAAGAATTTTATCCTTCTTCTTCTTATAAATTTTTTTTCATCATGGTCTAAAAGCCAATCCATACCAAGGATTATATCAAATTAAATAATGGGTATGATTATGAGATCATTAGATAAATAACGTTTATATGACTTAATGGGAACTGACTCACAAAACATTATTGTAATGATACTTCCCTTAAGAGTTTTGACCGACAAATACCTTGATAAATCAAATTGGAAATATCTAATTTTCTTAGAAAACTGGGAAGATATGAAACAATGCGATGATCCAGATTCAAATAAAGCATTGGCTAAACATTAGGAAACCATTAAATTACATAACACTACTTCTTTGGAAGCTTCAACCTTAGTAGTAGTGATAGAAAAATCTTGGCCTTGATCCCTTGGCCTTGATCCCTTGGCCTTTTCTGAGGTATGTTCCTCTGATGTTTAGGAAATTAATTTTCATAATTCCCCATTTCTCTACAATTGTCACATTCAACTTTGATAGCCTCTTTCTCCCCCTTGAAAACACGAACATGGTGTCCTTTTTCACCACACTTTCAATAGACTCCCATTCCTTTCAGGAAACCACCATTGTGTTTCTTCCCATATATACGACAGGATGGATATTCATCATTTCCCACTTCCGCTTATTTTCATTTCCAAAGTGTTCAGCAAATCTCTTCCTCTCTTGCTTTTCTTTAACGCTGTAAGACATAATGAATTCTTTTTCTGTCTTGATATAACATAAGACTTGAATGGGTGGCTAGATCAGAAATACAAGTGCATTGCTGCGTTCAGAGTTGTGGGTTTACCCTAGGCATAACTTATGTATAGTAGGCATGAGTCTCTAGTAAGAGAACCCAAAAATGGAATAACTCTAAATAAAATAAATAAATTATTTTATTTTATTTTTCAAATCATTTTAACTCACAAACAGTGGCTTGGATTGAAAATCCAAGACAAATGTTGAGCTCAGGAGGGTGTTATATCCTTTGGTAGAGCCTAACATTGGTTGGCACATGCCAAAAGTGGAACATAGTTTTTCATCGTAAATAATATAATTAAATGATTTAATTTCATTTTCATATACTTACAACTCATGAATGATAATTCAGATTGAAAATATGTGACCACTGTTGAGCTCATGAGGGAATTCCTTCCTTAGGTGAAGCCTAACATTGGATATCCTGGGCCAACTACGGAATGTAGTTTTTGGGACGTGACCGTAATGAAAATAACTTAATTATCTTATTTTCAAATCATATAACTCATAAATGGTATCTCAAATTGAAAATCTATGAGTACTTTTGAGCCCATGGGGGTGTGCTTTCCTTAGGTGGATCCTAACCACGACTGGGATAGGTTGAAGGTGAATGTTAGTTTTTGGATATGAAAATCTTTAAAATATTTATTAAAAATGTATTTTCATGACATCCCCCAACAACGCAGCGATTATGCAATTCCACGGCATGGTAGCCTATTTAATTTAGTAAATGAAATAATAAGGGAATGATGAATCATGTTTCACAATTTAATTTCTTTATAGGGGTATAGGAATAGATCAAAAATCCTGGGGAAATTCCCCATGAGCTCTGCAAAAGAAAAGCATTGGTGAAACCTTTCATTGGAGAATGATGAACAACTATGAGGAAGTATATCGACAATCAGAGATCAGACCAGGAATAAACGGATCAACGAAAGAAGAGAATGGACTTTTTCATTCGTGATAGATCCAATTCTAGTCAGGGGTTTTTATCTGATTATGTTCTTTCCCATTATTGGTTTTAAATAACAAACATGCATCAACCCACAAATTGGATGAACCATAGTTCGATTGTTAATGAGAGATGTTTTTTCTTGCAAGATGGTTTGGGGAAATGATTTTTTGTTTGATTTTTCTGCTAAACCCCTATAATGGGAGTGGATTAACATCGTTATGACTGACAAAATAAGTTGTCTCCTCAATTTTTTGTTTTGTTTTCCCCCTTCACATTGACATGTGTTATTCATGTTCTTCATGGATCAATGGATGCTCGATCTTTGACCAACCATTAATGGAAAAACAATCCAACATTATGTATCAACAATAGATATCACACGTTGGAGGTGCAATGCCAACATGAGAGATCAAATCGGGGGGGTGTGGGAGATATCATACATGAATGGAATCAAACCAGAAAGGATTAACAACTAGGATTTAAACCCCGTACGATGAAGATAACAACCTAATGTTTCCAGAACATCTTCTTGATCAATGAATAAACCACCAGAGAACATCTGGTGGCCCGTAGAACAACACACCAAGATGCCGATGGTGGCGGCCGGAGGAACACGCAGTGGCTCAGCCATGGGTAGTGTCCGAGGAGCCACTTCTCGGGCGAGCCACGGAAGAGCAGTACAAAAACCTGAAAACATCGCATTTAACCAGTGGCATATGGTCAATGGACCATGAATGGGATATCCAATTAGTGTGAGTGGAGTAGCTGGATGAGGGGGCGTCAACTCATGCGCTGCTTGGCATGGAGAGGACACGCCTACCCGCCACATCTGTGGCGAATGAGCTGACCCACTCGAAGAAGGATGGGATAGATAATATATGGAAAGATGAGCTGGTACATGCCTCGACATCAGTAGTCTGGGCCCAGCTTCGGCGGGATAGATCCGGTGGGTCAGGTTGGTCCCTTGCTGCCGAACTGAGGCACCGACAAATGGACCCCTTTTTTCTCAAATGCTCAAAACTCTAAAATGGGGAATCCATTTGACAAGACATCTATGATGTTGGGGCCATTTAAACAAGACAATAATTTTGAGACACTTTATGTGAGTTTTTGTAAATTTTTTAGACAAACGAATGGTTTGAGGATTAGGTCCACCCGGTACAAGCACACTTGAGCAGGTAACGATGTGTTTCTTAATTTTGGGACTCCCCACGTTGTGGGAGTTAGTGTTTTTCCTTTGGGTAGATCCCTATGGGTGTGTTACTCTTTTGAGGGACAATGGTATGGGCTTTCAGTTATGTTTTTGAAGGATGAGTAGGTACTCCCCTATGGGACTAGGGATCGGGTCCTCTATCTGTGGAGTCGGTACTCACATATAGGACCTATGAAAGGGTCCTCTATATCAAACTTATATAGAGTCATAACTCCCTTATAGGGTAGGTTGCACATACTCTATGATGGTAGTTGGTTCTCCTATGTTGTTCCAAGGGGTGAGTCCTCTACACGTGAATTGAAAGGGTTGGTAAACCCCTGTCGTACCAAGGCAGAGGTCCTCTAGTCACTGAGTAGTACTCCCCTACCGGATAGGGTGCTGGTCCTTAACATAAGAAGTCCTACTCCCATGTGGGTTCAGTGTGCAGGTCCTTCACGAGTTTTTCTCTACTTTGGGATCAAGGTGGGGGTCTTTAATTATGGATTTTCACTCCCCCGTCCTGAGTATCGGTAGGTTGAGGGTCCTCCATTAGAGTTGGAGCACCCTCGGCTGTCAGAAATAGTTGTGAGGAGTAATCCCATACACTTGAGGAGAATGTTAACTAGATATGAGATAGTGCTCCCTCAATGGAATGAGGTTAATGACAAACCTTATTAGAGCGATAGGGGTTTCATGAGATGGTTATGAGTAGGGATCCCTCATATGTGTAAATTGGTGAGGGCGGGACTCTCTACTTGGGGTTCCTTATTCTAGCATTGGTTTTCGAACAATGATGATTAAACCTCCGATGCAGAGAACTGGAGCTACAACTAGTAGGTTATTCCTAATAAAGCTTGTTATCTTAGACATAACATTAGGAATGGTATTGTTGTTCCCTATAGAGTGTACCTCTCAGATAGGATCCATCTCAGATGGCTAAGATCATGGAGATTGTTTGTGTTTCCTTTTGAACTAATGATGAGAATCTTGTTATTGGCTATGAGGTTGGAACCTTATTATTCTTAGAGTTGGAATCATGTATATTTTCATGTTCTTGGTGTATGTATAAGAATATACCTATGTTGAGATGATTGTATCTTCTTGGTGATGTTACTTTTTTGGTCTTTTACTTTTTCTTTTTCAGGGTCTCCAACTGAGTATTATTTTATACACCTCTACATGGTAATTTCCCACACATGTTGTGTCTTGTGCAGACGTTCAACGCTTTGACAAGGACTAGGGAGGGCCAGGACCGAGTCGTGCTCAGTGAGATCAGACAAACATGGTGTATTATTATATCTTCAGACAGCTACCCTTCACCTACCCTTATAGTGGGGTTCTAAATAGAGAGGCTTCAGAAAATTGGGGGTTTACTTGTGTTCTGTATTTCTTTTGATGAGCTAGTATACTGACCCAATTTTCCACCATGTACTTTACTTTATATTTTAATTTTATTGTGTTTTAATTTGTGGAATTCATGCATAGATTCCTTGGCTTTTTTACTTCCCATCATCCTTGGTTTGTAGTTGTGTGTGTGTATGTAGGTGTGTAGTCTAATACCTCCAATTTTTAGGATATGCTTACTCGGTGAAAGTCACCGGCCCCTGGCCTATCAGAGGCGGGCTTGGGGTAGTCATGACATGGGACTCAAGGGATGGGTCATGACACTAAAAAAGCCTCCTATAATCTATAGACAAAATATATAATGAAATTTAATTAAATTTTACATCAAAAATACCAAAACACACTACTATAAACATTTTAAATAATGTTTTTTAATATTAAATTTTCATTTAATATTAGTAAACAATTTAAAATATTAATGTTTTCCTTTGGCACCTGTGATAGAGTTAGAAAAAGGTCCACCTATTCTATCTATTTCAAAAAAAAATCAACATGGGTAAAATATTCCACATATATAAGAAAAAAATTATTATGTTAGTAATAATATAATGAAATAAATTAAACATTAATATGAATGAATACATTAAAAAATTTAACTTTAAATAAAAATATACACATGGAGTTATAAATATCACATTATGCTTTGTATTGGGGTGTGGTTTCTTCCAATAGATCACCAAGGAGGTATGGATCATTTTCTAAAAGTATCAAAATAATTTGAATGTCGTTGCATGGCTTTGATTATGTCGGTTGTTATTTTTAATGAAAATAATGTCAATTTTAAATAATGATGAATTTGGAGTTATATCAGTCACCCCATGCATGGTATTGAAGTGAAAATGATTCTTATATATCAAAAATTAGATAATTATCATTTTATTAATGTTTAAAAACAATATGACAATAATTTCTTAATTTTTAGTATATCACTAATGTTTTCTACTAAAATGTAATATTAAACTGGAAACACACACATTGAGTCATTCATGTGACATTGTGTGTCAGTTTGATGTGAGACTACTTCTACATGTCAAAAAAATAATGTACGAATTTAAATCCTATATTATAAAGATAATCATAGAGAATTGTCATTATTTTTGAGTGAGTGACACATGTTTTGATATAAAATGACTTCTTTTAATAGATAATTGGAACATCAAGTAATATAGGTCACACCATGAATAAAATTGAGTTTTTTGTTATTACTACACATCACAAATGACTCATGTGATGTTTCCCAAAATTAACAAAAAAATATGGATGTGTTTGATCATTTTTCAGTACTTCACTTCTTACTTTTTCTAAAATCATTGTCAATTTAAAATAAAAAGATGCACATGGATTCCTAACGATCACAATGTGAATCAGATAGATTTTCGGTTGAATATGATATGTCACAAATGACTTATAAATCATTTTCATAAATTATGAATACATTATTACTAAATTTTCTTATTTTTGAGTTGGTATTTTCTAATTTTTACTAAAATTGATATAAAATTAAAAAAAGGAGTACTTTGAGTCATATCAGTCACACCATACATCAGATTGAGGTGTGACTATTTTTTCCACATTTGAAATGTTTGGTGGATCTTTTTTCTAAAGTATCAATAAAATATGAATGTGGTTTCTTGGTTTTGAGTAGGTCATCATTCTTTTCACAAAAATTGATGTCAATTTTAAATAAAATGATGCAAATTGAGTCATATAAGACACATCGTGCATCATATAGTGGTACGATTGACTTATACATGTCCCAAACCACACATGGATTGTTTTAATAAAGTTTAAAAACATTCAAAATGAATTTTCTTGGTTTTCAACACAATACTTGTTCCTTTAGGTAAAATTAATGTTAATTTAAAAAAATACAGACATGGAGTTATACTAGTCATTGTGTTCATCAGATTGAGGTGTGGTTTATTCCTACACTTCAAAAATGACAATTTCCTAAAGTATAAAAACAACATGAATAAATTTTATCTATTTTGAGTAGTTCAGTTGTCCATTTAAGTAAAATTGATGTCAATTTTATTAAAAAAAGACACAATTGGATTCATACTTATCACACCGTTCCAGGGATTGGGGTGAGACTAATTATAACATGTCAAAAAGGACTCATGGATTGTTTACCTAAAGTATCAAAATAATCCCAATGCATTTTATATATTTTTAGTATGTCACATGTATATTTTACTAAAATTTTTGTCAATTTTAAATAAAAACACACTTGGAGTCATACCTAACACACTATGTCTCAGATTGAGGTACATATGATTCCTCGATGTCCCAAATGACTCATGGATCATTTTACACAAGTATAAAAATAATCCATATGTGTTTGATAGTTTTTGAGTAGGTTAGTTGTCCTTTTTACTAAAATTTATGTAATTTTTAAATAAAAGTGACACACATGGAGTCATACTGGTCACACTGTGCCTCAAGTTGAGGTTTTATTAATTCCTGCACATCCCAAATGACTCATGTTTCCTTTATATAATGTATCAAAAAAATATGAATGCATTTTATAACATTTGAGGACATCACTTGTTCCTTTTTTACTAAAATTGAGGTCAATTATAAATAAAAAGACACAGTTTGATCGTAATGATCACACTATATTTCATACTGAAGTTTATATGATTCCTATACAACCTAAATGAATCATGGTATCAAAAAAATTAAAATTTGAATTCTAGTTTTTAAGTAGGTCAGTTTTCCTTTTTAAAAAAAATTATGTAAATTTTAAATAAAAAGGACACACATGGATTTGTACTAGTCACACTATACCTTAGATTGAGGTTCAGCTAAATGACACATGTATCGAATGAATGATGTATCATTTTCCTAAATAATCAAAACAATATAGAAGTGTTTTATTTTTCTTGAGTCGGTTAATTGTATTTTTTACTGAAATTGATGTAAATTTTAAATAAAAAAGATACACTCATAGTCACACCGGTGGTTCCATGCCCTGGATTTAGGTGACAATGATTACTACACATCTGAAATGACTCATGGATCATTTCCAAAATGTATTAAAATAATAAAAATGAATTTGATCATTTTTTAGTACATCACTTGTTTTTTTACTAAAAAGATGCAATTTGAAATTAAAAGACGCAATTTGAATCATACAGGTCATACCGTGCATCATATTAATGTGTGGTTGATTCCTACATGTCACAAATGGATAAAGAGTTTTTTTTACTAAATTATCAAAATAATAAAAATAAATTTTCTTAGTTTTTAGTATGCCACATTTCTATTTAACTAAAATTTCATTTTAAACTAGAAACACACACTTTGACTCATTTTGTCACTTAATGTATCAGTTTGACATAAGACAAATTCCAATAAATCACAAACGATCTATGAAAAGATTTTCAAAATTATCAAGGAAATATGAGCACATTTTCTTGATTTTTGTGAGTGACACATTTTGATGTAAATATTAGATTTAAAACTGATAATGAACAATTTGATACATATTGGGAACACTGTGAATCATATTAAGGTGATGATGATTTTTAGACATCCAAAATGCCTTAAAAATCATTATCCTAAAGTATTAAAATAATGTGGATGAATTTTTTTGGTTTTGAGTTTGTCAGCTTTTAATTTTACTAAAATTAATGTGAAAATAAAATAAAAAGTTGTACCTATAGTCACACAGGTCCCATCGTGTGTTATATTGTGGAGTTCTGGATTCATACACGTCACATATTCTAAAAAACTTCTAATATTTAATGTAACCCTGATTATAATTATCTTTTTTTTCAAACTTCTAATACTAAATATTGATCCATGATAGGGTTTTTGGTTAGGAACATAAAAATAATCTGTAGCCTTGGTATTTTGATAAAGAAAATCTGTAGAATGTGTGGTAACATAGGAAGAAAGGAATATATTATCAATTCTTTGGTTTTTTGTAGATAGTTGAATGGAAAATATGACTTTACAATTAATATGTGAAAACAACTAAATATGTAATAGATAAAGATTATAGGTAAAATAATTTACAAATTGTAGATACAATGATGAAAAAATTATTTAAATATGTAGTAGGAATTCACTTTTTTGTGAGAGATGTATACATTTTAGAACCATAAATATGAAATGAATCCACATATATAATAAAACTATTATTATCTGGGTAATATTAAAAATAAATAAATTAATAATAACCATGAAACAATTCATTAATTCTATGGAAGTGATATGTTCATGTTATTTGGGAACATTTTATGATCAGAAATGCTGCCTTTTCATTTCTAAAAAAATCTATATCACATTTTCAATATTTTTTTTGATATTCATAGTAGTATTAGCAAAATATAGATACTAAAAAGGATTAAAAAATATTTTAAATGGGACAATAAATATATTCAAAAATAACACTAAGGGGATGTGTTCTTTTGATGAAATATGGTATCTCTCAAAAATATCCAAAAATAATAAGCATGGTATTTTGATTTTTTTTAATCTTGGACACTAAAAAAACATTCATTAAAATAATAATTTTTATTTGATATGTGTTTGGATAGTGAAATATTATTATATATTCACTGATACTTATCTAGTTATAGAACTTGACAGGGTCCCTATGTAAAATAACGCCTCATGACATGACTATAAAAATAATTATAAACCACCCTATAATAAAATAATCATTATTAAAACATAAAATAAATTATAAAATTTAATTTCTAGTTCTAAAACATTTGATGTAGTGTATTAAAAATTCACAAACTCAGTCATATGTGGTTGGTTTGTTGGGAATAAATAGTGTGAATCCAAAAAATAAATCCTTAGTGTATCCAAATTGACCTCAATGAGAATCCAATGTTTACAAAAAATATAAAAATGAATAAGTAATGAATTAAATGAAAAATATTTGATATGATTGAATATAAGAGTTTTACCCTTGCAACATTTGTATTAAAAAGTTTTTTCCACCACCAATTTTTACTTTAAATGATTTGGATATAAAATGGTACCATGTGTACCCCATTTTCATGCAAGATCATGGGACTGAAGTGGTGAAATTTATTAGTTTCATAGGTTTCCTCTCATCCACATATATTTTAGGGAGCTCCCAATCATCATAGGGGGATTAAGGATGAAGAAGGAGAGCCACCTGGGCTTCAGCATCCTCTCGATGTTTGGCTAAACATTGGATGTTCATTGTGGGAAAGATACAAAAATGTCAAAGTATTTATGAATATTATATTAGCTACAATTTTTGTGTAATTGTGTTGAAAAAATATATTATTTCATCTATATTACATTATTTTAATTCTTGTTTTTTTTTCATGTGATTGATTTTCTATTAATTTCAAACTGATTTGTGAAAGGTATTGAGTTTATGAATTATGGTTTTCTGATCAGGAAATATAAAAATCATATTTATACCCACTTTATTGATATTAGAATCTTATTTTGAAGGTTTTATTCCATTAATATGTTCATGAATTTAACAATATGATTGTTTTTTCATCGTTTTGTTTCCATGTATTCAAATGAATGATTACGAATTAATTTGGACTCCAATTAATTTTAGAAAAATAAACAATCTTAAAAAATGAATATATATTAACAATAAATATGAAATGGGTATAGTGAAATAAATACAACACCATTATCTCATTATATACAAAATACCCTTAGTTTCTCAATTATTAAACCCTTTAAACTATGTAATTTTCTTAAAACTGTTTTCGAAACCACCCATCTTTTAGTTCTTCTTATTAAAAATACATACTCTTAACCTATAAATTATACATGAGATACTACTTAGGTTTATCAATAAAGATTAAAATAATCTTTAACTAATATTCAATTGGACATGTCATGACCACACTTTCTGTTTTTCAACAAAAATTTAAAAAAACGATTCAAAAAATATTTTAACATTCATTTAAAGATACATAAAATAAAAATGACCAGAGAATGAAAATAGAATTCAAATGTATTCAATCAACCAGATGCTTGAATAGGTATCAATGTAGTCAATTACTTATTATTAATTCTAGACATTATCCATGAGTCAATATTTGTTATGAGTGATGTTTCTTTCATATCTAATTTATTTCTAATAATCTATTTATCAATAATAATTCAATGATCATCGGTTCTCTCAGTAGGATTCAAAATTTCATGCACATTCAATTGGTGAAATTCCTCTTTAATGTAATTTAATATACATTCATCACTAATGTAATCCTAAATAATTAGATATTTTAAGTGTGAATTAAAATAAAGATATTGAACATCATTTAAAACTGATCTTTTAGTATGAGAAACATCTTGAAAATCAGTGATATATTTTTTATAATACATGATATTTTTATGTCCCCAATGACATAAGTAATTTTATGGATAGTGGTTCCTCTACAATTTCAATTTTATTAGAAATGGGTGGATTATTTTTGGTCAAACACAAATTTATCAATTTATGGATGATGTTTATGAAAATTATTATCAAATTTGTTGTGAATTGATTCACCTGAGGTGTTGGTGTTTTTATTAGAGACATGATATTATTTATTAGAGATAAAGTAACTAAAAAAATAAATTCATTTAATTTGGTTTCACACTTTCCATGGTTGTGCTTGGTTTTATGAGTATTTTATTTATATAAGAAAACTCTAAAAAATAAAACACTGTGAAGTTTTTTTCATTGTTAAAAGGGGGCTCTTAAAAGGAAGGGTATTATAATAACATGGTTAAAGGTAAAAAACGTGGTATTTACTAAATTATACCCCAGATATGTATGGATTTTAAATTAATTTAATATATTTCTTAAAATTTCTTGAAGAGTTTGCTTCCATCATTCAAGAAGATGATTTTTTCCTGGAGACCATTGTAAAAAATGTATGATTACATCTATGTGACGTACAATGTTTATCAAAATCATTATTATCAAAATATCAACCACGATAAATATAAATTTATATTATATTAGAGAATTTTTCATTTTCACACTTTTGTAATTTTTAATAATGGCTTTAAAAGCCTCATTTTATAAGACAAGAAATAAAACATTGTAAATTTTGTATAATCATATATAGTCACAAAATTATAACATTTACCTCATATAATAGAACATGGGATAGTATAAAATGATTCAGATGAATAATTTTATGGGTCCTAGAGGGAGACACTTCATTTTTATTTTTAAATTAATTTTAATTTCACTTACCCAGTTAGAATGTTTCAAAAACAAAATTATTTTTGAATGAAATTTAAGTAAATCTCAAATTATATGGTTCTAGTTGAGTTTTAAAAGTTTTTATTGATATAATGGATAAGGCGCATATGAGAAATATAAAAATTACAATAATATGAACAAAAAATATAACATTTTTACTAGGAATATATTTTAAACCAATAAAAGAAATACTTCTAGAAAAAGATGTGGAAAAATAAAATATTTCCTTTGAAATTAAAAATTCTAAAAAATAATGTTCATAATATTCAATAAAACCAAAATCACATAATTGGCTAAATATTAATAAATTTAATTTTTATTCATTAAAATATAAAATATATTTCATAATAGATAAATTTAGAAGAGTAATATCACTTGTATCAGTGGTCTTACTCCTCGAGTTATCACAAAATGTTATAATGCCTCTATTGAACTTTTCAAGATGATTTAGCATGGAGTAGTTAGTACACAAGTGTCTTGATCACACACAGTCCAATTTACATATAACTTCATGGTATTTTCACTATAGATAACTTTTTAATAATATAATTGAGGGACTAAATATTTTGGTACCCAAAATTTTTGTCTACTCACAAAAGATATTATAGAATCAACTATTATAAATCATATTATTTTCCATAATAATTTATAAAAAATTATTAAAATATTGCTAAATTGATGAATTCCTACCATAATGGTAAATTTTTCAACTATATTCATAAATAATATGTCTCAATTTTATATAATAGTTGATAAATTTATCACATAGTAACCCTTTTAAAAAATTAGAATTTTTTTTGATGTGATTCGTTTGTTTGTAATAACAAAACAAAAAATAATTTTTTTCGTAACACTGATAACCCAAAATTATATTTATATTTGTATCACCTTGGGTGAATTTATCAAGATAATTCATGATATTTTTAATAGTTTATTTAATATTCTCAATATTCATTTGTCAAATTAGTTTCAAAGATAAACATTATTTTTCATTAGAAACTATATTCATATATAGAGTAATAAGACTATAATTGTATTATAATTATTTTAATTTCAAGGTATTTTCATCATATCCATTATCTAATTATTCATAATCTAAATATCTTAAATAATAATAAGTTGTGGTAGAATTATATGTTTTATATATATGATAATTAAATTTATCCCATACAGTAATTTTATCCTTGAGACATTTGGAAGATTAATTATTTGAGTTAGGTGAGAATATTTAATCATCACATACACTCTAAGTAGAAATTCTAGGGGATTTTTTTTACTTTTATTCATTTCCTATTTGATTAAGGGGGACTACGACATTATCTCTCCCTTTTTATTGTAATGTTAACAAATTACCCAATATTATTTATGTTAATTTTATTTTTTAGTATGGTGTAAATATTTCTTTATTATCATGTATTTTATTACATTTTTGGATAAATGTGCTATTTAGTTTTTAGTTATGGAAGATTCATCATCAATTTCCTCAAAATAAATTGAGTTATTTTATTTCAATACCTTTACATTATTATCATATTTTCATTTTTTGGTGATCTCAATGCTCATGAAAGAACATATATGTTCTTAAAGGAAAATTTTATTTATGTATTTAACATCTTGAATTGTTGTCACCATAGGTGTGAATGTGTTGGTCAAAGCCTAATATATCTTCTCCACATGTGTTTCTAAAGAAACATATTCATAATGAAATTTACTACCATTAAAAGTATTATTTTTGTGATAAACATATCAAAAAATTATTCATTATAATTAATACCAGAGCATTCAAAACATATATATATATATATATATATATTTTCATTCTATTACCATTAGATTTATTAGTCCCTTCATGAGTAACTTCATGTAATTTCTAAATTTCATGGGATGTTTTCCATGTAGAATCATGATTAAATTCATCTCTATATAATCCATACAGAATATTTTTTTCCTTTATTAGCTAGTTTAGAAGTGTTATTTTCAATGATATTCTATTATTATAATTAATATTTATTTTTACTGTAAAAATAAAAAAACTCTAAAATAATTAATATAATCATCCTAAAAAAAGTAAATATGTGAGGTTTCTAATAACTATATTTGGTTCCTCTAAATAATATTGAATGAAACATTCTAGTTTCAATTAGAGAAACATAGGTTTAAGAAATCAATGTAAATTTTGAAATATTATTTCATACAATATATTAGTATTTTTAGAAACACAATTCAGAAAAATATATTTCAACAAATAATGATAACAGAGTTATTTTTTTGGAATATAAGTCTCATTTCCAGTTGTTGTTGTTTGTGATATAATGGAAGTGGTGGGGTTGAGGGTTAAATTAACTTTTATAAATAAAAACAAAATAAATGATGAAAATATAAAATTGAATGATAAAATAATATAGTGATGGTTAGTACTATATAATGGATTAGAATTATAAATAAAAAGTTATGCCTAGATGAAATTATATACTAAATATATACTGGGATGAATTTTATGATATTAATAGATTTATGTATTAAATTATTTCTCAATTCACCAAGATTAAAGAATTAATAAATAAAATATGTTTAGATAAATAATATAACTAATTTATTAATGAATTTAAGAAATAGGTCAATAATAGACCTACATCTCCCACCGTAGTGGATTAAGGATTTTTGAATTTATATTGATTGTGAATTTGGTGGTAGCTAAGAAACCTGAAAAGAATACAGACAATTTATTTTATTTGGTTCAAGTGGTTTTCTATGATTACGAGGAAAAAATACATTTTTTATTATTTTACAAAAAACCAAAAATAAGGATAAAAAATATTTTATTAATCCCAAATACAATTAAGAAAAGATATAAATTACTTTAAAATATAGATATTATATTAATTTATATAATTATAGAGAGGAATATTTGAGATCAAATACATTAGAAGAGGGATTATAAAAATATCTCAAGAGGATGAAATGTTGGAGCCATTATTTGTTGTCATTTTATAAAGACTATTTACATTCACGACTGACTAATGTTTTGGGTTTTTAGGCCTCCCTAGTGTGATATTTTATCCTATGGGGTCCAAGTATTGAGGTGGTTTTTGTGATGGGTAAAGGGAGCCATTGAAGACCAATATAATTCAATACCTTAACTTGCTAAATCAGTACCACTGACTAGCCGCATGATGAAACTAGCAAGTTAGTAAGGATGGTGAGGATATCATGACTATTGAAGTATCCAGAAATAAACATTTTATTCCACTATGTATAGAGTGAGCTACTTAAAAATTTGGGTTCAATTTCCACTACCACCAGTTAGATGGTGACACTATACCATATAGCCAATGGTCCTTCATTAGATACAATGTTATATCAAAACCCACCATACGGTTGATGAAATTCTACTAGGTGTTTAGTGGTGTAAAAATTATTGATATCCATCCTAGTAATTATTTATAAACATCAAGGACTTAATTTTTTTCAACATAACCTCATAACGAAACATAAATATTTCTTTACAATTTATTTAAAATGAATTAACGAGAAATGTTTTTTTGTGTTCATTAAAACACATCTATGAGAGTGTTGAAAACTAGTTTATAGACTCCTCTTCGAATAATAAATATTTAGGAAGAAGGAATTAATATTTATGTAGTGAATTTTTTTCGGAAAGAATATATACATGTTTGTAATACATAATAGAGGACCATTATCATTCGAAGGGATTCCAGAATCAAGAAACATACTAAAGACTAATAACTATATGGAATAGTCTATAGGGTTAAGGGTGATACCTTTCTTCAAGATGTAATTATTGTGTCAAGGATGATTCCCTCTACCTGTTGAACTACTTACATAAAATTTTGATAATTGTTTTCATCAAACACAACTTGAACACAAAAAAGAACATAATCACCCACATTGGGGGTGAATATTTTAAAAAAATCACACTTAGAAACCTCTTTACATTAAATAATTTATTATATATGAATTTTTATAAGAATATGATATCCATTCATCCAAATGGGTGTAAAACATTTGAATTAATTTAAAGAAAAAAATCAGTTAAAAATAATTCACATTGATTCACCCACTACTCAGTACAAGTACACAATATTACCAGGCACATTAATTGATATAAAAAAATTTTACAGCTTTTATTAGACATGTTTCCCCCCATTTATTTCTTACTATTTTATATGAAGTTCAATTTTAATGAATTTTTTGATATGCCTAAGTTAGATAATGAGGAAATTGCATGTATAAACACGGAGGTTTCTTCTATTGAATTAAACAACATAAATAAAAATGAAGAAAATAAGTTTGGTATGATTAATCCTATGAAAAAGGTTAAATCATACTCCAAACGAGTTAAAGTTTATAAAATTTATAATATATTTAAAATTCTATTTGATAATTATCCACTAGATGAATATAATTGTTGAAATAAATTGAATGTGAAAATTTGATGTCTTATTGATATTTACTATAAAGTTATGGAAAATTTAAAAAACAATGTTCATGAAATTTTCATATACATAATTAAAAATATGATGTCCCAAATAAAATAAAAATCATATTCACCAGTGGGAGTACATTATATACATATAGAACTGGATGGAAATGTTTAATATTGAAACACTCTAATAAAATATATTTAAGTTGAAGAATACTCTTCATTAATATAAAAATAAAAAGACTAATTTTGTGAGAATCAATTAGAAAACTAATTAATGAGAATGAAAATTATATAAATTTATTTTTAATAGAGAAACTATAAAATATAATAAATTTACAATTATAAAAATTTATGTGAAGAATAATCTATTACAAAGTAAGTATAAAAGAGTGATAGATCTTGAGAGTTTCTTTTAAAAATGTATAATTTTCATTATGATCAACTTATTAATTAAATGAAATAATGATTTAATTTTTTGAATTTTATAAATCTAGGATCAACCTAATGTGCCTTGAGATATAGGTAAAATTGATTGACATGAATGAAAAATAATTGAGTTATACCCAATTATAAAAATAATATATCCTCATTTAAATGATTATTATATGAGTCTTACTTAAGAAAACTCATTATAGTGGATATAAATTATTATAATTATCTAAGGATAAATCGACATCAATGTCATATAAAACATTAACCCTGTCTATAGAAAATAGTTTTTGTACTACTGTTCATTAATTGGAAAGTATATGTGAATATATAAATATATGAAAAAATATAAGAGAAAAATAATGTAAAATCAACCACTTCATCAAATTTATATTTATAAAAGAGTGGGAATTTTTTTAAGACAATTCTATAAATTTGACCTATTTATACAAAAAGGTCATGTTGTACATATTATTTCATAAGGAAAGAATTAAACATTTTATATGTATTGTTGTTTCCCTGAAATAATTTGGCACAATGGTAAATATTTTTGGTATAAAAATTCATTTATTAAAAAAAATATGGCCTTTATTATGGTACAGATAATATTTAGTGAAGAGAGATCTTAAGAAGGGGTATAAATATATAAAAATAATTTGAATCTATTTTCTCAATGTATATTTCAATATCTTAAGAATGTATATTGAAATGGTAATAAAAGTGGTCATTATAATGGTTAGTTCTGGTATGTACTTACCACTATTTATTAATATATTCTCCAAGAGATAAGGATAAAAAATATTTATAAAATTAAAAATAATATTAATGATGAGGTAAAACTAGAGAATAAATAAAAAGAGATAAATTAAAACAAAACAAAACTTAAAAAAATATTGTAAAATCTATAACTCCAAATAAGAGATGATACTTTTATTGAAGTAATGTCCACGTTCAAGATAATCACATGTTGGTGGTTGAAACTAACTAAAAAAATTGTAATACTGAATATCGATGAAAAAAATTGAACAAAAAAACAAAAGGATTGATATGGTAATACAAAACCATGAAAAAGAAGCTTAAATTCATGGGATATTTTCAAAAAATGGTGAATTAATAATTCATTAAAAATCATATGGAATAAAAAAATAACAATGGAAAGTTTCTAAATAATTCATGATTATTTGGATTTACTTTTTTTAGTTATGATTTAATATATATGTAACATAAGATAATGAATGTTCCTTTCTAGTTTTTGTGAAATTACATATTCTTAAAATGTAGGATGTTGAACATATGAAGAATAAAATGTTACCCAAGGAAATTATTGTTTGGAAAATCAATGGAGGAGAAATCATGAAGAGTTCTGAAAAAATAGGGAGTTGAATTAAAAAGAGTATTTTTGTTGAGAAATATCTCTCTACCATCATTCTCTAATTAAGAAGAAATAAATAAACCACAAATTCCCAGTATATGTTTTTTTCAATATATATGAAATTAAAGGTCATATAATTCAAGGGGAGAACATAATAGGAATATAAAATCTATTAATACATTAAAGATGAATGTTATATCAAAAATTGTTTAATTTAATTGATATCATATTTTCCCCCACAACAATTTAGTTTATATTAAAAATCATTAATTTGAGTTAATTATTATTGAATATAAACAATAATAAAGTAAATAGAGTGTGGTTTGGAAGTTATCATTTCAATGTAAGGATGTATGGATTTACTACCAGAATTTAAAATTAGATTGGTTTTTAAGAAAATTAAAGAGGATGTGAATCCATATTAGGTATGCGTGATTTTAGGAATGGTAGGGATTATCCCTTTATGGGGAGATTTTTTTAAACACTAATATATTTTTCTATATTGTGTGAATTTAAAATTATAGATGGCTATTGAATCTATTATTGAAGTTGTATATTGGTCATATTCTCCCCTAATTTTATATAGTGATATAATTAAATATTTAGGGATGATAGATAAATTATTAAACTAAAATAGACATGTGATTTGGATGAAGTAATGAGATTTTAGACATTGATACTCTTGAAGTTAATTTAGATTAACCAATGTGTTTTTAAAACCAATAGTTTCCTAGAATTGAAGTTTATAAAAAGAATATTAGGTTAGAATTTTAAAACCAATAACCTTATATGAAATTAATTTCATTTATATGAAAAATTATAATGACCAGTTTTTTATGAATGAATGAAAATTTCGAGTATCCATGACTAGGGTATACTATTCTCAGATGATGGGTAACCCAAAATTATAACAGATTAGATGGAAATATGGTGTAATAAAAAAATATTGATCAGATATTGTAGTTAGAAGATACTAATTGGATTATATAAATAAAACATGATACTAGATTGTATAGTTTAAAGTTACACATTGATTTATTTTTTTAAAGGAATATGGAAAAAAGAACTTTCATGAGAATTCATTCACTGAGATATTAAGAACATACCAATTATATTTTATTAAGAATTATAGGGGGCAATGTTTTTCTTCAATTGAGTATCCATATATGGAAATTTCCTTTGGTTAAATTCATACATCATTGATCTGATAATGATTAATACCATAACAAGATGGAATAAAATATTATATTTCTTAGGATGAACCACTTTTGAAGGTGTAATGATCAATTATAATCTACTTATTTTTACTAGAGTAATATATTTGTATTTTATTACCAATTTATTGGGATGAAAACATCAACTACAAAATACTTAAACAATTTTTTTTTTTGAAATTTCATTCTTTTTATTATTGTATATAAATATTTCTCATTTGCTAATGTCTAATAGGATGTTCATTGTGATTTGGTTCTTTGGATACATATTCTTCTATGATTTATTTTCCACAGTGTGTAACTGTTGTTTGTAATTTGTTTCCACATTCATAATGTAAATAATGAATAACATCTAGTGGGATTATTAGATGATATTGATGAAGAAAAAATGTATTATAAGAGTCTAGTTGGAGTATTTCATACAATTAATCTTTAGTAAATGCCATTCAGATCTTGGTTTAGTAAAATTATTTTTCACTTCTCCTTACAAAATAACATCAGTAAGAAATCATAATATCGATTTTACAATTACTGAAAATCTTTTTGTGTTTTATTTTTTTGAAATAAATTTAAAAGGGTGTTATATATGTGGATATGTTATATATATATATATATTGAATTATTTGTTCTATAATTTTTAGATTGAAGATTATCTACTGCAGAATGAACATGATCTTCAGATGATAGGATCCAACAACAATGTGATGGAGAAGGATGAATGGTTAGTTTGGAAACAAAATTAGTTGGTCAGATATTTGACATCATTAGACTAGATAACATACTTTAATATATAATTAGTGATTATTAGGTCAGGTCTTATGAATTCCCTCACTAACATGCCTGGAAATCCTTCATCGATTAAAAAAGGTTTCTTGATAATGTTAATTTTTTAAAGACGATTTAAGAGGGAATCATACTTCCTATAATCTTAATGAATTCTATATTACTTAAGGCCGGTTATAGTCAAATAAGATGATCTTGAGACATATGTATTAGGTTCTATTTTTAGTCATATCACTCCCTAAATCTTGCAATCCGATGGTCACTACTCTGAGTTACTTGAGATAAAAAAAATTATACAGTGTTTTTGGATGTCTGACACCAATTTATCAATGAGAAGCTTTATTAAATTAGTATTCTTAAATCATCCATTATTTTCTACAATTATTATTTAAGAGGGAGGGACACAACATGGAAGGGTTATATTTATGAAAAAGGAAGGTGAATATGAAGTAAGTGTAGCTTTGTAGATGATGGTTCTATGTTCTGGAATCATGGGAAATAGTTTCACCTAAAAATTTATTTAATGAGGGAAGAGTTAACCTCAAAACATATAATTATGTATGTAGTTTCAATAATCCTATGTTGGATGATAGAATTGGGATACTCCAGTATTCCAATAGTTCCTTTGAGTCTTGGATTGAATTAGAAGCTTTATTTCACACAACATATGTGTGAGGAATAATGGAGAACTATATTTTTTAGATGATTCAATATTATTTGTATAGAAAATTATAAAACTACTGAGATAGTGTCTTTGAGATATGCATTTTTATAAATGAGGAACAAAATCTTTTCGAATCTGTAAGGATTTTAAAACATTATAATATTAAATAATAATATAACTTCTTTTGGAATATTTTAAAAAATTGGTTTTTATTAAATTTTTGTCGATGGGAAGTAGAATATATCATATGGTTCAAGGGATGTAGAAAAATAATTCAAGGAAGTGAATATATACAAAATTGGGGTATTAGAAGGTGAATTCGTTCTCTATTATTAATGTTCATAATGTTATGGTATTGTTGTGAAGGTCAACTTAGTGAGAAAGGGAAGGATGTCATGGATACTAAAGGTATAATAATGTCAATAATTATAATTTTTTTTAATATGAGAGGAATTAATTAAAGGGAATAATAAAATTATTTTCCTCCAAATATAGGGTGAGACAATAGTTAATTGGAAGATTGAGCTAGTACATACAGACTTATGGGGACTAGCTCCAGTTCATTAACATAGAGGACCACTCTGTTTAAAGAATTTCATTGATGATTCCACACATATAGTATGGATATTATTTCATAATAAGTTGATTGATGCATTGATACTATATTTATTATGGTGTAATATGGTGGAAAATGAGACCTAATATAATGTAAAATGTAAAACATTAGATAATACTGGGGATTATAAATTTTGGGAATTTCAAAGGTTCTACTGGGAGAAGGGTACACAGTTAAATAATTTCGTACCATGTACTCAATTAAATAATAGATTCATATTTTGGATGAATCAAATATTATATATAATGTAAATATGAATTATAATTTTTATGGATTTGCCTAATTATTTTTATCAAAATTAGGGAATTACATGGAATACCAAATCAACCTTAGCCCATCTTCTAAAAAAGGGAAGAAATAATTGGAATCATATTAGTCTAAAAAAATGGTTTAATTCACCCAAATCCAAGAATTTCACATACACTTTGACCTTCATATTTATGCCATGTATATGAAAAAACAGGATTCTAAGTAACAATCATGATTATTTTTTAGAAATGGTGAGGAATACATTGGTTTTTTAATATGGGGAAAACCATTAGAAGGTGTTTAGAAGTTAAAATTTGATCTTAAAAAAAGAAATTATATGGTAGGATTATAAAATAAATGAAAATTATGATGAGATAAATTTATCATTAGATATTATGGACCAAATAAATCAACATTCTGATTTTGTATATGTTTCTATGAATTCAGGATGAAAACTAGTACGATACATAACAAAATTTATCAAAGATGTTTTGGAAGGAAATAAAATTCCGATGCTTTTGAAAATTTTTAAACTACTAAAGACATCATGTATTGAACATTATTAAGAAGATATATAAGTATATTTTAAAATATTGTAAGGATCAAAATCCTTGGTTGAGATATAAATATCATCTAGAGTCAAGTTTAATGATTCATGGTACAAAATGTTTCCTTTCAACTTTATTCTTATTTATTTTGGAGGGCCCAAAATCCTAGAAGTGTTAAGAAGATTGAAAAAATTAAATAATTGGGAGATAAAAATAAAGGACACAATTTCTTTATTCTATGAGTCCATAACATGGTAGTTTATAGAGAGACCTATTATAAACAATATCCTTAAAACTAAAATTATATTGTAGCCATGGGATGATACAATTGGTACGTGAAGGAAAAAGGTATAATTGGTTTTAATAGATTTTAATAAAATGATTGTGTAGATATCGTTGTGATTATTGACAAGTTATTAAACCTATTTCTAACCATATGGTGTTGAGTATAGTTGTAATTAAAGAAACCACCTGTAGAAAAAAATTTATAACATCGTAGTTTTAATGTATGTTATTTAGCACTGATGTGAATATATGAAAATATTATTTTTTACATTGGATTTCTGTTGTCCAATGTGGAAAATTCATTTCTCATGCCGATTAAATAAAAACCATTATAAACAATTCATATTCTCCGCACATTCATGTAGTTATATCATTTAACCGAGGTTAAAGAGATATTTTATGTCTATTAGAATATAATCGACATGGAGAATTGAATTTTCATGTCAGTTAAAATATAAACAACTTATAAAATATTTTATGAATTTATTAATCATTGGACGTTTCATTTCATGGCATTCTATTATTAAGATGTAGTTATCATATCTATCTCACCCAATCCCTTACTCTCTCATTTAATAAATCTAGTCATCTAATCTCAAATTAAAATCTTAATTAACCCTCATGTATTGTTGGCCTCACATTACACATTGAATAGAGGTTTGAAGTAAGCCTCACACATTACTATTTCTCCCATTTCAGTCATTCTTTGTCCTGGAATTACTAACTGATGATTGTTCAATCATGTAGAATTCATTCTCACATCACCATATTCATGCCCTCGAGTTTTTATAGATTTTTCTTTGAAAATTTTATTTTAGATCTTCTATTCTCCAACTACCTCACATGATGGTTTGAATATCTTTTATAATGTGTTATTTATTTGTTCTGATTTTATTTGAAGAATGAATTATTTATTATAATTTAATATTATTTCCTTCTTAGAATTACATTAATATTAATTTGTAGAATTTTTCATGCTATGGAGTATTATTCACTAGATAAGATAGATGGATATTGTATTTTTCAATATTTTTCTTTAGGTCAATGATATGGGTTTGAAATTTATTAGGTGTTGATATAAGAGGGGGTTAATTTATGTTCTGATAATGTGTTCACATGGGGCAGTTGAGCAATTCGTTTCCATGTAATTTCACATCCCGAGATGGGTTTTCTAATGGATGTTTTGTTATATATATGGCATGTGTGTCTTATAGAATTGAATGGGAGTTTTTTTGAAAACTAGTTGGGATGGACTGATCTCGAGTGTGATGGGGAAATGAAGAGTTTGAAATTGGTAATAAGTTATGAAAACCATTTCTAATGGATGATCAAGAGTAAGGGGATCATCATAGATGATTCTTATTGATGAGAATACCTATGGTGTAGATTTTATTTTGGGGTTGATTCATTATATGAAAATAAATTTAGTGGGACATTGAATTTCATCTATAGAAGTAATAGTTTTTGGATAACTAGGACTCATATGATAATTTTAAGACTATGATAATCTTTAGGCAATGATTTTATACATGTTTATATGTATTAATGGAACAATGGGGCATTTTATAATTGTTGAATGGGTAATGGGTATACTTTTTAATGTAGCATACCAACTGGGTACCGACTTTTGGAATATATTGTACTATATTATGTCCCATGATGTAATGTTTAAAGTTAATTTTATTAAATAAGACTCAATTTATGATTTGAATATATTTTTATATAAAATATTGAATAATGTTTTTATTTTTTCAAATAATAATCTATAAAATAGTTGTTCTTGTACACTATTTTTAGAAATATTATATTATGGATATCATTTGAAATATTTTATAATAATTTCATAAGTTTATATTCATTTATTTTTACTTGATAATTTTTGGAAAAGAATCTATTTTGTAATTAATTCTACATGAATAAATTTTATATTAAAAATTCTATATTCGACTTTTAATCATTAAATTATGGGTTGTTTAAATTTTATATATCATTTATAATATTAATAATTTATAAATTACTCCCTTTTTTGTATTTATATTTTATATTTTATTATAGATAATAATGAATCAAAGATGGGTTAATGCACCTCGAATAAGTGATGAATATGAGGAATGCCTCGATGCTTTTTTTTGAATTTTCTAAAAGAAATGTTCAAAACAACAATATGTTTTTTTCATGCATGAAGTGTTTAAATTTAAAGAAGTTTTAAATAATATATATCATTGTTCATTTAATTTTTCATTATTTCAGTTTAAGTTAGAGACATCGGATTTATCATAGTTAAATCAAGAAAAAATTCAGATCTATTGATGATGGTTCTTTGCAAGATGATAAATCATATCTACATGATGAAATGATTCATGATATTTAAGTTGAGGAAATTAAGAGAAAATAAAAATAATTCATTTATATGGTGATACTGAAAAATAATTTTTTTTCGGGTTTTATGGAATATATGGTTTTGTTGGCGCTGTTATGATTCCATAAACTAAATCCAAAACATGGATGGAGTGATAATAGTTTTACAGAACTGCTACAAATGTAGATGTAAATTCTTCCAATAGACAATAATCTTCTAGATTAACCATATAAGGCAAAGAAAATATTATTCTTGATGGGATTGGGGTACATTAAAATACATGTATGCCTGAATGATTGTGTTCTACATAGGAAAGAATACAAATTTCTATCAAAGTGTTCTAATTTTTGGACATCATGTTATAAGTTGGAAGAAAAATCATAGTATGACATAGAAGTTCTAGAGATGCCTACCAATTCATTTTGGTATCTTTATGCAATTACTATTTTGAAACATTTATTTTCTAATCCATATGAATCAAAAAGGAAATTTTGGAATGTTGATGGGGGATATGGGAAGGAAAAATTCATCATCCAGATGATTTTACAGTGTAAGAAAATTGATCACATGTTTCCTACATAAGGAAATGAAGTTAAAAATATCATACTTGAACTATTCATGAATGGAATGAATCCAAATTGAATCCTTTGTCACTCACATAGTTTATGGCCTTTTTTATTGGAAATTTACAACTTATCTCTTAAATTTTTTATGATGCAAAAATATATCCTATTGTGTTTAATAATCTGTGGACTAAAACATCTAAAAATGATATCAAAGTTTTATTATCTCTCATAATTGATGATTTGAAATTTATATGAGAGGAATTTATAAGGGTATATGATTCTTTTAAAATGGAATATTTTAAACTACATGCAGTGATTATGTTTGTAGCGTCCTGGTTCCGGAAGCCACCCAGAGTTGTCTCGTACCCGGTAGGTCACATGGCCTCATCAGCATCTCCTCAAACGCCAAAGGGTGCTGACTAGTAGCCATGGCCTTGGGTGTGATAGTGGGTAAACTATGCCCTCATTGGTAGAGTAACACAGTGGATGTAAAACAGATAGCAATGGTAGATGTAGTAAACCATGAAATATGTAAACAACAGATGTAACAAACAACTGGAGCACACTCAGACATATATATATGATGGATGATACATATGTTTAGGAAAGAAGCCAAAAAAGTCACAATGATGGAATATAATACTAAACCAATGTACAATAGAAAATAGATAAAATGATCCATAGTATCGCAATCCTCAACATGGTCCCATGCTCCCCTTCTCTACAGCAATCAAGTACATGAAGTATATGGGCTCTTGCCCATATCTATACCTACAGAAATATAATATGTTTTGGCCCAAATGTATGACCCAAAAAGGGTGTGAGACTTAATCCCAGTAGGAACCCACCAAAAGATCTGTGCCTAACAGTCAGTGAAAATATACGACATTCTATAATCAAAATGAAGCAGTAAACAAGGAATTACTCAAAAGTAAACAATCTTACAGTTTCCAATGATTTCAATTATCAAATATCAGGTAAGTAGCTAATCATAAACATGGAACCCTCTAGGAAGTACTCACATCCTAAGACCTCTATTCCAACCAAAACAAACACAATAAACCCTCAAGAATGTACACACACTCTAACACCTCTGGTTCATCTTTTTGATAGACTTTCTGAGGAAGAAATCATCGTAAATTCCCCATATAGTCTTGTATCGGTAACTAAATGCACCTCCAGGGAAGAACTCAATGTCCAATTCCCCATGTGTCCTGCATTTAGGAACTATAGACACTCTGTGGAAGAACTTATGTACATTCCCCCTATAGTCTCACATCGTAACAGTAAACAGACACTCTAGAGAAGCCCTCAACGTCCATTCTCCCTATGGTTTACTACACTAGGTTCTCACGGCCCAATGTAAGTCAATAGAACATAGTGATATATAATGGCCAAACTATACCTCAAGAACTACTAGGATAAATGGTCTACAACATAACATCATGCAAGATAAATAATATTACTCCATCATATCAGCACTAGTAATGGAAGGAAAGTAGCCTAATAGGCTAAGAAATACAAAATGGTCATAAACAATACAATCATGGGAAAGACATCCATAGAATAGAATTTAACCCTTTTTACATCCAATTGACCACTATTCATTCATATAAATCATATAAGGCATTAACATGGTTAAAATGTAAACACACAATACCCCAATCAGTGGTATTAGAACTCTTGCACATATAAATCAAAGATTATATATAGAAAGGAATAAACCACCCACCTCAACATTGAATGATCTATATAGTCTGTCATCAACCCTTTGATCAGCCTAGAATGTGGTAGATCTACAAAAACATATAAAATGATCAACTGGGGATAACTCACGAGAGAAAAGTAATCAGGAAATGAGGTTCAAGAAGATGAGAGAACTCACCAATGCGATTTCAATGCAACCAACATAGCTTGATTCAGAGAACAGATGCTTGACCATGGGCTTGGGGAAGGATCAACATTGTATGAATGATCTCGGTCAAATAATGTGTAGAAGAAGACACTTCTTTCAATAATAGGTGACCCCATTATATTTAATAAAAAAATAATATAAACGACATGTACTTGCCCTTACCGACCCCTGCATTAGGCAGTCTCCAGGTCACCACACATGACTGTGTTCTTGACCGTTACATGGCCAAAACATGGCTACATGTGGAAACATAGTACACAACATGTACATATCAGTAAACGACATGTACTTCGAAAATTTCCAGAAACTCCTCTTTTCCTCAAGAATGCCCGAAAAGAGAAAAACATACCCGAAAATATGATCTCGGTTCTTACTAACTTCCCCCCCTTAAAGAAATTCTTCATTGAATTTCCCTTGCAAGGAGGCATAAGTGAAGAATCCTTGAAAATGTCTGGCCTCTATGATCATACATCGGCATCCCTCTCCCAAGTCTCATCCTGTACTTGCATGTGCTTCCATATCACTCATACCAGAGAAAAAGACTAGCCATGGAGAAACATAACACGTCAATCAAAAATTTGGATAGGATGCTCCTCAAATGAGGCATCCACCTCAAACTCAACCCCTTCGGGTTGAAAACCCCTAAGATAAGTCCGAGAAGTAATGTCAAAGTTGATAAAAGAGGAAGACATCATCCATAGCCTGATACCTATGAGGTAACTACAACTGATAGGCAATCGGCTCATCTCTCTACAACATCTCAAATGG
Organism: Viscum album; assembly: GCA_963277665.1. Classification (NCBI taxonomy): domain Eukaryota; kingdom Viridiplantae; phylum Streptophyta; class Magnoliopsida; order Santalales; family Viscaceae; genus Viscum; species Viscum album. The sequence goes on along the minus strand of OY728156.1, from coordinate 359,212,770 downwards.
CCTGACGTACCTCGATGAAAGCTTACCCTAACTCTTAATCCTCTGGTGTCCCAACCTAGGTGTGACATGCAAGAAAACTTGATTTCTGACCTTGAACACTAGTATTCGTCTCCATAAATAAGTATAAGACTTATTTCATGACTGTATAATAGCCATCCTCTTCAGAATCAACTCTATATGCTTTGTGGTCTCCTGGACAAGTCGAGGTCCCCATAGAGCTTCCTCTCCATCCTCCAGCCAGTGTAAGGGTGATTAGCATGGCCTACTGTAAAAATACACTTAATGTTCCATCTAAAATGTTTCTTGAAAAATATTATTATAGTAAATCCCCACAAGAGGTATGTGCTTCTCCCAAGAACCTCCAAAATTCTAGGATGCATGCTCAAAGCATGTTCTCAAGCCCTTAAATTGTACACTTAGACTAGCCATTTGTCTGGGGATGGTACATTGTACTCAAATGTACCAGTGTACCAAAAGCCTTCTGAAGTCCCTGCCAGACCCAAAAATTAAAACATGCATCCCTCTCTAAAACAATGGAGTGTTTAAATCCATTTAAATGCCCAATCACTCAGATGTATAACCTTCCCAACTCCTTAACACTATAGGTCTCCTTAATCGGAATGAAGTGAGAAATCATAATGAGTTTTTCAGTGAAAACCAAAACTACATCATTCCCTCGAGGTGAATTCAGTAAACCCATCACCAATTCCATCACGACATCATTCCATTCACACTCGTGAATGGATAAATACTGCAAAATCCATGTCGGTTGCTGATGGTCCACCTTCACCTGCTGACAGGTGGAACATCTCATGACAAACCTTGAAACAACTCTATTTATACATGTCCACTAATACTGATGGTGTAGATTATGATACATTTTCATGACACCAAGATGAACTACCCAAACCGAGGAATGTAAATCTTTCATCAGCTCCTCATGCATGTCTTATGGAACCCAAATGCGTCCAGGAATACGCAAGACCTCATCCACACCTACTGTCTATCCCAGAAGAGGGTCATATCTAGAAACACTCTTCCGTAGGACTAGGCCTTCAAAATATGATAGCTTCCTCATTCTCACTTGATCAAGTAGAGTCAAGGTAACAACTAAAGAACAAAGAAAAGTTAGCCCCTACCTGTCATGAACCTCCAGATACATCTCAGAGAATAGAGCCATAAGCTACCACTCACTACTAGACTTTAGAACTTCCTGTATCTGAGTCCTCCATCCCAATGCATCAACCACAACAATGCCATTCCCAGGCATGTAGGGAAGCTCAATATCAAAGAACTGAAGGTATTCAACCCACCTTCACTATCTCAAATTCAGATCGCGCTGAGTGAAGATATACTTGAGACTCTTTTGGTCAGTTAAAATCATAAATGATCTTCTAGAAGATAATGTCTCCAACAGCATAAGGCATGAACAACTGCAGTCAGTTTGAGGTCGCACATCGGGCAGTTCCTCTCATCTGGCCTCAACTACCAAGAACCGTATGCAATGACTCCCTCTCCCTGTATAATCATATCTCTCATCCTGATACATGATTCATCACAATATATAGTTTCGATTATTCTCGGCTCTGCCCTTACTAGTATCGGTGCTGAAGTCAACCTCTCATTCATCTCCTGAAAGGCTGACTCACAAGAATATGACCATAATTTCTTTGTAACCTTCTTAATCAGGATCGTCTGTGGTGCTTCTAGGCATGAAAATTCCTATATAAAAAGTCTGTAGTAACCATCCTTCACTATAAAACTCCATACCAAAATGAAATTCATTAGCTACTCCGAGGAAACCATGGAGCTCACATTCTCTCGGTCTACTAGTCCTCCTTCCCCTAAGATAACAGGACCCAAGAAATGTATTTGGTTTATCCAAAAGTGGAATTTTGAGAGATTATCATAGAACTGATGCTCTCTCATTATACTCAAAACAATCTCATAATCTATAGCATGGTCCTATCGAGTGTGAGAGTACACCTAATTATCATCCACGAAGACTGCCATGAAGAAATCCAAGTCTTCATGGAACACACGGTTTATCAGTTCCATGAAAATGGCATTTACGTTAGTGAGACTGAACGTTATAACCACATACTCGTATATATAATTCCTACTCCAAAAAGACTTAAGAGGTACATTTGATGGTCTAACACACAACAGATGATAACCGGATCTCAAGTCAATCTTTGAGAACACCTGAGATCCTCGAAGCTGAACAAAGTGATCATCAATCCTCGACAAGGGTTATCAGTTCTTGACTGTTAACTAGTTCAACATCCAATAATCCACACAATGTCTAAGGGTACCATCCGCCTTCATCGCAAATAGGATAGGTGAACCCCATGGAGGAGTATTACATCAGATGAAACATTTTTCCTGTAGCTCCTCCAATGACTTCTTGAGCTCATGTAACTCTAGTGTATCCATCCTATAAGGGGGAATTGACATTGATGCCGCTCCCGACACAAGCTCGATAGAAAATTCCACCTTTGTCTCCTAAAGAAAATGTGAAAAGTCCTCTAGAATTTCTTCCATTAAATGATCCACAACTGGAGGAAAGTGCAACTGTAATGTACCATGGTCATCCAGATAGAGACTAGATGTCTGGGCCGTAATTCCCCCCAACCCATGATGCTCGGGTCCTGCTCTGCATGTATGGACATCCCATTCACACTTAGGAAGAAATGATCCAACCTCTAGTGATGTGAAACTCACCCTATGATGATAACAATCAACAACATCCTGGAAGGGAACTAAACAGTCCATTCTGATAATGAAATCATATGTTGTCATCTCTATGACATAAAGGTCTCATAAGAAGTGACACCCACCAAACTCTAGAGAGAACTCCTTGCACTATCATACACTAACCGTTCTTGTCCCCAACGGTGTGACTTACGTCAAGATATACGTTGGAGAAAAGATATAGAGCCCAAATATCTTCATAACAGAAAAATATAAAAATCTATGGGAAGCCCCTATATTGATTAGACTGTAAGCTAAAATAGAGGAAACTAGGATTGTACCTCGAACTATAGAGGGTCTGGGATCCTTCTCTTGTTGGGTCTGCTCCACTATAAAATTCTGACCTGCACTATGGCCCTATGACCCTACATCACCACTCTGAGTTGGTCAAAAATTTTGTCGCTAAATGCCTAGTGACTGTCTACCACAACCACGACCTCCACCTGGACTTGATCTTCCAGATGAACTCCAGTTCCCAGACTGGTGAGAAGTCGGTGGTGCTGATCGCGAATGAGGAGTCCTAGAAGAACCCCTATCACCTGATTCTGGGGATAAGATCTGACATAAGCATTGATGATGGATTATATTGTGGCAAGATCAGCACTCTACTTGGTCTCTTAGGCAATGTGGCCTCGTATGCCCGCTCTTTCTGCTTTGGTAGCACATCATTAGGATACCAGAAGAAGTGTCCCACCTCCTCAGATCCTCATGTGTAGAATCCTTGTGGCACTTCATACTATGAATAGGAGGGATACCAGCTCTAGATGTTGAACCTCCTTGGCTAACCACTCCATAATCCCTCAGGCTTCGCTCTGTGATTAACGCTTAATTGACTATAAAAGAGATAGAAGTAAACATGATGATGTTCACCTGTGATCAGATTTCTTACCTGAGACCATCCTCAAACATTATTGACAAAAATTATACATCACCACCTGGAATAAGTGTGAAGAATTGTAGATCTGTCAAGCAAGAATAATACTCCATAATAGAAAGAGAACCCTTCTCTAGACTCATGAACTCTCAGGCTCGATTGAACCCCAAAGTCACTACGTAGAAGTAGTTATAGAAGGAACACTGGAACTCATCCCACACCATAACCTTTAAGTGTACAACTTGTGATATCACATCCCACCATATCTTGGCGGAGTCCCAAAGCATATACTTATCAATATTGACCATCTTCTCTGGAGGCGTCTTTAGTTTCTTGAAGATAGAAAGCATAGATTCTAACAATGACTCTATAGCCTGAGATCCTCCTACCCCATTAAATGTGGGAGGATTCTGCTACTGGAAAACCTGAATATACTCTACCATATAAGGGGAAAGATGTATTACTCCTTGGAAGGTGTGCATAATACTCATAAATCCCTCTCAGAGTAGTGAATCAGCACATGTATCTGGCATAACGGTTGGTTCCAATACTGGCACAACTAGAGGATCTGCTGGCAGTCCCTGATCTTCCATATCTTTTGTCTGATAACTACCCTATAACTAGAATAAAACGTAAGTACATCTCGGTGGCATGAATCTACAAGGTAAATCACAGAACAAAGATAAAGGTTATCAAGGGCTGAAACATAGAAGTGTGATAAGGGAAAAAAAGAAAGAAAGCATTCAGGTTTTTTTTCAATACATGGATACATGACATGTTCCCTTAAGCCTTCTCATGATGTTGTACTTTTTCCAACCAAGTTCATATAACACCCCATACACACAACGTGTTGTCCTAACACACGACGTGTACTTGAATCTTCTTTCCATACCAGAGTTCTTCTACACAAATAAGCCACAATGTTCTCCTAAAACAAAACAACACGGTGAGTTAGTGCAAGATAGAACATTTTCTATATGAACCTCACCAACCTTTGTTGTTAGTTACAGAGTCAGATACAAATGTTACACTACACGACATGTCCAGGATTGTCACGACATGCATAACTTATGTTTTCATCTATCCTTGTTTTTAGTCACATGGGTGGACACATGGTCTATTAAACACGACATGTACATCCGGTACACGGAGTGTCCCCTAATTATTTCGCAACCCCGTGTCTTTTCCCACATATTCAGTGACATAATTGGAGACTACATGACATGTATATAAAGTACATGGAGTGTACTCAATAAAAACAGTTCCTTCTCGAATAGAAGGGCACATGGCATGTATTCATCTTTACTCACTTTGTATTCTGGGTTCTTACGAAAAATAAGCATTTGAAACTACTCTGAAACCCATAAAACACTGAAATGAAAATTAAGGTGCCAAATTTAGATCTGTGAGGGCCCATACTCCCCGAGAATTAAAGCTTGACATCTTATACTTGTCATTTTCAAGCATAAAAGTGTAATGATCAGCCAAATTCTGATCCATGAGGTCCCATAACACCTCAAGAACCATTGTTTGGTGTTCGTTCAAATAAAATCTTACACAATTCAATACCCTATCAAAAGCAAGTATTCTATCAAGACATCTATCAAAAAAACATGCATATCTAGCACAACATCAATCACAACAACATGCAATCGCTAATGCAACCTAGATGGCATTACAAGAATGAATGACATGTGATCCTTAGAAAGTTCCTATATGATGCATGAGAGAAAATACCCTCATCTCATCAGGTTGCAACAAAAATAGAACCATAATAATATCAACGATAAAATCAAAAAACATGTGAATCACCCAATCGTGAAAACAAATCAACTGTAAAATTGAAAAACTAGAAAAAATTGCAATAATGCGGTAAATTAGATTTTCTTAGTACACAGGTTAGCTACTCCCAAACAAAAATTATTACCAACTACTTATTCCTTCATATCCTTAGATACATGATCCAGAAAAAAATTCTTGAAGAATTTAATTCCTCTAATACCACTTTGTAATGTCCCAGTTCCAGAATCCACCTAGAGGTTCCCTGTACCCAGTTGGTCACGTGGCCTAAAGTCCATTTCCCGGAATGCCAGAGTCTTTCGACTAGTAGCAAGGGCCTTGGGTATGATTGGGGGGAAACTATTCCCTCATTGGAAGAGTAACACAGTGGAAGTAAAACAGATAGCAATAGATGAAGTAGTAAAAAATTTAATAGGTAAACAGTGAAATAAATAAACAACTACAGCACACACACACATATATATATTATGCATGGTACATATACCGAGGAAAGAAGCCAAACATGTCAGAATGCTGGAATACAATAATAAAGTAATGTACAATAGAAAACAGAAAAAATGCTCTACAACATCGCAAGCCTCATCTTGGTCATATAGTCCCCAGCTCCGCAGTAAACATGTACCTGAAGTAGAAGGGAGATTTCCCTTATATATAAATGTAGAAATATAATCTATTTGGGCCAAAAAACATGAACCAAACAGGGTGTGAGAATAAATCCCAATAGGAAACCACCCAAAGATCTATGTGTAACAATCAGTGAACATATATGGCAGGCTATAATAAAAATTAAGCAGTAAACAAAAAAGGACTCAAAAGTAAACAATCCTACAGTTTCAAATTCATTCAATTATCATATATCATGTAAGCAGCTAATCATAAACAATGAACCCTCTAGTAATTACTCACATCATAACCCCTCCGATCTAACTAAAACAAATACAAGAAACCCTCTGGGATGTACTCACAGGATAACCCCTTTGGTTCCAATTTTGAACAGACTCTCTGAGGAAGCACTCACCATCAATTACCCCTATAGTCTCATATCGACAAATAATAGGCACTATGGGGAAGCAATCAACAACCAATTCCTCTTGTGGCCCACATTAAGGAACTACATACACTTAGAGGAATCAATTACGCCCTTTCCCCCTATGGTCTCGCATCGTAAAAGTAAACATCCACTCTAGAGAAGCCCTCAATTTCCATTCTCCCAATGGATTACTACACCAGGTTCTCATGGCTCTGTGTAAGTAAATCGAGCTCAACGATATATAAAGGCCAAAGTATACCTTATGAAATATTTAGTTAAATGGTCTAAAACATAACAACATGTTAGATAAATAATATTACTCCATCCTATTAGCACTAGGAATGGAAGGCAAGCAGCCTAACATTCTAAGCAAGACCAAATGGTCCTAAAAAATTAAATCATGGGAAAGACATACATAGCATAGCAATTAACCCTATTTTCAATAAATTGACCTTTATTCAAGAATATAAATCATAGTAGGAAATAACAGGGATAAAACCATAAACACACAATACTACAATGAAGGGTATTGACACTCTTGCACATATAACTCAAATATTATCTACAGAAAGTCACAAACCATCTCCCTTGGTGTTGTATGATCGATATACTCCAGGGTCGGACCTAAGATTGACCTAGAACAAGATATATCTAAAAAATGTATAGAACGTTAAACCGAGGATAACTCATGAGAGAAGAGAAATGAGGAAATGAGGTTCAAGAAGAAGAGATAAATCACCGATGCAATTCCAACATATCTGGTAGAGCTCGATTCAGAGAATGGATGCTCAATCATGGTCTTGGGGAAAGATCACCCCCGTACGGATGCTACTAGTAGAAGAAGGTGAAGAAGAAGACACTTCTACCAATTAGACATGACCCTGGTCCATTTAATGAAAACAAAGTAAAGGGTGTGTACTATTAAAATAAACAGTCTGTAATTTCCCTTACTATCACCCACATTAGGTAGTCTCCAAGTCACCACACACATCTGTGTGCTCGGCTGTTACACGACCATCACACGGCTACTCACATAAAAATAGTAACGCCGTGTACAAATAAGTACATGACATGTACTTAGAAAATCACCATAAACTCATATTTTTCTCAAAAACACCGTAAAAGAGAAAAACATACGTGAAAATAATATCCCGATTCTTACAATGTTCAATAAAAATGACTTCCAAGATTATAATTCTTTTTGTATTCAATGGGGTATAAATGTTGTCAAAATTTTGGATAACTGACTTCATATTATCAACTACATCATGGGAGAAAAATAGTATACATAGGATCAAAGGTTTTTTCCTATGGATAACTCTTATAGAAGATTGAAAAAGGATTTAAATGGATGAAATGAATGGGATATTTCTACAAAAACATTATCCACTGATTGATATTTTTAGAGGATGAAAAAATTAATGTGATATTCCAAAAGGCACATAAATAAAGAAATGACAGAAATATTTGGATGAAACAATCAATAATTGTTTTTATTTCATATTAGATATATCATGACATGTAACATAAAATTGATGTCATGCATGTGGATGAAAATATCTTTGAATGTTTTATCAGAGCATTGTTAGATATTAAAGGAAAGACTAAACGTGGGTTGAAATAAAGAATTGATTTATTCTCAATGGGAATGACTTTGGAGTTTCCTCCAACTCTTGGTGGAAGGATAAAATTCCTACCCCATATTGTCATACCTTATCCAAGAGGTAGAAAAATATATTTTCTCTATTTATTCAGGATATAAAAGTTTCACTTGGTTATTCTTCAGATGTAAAAAAATTAGTTTCTTTGAAGGATTTGAAGTTGGAAGGTATAAAATCTCATAACTATCATATCATGATTTAATATCCCATACTAGTTTAATTGTGTGGAATATTTTCCACCCCAATTAGAATGACTATCATATAAATGTGTAAATTTTTAATTTGATTTTTAATAATTTGATTGATTCAATTTCATTGAAATCAATGGAGAATGATGTTATTTATATAATGGGTCAATTGGAAATATATATTAGTCCCTATTTTTTATATCATTGACCATTTCAGGGTTCATTTTGTTTGAGAAATAATAATATTTAGACATATATGTCTATGTTTGATGTATAATTTTGAATGGTTTATGATGATATTTAATAGGTATGTTAGGAATCCATATCGACCTGAAGCATCCATTTTTGAGAAGTATATTTCTGGGTTGGTTGCAATGTTTTATAAAATCTATTATTCTATAGTGGAGAACATTGATTTGCCTACATATCACTATATACGAGTTAATTATAGGAAAAGAAGGATTCATGGAAAGAATATAAATTTTTTGATAGGTGAACAAATAAAGAAGGTACATTTATTCATATTAAAAAACATAGATGATTCTCAAACATATATAACTTTCTATATTGACATGATTAAACAATGTTATCCAAAGAAGAAATATATGTAGATTCTGAATGAGCTTAACAAAACTTTTTCCCCATTATTTAAAGAGACTGTTTTTGGTAAACTAGATTCATAAAAAACATTGGGATAATTAGTGTGAATTCATGGATTAAATTTCATAATATGGTCCAAGTATGACATTAATGGAGATACATTTCATATGAAATATCAAGAAAATTTATGTGTGGTTCAAAATAAAAGTGTGTTGGAGTTCACATAAGATATGATTTTTTTTAGTGTAAAAGAAAAAACCACAATCTACACATAAAATGAATATTATGGAATCATTGATTAAATAATAGAGGATGATTACACTAAATTTAAAGATCCAATGCTTATGTGTAAAGTTTTTATCAGTAATAATACTTTCATACATGATGAATGTGGAATGAAACACATTAATCTAAATTAATTAGATTACACAAATGACCCTTTTATCCTGGTATCACATGAAAGAAATTTAATGTTCTTGATCAATGCGATATGCAGGGACATATTGTTTTAAAAGGAAAAAAATAGCATGTTGGTGATTATAAACTTGATGAAGATTCTAATTTATGTGAGATATCTACTTACATGGTATGATTAACAAATAATAGATATTAGCCAAGAGTATACATTGTTTGTGCCTTACAAAATTAATAGGAAAAATGAATTTGGGAAAAATGTATTTAGTACATTATTAATATTGTATGTAATATGTGTTTAATTATGGATTGATTTTTTAAATTTCAAAATTTATATATTTTAATTTTATTTTTATTATTAAAACATGTTTTAACAATATTATATTAATTTTTTTATATTAATTTAGTTTTTATAGTTTTTCACGTTTACCCTTAATTAACATATCTATTAATTGATTTTGTAGAAAAAAAAATTGTTTTAAATTTCACATCTTAAATAAAAACAAAAAATATTATATCAGGTTTTATTATAAAAAAATTTAATGTATAAATGATTTATCATGTTAGTGAGTATTTAAATTTTATTCCATTTCCTGTTGATATTTTTTATTTTTCATTAATTATGTAATTTTATCTCTCATTTATATTGATATAATTTTAAGAAACTATAAAAACATATTAATAAAAATGTGTTACTTTTATCTTTTTAAAAAATTTATTTCATAATTGTTAATTATTTATTTTCATTTCAATAATTGATTTGGATTTGTATATTTTGGTATTAATTGATGTTTCCTTGATTAATAGGATAGTTATAGAACAATCATCTAATCCCCCATATATTTATTGAGATGATCATACTCATACCTCTTGGGAGGAACATGCACAAGGTCCTATTGATATGCCCTCTCATCCTTCATTACATGATACATCTACATCCATGGGGGAAAAAGAGTTTGATGGTTGGTAAACATGTCACCACACCTTTGACAAAATTATCAATTGCATGTAGCCAGGAAGATAGGATTCTAAGATAATATGATGGTAATGATAATCCAAGAGGCTCATATTTAAATTTATTCAAGACTTTTTGTATCAATACAGTCTAAATAAAATGTTATTATTTTTTCTGATAATTGGAGATGTGTTGTTAAAGAGATATTATCACAATTGTAAGAGACCATTTTTGTAAAAAAATTATTTTACCTATATTGATTTTTTTAACAATATATATATATATATTAACATTATTTTGAGATGAAATATGATATACCTAATATTAGAGGTGTTATGAGGAATTTTTTATCATTGTCTTCTCATAGATGGTGGGATTTTAAATCCTCTATCACATCAAATTTAAATTTTGGGAGTATAAAAAATGAAAATACATGTGATATATATACATTTATATATAAAGATACCTGGATTTTTTTTAAATAAACGATGATAAGAGTTTTGGGGAAAGTTAAATGTACAATTTTTATACATTTTTTTATGTTATTGACCATTTTAATGATTTATTTATTCTTAATTCTTAATTTAAATAAATCAAGTAGATTTTATCAAAAGATTCAATATAGAAATATAAACCATCATATGTTATCTTTGGGATTGTATATGTTTTTGGAATAACACATGCTAGTGGGAAAACTTCAAAATATGAGATTTGAGTCTAAAGGGTCTGTCGATATTTCCCCTACACCCCCAATATAAATGAAAATTAGAAGAAGGACTAGATGAGGAAAAAAATATTATAGAATAATCATCAGTTTTATTTGATAAGATTGTAAAATGTTTACATTATTTATTTATTAATGCTAAATAAACTATTTATATATTTGGATTCATTAGATATTTTTTCATATATTCCATAAAAGATTATAATGAGGAGAAGAGCACACATGAGGTCATTATTACTGAGGGTAGAATGGATATTTTATCTCCATCATTGGGAAATCCCGAACTCCTGGGTGATGTATAATGAAACTAAACATGTGTATTAGTAAGAAAAGTTTTTCCATGTTCAGAAGCTTCTTTTAAGGATCATGTTTATAAAAAAATAGAATCTTTGAAAGCTATATTTTTTTGATATTCATGTGATGGTGGAGGACATGATCAGAGATTCATGAAGTTCAATGTTTGAAGAAATTCAAGGGATGTTTTGTCCAGCCAATTCAAATCCTCTACCTCCACCAGAAAATCCCACTCCTCATTATTATCCTACTCACTCATCACTATTTCTAGACCCCCTCATAATTATTCTACCCCTACACCCCTTTTCTATATCTCCCTTGTTACTGTGAGTTATATCCTAATGATCATCATCGTGTTGTTTAATATGGGACGATATATTATATTAGTGATACTATTCATCATTTGAATATTGAGATAGATAATAATATGGTAACTATAAAGGATATTATAGATATATTAGGAAACATTAAATGTTTTATAGATGAGGTGAGTAATAGTGGTCAAAGTATCTATCATTTTTTATAATGGACATCTATACCAATTTGACATTTTACTATAGTGGTATGTATAAATGCTATATTTTATTTTATTCTTGTAATGCCCTAACCATAGTTACCCAGAGTCGGTGCAATTTTACATAACATTGGAATGATCACAAAATATCTTGTCTTGAATGACCGATTAGTTTAGTAGCCTTGGAAGTACTAGATACATTCATAAGCTTTAAAATACATAATAAAATGAAAAACTACAATAACATTGTTTCCATAGAAAAAAACGATATCCCATAGACTATCCCTACAGGCCAGTAATAATATACTTCTTTGCATCCTGGGAATAATAAAACATAGAAAGGTGTGATCTCAGATGCTCAGTAAGGATAACAATATAGAAAAACTTTTGTAAATAATCATAATCATTTAAGGAAATGTATAGAACTAAAAGAAAAGCCTTTTCAACATAAAATTCATCATAATATGAAAAATATAAATCAAAATAATGCCATTTTCGTACTCACATGGATATTCTACAAGTTGAATATTCACATGCAATATCAATACCCACTTTCATAATGATGGAATGCATAATTCCAGACTTTAATAACCACATATTCAAGGCCTTGTGCTAAGACTACAAATAATATTTTGTCAAGGCCATATACACGACACTAGTTTTTCTCATGATACTTACCGGTGCATCGAGAAGCTATAGTGGCCTCCACCCATCCCATACTATGTCCAATGCATTCCTCATATGAAAAGGTTTAAGAAAAACATAAAAATTCATATTAAAACTGCCATACCAAATATCAATACATTATCCATAATCCAGGAATGGTATGAAATAACACATCCATAGTCAAACATATCACAATACCTTCAATATAATATCAAAGTTTTGTATCATAATAAATCATCTTCAAACAAACTTAAAATCCATGAAATCAAAACCTTTTTAGAGAAATATCTCTTTCTATTTTAGAATCATTTAAAAGTCATGTAATTATAAATGAAAACATTTATATTTAAAAATATTCTTATATTCTTGAAAGGGAAGCTTCAACGATGTTATAATGGCAGAAAATATATGTACCCTCCTTATAAGTTAAAAAACATTCTTACCTTAATTTTGTCAAAAAGGTAATAAAGTACATTGTTTGGAAAACAACAAAAAGATTCTTTTAAAACCATTTTATAAAAATTAAAACAAGGGTTTAAATTACATTAACCCATATCTTAGTAAATAGTAAAAATGTTTGGGAATACATTTTTAAGACACATGGATGTGGATGATTAAGAGGTATCAGTAGATACTTATGTATATACAACTCGGATAATAAAGAGATTGTGAAATTATCACTTACATTGTAATTTTTCTTGGTTAAAAGTAGGTTAACCTTCAGTATAATGGTGAAATAATTGTTATTAAATTTTAAAATAATCATATACATTAATATGATATCATATATGATCTTTTAACATTTCATTGTTAATAATATCATAGAATTATCATCGTTTCGGATGTTAACTTATTCGTTTTCCATTATATTATTTGTTACTTAAGTAATTTTTATTATGGATAGGAGGTATCTTAATCATAATAATAATTATATCAAGTCTTTAAACAATATTTTTAGTCAACTAATGAAAATTATTTTTGAATGGATACGATGGGGAATGAATCTCATCGCGTTCGTGGAGACGGTAATCCGTACGTACACACAAGCGACAATATAATTATTTTGATATTAAAATAATATATAATTGGATTTTATAACATATATAAGGAATTCTTATCATGTTATATTTTTTATTTACATCAATTGGACATCATTATTATACCCATCCAAATAATAATGTAATGAATAACAATTACACCACGACGTGGAGATGAGAAGTCGTACGTACGCATGTATGGTGACATGTCATTCAAAGGATGGATATAATAATGAATATAGTTGTACCATAATTTTAATAACATAAAATTATATATAAGATAATGGAGTTATTATTTTATAATAGAAAGAACAATGAAAGAGGAAGTAGAAAAATAAAGGAACATGAAAGAGGTGATGAAATATTTTCCTCATCTTTAGGTTCTTCCTTTTGATTTTAACAAAAGGGCTCCTTAGGATAGCTTTTTGACTAAAGTAATACCTCTAGAATGAAGGGAGACCATTTAGAGGGTATTTTGGTAGGGGTTGGCTAAGCCAAATAGCTATTAAGGTGTGAATTAGAGAGAAGGGGGATTGCCCTTTTATAAGAGGGGTGAGAGGAATCTTAGGAAAAGCTAGAAATATTATTTTATAATAAAATCATTTTTGGTTTCTAATGGTTAAAAAATAAACACCTTAAAGGATAATGTGATGATGGGTCTAAAACCACTCAACCAATAGTTTTTAGATAGGTTTGGGTCACTATATTAAATTTATCTTTTAGATTAAAATCTTAGTTAAATAGTTTGACATTACCATGTCTCTATGTATTTTAATATTATATGGTTAATAAACTTACTATAAACTTCCAAGAGAACCCCAAGTGGTTAATTAATGATAAACATATCATTATATAATCCTTTTGGCTGAACCATATATTTTTAGGAACAGAATATCAGTTAATAATATAATATTTGTTCTAAAAACCCTTTTATGTCAATTTTGACAGTATTTGGTATTTTGTTTTTCATGAATTCATAAGAACATTATTACATAGAAAAAAATTCATTTAACCAACCCTAAAATGTCATATTAACCTAGAAAATTATTGGATTCCATAAAAAGTCTCAAAGTACATTTATTTGGATATTTATAATATCAATTATTTTAATATTTCATTAATTAGGTTATTACATCGTCATCATTGTGTCATAAATAAATTTCATTATTTAAAGTGTAAAAAATATAAATAATATTCCATTATGTAGGAAATATTTTTAGATTTGTAATTAATAATTATAGTCAAACATATCTTATGTGTAACCCTATATTAAAAATGGTTTAGTTATTAAACATTGAATTTAACACTTTTAACTCTTCTTTCAATTAAATTTTAATTAATGACATAATCTAATCCATGTGGACCTAAAGGATCATATTTTATTCCTCAGGTTATTTTTGGTTGAATTACAGTTAATCAATATAATTAGGACATGTGTTAGGGTAATAATAATATCATTTTTACCCTTAATTACCCTATTTACTTTTAACCGTGGTAAATAAAAGTAAAACATTACTATTCACCAAATAATTATTTTCATCTTATTGAACCACATTTTACATACTATTATCAATCATGTCTCTCAGATTTTTGAAATTCAACTCACAGAAGTGTTAAAATTATGTTTTATATAAATTTGCAACTGCTTCTAGGAGGTAGGTAAACGACGATAAAAAGTTCAACAATCTTTTTATATAACTAAAATTATTATTAAATGACTCTAATGAATTAATTTGAACTTATATGGGTATTATTTATCTATTTTGACCTAAAATAAATTTAAATAAAATAAATTATTATTTAAATAAAAAATTCGGTTTTAAACTATAACTCAGTGTTTTTCACTATTAATAAAAAATTGAAAGTTCTCAGAAAAATACAAACAATTCACCCTAAGCTAATTTTGAAATTCCAAATCACAAAATGAAGTCCATTTTGAACGTTCAAATTTATAAAATTTCAAAAAGTTTGTATTGCTATTCATAACGACTAGTTTTATTAGTTGTGGTGTGTTTGAACTTGAAGTGGCGTACAACACATGCTACTGTATTATTCAAAGAGAAGCATACCATGGAAGCTTGGGGTGTTACATTCTCCAATCCTTCAAATAATTTTTTCCTAGAAATTTCTAGAGTATTACTGTGTAAAAAGACATGGGTGGTTCTTCATCATAAGTTCCTTGGGTTCCCACATTGCTTCTTATATCTTATCATTTCTCTATAGAACTTCTACCTGAGGATTCGTCTGTTTTCTTAACACTTGTTCCCTTGAATCAAGAACCTTGACAAGAACTTCAAAATAACACAGATCGGGTTCCTATTCTAATTTGTCATACGTGAGTACATGCGTTGGGTCAGGCATGTATTTTTTCAATAGTGATACGTGGAATACATCGTGACTTTTGGAAAGACTTGGTGGCATTTCCAAATGGTAAGCTATAGCCCCAATTCATTCTAGAATTTCAAATGGTCCGATGTACCTTGGACTCAATTTTCCCTTCTTACAGAAACATAAAACACCTTCCATGAAGATACCTTCAAGAAAACATGATCTCTTACCAAAAATTCCAAATCCTTCCTTTGGTTATCAACATAAATCTTCTTCCTACTTTGAGATGCTTTGATGTGGGTTTGGATTACCGTCACCTTTTCTACCTTTTTCCCTACATGTTCTGAGCCTACGAGTTTTCTTTCGCCAACATCATCCTAATAGGTTGGTGTGTGACATCTCCTTCCATATAACGCTTCATATGGTGCCATCTGAATAATTGAATAAAAGCTATTGTTATAGGAAAAATCAACCATAGGAAAATATTGATCCCACATACCTTGAAAGTCGAGTGAGCATGATCTCAACATGTCTTCTAATATTTGAATAGTCTCTTTTGATGTCCATCAGTTTGCAGGTGGTAGGTAGTGCTCAAACGAAAATCAGTATCCAGGTCTTTCTAAAGACTTTTCCAGAATATTGATGTAAAACAGGGATCATGATCAGAAACAATCGATAGTGGTACTCCATGTGGTCTTACAGCTTTATTAATGTATAGTCTTGCTAAAAGTATAGGTGCTAAATCTTCCCTTATAGCATGAAAATGCGTGGACTTGGTAAGAAGGTCAAAAATGACCCATATTTCCTCATTCCTTCTATGAGTATTTGGCATTCCCATGAAAAAGTCCATCGTAATATTATCCCATTTCCACTCAGGTATGGGAAGAGGTTCCTTGAATCCTCCAAGATGTTTCCTTCCATCTTTCACTTGTTGAAAACCCATACATCTTGACACAAAATCAGCAATCTCTTTTTTTATGTTGTCCCATAAAAAATGTTTCTTCAAATCTCTATACATTGTGTTGCTCCCATGGTGTATAAAGAAATTGGAACTATGAGCATCATCCAACAATTCACTTTTTAGATCAGGTATATCGGGAACACAAAGTCTCTTCCCAAATTTCAAAATTCCATCTTTATACACAAAGTCACTCAATCTCTCATCATTCATAGCTTTAATATTCTTCTAAAACACTTCATCCCTATTTTGATAGCTCTTTATCGTTTCTAGTAAATTTGGTTTTACAACTATTTGAAAAAGTATTGATGTATCACCTTCCATAGTGATTACCATTTCCATATTTACTAGATCCATGTATATAGGATCATTTTCAACTCTCATCTTGTTCAAAACTCCATGATCTTTTCTACTAAAATAATCTTCCACCTTATTTTCCTTCCCCATGTGGTAGTGTATAGTCCATTCATAATCCTTGAGTAGTTCAAGCCATCTCCTTTGCCTCATGTTGAGTTCCTTCTGTGAGAAAATATACTTCAAACTCTTGTGATCAGTATATATCTCAAAATTTTTACCATATAGACAGTGTCTCCAAATATTCAAAGCAACGAGTATAGCTACTAACTCAAGATCATTAGTAAGATAGTTTTTCTCATGAATTTTTAGCTATTGCGATGCATAGGAAATAACCTTGTCATTTTGTATAAGGACACAGCCAAGTTCTTTATTTAAAGCGTCACTATAACTAACAAACCCATCATTCCCCGATGGTAGTGTCAAGATATGATAATTGACTAATCTTCTCTTCAATTATTCAAAAAATTCTTCACACTCTTTTTTCCATACAAATTTAACCCCTTTTTCTGTGATCTTTGTATATGGGTTCACCAACAGGGCCAAATTCGGGATGAAACGTCGATAATAACCTGATAAACCAATAAAACTGCGCACCTCAGTTACACTTGTCAGTGCTGGCCATTCTTGGATTGCCTTGGTCTTAGAAGGATCTATAGATATTCCATCCTTAGAGACAATATGGCCAAGAAATGAAATCTCTTGAGGCCAGAATTCACACTTTCTAAACATCCCATATAATTCGTATCTTCTAAGAGTATTCAAGACAATGCGCAAGTGATTTTCATGATCTTCGTAGCTTTTGTATTATTCCAATATATCATAAATAAATACCACTATAATGTCATAAAGATATTCTTGAAAACTATTTTAATTATATCCATGAAGATAGTGGGTGCATTAGTCAATCCCAAAGGCATTACTATAAACTCGTAATGCCAATACCTGGTTCAAAGTGTTGTTTTCAGAATGTCTTCTTTCTTCACACACAACAGATGATATCCAGATCAAAGTTAAATCTTTGAAAATTATTGAGCTCCATGAAGTTAGTCAAATAAATCATCAATGCGAGGTATGAGATACTTGTTCTTTATTGTTATAGCATTGATCTCCCTATAGTCAATGCAGAACCCCATAGATCCATCTTTCTTCTTAACAAAAATTGTAGGGGATCTCCATGTAGAAACACTAGGGAGAATAAATACCTTATTACTAAATTACAATAGATATTTATTTAGTTCCACTAATTCCATAGTGGCCATTCTATACAGGGTCTTCGATATGGGCCATGATACAGGAATTAAATCAATGGAAAACTCATTTTCTCATTCTGGAGGATGTCCAGGTAAATATTCTAGAAACAAGTCAACATATTCTTTCACAATAGGTACATCCTATATTTGAACATTCCTTTCCTCAACCACAGTTATTTCATTCTCTCCCTCCCCAATAATTGAATTTAGTTGAGCTACTAGGGTTGGATATAGATAAGAATTAAGTGGTGATGTTTCTACTCTAAAGATAAGGTACTCCTTATAATCATAAAAAAATGATAACCTCTTTATTTTTATAATAATTATTTTCATCATTTTCTAAAATCAAATCCATACTAAGGATTATATCAAATACAATCATGGGTATGATGGTGAGATCAGCAGATAAATAACATTTATATGCCTTAATGGAAACTGATTCACAAAACATTGTTGCAATTATACTTTCCTAAGGAGTTATAACTGATATCTCCCTTGTTAAATAATATTGGAAATATCTAATTTTCCTAGAAAACTGGGAGGATATGAAATAATGTGATGATTCAGAATCAAATAAATCACTAGATAAACATAAAGAAACCATTAAATTAGCTGCCACTATGTCTTTATGAGATTCAACCTTAGCAGTAATGATAGCATATTCATGGCCTTGATACCTTAGCCTTTTCTAAGATAAGTTCCCCTGACACTTAGGACATTAATTTTCATAATTCCCCTTTCTCTATAATTGTACCATTCAACATCGATAGCTTCTTTCTCCTCCTTGCAATCATGAGATTGGTGGCCTTTTTCACCACACTTGTAATAGACTCCCATTCACTTCAGGAAAGTACCAGGTTGTTTCTTCCCACATTTACAGCAGGATGTATATTCAGCTTTTCCCTTCTTCCCCTTATTTTTATTTCCATAATGTTCAGAAGATCTCTTCTTCTCTTGCATTGCTTTAATTTCATAAGACATAGAGAATTCTTTTTCTGTCTTGATAGCACATGATACAATATCATTGTACGATGAGAAGGATTGTGAGACTAATGCTTGAAGGAGAAATGGTTTTAACCCATAAATTAAATGATAAATATTACTTCTTGGGTTACATATATAATCTGCAGTATGCCTCTGTAAACTTGTAAAGTTATCTTTAGACTTTGTGACATTCTCTCATTCTTTTTCCTCAGACTCAAAAATTGCCTTCCATATATGCTCGATGGTCATGAGGAATGTATTTTTATAAGAAAATTTCTTTAAAATCATTCCATTCCATATTTGATACTTTATCATCTTCATTTTTGTTTTGAATAAATGACCACCATTGATTAGAATCTACAGTGAGGTGGTAAACTATGATGACAACGTTTTCCCTTTTTCTCCTCCCCACGGCGTGGAATATTTTCTCTAAATAATTTATCCATTTCACTACTACTAGTAGATTTGTACCCCCATTGAATGTTGGTGGTTGTTTCCTCATGAAGCGATCTAACATTGATCCTCCATGATGCGGATTAGGGTGCTCCATACGGGTAAGGTTATTATTCATAACCTGAGTGAGTTGTCCCAGTATAGTGATAAGCTGATCAGCACCATTTGTATCACCAGATCCACTATAATTATCATGAGAAGGAGGAAAATCCCTACATGGAGTGCGTGTATTGATATAGTTTACATTCCTTCCACTAGGCACCATTTCTAAACATTGGCATACAATAGAGTAGTTTATGTATAGCAATACATAAATCCAAACTTGTAAAACACTTATCATAAATTGAACAGTTTATGGATATAATCCATTATCATAAAAATGTTTTATTTGAGAAATTATATACTCATAAACCATTCATAATGGTTTGTAAAGAAAATGAGAATTATCCTAAGCATATCCCTCGATAGTTTCGTATCCAAGAGTGCAGTAAGGCCCGTTGTTGTGCACCAGTTCTCATTCGAGTCTAGCTCAAAGCTATGTTTTAATGTTTTACACCTAGGTAAATCTATGTCAGAGCTACCTCTACCGGGTCATATATATATATTGTGATGTATTTCATGGAAAACTCACAAAATTTCTACAATACCAAATTTATAGTAAGTTCTTCTATACAAATCCTCAATGTCTATCTTAGGGCGATGCGCTCTAATCTGAGTTTATCTAAATCTAATTTCCAAGGATTGTACTAAACATTATTTGATACCAACTGTAATGCCCCGACCCTAGTTACCCAGATTTGGTGAATTATTACATAACATTGGAATGATCACAAAAGATCATGTCTCAAAATACCTATTAGATTAGTACCCTTGGAAGTACTAGATACATTCATAAGGTTTACATTACGTCATATAATGGAAAACTACGACAACATTATTTCCTGAGACAAAATAGAGATCCCATAGACTATCCCTGTAGGTCAGTGATAATATACTTCTTGGAATACTTGGAAAAATAAAACATAGAAAGGGGTGAGCTCTGATGCTCAGTAAGGATAACAATATAGAGAAAACTTTCATAAATAAGAATAAACATTTAAGGAAATGTATATAACTAAAAAAAATCCTTTTCAACATAAAATTCATCAAAATATGGTAAATATATATATCAAAATAAATAAATTTACTTACTCACATGGATATTCTACTAGTTTAATCTTCACATGCAATATCAAGATCCACTTTCATAATGATGGAATACCTAATTCCAGACTTTCATAACCACATAGTCAAGGCCTTGTGTCAAGACTACAAATAAGATTTTTTCAAGGCCTTGTGTTAAGACATTAGTTTGTCTCATGAGACCTACTGATGCATCGAGGAGCTATAGAGGGCTCCACCCGTCACTTACTAAGTCCAATGCATTCCTCATATGAAATGGTTTAAACATAACATAAACATTCGTATTAAAACTGGCATACAAAATGTCAATACTTGGTCCATGAACCCGGAATGGTATGAACTAAGACATCCATAGTCAAACATATCACAAAACCTTCAATACAATATGGAAGTTTTGTATCATAATAAATCAACTACAAATAAACTTAAAGTCCATAAAATCAAAACTTGTTTAGAGAAATATCTCATTCTATTTTTATTTCATTTAAAAGTCACATAAATATATAAGAAAACATTTATATTTGAAAATATTATTATAAGCTTGTAAGGGAATATTTGACAATGTTATAATAGAAGAAAATATCCGCACCCGCAATATAAGTTAAAAAACCTTCTTACCTTAATTTTTTCTAAAAGGTCACAACGTACCTTGTTTGGAGAACGACGGAAAGATTACTTTCAAACCATTTTATAAAAAGTCAAACAATGTTATAAATGACTTTAATCCATATTCTTGTAAATAGTAAAAATGTTTTGGAATACATTTTTATGAAACATGGATGTGGATGATAAAGAGGTCCCAGTAGATACTTACGTAAAAACAACCTCAGATAATAAAGAGATTGTGAAATTAACACTTACCATGTACTTTGCCTTGGTCAAGGGTAGGATAACCTATTGTATAATGGTGAAATAATTGTTATTACATTATATAATAATCATATACATTAATATGATATCATATATGATCTTTTAACATTGCTTTGTTAATAATATCTTAGTATTATCGTCGTTTAGGGTGTTAACTGATTCATTTTTCTTTATATGCTTTGTTACGTATGTAATGTTAGTTATGGATAGGATGTATTTTATTCATATTTAGAATTATATTAAGTCTTTAATAATTATATTTAGTAATCTAATTAAAATTATTCTTGAATGTATGCGATGGGGAATGAATCTCATCGCGTTCATGGAGACGGTAATCTGTACATACGCACGAGTGACAATATCATTCTTTTGATATTAAAATAATATATAATTGGATGGTATATCATATATAAATAATCATTATAATGTTATATTTATTATGTACATAAATTATACACCATTATTATATCCATTAAAATAATAATGTATTGAAGAACAATTACACCAGGACGTCGAGATGGTAAGTCGTACGTACGCACGTATGGTGACATGTCATTCAAAGGATGGATAGAATAATTAATATTGTTGTACCATATTTATAATAACATCACAGTATATAGAATATAATGGAGTTATTATTTTATAATGGAAAAAACATAGAAAGAGGAAGTGGAAGAAGAAAGGAACTTGAAAGAGGTGATGAAATATTTACCTCTTCTTCGGGTTCTTTATTTTGATTTGATCTAAAGGGATCATTATGTTGTCTTTATGACTAAAGGAAGGCCTCTAGGATGAAGGTAAGATAGTTTATAGGGTATTTGAGTAGGGTTTGGCCTATCCAAATGGCATTGAAGGTTTGAATTAGAGAGAATGGGGAGTTCCCTTTTATAAGAGGGGGGAGGGGAACCTTAGAAAACGCTAGAAATATTATTTTATAATAAAAGAATATTCGGTTTCGAATGGAAAAAATATGAATTATTTATGGGCTAAGGTTGTTATGGATCGAAGACCACAAAACCAATAGGTTCTAGAGTGGTTTCTGTCACTATATTAACTTTATCTGTTAGATTTAAATCTTAGTTAAATAGTTTGACATTTACCATGTCTCTTTGTGTTTTTATATTATATGGTTAATAAACTTACTATAAACATCAAAAAGAACCAAAAGTGGCTAATTAATGATAAAAAAATCATTATATAAGTCTTTTGACTGAACCATAGATTTTTAAGAATAGAATATCAATTAATAATATAATATTTTTTTTAAAATCTCTTTTATGTCAATTTTGACGCTATTTGGTATTTTTTTTTCTAAATTCATAACAGCATTATTATATCAAATAAAAATCATCTAACCTACCCTAAAATATCATATTAACCTATAAAATTATAATAATTCCTAAAAATTGTGAAATTACATTTATTTGGATATTTATAATATCAATTATTTAAATATTTCATTAATTAGGTTATTATTGTATCATCATTGTGTCATAAATAAATTAAATTATTTAATGTATAAAATTTATAAATAAAATACAATTATGTAGGAAATATGTTTATATTTCTAATTAATATTTATAATCTAAGTTATGTTATGTTTAAACCTATATTAAAAATGGTTTAGTTATTAAACATTGAATTTAACACTTTTAACTCTTCTTTGAATTAAATAACAATAAATGTCCTAATCTAATACAAGGGGGCCTAAAAGATCATATTTTATTCCTAAGGTTGTATTTGGTTGAATTAAACATATACAATAGAATTATTACATGTGTTATGGTAATAATAATATCATTTTTATATTTAATTACCCTATTAACTTTTAACCGTGGTAAATAAAAGTAAAAGGTACTCTTTAGAAAAACATATTTTCAACTTATTGAACCACATTTTACTTACTGATATCAACTGGGTCTCTCAGATTTTTTAAATTCAACTCACATAAGTGGTAAAATTAACTTTTATGTAAACTTTCAATTGCACCTAGGAATTTGGTAAAAGACGGTAAAAAGATCAATAGAAGTTTTATATTTCTTAAATTATTATAAACTGACTCCAATGAATTATATTGAAATTATATAGGTATTAGGTATCTATTTTGACATAAAATAAATTTAAATAAAATAAATAAATATTTTAATAACAATTTGGTTTTAAACTATAACTCTGTGTTTTTCACTATTCATAAAAAATTGAATGTTTTCAGAAAAATTCCAAAAATTCACCCTAAGCTAATTTCAATATTCCGAATCCAAAAATGAAGTAAATTTTGAAATATAAAATTTATAAAATATCAAAAACTGGGTATTACTATTCATAATGGATAGTTTGATTGGTTTCGGTGTGTTATAACTCAAAGTTGCGTACAACCCATGCTACTGTATTATTCAAGGAGAAGCGCACCATGGAATCTTGGGGTGTTACAATTATTTTATAACTTTTTTTATAATTTAAATGTTTTTATATTTATATAATCTTTTAAAGAAATACTTTAAAAGGAAATAATTACTATATAGACAAAAAAAATCAAAGCTTGATAATTTCGTATACATATTCTACTAGTATTGATAGATTATTACCACTGTCAAATTTATTATGGGAGTATATAAGATTCCAATTTATACTTCTTTTTGTGGGAGTGTAATGAATTTTTGTATTTTTAAAAATGATATCATGGAGCGTATAGCTGGCGATCAATTGGTTTTCAACATTATGCAAATTTTTTATATGTAAGTCGATTTACACAAATTTTATATTCCTTTAATTTCATTAATTTTTATAGTTATTTTTTCATTATATTATGTATTTATATAAAATTTGTATAGAGAATGACCTGAAAGATGTATATGGATTTATGTAACAACATTTTATTTCTCTTTTTTCATTGATATTGACTAATATATAAATAATATCTTATATAAATAAATGATTTCAGAAGAATGTCATCATTCAGTGTTAGTTATTTCCAAATAAAGTAGAATATAAAGATTTTTCTATCAAAAAGTGTTACAAATAAGTTATTATTTTAAAAATTATATTAATTTGTTTATATAAATGGTTATTGGATGTTGTGTGTTTTTTCAAGAGATAATCCATCATTAAAGATATAATATATCCATAGAGATGTTATAGAAAATCTTAAGAATGTATTAAACATGTAAGTATGATTATGTTGATATTTTTTAATATGATAATGAATAAAATTTATTATATTCATATTATTTTCAAATAGGGCATGAAATTTACTTAGGGAGATGACAAGAAAGAAGGGATCCAAGATCAACTTTGTAAAATCTTAGGTGAATTTCAAATTATAATTATAAAATTTTTCATATATTATATAAAAATCTTATTTATAGTTAATATCTACTTAAAAAGTGTGAAAAACAATAAAGTGTAAAATAATGCGGATATTATGTTTTCTGATTTATTTATGAAAAAATATCAATGGGAACGTTATAATGATTCTGAAGGTTTGATTTCATTATAAATATTTAATTAATATTTCATATTTTTCATTAAAAATTAATATCATATAATCTATGTAATATTTTTTTTCATTTAGATAATGCATTACCATAGAGTGTATTAGAGTTGATATATATATAAATTTTATTGGACAATCATTTTATATTTTTTATTTATTTTTATATTATTATTAATATTGATTTTAAATTTGAACGTTCAATTGTAAGAGTCTTTTTCATGTTTTCTTCTACTTTTTATAATATTTTATATATTTTTGATTCTACTATGATGTAGGATGAATCAGTGAACATTTTTTTAAAAAAAAATTCTTCATGTCATTTATAGAATAACTGATGTGGAGAACCATTGATAGATATTAATTTATATTGTATATTCTAGTTAACTAACATGAAAATGTTATTTGCAATATCCCCAAAAATAATTCCCCTTAATAATCTATGTGAACATTCATAAAAATCCAATTTGAATTTTTTTATACAGTAGTGGCATCATCTGGTAGAATTTTATGGGAAGGAAACATTATTTAATTGGGTCCTAGATGAGGAAATAAATATAGTACTAACAGTAATTTTTATGATGTATGGAAACTGTGAGAATTTTTCCAAGATCAAATTGATCCTTTCTAATATAAAACATGCACTAATGAATTGGAATGTAACAGCCCGATATTTTATGAAAAATATTCTTTTTTATTTCACTAATGTCTTGTGTTGTACGCTACACCAAAAGGAGCTTGCACAACACGCATCCTTGACTTGCCTTGCATTACACGCAATCGCAACCTTCCTCGATAGCGTGTGTAGTACGTAATACTGAGTTTCACAAAACAATGATATGCTATTAAAATATTATTAAAACTAGCCGTTATGAATAGTAATAACCACTTTTTAAATTTTAGAAATTTTAGCTCTCAAAATGGAATTCATTTTTGGATTCGGAATATCGAATTTAGCCTAAGGTGAAATTTTGGTACTTTTCGGATAACTTTCATATTCTGATGAATAGTGAAAATTACTAAATTATAATTAAAAATAACTTTTTTTAATCGAAATAATTAATAGTGATAAATCATTAATTTGAGTGGTTTTAAAGTATATTTGGAATATATTTTAACAATTTAATACAATGTTGGTCATTGGATGTAATTTCACATTTAAACCAGACATAATCAAGTGTCAATCTTTTGATAGATATTGTTTCCTAAAAACACGCTATTTGTTTTAACAGCGGGATTTAATTATAAAATTAATTAATGCAACTTTTATGTTATGATTTTGGTAAAATAAACTTCATTTTTGAATTCAGAATATGAACTATAGCTTAGGATGAAATTTTGGCATTGTTCTGAAAAACATCAATTTTTGATGAATAGTGAAACTACTAAGTGGTAGTTAAAAAAACTGAATTTTTCATAAAATTTAATTTTACCGCTTCTGTGAATGGAATTTCAAAAATCCGAGAGACACGGTTGATGTCAGTAAGTAAAATGTGGTTCAATGAGATGAAAATAATTTTTGGTGAATAGTAACTTTTTACTTTTATTTACCACGGTTAAAAGTAAATAGGGTAATTAAGGGTAAGAATGATATTAATATTACCCTAACACATGTCCTAATTCTATTGGACAAGTGTATCTCGACCAAAAAAAACCTTAAGTGTAAAATATTATCATTTAGGCCCACTTGGATTAGATTAGGACATTTATTATTATTTAATTCAAAGAAGAGTTAAAAGAGTTAAAATCAAAGTTTATTTACTAAAAAAATTTTAATATAGGGTTATACATAAGATAAATTCGATTTTAAATATTCATTAGAAAGCTAAAAAGATTTTCCACATAATTGTATTTTATTTGTAATTGTTAGACATCAAATAAGTTAATTTATTTATGACACAATGATGATGCAGTAATTATCTTATTAATAAAATATTGACATAATTGATGTTATAAACACCAAACTAAATATAATTTGAGACTTTTTATGAATTCCACTAATTTTCTAGGTTACTATGATATATTAGTGTTGATTTAATCAACTTGGTTCGAACATATAATTCTGTTATGACTTTCAAAAAAATCATATATCAAATAGTGTCAAAATTGACACAAAATAGTTTTTAAATCAAATATTATATTATTAATTGTTATTTTATTCCTAAAAATCTAAGGTTCGGCCAAATGACTTAGATAAGGATATATATATTAATAATAAACAATTTGGGGTTCGTTTGGCATGTTATAGTAAGTGTATTAACCATATAGTGAAAGAAAACAAAAAGACACGGTAAAAGTTAAATTATTTAACTTAGAGTTAAATCTAATTGATAAGGTTAAAATAATACCCTAAACTTGTATAAATCTTATTGGTTGATAGGATTTCGACCCAACCCCACTTTAGCTTCGAAATAAGACCCTTTCGAACCATTATAAACCGATTTTTACATTAATATAAAATAATATTTTGAGATATTCCTAAGGTGCCCCTCTCCTCCCTTATAAAAGGACACCTCCTCCCCCTCCTCCTCACACCAATTTGAGCACTCAAGCTCGGCCAACCCCTGCCAAAATCTCTTCTCCACTTCCCTAGAAACATCCTAAAGGTTCTGGTCTTCCTCAAAGACCAATTTTAGTGCCCTAAGAGGAGGTCTCAAAGAGGCACTTCAAAGAAGAGGTAATTACCGTTACCAATTCTTTCATCTTTATTTCTTCTTCCACTTCTTCTTCTTAGGTTGTTTCATTATGAAGTAATAACATCAGTATCACTCATATACTGATATGTTATTATAAGTATGAAACAACCCTATTTCACCATCTATCCATCCTACGGAAAAAGAAATCACCGCGCGTGCGTACGTACGGAATACCGTCTCCACGCCGTGGTGTAATCTATTTTCCACCACCACCTTACATGGATGGGTATAATGGTGTAAATAATAACTATACATAGTTATTACAACATCATATTGATTCTGATATATTTTATAATCCACTCCAATTCAATTCAATATTTATGGAAATGATATCATCGCTCGTGCGTACGTACGGACTACCGTCTCCACGACGCGATGAGATTCATTCTCCATGTTAACCATTTAAGAATGATTATAAAGTATATATAAGAAATAATAATGAAATATATGACATTATAAAGCTACTGGATTTATGTATATATATATATATATGTATGTCATCTACTTACTTCCATTCAATACAATAAGGAAAGGAAAACAGCGTTCATGCGTACGTACGGACTACCGTCTCCATGAACGGTGTTTTTCATTTCATTTATCTATCTATTATATATATATATATACTGAATATATATGATATATAAATCATATTTTATATTCTGGAAGTAAGTAAATCATGATAATAATGTCATGAACAACAAGTCCAAACACCTACGACAAATGAGACGATTTAACCCAAAACGCTACTTTAACATGAATTTACTAAAGAACGGGTAATATAAAGTCATAACTGGACCATATATGATATAATAACAATGAATATGATTCTGGAATAAGTCAATAACATGATTTAAATCATTATACAGGAGGTTCGGACACGTACAAAGCAAGTCGGACCTAAGGTAAGGGAAATATCACAATCTCATTTTTATCCGAGATTGTTTATACTTTGGTATTTACTGGGGTGTATTTTATCATCCACATCCATGTTTCCTCAATATGTAATATTATTTCCAACCACCTACAATTGTTTAAATCCAATTTTACCCTTCGGTGAGTTTTTAGTAAAGTATATGAAAGGAATCTTTTGTCGTTTTTCGTACGAGGTACTTTTTGACTTTTCCGACAAAAGTACGAGAAGAATGTTTTCTTTTTAACTTATACAGCATGAATGGATTTTTAAAACATTATTTCCAAGAAGCTTCCTTTACAAGTTTTCAAGTTTATTTTTAATCAACTTATTTTATTTTAAAGTTGTATGACATGTTATGAAAGGAAAAATGTTTTTGAAGAAGAAAGGATATTTTCCTCAAGAATGGAGTTCAAGTGTTTTATCAAAATTATTTTCCATCTAAGATAATAAAGGGTTCTGTTTTTATACCTATTATTACATTGATTTGATCATGTCGTGATTGAATTATTTTTATGAATTCCTTTATCTTGTATGAATTGTTTTATGATGTCATGATGTTTAAGATTCCAATTTGTATTACATGGGTTATGAAATGATGTATGATTTATGATTATGTGCCACACATAAGAAAGGATTCATTATAAGATGGGTGGGACCTATATCTCCCTCCAATGCATTGGGTAAAGATTTTATATCTCATGAGATATACATGGCTGAAATGGTAGGTTATACCGGTTCAGTGAAACAGGACTGAAACGAGGGTTACTCGATTCAGAAAGGGACTTTGTCCACTAAGATAGTCTTGGCAATGAGTCATGACTAACAAGAAATGATTTTCTATGATTATGTGTGCATGCCACAAAGTTTCAAGTTTCATGTTATGATTATGGGGATCTCATTTTCACTTCTATGATTTATCCCATGTTATGATATTATGAGCTCTTTTGCAGGTTAAGATTTCCAAATGCTATGTTCTTATGTATATGATGTGATTGATATTTCTTTTGTTTACCCTTACTGAGCATTTGAGCTCACCCTTCTATGTTTTCTTTTCCCCAGGACATAAAGAAAGGTTTTTAGGTAAAAAAAGGGAAGATCTTTATGGGAGATATTGAAGATCTTTCACCACGATTAGAAGATTACGTTCCGAGTTTCCAAAGACACTAAACTATTACGATCCTTGTGTGTGTGTTTTTGTTATGTACTAAGTATTCCGCAAAAGTAATGTAATGTACATGTATGATAAGCTTCGGGTCTCTATAGTTGGTATCAGAGGCAAAGGAGGTAGGAATGTATCTGATCCTTGGGAACTCTCACATGTGAGCGTTGGACGAAGCATGGCTCTCCGCCCAAGGGCTTCATGAGGAAATGGCTGCCACTGGGGATGGTGGTGTGTCCCGCCCAGGGGGAGTAGCCGCCCATGGAGTGCCCTGATAGGTATCAATTATAGTCCACTGGAAGTAATTCCAGACCGCTACAGTTGGTATCAGAGGAAAGGTTTAGTCAACCTTTGGAAACTAGGACGCGAAAACATTAGTGAGATCCCTAGAGATATTTCTAAGGTATGTCTAGGGATGTCCCTAAGGTTAAGTATACGTATAGGTTATAGTACTAGAATTACGCTAACGATCATAGAATTTAACCTAAGATGTTAGATATTAAGGGTACTCCCCCTTTATTATGTTGTTTTCCCTAGCATGATTTTTGCCTCTCACACTATTTTTTTTGGGTTTTAGAGAATGGCTGGAAACAAGATGATTCACGATAATGGAGGATATGATGGACAATGGAATGATATTCTTCATAATGAAATGGGATTTGGAAGTCCAAACATAATTATTATGCCGAATCAGCAATCTCATAATATGATCAATAAAGTAAAATTTGGTAAGTTTCATGACTCGGCTAATAAGAGAAAGATGGAGTTTCATGATGATCATAGAGGAAAGAAAGTTCAATTTCCCCTATGTAATTCATGTGGGAAGAGGCATCAAGGAGAATGTTTCAAGGGAACTGGAAGATGCTTTGGGTGTGGAAAAGAAGGACACAAAGCAAGTAAGTGCAAAGGAAAAGGGTCGGTTAACACCAAGGATGAGGATAATGGTATTGCTACGACATCAAAAATGGTTAGGTGTTTTAAATGTGGAATGTATGGGCATTATGCAAACAAATGCCCTAAGGGAAAGACTCATGAAGAGAATCAGTATGGTCATATGGGTAGTATTTATGTGGATGATGATGAAGAGACTACAAATGATATGTGAGATGAAAGAATTTTTGAAGCTCGGTCAATGGTTTGAGAATGTAGTGGAATGATTACATGTTTATCATGTGTAATTTTGGAATAAAGAGACATCTATGGATTGTTACACTGTTGTCTTCCCTTGTGTTTTGAAAGTGTATGATTAATGTTACCAGTATCCATGAAAGGTTATTCAGATATTTTTGGAATGTAGATGATTTGCGCATAATGAAGGGATAAGGAGAAAATTAAATGTTTGATAGTATTCATGAGCTCATGATTGATATAAGGACTAAGTGATATCATGGTTTGAGTATATAGAATTTTGAGGATTTTGGTATGTGGAAAGAGGTAACTTTTAACTGCATTCATGTTTTCACTAAGGTTCAATGGGTATTCAAGAGAATACGTGATTAAGGCCTTTGAAAGTTTGGAATGTGACCAACAAGACATATCTTATGATATATGGGGATCAACGACAGTATTAAATCTCTGGTAATCGTTTTCACTATATTATGAGAGTGGACTGCAGTATTATGGACAAGCCTAAAGATTAAAATGGATTATGTTGGACATAAGTTAGTATTGTTTAAGGATAGAAGAGTTTTGATATTATTGATGGGATGTTATAGTAATGTAGTTTTAGAAAAAGGACAACCTGCAGGACGGGCGACATCCCATCGCGTCGGACAAGGATGTGGGAATCGAACCCACAACCGAAGTGCGACTAGCCTTTATTGCCTACCACTGGCCTACAGGAAGTCCCTGTTTAGTAGAAACTAGTTTTATTATATTAAGCAGTATGATATATGAAGTATAAGTCCATTTTAGGAACCATATATGATTAATCTCACTATAGAATGACTTATGTATATTTAATAACTTTTGCTAACCTTTTGTTTGAGACAGATGGAATGAACAGTCATTCTATCACATGATCTTCTCACACTTCACAAATAACAAATTCAACTTCATTTATTTAAGAGATGAAGTGGAAATTGTTCAAGGCACGAACAACAGTGAGATTGTACCAAAATAAAGTAAGTATTTATTCTAATTCAAATTTTCAACTTTAGGGAAATGATCTTGAAAACCAAAAATGTTGTCCTAGTGATCTTATACCTGATGAATCATATGGTACCTTATATCATCACAAATCTATGGATTTGTGATTACTGGCTTTTCCATAGCCATGTTCTCTACCACTCTCCATCAGAACATGATGGTTAGATTTTTCTTCCATATCCATATTTTCACCTATATGGAAACCCAGTGATTAGTTAACTTGGGTAACCATTACATTTTATACTTTAGTTTTTAAAGATAATTTTTGGTATTCCTTTTTACGATGTGGGTTTCTATCAAAGAAACTTTCAAATAGTAAACCATTTATAACCCCGACGAATTTCGAGGGCGAAATTCATTTTAAGGGGGGTAGAATGTAACAGCCCGATATTTTAAGAAAAATATTCTTTTTTATTTCACTAATGTCTTGTGTTGTACGCTACACCAAAAGGAGCTTTCACAACACGCATCCTTGACTTGCCTTGCATTACACGCAATCGCAACCTTCCTCGATAGCGTGTGTAGTACGTAATACTGAGTTTCACAAAACAATGATATGCTATTAAAATATTATTAAAACTAGCCGTTATGAATAGTAATAACCACTTTTTAAATTTTAGAAATTTTAGCTCTCAAAATGGACTTCATTTTTGGATTCGGAATATCGAATTTAGCCTAAGGTGAAATTTTGGTACTTTTCGGATAACTTTCATATTCTGATGAATAGTGAAAATTACTAAATTATAATTAAAAACAACTTTTTTTAATCGAAATAATTAATAGTGATAAATCATTAATTTGAGTGGTTTTAAAGTATATTTAGAATATATTTTTACAATTTAATACAATGTTGGTCATTGGATGTAATTTCACATTTAAACCAGACATAATCAAGTGTCAATCTTTTGATAGATATTGTTTCTTAAAAACACGCTATTTGTTTTAACAGCGGGATTTAATTATAAAATTAATTAATGCAACTTTTATTTTATGATTTTGGTAAAATAAACTTCATTTTTGAATTCGGAATATTAAATATAGCTTAGGATGAAATTTTGGCATTGTTCTGAAAAACATCAATTTTTGATGAATAGTGAAACTACTAAGTGGTAGTTAAAAAAACTGAATTTTTCAAAAAAATTAATTTTACCGCTTCTGTGAATGGAATTTCAAAAATCCGAGAGACACGGTTGATGTCAGTAAGTAAAATGTGGTTCAATGAGATGAAAATAATTTTTGGTGAATATTAACTTTTTACTTTTATTTACCACGGTTAAAAGTAAATAGGGTAATTAAGGGTAAGAATGATATTAATATTACCCTAACACAAGTCCTAATTCTATTGGACAAGTGTATCTTGCCCAAAAACAACCTTAAGTGTAAAATATTATCATTTAGTCCCACTTGTATTAGATTAGGACATTTATTATTATTTAATTCAAAGAAGAGTTAAAAGAGTTAAAATCAAAGTTTATTTACTAAAAAAAATTTAATATAGAGTTATACATAATATAAATTCGATTGTAAATATTCATTAGAAAGATAAAAAGATTTCCCACATAATTGTATTTTATTTGTAATTTTGAGACATCAAATAAGTTAATTTATTTATGACACAATGATGATGCAGTAATTATATTATTAATAAAATATTGACATAATTGATGTTATAAACACCAAACTAAATATAATTTGAGACTTTTTATGAATTACACTAATTTTATAGGTTACTATGATATATTAGTGTTGATTTAATCAACTTTTTTCGAACATATAATTCTGTTATGACTTTCACAAAAATCATATATCAAATAGTGTCAAAATTGACACAAAATAGTTTTTAAATCAAATATTATATTATTAATTGTTATTTTATTCCTAAAAATCTAAGGTTCGGCCAAATTACTTAGATAAGGATATATATATTAATAATAAACAATTTGGGGTTCGTTTGGCATGTTATAGTAAGTGTATTAACCATATAGTGAAAGAAAACAAAAAGACACGGTAAAAGTTAAATTATTTAACTTAGAGTTAAATCTAATTGATAAGGTTAAAATAATACCCTAAACTTGTCTAAATCTTATTGGTTGATATTATTTAGACCCAACCCCACTTTAGCTTCGAAATAAGACCCTTTGGAACCATTATAAACCGATTTTGACATTAATATAAAATAATATTTTGAGATATTCATAAGGTGCCCCTCTCCTCCCTTATAAAAGGACACCTCCTCCCCCTCCTCCTCACACCAATTTGAGCACTCAAGCTCGGCCAACCCCTGACAAAATCTCTTCTACACTTCCCTAGAAACATCCTAAAGGTTCTGGTCTTCCTCAAAGACCAATTTTAGTGCCCTAAGAGGAGGTCTCAAAGAGGCACTTCAAAGAAGAGGTAATTACCGTTACCAATTCTTTCATCTTTATTTCTTCTTCCACTTCTTCTTCTTAGGTTGTTTCATTATGAAGTAATAACATCAGTATCACTCATATACTGATATGTTATTATAAGTATGAAACAACCCTATTTCACCATCTATCCATCCTACGGAAAAAGAAATCACCGCGCGTGCGTACGTACGGAATACCGTCTCTACGCCGTGGTGTAATCTATTTTCCACCACCACCTTACATGGATGGGTATAATGGTGTAAATAATAACTATACATAGTTATTACAACATCATATTGATTCTGATATATTGTATAATCCACTCCAATTCAATTCAATATTTATGGAAATGATATCATCGCTCGTGCGTACGTACGGATTACCGTCTCCACGACGCGATGAGATTCATTCTCCATGTTAACCATTTAAGAATGATTATAAAGTATATATAAGAAATAATAATGAAATATATGACATTATAAAGCTACTGGATTTATGTATATATATATATATGTATGTCATCTACTTACTTCCATTCAATACAATAAGGAAAGGAAAACAGCGTTCATGCGTACGTACGGACTACCGTCTCCATGAACGGTGTTTTTCATTTCATTTATCTATCTATTATATATATATATATACTGAATATATATGATATATAAATCATATTTTATATTCTGGAAGTAAGTAAATCATGATAATAATGTCAAGAACAACAAGTCCAAACACCTACGACAAATGAGACGATTTTACCCAAAACGCTACTTTAACATGAATTTACAAAAGAACGGGTAATATAAAGTCATAACTGGACCATATATGATATAATAACAATGAATATGATTCTGGAATAAGTAAATAACATGATTTAAATCATTATACAGGAGGTTCGGACATGTACAAAGCAAGTCGGACCTAAGGTAAGGGAAATATCACAATCTCATTTTTATCCGAGATTGTTTATACTTTGGTATTTACTGGGGTGTATTTCATCATCCACATCCATGTTTCCTCAATATGTAATATTATTTCCAACCACCTACAATTTTTTAAATCCAATTTTACCCTTCGGTGAGTTTTTAGTAATGTATATGAAAGGAATCTTTTGTCGTTTTTCGTACGAGGTACTTTTTGACTTTTCCGACAAAAGTACGAGAAGAATGTTTTCTTTTTAACTTATACAGCATGAATGGATTTTTAAAACATTATTTCCAAGAAGCTTCCTTTACAAGTTTTCAAGTTTATTTTTAATCAACTTCTTTTATTTTAAAGTTGTATGACATGTTATGAAAGGAAAAATGTTTTTGAAGAAGAAAGGATATTTTCCTCAAGAATGGAGTTCAAGTGTTTTATCAAAATTATTTTCCATCTAAGATAATAAAGGGTTCTGTTTTTATCCCTATTATTACATTGATTTGATCATGTTGTGATTGAATTGTTTTTATGAATTCCTTTATCTTGTATGAATTGTTTTATGATGTCATGATGTTTAAGATTCCAATTTGTATTACATGGGTTATGAAATGATGTATGATTTATGATTATGTGGCACACATAAGAAAGGATTCATTATAAGATGGGTGGGACCTATATCTCCCTCCAATGCATTGGGTAAAGATTTTATATCTCATGATATAGACATGGCTGAAATGGTAGGTTATATCGGTTCAGTGAAACAGGACTGAAACGAGGGTTACTCGATTCAGAAAGGGACTTTGTCCACTAAGATAGTCTTGGCAATGAGTCATGACTAACAAGAAATGATTTTCTATGATTATGTGTGCATGCCACAAAGTTTCAAGTTTCATGTTATGATTATGGGGATCTCATTTTCACTTCTATGATTTATCCCATGTTATGATATTATGAGCTCTTTTGCAGGTTAAGATTTCCAAAAGCTATGTTCTTATGTATATGATGTGATTGATATTTCTTTTGTTTACCCTTACTGAGCATTTGAGCTCACCCTTTTATGTTTTCTTTTCCCCAGGATATAAAGAAAGGTTTTTAGGTAAAAAAAGGGAAGATCTTTATGGGAGATATTGAAGATCTTTCACCACGATTAGAAGATTACGTTCCGAGTTTCCAAAGACACTAAACTATTACGATCCTTGTGTGTGTGTTTTTGTTATGTACTAAGTATTCCGCAAAAGTAATGTAATGTCCATGTACGATAAGCTTCGGGTCTCTACATGGAATCAGAGGATTAATGAATTTATTATTAATTATATGTTCATCTAGAGAAATAATGACCATTACTTTAATATATATGTTTTCCATGATGGGTGTTCAATCATCTTACTTCCCAACATTTTTGACATACATATTATAGATCTAGTAATTGAATAAATAATTAAGAAATATTATAAATTATCCAATAGATTCAAGAACAATTATATATATCAAAATGATGGTATGATCTTTTATGACTCAAAAAGAGCGATTCAATAGGCTAAAAACCAGCTTTTCATTAGTGGATGAAGCACATTTACATGAAGTTTATCTTTGTTTTAATGTTGTTGGAGGATGGATTTATTTATATCCAAAAGATATTATAGAATTAAAATATAATATACATTTTGAAAAAAATCATATTATGTAATATGATGAGGTGGCCTTGAACCTTAGTTGGGTTGGGAGTATCAGATGTTGTAATGGGTTAACCATTATAGCTAAAAAAATGAATCAATAGAAGAAAAATATTTGTGGAGAAAAGGGGCGGATTGGTTCTAAAGTTGGAAAAATATTTTTATGTGGGAGATTTTTGGGATTATATTTTAAAACCATTTTCTGTCAAATGCTTTAGTTTTATCATAAGAATAAATAATGATAAATAAATTTTTGATCTATGGGTGAGATGGTAAAGTAGATGCGACATTGGTCTAGGATGATCAATTAATTGGAAACCATAAGTTATAATGGTTCAGATGACTAGAAAAATTTAATTAGACTACAATCATAAGACAATACAACTAGATGATGATTATTTGATCGAAAAATAAGACACAAATAATAGGAAGTTGTAGTCAAGTGTTTCCTATTGATTACCGAACTTATATGATATATAGAAAACATTACGTCAAGTAGAGTTAATTATATGAGTTCTTAATAAAATTCAAAATATAAAATCTATTGGATTCTAGGTAATGAATGTTTTTGAATATATGAGGGGATTTTATGTAATTGAGGTTAAGTGGACATCATCTTGACAAGATCAGATGGTGGTGACAACCAAAAGCATTGAATTTAATATGTTATATTCTGTTTTGCGGACCACTTATGATGGTGGATATAGATATTTTAATCATCTCTAAATAGTGTGTTGTTTATTTTTACATTGTTTTATTTTTTATAATTGTCTTATAAGAGTATTTTTAATTATTTATGTAGGATTTTTTATATATTAGTTCAATGGTTTGGGTCTGTTGTATTCTATATTATGTTTTTGTGGCATGGGATCAATAACGCTACCTTATTTCTATATTTATTAAGTTCAGATACATATTGTCTGATGTGTTTATTCAAAAATATTTTGGATAAAGGTAGGTGTATATGATTACATTATTTTCCCATTTCTTATAACCTATTGTTATATTTATAGAAAAAATTATATTTCTAGATTAATATGTATTATTATCATCACTAATAAGTTATCACATATTCATTAAGTTATTCAAATTATGACCCATTACATAAAGAAAAAATATTATATCATTCTCTCAATAGTTTCTTATTTTACTTATAATAAAAACTAGAACATGGAATTTAACTTTAAATGAATCATAATATGAGGTTGAATTTCCATTACTGAATAATATCAAAATGGAAATGGAATGATGATATATTGTCTAGAAATGGGAATATTGAATAAATAATTGAGAAGTGTTTAGAGATATAACTTAGATTCTACATACTTTCTATAATTATGTATCATTCTAGAGATCCATTCATGTATTGGAATCATATTCCTATGTCCACAATGAATATTAACAAAGTGAATAAGATTCTTATTCTATACTTGATAAATAAGAAAGGGACTCGTATATAAGTTATGATCACTAAGATGGATATAGTTTTACTCATTTAAATGTGTTGAAAGTTTATGAAATCAATATATACTTTATGTACTTGATAATGGTTGTGATAATCCATCATGGTTATTATAAATCATGAACACTATAATTGTAATTTGAACTATTCTTTGGTGATTCTGTAGAAGTTTATTTAGAGGAAAATTTATTCTAGAAGATTTATTTGAAAGATAAACTTTTGAAAGAAGTATAATTTATGTATATATATGTATATATATATATATATATTTATCAACAATATTTCTAATGTAGGATTATTTTATAAAGATATTAAGATGTCAATGTTATTGTTTCAGAATGATACATGCTTACACAATGATACATTTCTCAAATATGAGTAATGGATTCATAAAAATGTGTATCCATAAAACAAAATGGTAAGTATAATTAGTATTATGAAGATTTATTGAGTGAAAATATTGAGTTTGAGTTAAAATTGGTTATGGAATATAATAAATCACAATGATGCTTAATAATTATCTTACTCTAGAAACTGACCGGTGGATCCAATTGATAACAAGGCTGAAGATATGTTTGACGAATGTTGAGAATAAAAAATGGATCATGCTTTACTTTCCTTTTATTTTTATTATTTTATAATATTTAAAATGTTCTTGAGAAAATATAATTGATAATTTTAGTGTTTACAAAACAATTATAAATTCTTTAAGTAGAAAAAATAAAGAAGATGTTTGATTTTGAAGGTGTGCTTGGAGGTTAAAAGTAATAAATTTTGATGATACACATAACGAACCATGCTCTAGAAGGAAATTATGGTAGAATATGACATTGTTTGAAGAGTATGTTTCATTATAATCCAGAAGTCTGTGATCATATGTAGACGGATGATTTTTATGTTTGAAATTAGATGAAAATTTTAAATCTAGAGGATATATTACAACGTGATAATAACTCGAAATGTTTCAGATAATGATAATAGTATCATTACACTCATGTGATTTTAGAGTTTTTTTATTCTCAAAAGTGTTTCAGATGATAATATACTGAAGTCTTGGAGTTTACAAAAAATATGATGTAGAGATCAGAATATTTGTTCGAGCTTGAGATTATACAAGCTAGAGTTTGAATGTTGTGCTTATGATATAAAATAATAACTACAAAATTTCAATAGTTACATAAGATTAATTTTAATTATATAATTGTTATTCCCCATTAACCTAATGTTTTTGAAATTTCAAAATTAAATAAGTGGGATATTTATTTATAAATTTGATAAAATAAAAGTGACAATGATGAGTTGTTCTTCATGATGTATATATTTTTAGTCTTAAGACTTTATTATTGTTGAGACATGAGTAATAAACGGCGATAATTTTATAATTACTCAATGCAATGTTTTCACTATCAATCAATGTTTTTCAAAATCTATAAAGAAGGAAAAACAATTATTTAAAAGTAGTAGATTCAAATTGATGAATTCCAAGAACCCACTCAGTTTCTTTTCATATAGTCATCAATACCATGTTCCAGATATTTGGGAAGAAGAGATGATTTAAGAGAGTGACAATGAAGAAGAAGAGCTACATATATAGATAAAATCTAAGCTATACATTCCAAAAAACTTCTGAGTTGAGAAATAAGTGCGAGTTTAATCATCATGTTTTGGAATATTAATAATTTAAAATAAATAATTCATAAAACAAAATGTTATCTTCACTATATAAATATAATTATATGTAGAGATGATTCAGGATCTCTATTTTTCTAAATTTGATAAAATTATGATGCTTTGTTGATATTGGAGAAATCTCTTCAGCCAAATTTTCATAAAATTGAGGAAGAAGATAACATGTAAGGAAAATTACATTAATATGTTTGATCATTTTAATGTAAAGATAAGAAAGCTAAACTGCATCATGTTAAACCTATTTATTCACTAGTATTCAATGATATACAACTTAGGAATAAGATTTTACTATTTATATAATGACATTACAGAGAAAAGAGTAAAGTCATGATCATAATAGTTGAAGGATGACCCTAGTCATGTAGATGGATTCGAGTATAAAGAACCTATCAAGAGATATTTAACTATTAAATAATAATTGGAATGGTTATGGGTGATACATTCCCACCATATGTATGCGCTTTGTTAAAGATGACACATTCTAACCTATTTTAATCAATTTAATACATATAATCTTAAAATATTGGTTCCGGACCTGGCCTTAACCCAACAAGGTAATAATCAAACGCATTAGGGTAAATAATTGTAATAAATGTTTTGTACTATTTTCTATTTAATATAATTCTTAAATACAATGTTAATGTGTTGGTTGATGCCTCTGGGATATATTTATCCTTACATGTATAACAGATAGAGTTAATCAAAATAAATGAATTTGGTAAATACTGGTTCACACTGATTCGTTCAGCCACTCAGTGTGACTACACTAGATTACATAGAATGGTAAAAAATCCTCTATTATATGATGTATGAATTAGAAATAAAATAAATCACTATGTATATACAACACATCCTAATCAAATATAAGATGAATAATTTTTAACTTGAGAGTGGGTGGTATAAAGATAGACCCATGTTGATAGATACCACATCTAAAAAATTTCTATGTCCTTTAATAAAATCCTTCAAATGAATTTGTTGATATTCACGTATATAAAGTGAAAAACCTAAAGGTGTGCACGAAGGGGTGAAGTATTATATGTAATATGGACATCCCAATTAGTGATTCAACCTCATAAATATCTATCCTCTACATGAATTAATAATAAATATTGAATTGAAAATCCAATGTCACATAATTTATTCATCATACATTATTCTATTATTTCACAATCAATGTCAAGTTGCCCATATATAACTTTCCCTATGAAAACCAAATAGACAATTTTATTTAAATTGTATATTAAAACTATAATCTGATTTCACATCCCATCATAGTTTTTTCCATATAATAATTCTCTATATATGCACAACTATGAGATACATGTATATATACACATATTCACTTATCTTTAATGTGTTGGAGGAAATAAATATATTTAAACTCTTAAACTATAAATATATGAATTATAGGGGAAAATAAAACCACTATGATCATTTCTATATATCAAAGTACTATCGAGAATACAAATCTCTAGTCTACAAAAGTATATATGGTCCTTAAATTTCCTAGGTATATGAATTAGATAAGTGATAATAATTGATTCATTATTTTTTATAATGATCTCATAACAATAGGGAAAAAGGTGTGTCAACACTCCGGTGAATTATTTTCAATTTTTTCACATATCATGGATATTTGAGGAACTACTCATATTCACATATTCAACATTAAAAATATAAGAGACACCACCATTATCCACATATCTCATAGATTATATATGAAATGTATCAACTTATCTTCTTTGATGAGTTGGAAAAAATACAAGTTTAATTTATCACTATTTTTTACCGAGAGGTTATAAGTGAAAAGTCACAAAAATCATACTCTATAACCAAATTGAGAGTGAGTTTTAGGGAAACCACTAAAATATTCATTTACTATTATTGTATGACTATCAAAGGCTATCTTATATCTCAAATATATAAAAATATATTTATCACCACCTTCATTGTTAATGATCTATATATTGGTCACTATATACCATTCTCATGATAGCCCCATGATTTCATATCATCTTTAATTTTTTATAATATCCTCATGTCACCCCAAGATAGTAGAATTTATTCCAAAAATGAACAAATTATGTCATTGAATAATCTATAACGGAATATTAGAGCCATGAAAACATCAATTTCCATAAATGAGTTACATTCTCTTCATATAAAGTGTCCAAAATAATCTCACTATACATATCAATGGATATCATATCCTAATTGATTCATTATTAGAATTATTCCAATTTTATTAATTTTATTGTTCTTATTACCTTTCCTCAACATTCCTTGAATTAAAGATCATTCGTTGGGTTCTTCTAATAACTTCATAATGATATTCCATCATCAGGAGTAAAATTTTCATTAGTTATATATTATTATTATACTCCCTTTAATTTCTTACAACATAAATCATAATTAAAATCTTTTATAATTCAACTTATTAATCATAATTTATTGAATTTTCTATGTCTTGAACTTAATGACTATAAAACCTGTAGCTGGACCAATTTACACATAGAATCAAGTGTGATTCTTCATATTAAAGGGGATAAAAACTAGTATATGGGGTCCAATTATGTAACTATGGGAAGAATTTACCCTCATGGTCATAGTAGAAAAGTGTTCTAAGATTCATAAATCAACAGATAGTGGTAGGAGTGATGATAAAAAAAGAAAAGGAATTGAAAGATAATAAAATAACATATGAATATAAGAAATATAAAATTCCAAATATTAATCTATACCAACTTATCTAGATGATTCAACAAGGTAAAAAATAAAATAAAATACAATAATTGGTATAATACAATACATAATACATGAAAATGAATAAAAATACCTAAGATAAATATCCGTGACAATATTTAGTACTAGATCCTTCATATGCTCCTAAAATCCCGTGTATAAAACACGTCATAAGAAAAAAAATCCATGGAACTAAGAACATGAGATATTCATGGGTATCCTAGTAAAATGGAAGCCCAATATTTGAGTGAGAAAAACTCAGTAGACCACCACCAATGATGTCTAAAGAAAAATATTATCTCTGAATATAATGGTTGACTATGTGTAGGATATTAATAAGATGAATGTGATAGAGATATAAATATATCTATCCGGGATCCTCATGGGTCACAAGACCAGAACTACATGCTTCAATGTAAGTTAGAATGCATTGAACCAAGGGGAACTTGTACATATTTGTTATGATTGAAAATATAATAAATCATCATAGATCTTGTATCATAAGATATACTAAACATAAGCACGTGATTTGTATTGGAGGACCCATCCCTAGGTAAGAGCAATGAATTCATAAATTTAAATATATAACACATCAAGACAATTTAATGGTAGGAAACCAAATCTCACATAAGGAAATCCAAAATGTAATCCCAAGTATCAA
The DNA here is from genome assembly GCA_963277665.1 of Viscum album. NCBI lineage: Eukaryota > Viridiplantae > Streptophyta > Magnoliopsida > Santalales > Viscaceae > Viscum > Viscum album. The sequence goes on along the minus strand of OY728156.1, from coordinate 359,168,933 downwards.
TCCCAAGGAACTATGATAACGTAATACTATAAGTGTGCATCCAAGGTGATACATAAATGGAATCCTAGGTATAACTCTCAAAATGACACGAAGACAAAACATCTCTAAGCCCATCCATAGTATCTCACATAAGAGACCGAGTATCACTCATGGACTGGTATTTCCATTTGGAAACCCAACAGATCCATGACGTCTCCCATAAGGAACTGGTACTATTCCTAAAGGGATAGAGAAAACCACATGATGAACCCATCCATGTAATTCCAAGTATCACTCCTGAAATAATAAAAAACGTGGAATCTATGATCCCATACTTGGAATTTAAAAAAAGGAAACCCAAGTATAAATAAATGAATAAGATAATCTTAACGGCCTTTGAGAATAACAAAGGCATCCCATAAAGTGTAACCTATGTATCATGAAATGTGTATTATAATTCATTTAGTCATTTAAAATAATATGGGTGATTTCCATGTCCATAAACATGTCACATCACTTTTCATGTACTTTAAGAGGCCCAAGGCCATTTAACAATCCAAGTACATAATAATAAAGGTCATGTCTATATAATTCCACATAAAATTTATTAGATTCATTTACTAGATAATGAAATATGTCACCATTATCGAACAGTCACGTGCCAAGGTCTTCCCAAATCATTTTACATTTAATGGACAAATTATTATTTTAGAAGACAACTCACCTTAATGAGGGGTTTTATTATGGAGTAAAAAATTAATTAAATACATTAATGGAAGACACTATTAAGGATGATTATAAAAATAATGCCCATGACCATCAATAAAGTCAATGAAATATACAAGGTCTATAAACATTATGTTGTTAGGTTCTACAATGTATGGTTTCACATTTAAGAGGCGTCACACGAAGGTATTAGCACACCTCCCAATGTAGAAATTTATAATTTGTGAAAAATTAATGAAAAAATATATATACCACCTATAATTTACCATGGATGTTCCACACATCCAATATCAGGTATTTAATTAATTGATTCAAGAGAAATTGAAGAAATAGAAAAATTTTCTAAAAATAGTTATAAATGGATCACATAAAATAACACTAAAGATTGTGAGATAAAAAAAATTTAAGAAAAGAGAGGGAATAACCTAGAAAGAGTCTTCCATTACATCTGATGACACATTAAATGGATATATGATAGAGGATATAAAAGAAACTCTTGGAGAGGGGAGGATGTGATGTCGAGTGGGTTCCCTAATGTGTGTTAAGAAATGAGGGGTCATTCATCTCTTTCTCCTTTTTTAAATGGATTCCCACATATTACATTATGTGTAATTGTTACAATTTTTGTAACAGTTTTTCACTATGTAAAAGATAAATTCCATGTATTCCTTGGGGAAATTCCCAAAGCTTTTTCATTGTGAATCCACTAGTTTCCACCTCGAGAACCATTACAAGTCGTGTAAATGCATTAAATGACCTTTAAAACTTTTAAAATTATTTTTTAGTAGCATTGAAATATTTTTATTCCTATAAAAGTTTCCCAAAACCACAATACGTCCACCGAAACCTAAACCACATATGAAAATAAAATTTATGGACATTCAATTCCTCATAACCATTTTTTGGTACCTGAAATTTAAATCTACCAATCCCCCAAATATAAAACTTTAATTCCACTAAAAATTACTCTTTGTTAAAAATGTGGGATGCTACAATATTTCCACCTAAAAATTTCTCATCCCTGAAAATCATTGGGGAATAAATAAAACAACACCCGACCAAATTAGGTCAGTATTTTTTATATAAATAGTATAGTTGTGTTCTAATTCCCAACACACCCCCAAGAATCAATTTAAGAATTCAATACATAATACCTAGAAACATGATAAAAAACTTTAATTAAAAAAGGTAACACAAATATGGTGCTTACACTAGCCCATTTAACTGGAGATACGGTCACATCATCATCATATATTTAATGAACCGGCCTATAGTGATCCCTATCATATGTTTTATCACAAATGACCAATACTAATGCCATGATTCCTCTTCCTCAATAATTGTAAATTTTATCATGCCCCTATATTTCGAATTTCATTCTTGGAATGGTCAAAAAATTGATCAAATGGTCGAATCTCGATCAACATCAAATATTATCACCATAAAAAAATTTCTCTTAAACTCTTGGATAACACATGCACTACACTTTTTTCATCCCAGTGATATTACATATATAGTTTCTCAGTGAATTCATGAAATAATTTGAATGGAAGAGGTTAGGATATCAATTTGAACCCCCACATTGTCATTTATCCTCAAGAACACCTCGCATAGATAGCTGTTGCATTTCAATATATAAAACTGATTCTTTTAAATGAAGCCACTATGAGATTTTTTTTCATAAATTCCCACCAATTCCCATAACCATCTTCCAGTGACATCCCTAGTCCATTATATTGTCATGTACGAACATAAACATAATGTATAATAGATCTAGAATGTATGGATGACCGATGATAAAATGCATTATTTGAGCCCATCCAATGCCGGGGTAAGAACAAGATCATCCAATGGAGTACGTGGTGCTCATCCAAGATAGCCATTAATTATAATTTATAAGTGATATGTAGGTACCCATCCCAATGATCACATAACAAGACACTAATTGATCCCCAAGTGTCTCTTTCTCGATAGTCATTCAAAAAGACATAATAGTTTCCATGAGTCTGTCCATGGAATTCTTATAGGGGAATCGAGGTATCAATCACGACAACCAAGCCACGTATCTTACTAAGCATTAGGATAGAAACTCCCATAAAGTTTGTTTGTTGAATTAGGTGGGAATTTCAATTTAACCTAGTGTATAATTGGTTATCTCCAAGTTCCCCAAGACTACATCATGATATAGAACATGATCATCATTAATTTAAGAGTAAATAATGAGGATTAGAATGATTTCCAGGAAGGACCAGAGACACTCCCTCTATGTTAAAGAAAAGTGACTGATAATGCTCGAACTAACAATATCAAATAATCCAATGAAAATGGGAGTATACCCACTATATGTCGAGTTCATTACAAGAGATTCAATACATTTATTGACTCATCGAAATTAACTAACCATGATTCCTTTACCAACTAAGACATCACTTGATAGATCAAGCCCAACCACCAAAGTTCATCCCAAACTAATGGTGTTTCTATAGGCCACATATATATCCAACAATCCCACTATTAAACTGACTTTCAAGAATGAAACATTTGATGTCTTAACATCCTCATTGGTATTAATAATCTACACTAAACTTTCCCAACTAGTTATCCTTGATTATGTTCCTTATACATTGAATTAAATGTATTATAATGAATATAACATGGTGATCTCATTGTTATGAGTGTCCTAGAAGACATATTTACTAAAAAAGGGAACTCATTCTCCAAAAAATGTTCTATTGAATATATATTACATGTTATATACATGTTAAAAAATCTTTATCATGTTTTAAAATAAAGAGAAAAAAATTAGATGCTAGAAGGCTCTAGATTAGATTCATATTTATATATAAACCTATCACTCTACTTAAGTTACGTGTACTTAAACCATGACATTATCATTAGATTCAAAATAAATGGATTTGCAAGTCTAAAACCTAATCCTCTTTGGAACAGAACCCTGATCATTAAATCAAAGCATACATTATTCAATGCCTATTCAAATATACCTTAGTGATAACAAAAAAAATAAAGAATAATAGCTCAATGTATAAATGATAACCACCGCACTGGAATATTTCACCATACCATTTTTACTTCATGACGTGTACCATGTGTATTAGTACTTAATGTCCTAATATTTCACTTAAAAATTGGATCATCCTTATTAACCTACATAGGAAATTCATTCCTACTCATCCTAGTATTTATAGCCCATAAAATGATTATAAAACCAGATTTATATTATCTCATACGACTGTCAACCCGGCAAGCGATGTACTGATTGGCCCATCAAAGAGAAATAATATTAGGGGTTACACAACCCAGTAGGTGTCTGACCTTCTTGTAGGAATGTATAACCCTAGAAAATGTGGATTTTATGATGCTTATGACCATAAAAATGGTTAAACTTCTAATCATGAACCCGTCAAAACAATGGTTTCATTTTTAAACAGAGTTTCCTACATTTAAAAGGACCCAAATATGGTACCACTTGTTAGATATGATTCATAGACATCTACTAAGAAACATAAACCATTGAACCTACAATGGGGTTTATAGATGAATGTTCACTATGGATAAAGTTCTATAATTTAATTTAAAAAAACCATTAGGAAACAATCTTGATCCACTACACAATGGTTAAAGCTATGAACACCTCTATAGGTTTTATTGAGATTATTATTATATTTAAATTTGATTTTTAAACATTTTAAATAGGTCAACATACACCTAAAGTACCAATTATAAATCAAACCATAAATAAAAAATTATATATATAATTCAACAAGTCACACATCAATGTTTTAATAAAATATTTTTAAACATTGATATTTACCTATAATTCTATCATAATTTATGAATTTACCATGTAAATTCTTTTTAATAATTTTATCTATCCCCGGGGATTTTCATATTTTTTCTTAGTTAATGATAATGTTAATTCCACTATATATAGGACTACACCCATTAGGTTTAAAATTTAATTTTAATTATATAAACTCTTATATAATTATAGCTTCAATCTAATAAAAGTTATATTATAAATTTAAAAGAGACATTTCAAGTTACATTCGACCATATTATTTTATATAAAACAATATAAATTATTGTAGCATCATTAAATAACCATCATATATAGTTTGAACAAACCACCATGTAGTTAAATGCTATGGGATAAAATGATAATATGACTTACAAGGTTCATGTTAAACCATTCTGGGTTCATCTAAATGCCACACCATTTATTAATTTGATTAATATTATTAAAACACAATTAATGTGTGTATATTGTAAGAACATAGCACTATAACCAACCAAATTTGGTCGAGTAAATTCTACCAAATAAAACAAATTCCCCAAATAACATACATTGTATGGTTGTGAAATTAAGAAATTGTTAATATGGGTTTCAAGACCAAGTGATAGAGTTACATGACCTTATAAAGGTATCCAATTCATTTAAGGTCAAATTTTTAACTACAATTATGTTTATAAAAGTTTCTTTGTATTTCATGCTTTTATATGATGGTTTGATTATATGTGCTTCCTTTTTATAATTTCTAATGTTACCATATAAATTATAAGATGAAATTGGATCCCATTCAATCGTTACCATAATTTTTCTAGCCCATGTAACAAAGGGTATATGGATCAAACAATTCAAGATTGGCTAGTAAAGCTGTCACCAAAAATCTATGTGGGGAAACACTATTTTGATTGTTGTTGGAAAATTAATAACCCGTTTTATATCCATATTATATCAATATATATTATCATGAGCAGTAGATAAAATTAACCATACTAATAATAACAAATTTATGTCAACAAACATGGAAAGATACAATATAATAAGAAAAATGCCAAACATGGTACACAAATAAACACGATAATAAAAACACTAAAATCACAGAGGGATTATATACAAGAAATGTACAGAATAAATAAAGCATTAAATTAAAATACATACATACCAATGAAATATATATATGATGTCAAACTGATCATGTTACAAAATAACTAACATTTTATATAATATGTATGTAAATATAAATAGAAGGGACATTTATAAATGAAACTACATGACATGAAATATACATGGAATGTGAATCCTTATGTTCTTATTATGATTAATGTAATACTACATCCTTTACCTACCCAGAAAAGGAAAAATGATATAATATAATAAATCCAAAAACAAAAAAAATCAACAGTCAGGAAATGAAAAATCATAATCAACTGTAATTGTGAACAAAACAAAAATCAATAACATCTCTAGACACTTTAAATTTTACCCATGTTTTAGTTAGTCACTCCCCAACATTTCTATTTACCATGAACTAACACATTCCTCATATTGTATCATCAAATTCCAAAAAATATTTAGTCAAAGGATATGAAAGGGTTGTGATGCCACTTTCTAACATCCCATCCAGAATGACTATAAAACCTATAGCTAGGCTGGACACCACATGGACTCAATCAAGCCTCCCCATTTGATAGATGTGGATGACTAATAGTGAAGGTCCAATCATAGTATGGTGGGGAGATTATAACCTCATGACAAAATTAGCATAGTGGTATATGTGGTTTAATTCAAAATATAGTGGAAATAGGCTAAATAATAATTATCTTTAGAAGATAATAATATAATAGGTAAAGATGAGAAATGGTCCAATCCAAATATTTATCATTGGAGGCATGTCGAGATGATTCTTCATGGTAAAATAAAGAAAATTAAATACCTCAGTATATACAATACAATACAAAAATGAAGAAAAAGAATAAAAAAAAACATGATCTGAATGATCATCCTAAGTACTATGTTAGTTATATCCTCCTAATCTCCCTTGTACAAATAATAAAAAAAGTCTCTAATAATATGATCATGAGATGATCTCAGGTATCCTGGTGCAATGGCATCCTAAATAGGGTGTTGGATATATTTTTTAGGGTACCACCAAGGGTTTCTAAAGCATAATCTAGTCTAAGAATAGAAAAAAAGACAATGTATTTAAAAATGAAAAGTGCACAATGATAAATAAATAAATACATTACTATGGGTTCCACATTAGTCACATGATTGATATTACTTTCTTCACCATAATAGGTAATGTCTCTCAACCAAGGGAAACCCATAAAAATGTGATATTATTGAAGTGATAACAAATAATCATAGAACATTATCATAATATGGATGACACCCAAGCATGTGATTTGGATTAGCAGATGCGTACTTGGTTAACAACTATGCACTCTTAGTTTTTAATATAAAATTCATCATATGAATTTAATAAGAGGCATTCTGATATGACCCAAGGCAGTCCAAAAAGGAATCCAAACAATCAAATAAATGGATCTATAAATCCCCAATATTATAAGAGTCCATCAAAGGTGGTCTCTAAATGAAATCCCAAGTATCATTATTAGCATGAAGTGAAGATGAAAAAACTTCAATGCAATCCCTATGATATCATATAAGGGACATAGTATCACTCATAGCCTGAAATTTCCATCTCATTACTGACAAAATGTCTATACCCACCGTTTTGTATGAATCCATCGGTATATGTGACCCTTATACCCATGCTTTTCCAAAAACCTTGGGTATAGGGTTTTTTTCACACCTAAACCCACATTTTTTAGAAAACCATGGGTATTGGGGTTGGTTTAATACCTATAACAATGGGTTTTATAATTACCATCTGTATAGGTCACACTAATACCACATGTTTGTAAAAACTATGGTTATAAGGTTTCCCTCATGACTGAAACCCACATCTCTTCAAAAAATCATGGGTATAAGTCAAACAAGAACCCACAGTTTGTCAAAAATCATGGGCATTGGTTTTACCCAAAATCTATAAGCATGTATTTTCGAGATCTTTGGGTGCATTTCATCCCAATAGATTTTTTTTTTGTAAACCATGACTTAATATTTCCCGTGTAAGCTTGAGAAAAAAGTTCCTGTGGGAAATCATATTGCTAATATTTTCAGCCAATAGTCATGGATAAAAAAATATAAGTAAATATATACTTCAATACTGATAATCATATGTATTTTAGTCATTAGGTTCTTGTATTATATAGAGGTGGACCTAGTTATGAGTTTTTTAAGACATTTTTTATATCCTTTAGACAAGATATTAGAATCATGGGTATAGGGTTATTGTCACGATAAACTATTTCCCATGCTCCTATTACTATGGTTCAATACTGTGGAAGTATAATTCTCATATCACGGATATATATTAGATCTATACCTTAAACATAAGGTCTCATGGTTTTCTAAAACATAGGTATAGCCTATACCCATGGTTTTATGGGCAATACCCATGGTTCCAAACCGTCAGTATAGGATAATTTTCTAGTTATGTCTGCACACCATGATTGTCCATGTTGCCTTCCTTAGGGAACCAATATTTATAATAAGGATGTAAGGAAAACCACATGTAAATTTAGTCTAAGGAATACTAAGTATCTCTCTTGGAATATTATAAATTATGTAACCAATGAACCCATCCTCAGTTTTCTGAAAACTGAAACCCAAGTATTGATCAAGGCATAATAAAATCTTTATAACATATGATCCCCTCAAAGGAATTACATAAAGAGGAAACTATATATCGATCTCAAGGAATATTAAATTTCATTTAATCATTTAAACTAATAAGGGAGGATTCTATGTTCATAAATATTCCATATCACTAGTCACATAATTTAATGGGGATATGCCCATTTACCAATTCATGTAAAGAATAATAATGGAAAGGTCTTAAATCATCCATATATAATTTATAATTTTCATTTATTATCTCATGGAATAAATAACTATTAGTAAAATGTCACATGCAAGGGTCTTTTAAAAACATTTTTCCTTTAATTCACCCATTTATATTTTAGAAGACAACGCTTCTCATCGCATGGTTTCATAAGAAAAAAATTACAAAAGTAAAAGAACTCAATGAATACACCCTTAAGGGTGTTTAGAAAAATAACTTACATAACATTAAATATACTTTTCTAAATATACAAATAATACTAATATTATGATTTCTAGTTCTACAAATTATTTTTTCACATTTTATAGGTATCACACGAAAATACTGACACACGTAAAAATAAAAATATTTATAATTGGAGAGACATTAATGATAAATGATATAAATCTAATACCATATAAAAAAGAATGTACAAACATCTAATATTGAGTCATGAATCAATCTGGTTTGAGTGAAATCAAATAAAAATACAAATGCTCTAAAAATTGGGCGAATGAGCTCACACCAAAATAACACAGAAGATGGCATGATAAATATAAATAAGAAGAAAGCGGTGTAAATAACAAAATTATAATTTTACATTAAATCCAATGATGCTCAAAATAGAAACCCAATAAATTAGATCCATGGAATTCTTGGAGAGTTGAGGAGGCACTATTGAGTGATGACACTCCTGTTTGTGAATAAATGAGGGGTTGAGCCCCTGTTTTCCATTTTAAAAAAGGTTTCTTTCATGTTACATGGTGTATAACCATTAAAAATCATTAATTAATATCATGAAATGTTATAGACACAATTGATTTATTATTTAGTGAAATTAACCAATCTCGCACATTGTGAATCTACCATGAAACACCTAGTGAACCATTTCACACTATCTAAATGTTATAGACGATGAGTAAAAATTTTAAAAACTTGTTTCGTTATCGAATTCTTATATTATTCATCCATTTCTTTCACAAACCTCCATCTACTTTGACCCACACATTAAATACATCAATAAATACCATTTCTGTATGTTTGAATCCTCAAACCCTTACACTAGTACACAAAATTTCATGTGACTCATCCCCAAAATGAAAATTTTAAATTACATTGAAAATGCCATTTGGTCTGAAATGAATGATGCTATAGAATTATAAAAATATCATGTATTGATATAAATGAATATATATATATATATATTGTCCCTTTGACTCAATTGTTTTTTATCCTTTGACATAATTATAAGAATCAAGAATTATTTTTAAAATATTATTTTAATTTTCTTAGTTGGATTAAAACATTCATAAATTATTTTACATTATTGAAATAACATTTCATTACTTAAATCATAATGTAATAATCATTATTACAGCTTATAAAACATATCACAAACCATTTAGTTAATATAGTTTTCATAGTAAAATTATAATAACTTTTCTAATCATCAAAAATCAATTGGATAAATAATTGTTAAATTTTATTATTTGGATTAATATAAATAAGATTTCATATATTATTTTAGTAATTGAATTTTCATTAATTTATACCATATAATAAATGAAAAAACATAGAAGAAGAGGGGGGGTGAATTTAATTTCTAAAATAAACATTTATTCATTAACCACATCATGTATCAAGTATAATTATAAAACATAATAATGATGTACCCACAAAAAATCTAGATTATGAAAAATATAATTAAAATGATCCCAATATTATAATTTCCAATGATATTAATTTACATAGTAATAAAGTTAAAACAATATTTAATTTTTATCTTCCTATAATGAACTACCCAAAAAATAATTTTACTAATAATGTAGAGTATTGATTTATAAATCTAAAAAACCTTAAAGGATATATAAACTATGATTTTAACCATTTATAAAGTATAATAATACCCCTAATTCAGGTTATAATTGACTATGAATTTATTACAAGGAATCCTATTCTTTATTCCTAAATCATAGTTGTGTCTTTATTAACATGGAATCCCTTGACTTACCTGTTCTATAGGTACCTGCTTTAAAAAAACCTAGATAACATTATTTCTTATAATGTAACTAGTATATCTATGTAACCAATACTATAATTTATTTTTTGGATTTTCCTATACTAAAACATATACTTATTGAATAGTAATTTAAATAAAAACTACAAATAGAAATTTAAAATTATCCTCATATTCAAAATCCCTTAGTAAAAAAATTTGAATGAAAACAATGAGAATCACTCTAAATCAACAAACTGATTGATGTCTTCAAGTGATTTCAATAATTTAGAAATTTCACATCTTTTAATAAGTATACTATGGTATATTTATCAAAACAAAGTGAAAAAATATTCAAAAGAATCCCCCAACGGTTTGATTTTACAAATATTGAAGTTAGTTGCAACAGCATTGATAGATATATGCAATGCCTCTTCTAAAAGAATTAACACTTCACTATATCTATTGATGATGGTATTATATACCATAATAGTACCTTTTTTATTTCATTAAACCCTAAACAATCAATATTTATAAATTTTTATGGTCATCAATTATTCAAAAATCATCTGATCATCTGTATTTTATCAAACTCTAGTTAGTCTGGAATTAAATTAACAATTTTATTATATGCATTTATCAATGATATAAATAACAACCAAAAGTAAAAATCAATAGTAAATAAAGGATATTTTATTGTTTTAATAAAATTATATTAAAATGATTTTATGAGTCAATAGACTCTCTCTTTTTTAAAAGCATAAAAATATAATAAAAAACTAAATAATCTGAATTTCAAAAGTTATACTCCATAATCTTTACATATACTCTAATGAGAAAATCCATTTATATCTCTAACTATATAATGATATGTAAATATTATTTTCTTTATTTTTTAATATATTCAACCATTTTTTGAAATAATGTAGTCATATTGTATTTTTTTAAATCTTTGACCCCCTTTATGGTTATAAAAAAGAAAGAAATATAAAAAGGATATTTGCCTATAAAAATAGGTATAAAAATGTAAGTGAAAAGTTAACCATTTTTCCCTAAAAAAATAAATATATTGTGGAAATATAAAATATTCTAAATTTTTATTTCAAAAACATTCATACCTAAATATTAATGTACAAATATTTATTCTATAATTTTTTTAGCAAAAATCTCATAGTATATGTTAAAAAATTGATAAAAAAATTTTAAAAATAATGTTTTCTTTAGTGATTACTTAATCATGTGATTTATGTATTTAGTGTTTTAAATTTTGTTGACAATATTTCAACCTAATATTTAGGCTTAAAATAAAAATTTAATATCTTCTTAAAAAATCTATTGTCTTTTTCCTTCAAAAGTTATTCACGCATAGAAAATATTTCATTTAGAAAAATAATATTCCAATTCCTTTCTTTGTTTATTTATTTAGTCTCTAAAAAATTTTAAATGCAATAAAATAATTATTATTTTGAAGATCTTAAATAATTTTTAATCCTCTTATATAAATATAAATATCATTAACTTTATCTTCTAGATCCATAGAAAAATTTTATAAATTAAAAGAATTTTTTATAAAAATAATAAAAATTATGATGTAGAAAATATAACTTTCCATAAAAAGAATTGATTTTTATATCATGTGATTTTATGTACATTTTATAATTTCTCAAATTCTAGTCATGTAAATAATTAAATTTTTTTATTATCTTCATATCTACCGTAGCTTTTAATACAGATTCTATCAATTAATTATTCATTTTAGAATCTTTAGTTTGAGATAACCAACCGTGAATCATAATTACTTTTTCATTATGATCTGAGATTATATTAAAGAATTTTTTCAACTACCTTTTCATAAAAATAATTTCATAAGTCATTAAATTTAAATAGAGATATATATCATAAGTAATTGATTTAGATGACATATCAAAAATTTTCACCTTCTTCTTATTCTTCTTTTCATAGGAAAATATACGTTAAAAGATTAAATCTTTAAATTTATGAGAAATGAATTCCTCAATGTCTATATGATCTTTAGTATGAAAATTTAAATCATTTATTGATTTTTGAAATGGCGTTGAGGATGATTAAATTAAGATTTATTCTAATTAACTAAAATTTAGGATAGTTTCTTTGATTAAGTTAAAGTAACAGTGGTAGATGTATGGATATAATATTATACTTTAGATAATACATCTAGAAAATGTTTTTATATTAAAATTTAATATACATATCAAAATATTTTTGAATAATAAATATTATTGAAACCTCTTATTCTAGTGGGAATACAACTTCAGTAAGATTAAAAAAATTATCTTGTGATGTATTATCAATTGATAATTGTTTTGATTTATTTTATGATGTTATCATTTTCTATTTATTAGAAATATATTCACAAATATTTTATTGAGGTGAAGATAATGTTCAAATTTTTCTTGATCATCTGGGGAAACTTCCATTCATTTTCCATCACATTATAGTTTTTGATTTTAGGTTTTTTTTTCAATAACATGTAATTTAATACCAACCATGTTTAATATGTTTCTAGGTACTTGATAATATTTTATATTATAGGATTATCTTCACTTTATTTTTCCTTTTGATTTTTTTTCATTTTCATCTTGAATAGATTTGAATTATACATTATCAATTTAGACTAATAGATTTCTAGATATTTAATCTTATTCATTATTTTGACCCTCATATAATTTTTATTTCAATAAATTATTATGATTTCTAAGAGTCCTTTTAAATTCATCTTTACCTGTTCACTTTATAGATAATTTATCTTAGATAATTTTTAAATTTTAATCATAATTTTATCTGGTTTAATCCTATTCATTAAATAATAATTCTTAATATCAAGAATATATGATAATTTTTATTTTCAATAAAATAATGAAAATAATTTTTGGTTTTTTTCATTCAACCATTTTTTAATATTTAAGAAGCAATTACTATATATTTTTAGAGAAATGTTTTGTAATAGTTATAGGTCAATCTTTTTTGAAATTTTTTTTTACGAATTATTGGGATTCCATTCAATATTTAAGGATGAGCCTAATTTTCAACATTGTATTATTTTATAATTATTAAAGTACTCTATTCATCATCCAACTATATAATTTGTTTAATTTTCTAGGTCATTTTGGATAACGTTCTTGTAAGAAAATATGAATATAGAGATGTTTAACGTCATCAAATTTACTAGAAATTCTGGAAAATAAATTTCATGAAAAATAATTGAATATTTAAACTGTTTTATTTTTAGAATGAATGAAATAATACATCTAAAAAATATTCAAACTTAGGTTGATAAATGAAATATTTTGTGAATTTTTCTTCTTAACAGGAAAATAAATCTTATTTCACATCATCTTTAACAAAATATCAACAACCTTCTAGTTCTTTATGTCAACAAAAAATATTCCACCTCAAATGGTAACTTCAATAGTTTAATATTATTTTATAAATTCAATGAGTAATTTTGAATAAAAATAATAAATGTTAAATTTTTTACTCCAATTTGGTTATAAAATTTAAAAGATATATAGAATTCTCTAATAAAAATATTATAATAAAATTTAGCTTCTTAAATTGTCAAAAATAACATTGTAAATCCATTCCATTCAACAATATAATTCATCATAAAAAACTTCTAGAAATTATATTAATAAAAAAATATATAATTAATAATTTCCCCTATAATAGGATCTCAAAATAAAAATGTTGTAGGAATGGTTGATGAAACATGTTTTCTAAAAAAAATTAATTGTTTCCCAACAAAACTGCATTTAATTAATCCAATGTACACTATATCCACCTAATTATATGGATGTAGGGAATACAAAATTTCATCATTTATTTACAATATAAAATTACACAGATAGAATTCTCCAAAGAGAAAACATGATTTCAAAATTGATTTTAATGTAATTATTTATTTTTCAATATATGATATTATTTTTTCGAAACTATAATAATTAAATAAGTATTTTTTAAAATCAATGAACTAAAAAAATAATAAAATTAATTTTGAAATTATCATGAATTTAATAAATTATATGATATTATTATATTTATGATGACACAAATAATATTTCAACTTGAAATTTGAAAATTTATTTGTATTTTGAATTTTGGTTGTTCAGATGTTACAAAAAAATAATAATTAACAAAAAATAGAACAAAATAAATTGAATAAATGAAATTAATTAACCCAATAATAATGTATTAAAAATAAAAACAATTAACTAAATTAAAGATATATTCTTGTTAACCCAATGAGATAAAAAAAGGGGCACTAATGATTGGTGATCAGTTATTGGTGTACAAAACTGAATACAGTAGAATTATTCTTTTCATAGATAATCCCTTTATAGTCCTAAATAATTTTCAAATGAAATATTTGTTACCCACCTCTAAGTAGATTTCTGATATGTATATGTAGTATTTTTTGATGAAATAAGATCTCAAGATCTTTAAAAAGACTAACGATTTTTTTAAGACAAACTTTTCTTCTAATTTCATCCCTTTCGACACATTTGACAAAATATTTCTTAACATGGCCCAAAATTATTTGATTCATAAAATGAATTTATGGGACTTTACATCCAAATTAGAATTTTGAATTTTAAGATGGTATTAATTGACAATAAATCTTTTTAAATTCATTACTTCCCATAGTAATGTATTTTAATTGATTCCATAGACAGTCAATATCAAACATTATTATAACTATCAAATTCTTTTATTAGTAAAAACTGACATTCTTTTATTTTTTTTATTTTTATTCTTATGAGCTTCCTAATTATGCTACAATTATTATATTTTTAAATTTATTTTTCCTTTTTTGATCTATAGAATATTTTATGATATTTTACAGTAAATTATATATCCCATAAATAGTATTTAAATATGTATTTATAATTTTAGTAAATTTATATTCATATTAGTAAAAATTTACTTTACTATTAGGATTTTTCTAATTTATATTTTTATAGTTATGATATTAATTTTGATATGTATTTTCACAATATTTAATATAATATCTAGTTTCATCAATAGTTTGAGTAGCTCTCTCATAATTACGTGAACATGATGAATTCTCATCATTAGTATCATTTTTAGAAGTAAATAAACATTTTTATTTTAACATTAGATACATATGGTATTCTATAATTAATTTTTCTGTAAAAGATAGTTCTAAATTTGAAAAAAAAATATAGTAACTTTTCCTACTATTATGATCATCTACAAATGAGGTATCATAACTAGTATCAATTAAACATTAACTATATGTGTACATAAATGTTAGAGTCTTCTAAATTTTAGTATTATAACATTTTCTAGAAGATATTATTCATTATCTATTTAATTTATTTTAGTCAAGTCAAATATGTCCATGATTTTTTTTACTCTTAATAAAGAAACTCAATAGAATGATTTTTTTCATATCTATATTTTGAATAGTTACTTCAGAAATTATTATATTTAAATATATGTATTATCTTATTATAAACATTTCCATCTATTAGTTCACATTAATTATCATTATATATTGTTTGGTTTTGTTTTAAATGCTATTTTTTTCAGTTTATGTTATTTTATTTTCCAATGGTTTCAAAATTAATTAAAATTTACATTTTATCAATCTGTATATATCACTTCAAAAGACAGCCAAAAGTAGTCAATGATAGGATGAAATCATATTGAATAATCTATAAAAAATGTTTTATATCACCAATATTTATTATTTTATATTCACATTCTATTATAAGAATATTAATAACCTTATATAATATTTTATTATTTGATAAATCGTTTTCACTATGCGATTGTATACTATTGAAAATGGTCATTAGTTTTGGATTCACATGGGAAACACATTCACAAACTAAAAAATAAAAATATTGATAAACTAGTATTATCATATATATCTTAAACTCATGAAATTTTGATGTTCCAAAGCATTTAATTGTATATATTTATAAATTTTACATTAAGAACTACAAGATAAAACTTGACTATAAATACATTATTGGAATCTAAAAATAAGGGTCATCCAAACTCTAAAATTAAGTTTTAATTCATTATTCTCTTCATTGTAAAGTGTATAAACTTATTTATCTGGCACCTTTTACTCCCAATATGTGTAAGATTATTTTAAACTACAGTGTTAATAATTTTTTTTTCAATTTATCCTCTCAAGTATTCACAAGCACTTCTATTAAATACACGTGGTTTGTTTGGATTGGGACTGTTAAATGTAATAACATGAATATGAGATATACTTAAAAACCATTTACTATAGATTTGTAGGTGTATGGAAAATTAGATTAAATACCTAATATTTCATTGGAAAATGATAATGTAAAAAAAATGATGATTAATATCTGATTTAGAGACCTTATCCTTTAATAAAAAAATTATCATATAAGATATAGAAAAACTCCCATGAGGTTGTCGTGAATTGTAGTTTAAAAATATACATTCAATTTTTATCCACCTCAACAATTTTGTCTAGTCGTAAAATGGAATAATAATGTGCCCAAAAAAATCTAAGTAAAAAATAAAAATATAAAATTATTAGATTTTTATAACATATGATTACACTAATTTATTGGTTATAGAAATTAAACTATATGTATTTTCAATCTAATAATGAAACAATAAACCCTTTAAAATGTAACAAAATGTACAGAGTAAGGATTTAAAAAGATAATAATAAAACATGATATATAAACTGTACTTTTAACCAAATCACAAGGATAATACTTAACCTAATTTAATGTTTCCATGAAATTACCAATGTTGAAATGTATCCAAATTTCTAAACATGAAGCCTGTATTTTTCTTTCTTACCCTTGAAACACGTTATTATCTTGACTGGTACATACCTACTTCAATAATTTTGATGATTTTTATGTCTGCTTCAATAAAAATTAGCTCAATATACATACTTCTTTAACAAATAGGTTAGTTATTGGACTACTAAAACTATTATATTCGAAAATTAAAATTTTCATCCTGAAAAACTAAGAGATTTTACAAAGGATTGTCACAATAAAAATATTTCAGATGTCACTTATAATGAATACAACCTAAAAAACTATTAGTAAAAAAGTAACAGAATAATTTAATTGATTTCTTTATTTTAGTGAGTCCTCATGTGTTATTAATTTCTATATTATTCACCTAAAGAGGATCCTCCAATGGGTGGATTCTATAAATCATGGAGTCAATTTAAATAACAAGAGTAGAAGTTTACTATTTATAATTGGATGTAATTAACATTTCTATACATCTAACGGTGTGTATATTCAAAACTAATAATGTTCTAAATGTAATTCAACAAAACATAAACCATTAGTATTTACAGATTTTTATCATCGTGAGATTTTCTAAAATCCAAAGACTATAGATATTTTATAAAACCATAATTTTTTGATATTCCATTCAATGGGTTTATGATATACATTCACAAAAGATAAAACAAGAAATCTCTAGTCAAATTATGTAGTATATATAGAGTTTCATGGGTTTCAAAACAAGTAGAGTAAAATGGGTATATGAATATGCATGACCAACCGCAACCTTCCTTGGTGTAGTTACTCAAGAATTTGATTAATTAATTATTCACAATCATATTCAAAATACAAAAAAAAATTAATATAATAACTCAATAATAATATTTTACATGGGTATATATTCTAATTTATAAATTCTAACACGAAATTCATATTATATAATGTCCATCTCACTCATTACATTAATCCTTGGTGATCCATACAAAAACTCATGAAACCAGATTTTTCCAAAAAAATAGATGTATTATATGTATAATAATAAATCCATATTAATTTAATTATAATCTTATAAATATTACTGTTATATGTCTTTAAAATTACACAAATGTGGTTTCATTATGAATGGGATGTTACCAGTTGTCTAATGTAACTTCTTATGCTCAAATATGAGTCCTCACATCTCCGTAGTTAAAATTTTTCCCCTTTCTAATAAAGGGTTCCATATGGAATCCCCATACATGGATCTCATGTTCCACATAGAGTTAGACTCCCGAGGGATTCCTATATCATCTGATTATGGTACTTTTTTGGATTAAATGAACTCAATTTTTTGGACTCAATAAATTTAAATCCAACCCCCAAAATTTTCTGGTCATTTAGATTAAATTAATTCCATCCTTCCCTTATTGTATGTGATGTTTTATATCAATATTTTTTCAAATAATATTAATCATATGTCCCCATGTAATTTCCCATATTCAATTCATAGGGGTTAAAATAACCCTTTTCATAGAATTTGATCATAATGATTGGATAACCCATGTTGATTCCTATCCACTAACCCCCTTTGTCTATTCCTCTATTTTCCATATTAGTCGATCATTGGAATAGAAATCCAAGATACTATAGAACCCATCATCTTCATAAACAACAAGAACCATCTTATCACCTTTACGAATGGGGGAACCCTAGAGAGTGACCATATCTATTGTTTATAAACCATGATTATGTTGAAGATCTTGACCCCCTGATTAGAAATATGGCCTTTTTTTCATATAATTCCGAGATCCATTGTCTAAAAATTTAGTGAGAATGGGGAATTATGAAAAATAATATATCTTTTCACCTAAAATAGAATATACATTGAGGGTATTTTAATAGAATTACTTTCTTCACAATGAATTATTTCAGAAGATATATTTTTGGTCTCATGAATCATCAATATGAAAAGGTTATCATCAAATATTTGATGCCAACCCTAAAATTTTTCTTTTTTTTAAAGAATTTCTTTATAATTTTATGATTCTAAATTAATGGGATTAATTCCACTCTCATGATCTAGTTGTGACAACCTTTTTTTAGATAAATATTTGAAATATATCTATATTTATTTTTAGAGCTAGAAGATGATTCACCATGAGATTTTTATGCTCGGTGAACTCGGTAGTGATTTTATAAACACATTAAATACCTTAAAATCATGTTTGAAGATTTTTACTCAAATATGGGATGAACACCTGAATGGGGACGCATATGCAAAATATGAGAACACCATTTTGTCCGGAATGTCGGTTTTACCCTTTTCACAACCTTAGATTTTTTAGCATCATTCATTTTGAGAAGTCCCTATCATGGGATAAATAATAAAATAATAAAATATATTGTTTTATTTTATCATATTCTGATATAGTGACCAAATTAATTTCTATAAATTTATTTTTATGACCAATTCAGAGTATTTGCTACAGAAACCTAATAATTGAGAGATAGAAATAGGATAAGGTTTGAGGAAGAAATATAATGGATTAAGTAGCATTCGCACTAAAAAAATCATGGATACCGCCCATTACAATAATGAAGATATATTCTTCATCAGTTACAGATACAACCTACGAATGGGAGTTTTCATTATTTGGATTTGTCTCTCTTGATTTATCATGTCAAACATGAAACATTTGACATAAAAAAATTGGTTCATTGATAAAATGATAGTCATTGTTGATATTATTTATTATTTTTTGGTTCTCCATTCATCGTTCTAATAAAAATGACTTGAGGAAGACTTGATTATAGATGAGGTTCATTCCACATTTGTGATTTGTGCATTTCTCCAAAATTTATTCAGATGTCTATCTCCATCAAATTATTTGGATAGAGGTTCTTAAATTATAAAAAATTCATTCATTATGTGACCAATCCCAATTGAAAATAAACAATACATAGATTGAGGATCATGATCAATGGTGTGGTGGAGGTGTGTTGACGATAGTAGGGGATTAAAAGAGTGTTGATACCAGATCTGGGATTCTTGGTACTTCTTTTGAAATATGATACTAATGTGGTACCGTGATGACCACTTTCCCTAGAAAATAAGTTAAAAGATTTCATCTATCAGTAATTTTAGAGATCAATTAACCCAAGTACACAATCCAAAGGAAGGGTTTTTGGTGGATATTTTGGTTTCTTCAGCGTTGATGCATGATTTCAGAAGGATGCAAATGATTATTGAAAATCCAATATAATATGGTGTGTACTCTAAATAACCCATTCTATGTGGGGCCTTATCCACAAATTTTGGGTTTCCACATAAAATAATATATCATAGGACATGTGACATGGGTCACATGCCATGTGACCCAATGTTTGTGGCTGAAAAGTACTCTTGGAGTACATGGGCATGGACACTTCCAAACAAAGTGGAATGGGTAAGTTACACAAGAAAAACCAGATACTTAGACACAACCACATCTATAAGTATGACTGCAGTACATGGGCATGTGTTGGAAACTCTCCATGTTCAATCTAGAACTCTTCTTACTATATACCCCTAAGGGAAACACCATGTATATAAAGGTTTATAAGCTTTCCTAGATGGTGAGAAATAGAAAATACTATGAAAATGAGACACACCATTAATCCCTTTTACATTCCATGTAATTCCAATGAGATTATATAGAGACCTTTGTATCCTCTATATAGACTAGGTTCGTCTGAGTGTGATCCCTTACTCTATCCTTACGTGGTTATAGTGCGACATTACATCCTCAGTATATTATTGTGATCTCCTCTATGGGTATTGATTCATATAGACTTCATGATATCCCTCTGTGATACTTGTGGAGGGTTCCTCTATCATATCCATTCTATTTTGGGTTCATGGTATCAATGTGACAACAAAACCCAAGGTCTAGATTCCCTATCTAGGTGATTAATCCAGTAAGTTTGGTGGCACCCCCAATTGTCTTGGGTGTGACTTCCAACCTAGAAAACATGATCTTTTGATATCTGATGAGTAATTTTTATAAATTATATATGAACATGACTTCTATAATGAGTATCATTAGTGACACCATAACTCGTCGATTCAGTCTTACAAGATGGGAATAACCTAGAAACATCTATTAGAATCATATGACTAGAAGTGATGGTTGAGACCTTTTTAGATCGGTAGTATTTTCTGAGTATATCTAAGATTCTTTATATTATCTTTATATGATATATTTTGATTGATAGAACTAAATATTTATGATATTTACACAATTGATGAGTTTTTTCATCACTTAGGGGTTTCCTACTTAGTATTGTTTTACTCATCCCCATATGTTCTATACTCAGACATGTAATGTCTTATTCTTACGACAGTCCTTATAGAGGAGTCTTGGGAGGATTGAGAGTAGGTTAAGAATACTTTTTGGATAAACAGAACAATTTCCTTACCATTGATACATATAATAATATTTACCTAATTATGAGAAGATTGGACTTCATTTCTTATTTTTTATTGGTTTATATTTGGACCTAATCACTTTTAGTACTTTTGGTCTCACAATCATGGTGGGATTTAGTGGTTTTAAATTATTTGTATCAGTTGTGATTTACATTCAACCGTGTATGATCATGGAAGAGTCTTTATGAATACAATTAAATCAGGTTAATGCCTCTTATATATGGGATATCCTAAAAAAATTACTTTTTGGAATCCTTTGTACAATTATTTACAGGATTGGGGTTATTAGAATCAAATTATCACTAGCCATACGAGAAATGGTGGTTAAAGTAATGAAAAATTATTATTAGAGGTTTTTGTTCTACCGTAAGACTATATTTGGTATTTTTAGGTATGTGGTTTGGTTAATGATTATGAAAATAGTGTTAATGTGTTTTTGGATTGACTCTTATGATAGTTATTCTAGTGTTGGTGTGGAGTTCTATGTATCCATTAAACTGGAATCTAGTATCCAACATGATTAATTGATGTATATAGTTATTGGTTTTGAGGAAAATTTTATTATATGCATCATATATTAATGATCTAGGCTCTCTAGGTTTTTATTGAGTTTTATTCCAAGAAATACTCATTAAATGTAGTGTGTGTTGTTTATTTTATGCTTCCTTCATGAGGGAATCAATTCAATATTGTATAGTGTGATCATGAGGTTTATTTTTCATGTGACGAGGCTTTAGTGCATGGTACAATACCATAGGGGTTACATCTGTGTTGTTTTTTAGTTAATCCACAATCTTTTGAGTAGCGTATAATGTTGGAAGTACTGGATGAGGATGTGTGTAGGATGAGTGTACACCATGAGTTTTACAGGTAATGATGTCAAATGATTCGAGGTGAGACAAAACTCATGGAATATGAGGGATTGCTAGAGGTATTCACCAATGTTTTTTTATCATGAGGACGACTATAGATCAGATTATGGTCCTTAAATTGAGTATCATTCAAGGTTCTATTGGGTGATGGTGGAGTCATGTGACTCAGTCACATGAATAAACAACTCTCTCCTTGGAAAACTTTGACAATATCTTTATTTAAGAGTTTTATCCATCCAAATTATGGTTAGTACACATATAAATGATTCTACAATTATAAAATGGTTGTATGATAGTGGCGGTGTACTGGATGATGTTCACTATCCTTTCATAATTCTATTTTGATATAATTAAGAATCCATTATGAATAGAAAAAACAGGTTTCCTATGAGATATAATGTAATGAGTAATATAATTTTTTATTCCCACCATTTTTGGGTTGATTTAGAGGAATTTAGTTTTTCATTTTTCTTAGCAAAGTATAAACAAGAATTGGGTGTTCATAGTTGGAACCCAAGATAACAGATCTTGGTAGTTGGTAACTAAATATAGTCTATTTTACATACCCATTTAATATGCTTCAAGAGAAGATATGAGAATAAAGGATCGAAAGTATAGGTCACACTGGGTAGATCTTTTAGTTGTAGAGAGAGTCATTGATTCTCTTATGATGGTTGAGACATCTTACTTAAGATTTTAGGATGCATTGTACAACTGATAGATATATAGTCAATAGACCATAAATTGTGGGATAAAGGTATTAGAAACTATGTCCATAGTGTTGTATTCATAGAAGAGTCTATGTTTTAGAAGTAGAAGGTGGCATATAGTTTTACATATTTCCGCCACCACCCCCAAGTTGCCTATACTAGGCTCTTGGAGTTTGTTGTCAAGGATGAAGATAATTGTAGCCAGTGGAGGCCTATAACTCTGAATCTTCCATCATGATAAGATGTATGATCTGTGTCTTTTATACCATATCTATATAATATATAGATACATGTGTGATAAAATAATTTTATTCGCTTCTCTGTTTGAGACATAAGGATTCTAGTTGAGCTAATGGCTCAACCATTATTTTTTTAGAATCTTACAGACATTGACTCATTGATCAAACACTTATGTCAATTGGGTGATATTTATTTTGTAGGAAGGGTAGTCATAAGATATCTATTTCTAGAAGTGATTATTCCTTACATCACCATCTTAGGTATGGACTGTCTATCCAAAGTTAATTCTAGATTGACTATTTCATGTAGAGGATGCAATGTATCCATGGTGATATATTGAGGTTATACTTCATGGGAGAGATGGAAGTCGAGGTAGAGCATGATTGGTACATATATAGGAGGATAAAACTAATTAATCATCATTTGGTAAGTTTCTCCCTTATTTTAGTGGATTTTATGGGATTTTATATTTTTACCATGGTTTTAGATTAAAAGAATGAATTTACTGAGGACATTCAAGGATGACCTCCCCAAAAAGAGAGAGATATAGAGAATAATACATTGTCTTACACCGAATGATGTAACTGATATCTGTGAAATAATATCATATGGATCCCATAAAGATTATTTTAGTGAGTGTGTAGTTAGAGGAATTGTAGAGGAAGATATTTATCAAACATGGTGTGTAACACTTGATAGCCCATGTTTTGTTCACCCATAAGGAGGAAAAGAGTTGAGGTTTTCCATGGGTTGCCATCAATTGAAATAGTTTACTATAAAATATAAGTTTAAAATACTTATTTTAGATATCCTATTTGTTTATTTGATAGGGGGATAATGGATATCTCAGATATACCTTAGATCAGGTTATCACCAGATTTCTGTACAAGATGGGGGTATTTCGATGATGACATTAAGAGGTTTCTATTGTCACTATGATTACTTGTTGATCCCTTTTTTCATGATGAAAACCATAGTAGTTTTAATGGTAATCATGAAACAAATAATTCATATCTCATTAGACCCTTATTGGATGATATTCATCGATGATATCCTAGTGTACTTGGATTATGAGTAGGAGAATAAAAGACACATGAGGGTGTTCCTTGATAAAACATTGAGATCACAAACTATACAAAAATCTATCTAAGTGATTTGTTTGGATTTAGGGGGACCAATTTATAGTACATTTCATCTATGTGGATAATGTAAGAGTGGACCCAATGATGGTTCAGGTATGGTTAGCTTAGGATCCACATAAGAGTAAGACAAATGTGAGGAGCTTCCTTAGTTTAGATTGCTATCACATGAGATTGAAGGAAAATTTATCCTGTACATCAGCATATTTGACTACTTTTCCCAAAAGATAGAGTCCTTTCATGTAGGAAAGAATGATCTAGTTGGTATTTCTATATTTTTTGTGGATATTGACAAGAATTTACATATTGGGATTTCTAGAGGAGGGTGATGATTACATAATGTTTTGCGATGCGAAAATTGTATTTGTTCTGATGCAGAGAATGATAGTGATTTCATATGTATCTAGATAGTTGTGGCCTTAAGAGTATTACTACATGATCCCAATATAGAGTGGGGAGTGGTAGTATCTTCCCTGAAGATACGGTGGAACTATCTTATGGGTGAGTGGTTTGTCATTTATTCTAACAACAAGAGTCTCGACAACATCTTTTATTTGATGGATCATAACATGAGATAGATAAAATTACTAGATTTTATCTAGTATTAATACATCAACAAATTCCATACTCTTGCAAATGTTAACATAGTATAATATGTTCTCCATATGATTTCTCATTCACATGTGTGGACCAAGGAATCAATGAATATAGACTCATTGTAGTTGTTTATAGTGGATTAGGATGGTCTGAAATATCTATTGTGGATGTTTTTTATCAAAATTTTGTAAAATATGTTTGGGTGGGTCATAATAGAGACACTAACTATGGGAAATTATGTTCTATGATATCCACTAAAAATTCTTCTATTGGATTTTTTTATGATTGAGAGCATAGAATCCTTTTCAATAGAAATATTACGGTGTTTGTGATGTTCCCTATAGAGGTGATGATATATTTTTATACACACCCTTTATTGTTACATCTTTGTGTCAAAAATATGTACAAGGACCTTTGGAAAAATTTCTGGTGTCCAGACATAAAGAAGGGTGAAACCAAGCTTTTATCTTGATTCCTCACTTGTTAATAATTGAAGGCCAAACACTGGGTTCAAATGAGTTCAGATCAAATCCTCAAGGTAGAATAATTGAAGTGGTATGGGATACCTAATGACCTAGTGATCAGGTTTCCTTGAATGTATAGAGAAATCCATTACTTCTGGGTAATCATAGACTGACTCTCCATGTTAGACCACATCCTTTCTATTTAAGAGAAGATCTCAGTTCATATATTGAGAAATATTTACATGAAAGATATAGTTTGGTTCCATAGAGTTCCCTAGAATATTGTTCCATAATTTCATGATCACATCATTTCATGATTATGAAGAGGATTATAAGAGGTATTAAGGACTCACTTGCATTTCAGAATGAAATATCACCCAAATATTGATCTCCAGACTAATTAGACAATTTTGATTCTAAATGACATACTGTGGGCTTGATTTTTGGACGTTGCACATAGTTTTAAAGAACGTCTAACATTGGTAGAGTTTGTTTATAAAAATAGATTGAATTAAACCATGGATATGGTGCTATTCAAGTATTTGTAGTAAGGAACATGTGAGATAAAACTTTGTTGGATTGTTCCACATGATTAGGGGCTCATGTGCCCAGATACTGTGCAAGATATGATAGGGAAGGGAAAAATAATACAGGGGAAGATGAGGTCTATAAAAATCCCACATAAGTCCCATACTGGCTAATAAAAGAGGACATTGGTGTATTAGGGGGGATACCATGTGTTTCTAAGGATCTCACCTTGATTTTGAATATATATATACTTTAAAAAGGTGGAATGTTATCTCCAAGATTAATTTTCCCTTTCTAGATACTATGTGGAGTTGGCGAGGTTGTGTATCGACTGGCCCTGTCAGAACAGTTAAGCATGGTACACAATTTATTCATTGTCTCTTCGCTAAGCAGGTATATGAACAATATTCTACATGTTATCATCTATGGTGGTAAGAAAATATAATATGAGAATACATTTACATAGCACAAATTAAAGATAGTGGATCTGAAAGAGAATATCCTCCATTGGAGAGTGATCTACTTTCCATGTGTTCGGTAGCAACATATAAATATTTAGGTGAGCACCTAAAAGTGGGAAATGTAGGTGTGATCATTGTAACCACATCATTTTGAGTGGTCATTTTTAATTTTTGGGATGAAAATACCTAAATTTTCGAAGAATGTAACATCCCAATCTTTTCTACTTAGAACATTTAAATATGTCTATAAATATTTTCAGATACCGAAGGTGAGATGAAAATAGATTCCAAGGCCCTATGATCCTGATGCATATATTATAAAATATTAAATATATTAATATTGCATGTGTATAAATTTCATGATATAGTTGAATAACTCCCACACTAGGACTCTAATGGGAATTATCAAACCTCTGTTGATTCTTGAATGTTCTTTTTACCCTAGACAGAATATGTTTTTTTTCTACCTAAACCACTTAAAAAATATTAATCCATTAAATAAATAATAAAATAAATTAAGAAATTTATTTATTTTATTGTGTTTTGATGTATAAAAATAATAAACATCTATATATACACTATAATTACAAATTCATAGGATTTTTTATAGTACCCTGAGAATTAAGAGAAATTATTAGAGGAAGGATTGGAAAATAGTGCAAACAGATCATGGATCATTATCACCAATTGAATTTTAGGGTCTTGAAATTTATGAGGTATGCAGTTTCTTTATTCTTCAATGATCAATACAACTCGATGTTGGTTGTTTTTTTTTGGTTTCCCCCTTTTTATTTCTAATTTCAAATATAAACTAAATCACCTAAAAATATGGTTTTTGGATAGATGGATGGTTACATTTTATATAATCTGATTATTTATAGGTTTTTTATTTTTTATTCTATGGGAAAAGAATCAAGTCCAACCTGAATATAACTGAGGTTCGTGCCTAATATTTCATTTGTGAATTTCTTTAATGTTTCATTTCACATTTATCACTATTAATTTCATTGGAATTTATTTTGATGAATACCCAGTATTCATTCATTGTGAGACCATTCATGGGAAAAATAGACCAATATCGCGAGTGTGGTTTATAGGTTTGTGGATGATTAGGGTGAAATAATAATGGTGAGAGATTGGAGGATGATTGATAATAGATTTGTGACTGTAGGTAGAAGCTTGTGTATTAAAAAATGATGAGGTGTATGCTATCCTAAGATTATTAGTTGTTTGAATATGTGCATGGGGGAAGATTGAGCTCTGTAGACCCAAATACATATACCATAATATGGATTTGATGCGGATCTAGAAATGATAGTGATGAATATGGATTAAGCATGAAGAAGCAATATGATTCTAGAAAATACCATATTTCACATTGTATACTCTAAAGAAAACATGACTTGGGGAGCTGTGGCTATAGTGATAGGCTTTCAATATGAAAGATAATATCGAATACCATGTGACATGTGTCACATGATTTTTTCCCCCAATTCAAGTGGCATAGAGTATACTCTGAGAGTACATGGGCACATACACATCTAGGTACATGAGCACATGTTGAGTATATAGAAAGAGCCTTGTAATCAGGCCCAACCATGTACACGAGCACAACCATTGTACTCTAACAAAACATATTGTATCTATGAAAGGGAGGGAAGAATGTTGAGTGCCAAATAGCACTCTATATTTCATATACCAAAAACCGGTAAAACATATATTGAGAGTTTTATATTCCATGGGAGAATGTGAGACCTAGGAAGACCCAGGGCTAAGGAAACACATAATGTACCCCATTTCATGACATAATATTCCTCTAAAATATATTAGTGACCTTTTTTTACTCTTTATATACCATGTTCAATAGAGTATTATTCTTTTATATATCTTTTTGGTGGTAAAATATGACATTACATCAACAACATATCATTTTTATCCCTTCTATATGTTTTGGTTTTGATAGAGTTCACGATATCCCTCTATGAGACCTAGGGAGGGATCCTTAACCATAACCATTCCTGTTGGGGGTTTTGGTATCATTGGGGCCAGCATACATAGGGAATCAATACACTATCTAGAATATTTATCTGGTAGGCTTGGTTTTATCCCTCAGTGTTCCAAGGTGTGATACCCTATCTAGATAAGTTGATATTTAATGATTCAATGCGTACATTTTAGCATGGACATAAGAAAATGATCTCTAAAATGTTTTCATTAGTGAAAACATATCTCGTTGAGTGATTTCTCCCTAAAAAGCATTAAATTTATTCCTTTAAAATAATCCTATGGCTGGTAGTGATGGTCAAGGCATTTTGATACTAATTTTATGTTATGTGTATTAATGGGTTTCTATTGATTATTGAATTTGTTTCATATTTTGATTTATATGCCTGTGTTTTAAAGAGATGACTACTCATGATGCTTAATGTTTGCTTATTTATATGTGTTCTAATAAGGATTTTTATACTCACCCCATCATGGGGTGTTCCCACACATTGCATGTCTTATGAAAATGGAAATCCTTTTTATAGATTAGAGTAGGTTTGGGAGTAGTTGAAGCATCGTATTAGTCTAGATAGAGTGAGGTTCTTATTGGGGATACATTTGATAGCAGTCTCCTCCTTCGGGTCAGGTTAGACATCATTTCTAGTTTCTGATGGGCTTGTATTAAATCCTTATTACTTTTAATACTTTGGGTTATACTCTGATGGTGTATTTTAGATTCATGGATGTGTTGGTATTAGTTATTCTTTACATTCAGCATTGTATGATATTTAGGATGCGTGTGTACATATATGTATATTAGGATAAAATCTCCCACATATGTGATATGCCTACTCAGTACAGGTCGCCAACCACTGGAAAATTAGAGAAAGGATTGGGGTTGTCACCCTTAACATATCATATGCCATGTAGGCCCCTAAGTGTCAGTTCGGTCTCTTTGATTAAATGCAGCCTTCAAATTCAAATAACCATCCCATAAAATTAAAGATACATTTTTTTATCCAAAAACCTCTCTCTGTGTTATCTTGTGATTTATGCATAAAAGTTACAACATCCATTTTTATTAGATCCATCATGGAAAGGAGAATGAAATACTTGAACTCAAGGATAATTCCAAGGTTAAAAAATAAAATGAAAATAGAGAAGTTTTAGCTAGCAAATAACATGCCAAAATAAAAAAAATATGTAGTGTATATATTGATATATCGTCCTCTAGAGAAGAAAACTCTATATAGTGGTAGCATTTATTAATGCTAAATTTCCTCCAAATACATAGGATCACATTCATATTTTTTAAAATGCTCTTATATAGTTAAGAATTAGGTCAAATCCATTTAATGAAAAAATTATTTATTTTCATTAAAATCACTAAAAATGACCAACACACATAATAAAACAATTTAATATCATTTTAAAATAATAAAAATATATTAATAAAAGAAAAAACCCAATTATAGACTCAATACATAAGTCCATTTATTTATTTTACATCCTATTAAGGATGAATTTTTTATTTTACAATTTGGAGTAAAAAATTAGTATTTCTACTGAAACAAACTCATTGTATTTTAATTTAATTGTTCATTAAAACAAGGATTCTATTGAATTAAAATTGACTTATCCTATTGAACATTACCTGAAAATTATATTTCTACAACCATGAATTTAATAGAATAAAGCCTTTATAATTCCAAACTGTGTTAGCACACTAACAGAGTTTACTAGAGGGAGGAACCTGTTAAAATGTACAATCAATAGAAATTTTTTTATTCACAATATCATTATCAAAATGAATGAGGCTTACCTAAAACATTATTTTATATGTAATCAAAGATTACAATCCATTCAAGGTAAAAATTTGAAGATACACACCATTAAATAATATATCCAGGTTTTTATTTACTCATATCTAGTAAAGACCAAACACCTCATTAACCACATCCCATGGGATAATAAAAAGAATCATATTATCACCATACTTGATGAAGATCATATAAATGTTTTCCCATAATATAAGCTTTAAAATAATATATTATAACCTAAAAATTACACCTATATATTCATCTTTTATATTCCAAGCTATCTACTAATTGAAATTATATAATATCATAAAAATAGGTCAACACTATGTTATTTTACTATCTTTAGAATCAATTTAAACATTCAACATTTTTTAAATACCAACTACAAGGGTTAAACCAAAAATATAACAGGGATATGCTATACCTTTTTAATGAAACCAATAAAATTATTTATAAGATAGTAAATATATAAATTAATTATAATGAATATAACATAATAATGATTTTAGAATAATTTAGTTATAGATATTGATGATTAATAAACAAACTCGGACTAGATAAATTGACTGTTTCATAACTTGTGTTCATACATCATGGAAGGAGTTGTGTACATAATATCTTATCACTATTGAAATTTAAGACACCAATTGTATACTAAATCCTATCATTGAGACATTTAAAAAACATATCAAATGATTTCATCCAATAGGGATTTCATCTCTTAAATATTTACTTCAGTTTTAAATTAAATTATTTTTCTCATTATTAATATCCATTAAATAACATGAGAAAAAATATTCCTTTTATATAATTGTCTCTATACACACAATAGACAACTTTATCGTTTAACGTGTCTGAATTATAATTAATTAGAAATAGGAAAACACCTCTCTTATGTATTCTCACATCACTAACACTATATAACTCCAATTGTATGACCATCCATCCATTATATCTTTTTTTAATATTTTAATTACCACCACTGTTCAATAGTCAAAATTTAATAGATACCAATATAAATACATCATTAGTAAATTTCAACATTTCAATGTAAGATACAATAAAAAAGGCCTGACATATACACTATTATTCTCCCAACCATTGTAATAAATATTGAAAAGTTTATTAGGAACCATGTGACAACATCTATTGATAACAATCTCATCCATATAAAAGTACCCTAAAAAGTTCTACCTAAACTGTAGCATAACACTGAATGGGAGTAGGGTGATTCTAAAAAAAAATAAACATAGGTCTTTTAATAACCATCACAATAATATTTATAGATAATTATGGACTATTGTAAAAACCCCAAGTCAACAAAAGGTATTCTATGAAATGGAAAATTAAATAGTACATCCAAATGTGGTGTCCCCACATTTCGGATTTTGAAATAAATTATCTATTTTTTTCATTTTCAAGAATTAAAAATGATATAAAACTATTGAAAAATTATATTTTGGAATGGTTCCACAAAAACACATGTATAAAATAATATAATGATTTTATCCTCCTTAACACTTTCCTTATAGAAATATGAGCACAAGGATCCAACATGTCATGTGTAAAAATATATGTAAATCTGTCTAGTATATACCCTATGATGTTAATCTCAAATTCACAAAAACATCTATAGTGTCTCAAATATCAATAAATTAGAAATTTTAATATTTAAATAAACTCAAATAATGAAATTTAGTAATATTGAGAACATCTGATAATTTATCAGTAATCTAACATACAATTGACACCACATCCTTGAAAGACCACTAACTGGGTTTGGTCACGTATTTCCAAATTTCTCATCTTGTGATATGATATAACATGTCATAAATAATCTCTATCACATATTATTATCGCATCCATGGATATAAAATGAACTATAATAATTTGTTATGTATCTACCCACTATCTTCAAAACTACATGTCGATCTTTAGCTAACAGAAAATGATGTTGATGCTGATAAATCCTCCCCTAGTCTAGTTTATAAAGACTATCTCAAAATTTAATAAAATAAATAATGATTTTAAAGGAAAATATTATCTATAATTAATTAATGATTTATTCCCATCATTTAGTATTTTAACTCCTCTCTTATGTCCCATGTTATATGTGATCGGTAAGATTCATTCATATCAATACATAAAATACCCAAAACATCCTAAATTTATGTTCTGTTCGGGTTTTATGAGAAAATAACATACATAATACAACATTTTACATGATTTCTCCTTAAATATGATAATTAAAAATGCCATATAACCTATCATATTAGTGTCTATGGATATTATATAAAAAACCATCATATTTTAAAATATTATACACATAATATTATAACACAACATACATTTAGACACATAATAGAAATTACTCATCATTATAATCTGGTGAATATAATCAAAACAAAGGGTGAAATCTAATGCTCAATAATGGTAAAACAAAATAGATATGAATTGAAGATCATAAGTTAAAAAATGATTATCATGTGGTTATGTCACCATAACATATACAAATTTTAATTACATAAAATAATTACACAAAAAGGCATAGGGAATAAATCATGAGTCATGGAATACTGATTTTGGTATAACATCATAAATGAGATGCATGAATGTGGAAATACGTTTCAGTAGTCATTATCCATGAAAATATACAATTGGAAGGGAATTTGTAATAAAAAAATTATCCCTTATTTCAATGCACTCCATAAATTCCACCATAAAATATTGGAATGTGTCCCCTAATGAATTGGGTTTACTATAAAATTATTTACAATCTGTATCATGAGATATAAGTATACCGAATTCAATGGAGGGATAGAACAAACATATCCATCACTTATTGGATAGATTCCCTTAGGGTTTTGGAATTAAACAACATTCTGTGTATTTTCATGAGATATAAAATTTACTAAATGAATTGGATTGCTATCAATGACCCACAAATCACATAGTTGTATACCTTACATATGTGTTTCACGTGAACATGAAAATTCTTACAATTCTATTATAGATCAATTAACTTATAGAAAGAAGTAGGCTCCATCAAAACTACCATAATACATTATCATAATACATGTAGTAGAAAAATATTTTTCCTATAATTATATAATATCCTCATCAAAGAATAAGAAATATTAAAGGAATATTAAGTAGATGAAATATAAATTTATAACATAATTAAAAAATGTATTTTAAAAATCTCATGGAAGTTTCATTACATTTTATAACCAAAAATTATTTATAAAGGAGTGGGAATTTAATTTAATTTTTAAATAAATGGAAAACTAGGGATGAATATTTATAAATATATATATATATAGTACAAGGGAAATTTTCTTATTGGGAAATAATTATAAATTAATACCCTCTTTACAATTTTTGTTATGAAAGTTAAATAAATAGATTATGACTAAAATTAAAAATGTTTTAAAAATATCCCATTTCATCTCATTTATTGAAATTAATATTTATTATAAAATAAAATAGAAAAATCATATATTTATACATAAGAATACAAATGAAACAATATATTAATATTGACATAGAGGAGAGATATACCCAACTAAAATGAAGAGACGTGTTCAATCCAATTTGTGAGCATTATTTTGGTTGAATTGATACCCAAAAGGAGATGAAATGATAATATTACAAGTAATAAAAAATAAAAAATAATATAAGGGTTAAAAAAATTAGGGGTCTTACTGAGAATGAATAATCATTTTCTCCCATTGAAATTTTGTCATAAATAGTCCTAATCTAAAACTGAGATAGCTAAAAACAATATAAATTTGTTAAAATTTTAATCCCAATCCATTTATAGAATTTCATAATGATGTAATTTCTGGATAATTTATATGCAAAAATAAATGGGTTATCATATACATCACAGAAACAATATCTTTCGTGAATGTGGATATGAACTCAATGAATAGAAAATTGAGATGAGAAAACACTTAACTTTAATCTCAACATCCAAAAAAGATTTTAAACCTCTTGTATAATAATAAAAAATTTCTAAGAACATTTTAAATTAACATGTTAATATATATTAACTTTTATATAAAAAAAATTATTTATTCATATAGATATATAATTTGTTAATTTTTACTTTCATCATCATATGTTTTTAATTTTTATTGTTTAATACATGTTTGAAAATTGAGATTCTAATCCTCAGTCTTTGAAACAATGTTCCCCATTAATATAGAAATTAAGATAGTGGAATAATTGTTAGATGATTTATGTAGTTCTATATTATCTTAATTGCAGGAATGTGTGTAGTTCAAGAGAATGGAATATAGGATGATCGTTTTTAAGTTAATTTATTGATAAAACAGATTACTTCATACCGATCTTTCATTTTTGGGTCACCATTATTGAAACACATTCAAAAAATTAATTTATATATTATATCATACATGACCATCATTATAGTAATGATAGTCCTCTATGTTGTAAATAATGAATATTATATAACATCATTCATGTAGGTGGTCGATCTAACACAAATAGGAACATGTTATACTAATTAATTAGTAAGAGTATAAAAATATGTAACACTAAAAAAATTTCCTCATAAAAATAATTATGGTTAAATAACAAAAAATACATTAGAAAATAGTTCATTAAAATAATATCCCTTTTTAACGTTAAGGGATTTTAAATATATCCCATTATTATTAATTTTCAATATTCCTTCCAAAAAATATTATAAATAAATAATAATAAATTATTTATTTTTATTTTATAAATAAATATATTAATTCATACATAATAATAATAATAATCACTACAAATTAAAATTAGAAAGAAAATATTTAAATTTACATTTACATTTTCTTGTTTCATTATTTATAAATTATGAATTATATTATTTTCTAACATTTTTAATTTCAATTATACAAATTTAGTATACCAATTTTATACAAGTGTACACAATGGCCACATATCTAATGACTATATATTGAATGAAAATATTTTTGATGACTATATATCCAATAACCATATATATAAAATTAGAATTCCATTCCTTTTTTAGCATTACATATATTAATAAAATCATACATCATATTTATTTACATATCTCTCAACATGTATACTATTTATATAATGTCCATCTTTGTTTCAATGGTTATAGTCTAGTTTGTGACCTTTATTTAAACTAATAAAGATAAATATTTTTTATTGAATTTTTGTATGCTTGTGGTTTTATTTATCTCATGGTTTTTATAATGTTTATTTATTTGTATTTTTAGAATTATTGTATTGTAATAATTTATTTCAATAGAATGTATCATGGTTATTTTCATATTGTGTTGAGTTTGAATCAACCTTTTCAGCATAATATTAAATAAATGTAAAAATACACTCTAAAATCATTGTAGGATTCCTACATGTAAAATTCTTTATATAGTTTATCCTTTATCATAGACATTATAAAAATTACAAAATGATATTATTTATATAACATTATATTCAAATATGTGAGAATATTATATATATATAAAGACTACCACAAATTGGTTGAGGTATTCTCTAAAGGCTTTGTTCATCTACTCCATAAATATAGGGGGAACATTTTTTTCTGAATGTAATCTATATAAATTCATTGTGTTAATATATTTTATGAAAGGTAATCTTAAGTATATCATCCATTTTCATCCAAAATTAATGATATCTCGATCCAAGATCATTTATTGAGTAGTATTAAGATTAAATATATTGATCAAACAATTCATTAATATTGGGAGGATCATGATTTCTCGTGGTTGTGATTCTATTATGTTCCCCAAAATAAATAAAATTTCACATTGATCAACACTTATTTTTGATAAAAATATATAGTTCTCTACATGGTAATGAACATGGAAGTATAAAACAATTTTTTAAATTCTATATAAGTGTCTTCATTAATTAATTAAATTAAATGGGTTTCACTTTGTAGGGAGTCATTGCTATGGCATAAAATCTGGTATGATATCATCTAAAAACTCAACCTCAGGTTTAAAGGGAAGAGCATCGATTTTTTTAGAAAATACATCTAAATATTCCAAACATTATTACAAACATTGAACCTTGATATCCCCACCATTCATCTGAGCTATGTGACCCTCAATATTTAGTATCAATACCCACATTACAACAATTTCATCCAAGGGTAGTCCATCAACTTAATTGAATTGATATTAGATTATGGGGTGATTTGGGATATGAAATGTGATTTCCCAATAATAATAATTGATATGAAAATTTTATAGGTAGTGCCAATCCATGCCCAATATCACATCAAATAATATTAAAAGGTAGAATAAATATATTTTCATGAAGCATATTTCCAAAAATAAAATGGATCAGATAAGAGTTATATATATTGAATACAATTTTAAAAAAACTAGGTGTTTTCATTGATAATTCAAAATATGGTGTTTAAGATAGTGGGTAAGATTTATTATCAAAATTTTCTAATATAAATAGTTTTATAAACTTGAATAAAAAGGCATTTTCAATTATTTAGTGGATTATGTGTGTACATTTTACAACTATGTTTTCATAATCCAAATCAATAATTTTTATTTCATAGGATTTTCATTTTTCCCCTGGTTTAGAAGTTATTGATTAGTTTATTTTCATCATTAACCCTTGGGGTTTTTCATTTTTTGTAATAATATCTATATGTATTACAATTAATTATTGGAATGTGAGGTGTTTATTATGATGAATTTTCTTTTCATTTGGTTTATTCATTATTATCTTTATATCTCTTTAGAACTAATATAAGTGATGGGATTAAATTCTAGACATGGGGAAATTACTTTCAACTTTTAGGTAATTAACTCTATATTATATCCCAAATGTTCTACATTTTCAAATGATTATATTTTCCCTTTGTGATTTTAATTATTTAATATTCAACAACACAATATTGCTATTTTCACGACCTATCCCCCGGGGCTTACACCATGACTACCCCAAGCCAGCCTTCCATAGACCCGGGGTTAGCATGTAGCACCAAAAGGAATAATCACTTAAACTGGGAAAGAGTTGCCTTTATAACCTATAAACACACGTAACTAAGGACACAGGAAGATACAAACACAAGTAAACGGAATAGTAAATAGAGTGAGTATGTTATGTAAAATGGTCCAGAATATAAGCCCAATTGTAAAGTACAAGAAACTGAAAGTACTAGTAAACTGGAGAAAAAAGAAAAATGTATTCTAGGACATCCTCTGAGGATCCTACCTGAAGGGTAGGTACATATCGCCTCCTCAGCACCCCACACCCATCCATCTCCTCTGTGTACTGACTCATCGTAAGGTCCTCCTCCAGGCACTGTCCAATCCTGTTACCCACAATGTCTGTCAATGTTGTATGTCGTCTGCACAAAACACAACAAGGTGCGGGCATAGCCCATGCATATACCTATGTTATCAAGTATACCCATCTCAATCACAGGGTCCAACCCAAAAGCTTAAAGCTCATCTATTCCACAAAATAAGGAAAACCACAAAGGCAAGTTCCACACAGGTACGCCACACAGAAGAATACCACCAAGGTATTACCACAAATGAAATTACAACACAGGTACAAACTCTAATCTCGCCAGTTATTCCTTAAGTATAGTAGTAGAGATGATTAAATGTAACTACTGAATCATCTTGATCTATATAGAAGCTGACCCACATAGGATCTCTAGGAGCTAACCCACAAATGAACTCTTGGTTTTGAACCACACAGGATCGAAAGGAGCTGACCCACACATGAACGCTAGGTGCTGACCCACACAGGATCGCAAGGAGATGACCCACACAAGATCGCAAGGATCTGACCCACACATGATCTCTAGGTGCTGACCCACAAGGTATCTCAAAGATATGACCCACATAAGATCATGAGGAGATGACCCACACAAGATCTCTAGGAGATGACCCACACAGGATCCCTAGGATCTGACCCAAACAAGATCGCTAAGAGCTTACCCACAAAGGATCACTCTTCATTCTTCTCGTCACAGCCGGCTACTGGGTTCCCGCACTAAGCGGGCTCATCTCTGGGAGGATCATCTCTTCAAGTCATGGGTCAATACTCCAACTGCTATGAAGTCCAATGAAAAGTTATCTCAAAGGTCTGTCGCGTTATGGCGGTCTCAACAAAACCAACGACCCATCAATCGGACGCCCGATCTGTTATTTGTAAGTATTTTATTCCCAGGGGCCCAGTTGGATTCATGCTCGATCTAACCTGACCGTACCTCAACATTACCCAAAACCCCAGTGGGGTATACTCAAAGGGTCCATCTTGCTCCAAGATATCCAGCACTGCTAACAGTTTTTCAAACGGATGTCCAGTTCCAAATTTATGGCCCAAGTAAAGTATAGGTTCATATCAGGTCTGGGTTCGGTTCGACCCGGTCAAACCGACCTGACCTGACCTATCCTGGGTCGATCCAGCACGTGGTTCGACATGGCCCACTAGGCATCCCGGCAGGCCATGAGGGCCCCAGAGGGCACAAAGGTCACGGGTGACGAGGGGAAGAGGAGGCCGCAAGGGTGCCGCGAGGGCGCGAGGTGGCTCTTCCCAGCCCGGGGCTACTCGGTCAGGAGGGAGGAGGGAGAAGTGGGGCCCAGAGAGACTGTAGGCGGCCCCGCAGGGCCGTGGATGACGGAGCCATGGGGCAGTGGCACCTTCGTCAAGCAGTGGCTTGGCCGCGAGGTTCAGCCACAGACAGCATCTCAACCACAGATGATGGCTACTTGGCCGCAGGGAGGCAGCCTGACCACAAACGGCGTGGAGGCCGCAGGCGGTGAGACTGCATGGCGGCACTGTTGTTCCATCGCCTTCGTTGTGGCTGGAGGGGGTGTCAGCTGCCGTTCCCGGGCCACACCGTTGTTTGTTATCGTTCCTCCATCATGATCAACAATTTATCAAAAGGTTTGCGGAGAGGATGGGACATGTTTTTCTTGCCCGCACTCTTCACGTTAGAGTGGCAGAAAGCCGCTATAATTCCTTCTTGAAATACAAAGAATTATTAAGGAAGTAAAGAGGGAAGAATTTCAATCAAACACCCTACAATCATCATCAATCACTAATTCAAACCCCGCAAAAGAATTATAAGGGGAGAACATGGGGAGTGATAATCATATAGATGTAAACCCCTTCCTTTTATTGTTTTTTAACGTTGGCATGAGAAGGATGTTGGAGAAGGTGAAGATATTTCCTACGACCATCGCTTCTGAAACCACGCATCGATGTTGGGCTCACACGTCATCCTCTTCCTTGATTTCTGAAGAACATTCTTTGATGGAATTAATTATTGGAGAAGTGCAAGCCTCCAAGATTTATCCCCTTTTTCAATACTTTCCACAAAAATGAAAAATATCCAGCTGTTGTGTATCCCCAATTTTAATTTTTGGCAAAATTTCAAATTGTGTTAATTAATTACATAGTATGGAATAAAAAATTAAAGGGGGTGGAACCTTTTATGTGGGGGGAGTTTAAGAGTCTTCTTCACACTTATGAGGGAGTTTAAGGGGTTCAAGGGGTTTTAAACCTCTAGTGGTCCCCACTACCATAGCTTCTCATCAAAGGCTAGGCTCGGTGGTCCGCACCTCCATAACCTCTCATGGGAGGTTTTTGTTAAGGTGGTCCCCACCTGTGAAATATCCACAAGGGTGGTTTCAAAATAATATAAAAATAAAATGTTACACCATTTTATTTTATTTTATTCCTTTACGAAAATCCTAAATTCTATCTTTCAATCTCGACCCACTGTAGTCAAGGTGAAGGTATCCTTAAGTGAATACCGGTGCTGTGAGTTCAATGGTGCCTTCAGATATCAATTTCGAGCACCGGTTCAAAAGTTACAAAAACCTGCTAGCACATTTACTAAACGTACCCAAAAAAAAGTTCTAAAATTCAATCCAGGCACACCAGGCCTCGAAATCACATGTCGTCAATTTTCAAGGACTCATAAAATTCCCATTTAATTAAAAAAATTACACGGAATTTTCAGGTCATTACATTCTTCCCACCTCAAGGCTATATGTCCACATAAGCCATAACTCAAAACTAGGATAACAAGTGGGGGTACTAAGCACGAATCTGAGCCTCCCACTCCAATGTGCTCTCCTGGAGGTTCCCATGCTGGCAGCGAACGCATACCAGAGGTATCGACCGTCCATGAAGGACCCACTCTTATCGATCCTCAATCTCTATTGGATCCTCCATAAAAGTATCCCCATCATTGACATTTAGATCACCATGGATGATGATGTGGGAAGGGTCGTGCACGTATCTCCTCTACTGGGAAACGTGGAAGACGTCATACACCTGGTGCAACTAAGGTGGAAGAGCTAAGAGGTAAGACACCTCACCAACTCTGCTGAGGACCTAAAAATGTCTGATGAACCTCGGAGATAACATACCACCTCGGACAAATCTCTGTAAACATCTTCGAGGTGAGACACATAGAATGACGGGGTCACCATCCTCGAACTCTAGAGGTTTCTGTCTCCTATTGGCATACGACTTCTTCCTGCTCTGTGAAGTCTTCATCCACTCCTAGATGATCTACACATTCTATGTAGTAGCCCGTACCATCTCTGGTCCCACGAGTGCTGACACCCCTGGGTCAGTCCAGCACAAAGGTTATCTATAAGGTCGCACATACAAGGCCTCGAAAGGTGTCATCCCAATGGTGGAG
Organism: Viscum album; assembly: GCA_963277665.1. Classification (NCBI taxonomy): domain Eukaryota; kingdom Viridiplantae; phylum Streptophyta; class Magnoliopsida; order Santalales; family Viscaceae; genus Viscum; species Viscum album. The sequence continues at coordinate 359,127,703 of OY728156.1, read as the reverse complement.
TGATAAATATTTTTGTATGAAAACTCCACCAATGGAAATTGATCCTCCTATCTTTGTAAAAAATCCAGAATAGAAGAACTTAACATGTCCACGAGGGTCTGTATGGTCCACTCAGTCTGACCATCCGTATGAGGATAGAAGGTTGTGCTCAAATGAAGCTGTGTCCTTAAAGCCTCATAAAACCCCTTACAGATCTATGAAGTAAAACGTGCATCATGATCGGAGACAATTTTCATGGGTACTCCATGTATCCACACAATCTTCTGCACATAGAGGCGTCCCATGCTCTCTACTGAACATATGTGTCTAATCGGTAGGAAGTGGGCCGACATGGTGAGTCGGTCGATGATCACCCAGATCAAGTCATGACCTATGGATATGTGTGGAACTCCTGTCATTATGTCTAAAGATATCCAATTCCACATCCACTCTGGGACCTCTAAAGGTTGAACCAAGCCTCATGGTTCCTAATTATCCACCTTCACTTGCTGACAAGTAAGTCATCGAGAGAAAAACTCTACTACTGATTTCTTCATTCCCAGCCTCTGGTGCTGTTGTAAGTGATCCTGGTACATCTTTCCACTCTTAGATGTACCAATAGAGGGTATGTGTGGAACTCCCTCAACATTTCATCTATAAGTGACACTGGTACCATGGTACATCCTCGGAAGAAGATGACATGATCTGAACTTTTAAAAAATATACCAGGTGCCTGTATTTTAGATATCTGAGCATGTTGTATCTCGTAGTCAATGTCCCCATGCTGTGCCTCCTTGACTTTCTGAAGAAGTTGGCAAGTTACTATAAGAGACTGAAGAAAAACTGCTTCTTCTCTATCCACAATGGATATCTGCAAAGTGGCCAATTTCTCTGTCACCTCGCCTTGTATCTGAATACCAAACCTCCTACTGAGTGCACCTACTACAACATCCCCCTTCCCATGAGTATAAACTATATCGAAGTCATAGTCCTGGAGGAACTCAAGCCAACATCGATGTCTCTGGTTCAGGTTTTTCTTAGAGAATATATACCTGAGACTCTTGTGATCATAGTACACTATAAAACGTTCTCCCATCAGATAGTGTCGCCACATCTTCTAGGTGAAGACCACTGCTTCTAACTATAAGTCATGGGTAGTGTAGTTCTACTCGTGTTTCCTCAGCTATCAAGAACCATATTTGATTATTGGTCACTCTTGTATCAGGACACATCTGAGTCTGGTCCCTGATGTGCCACAATAGACTACGTACCCTATGCCCTCATTCGGTAGCCTCAAGATGGTTTCACTAGTCAGCTGCTGCCTCATCTTCTGAAAACTATGATGGCATCTCTCTGACCACATGAAGGGTTTCCCCTTCTTTGTCAATGATGATAGAGGTGCTGCAACTCTAAAGAAATATAGCACAAACCTCCGGTAGTATCCATCCAATACCAAGAAACTTTGTACCACCGTCACACTCCAAGGTGGATCCCAAGTAAGTAAATCCTCATTATTCACTAGATCCAATGTAACTCTGTCCTCTGATATGACATGTCCCAGAATGTGAACCTCTCGGATCTAGAACTGGAACTTTGAGAGCTTACCATAAAGAGGATGCTCTCTGAGTTTGTCCAGTACATCCTACAAATGATAGTCATGCTCATCCTCAGTAGTCGAGTAGATCAAAATGTTGTCAATGAAGACTACTATAAAGAGATCAAGTTAAGGCCGAAAGACCCCTTTTATGAGTCCCATGAACCCTGATGGCACATTGGTCACACCAAATGGCATAACCAAGAACTCGTAGTGGCTGTAAAGACATCTAAAAGTCATCTTATGCACATCCTCATCTCGTACTCTGAGCTGGTGATAGAATGATCTAATGTCTATCTTTGAGAACCACCATGCACCCTTCAGCTGACAAAATAAGTCAACAATCCTTGGGATTGGTTACTTGTTCGTCACAGTCACCAAGTTTAGGCACCGGTAGTCGACACAAAGTCTGAAGCTCTCATCTTCCTTCTTGGTGAACAAAATCGTGGCTGCCCAAGGAGAAACACTGGGCCGAATGAATCTCTTCCCATGTAAGTCCTCTAGTTGTACCCACAACTCACAAAGCTCTATGAGAGACATCTGATACGCTGGTGTAGATATCAGTGTTTTCATGGGGTACAAGTCAATGAAAAAGGCCACCTCTCTGTGAGGAGGTAGACCCGGAACATCATCATGGAATATATCCGCGTACTGGTCCACCACTACAGGATAACTCGGACTCTCTACATCAATTGTCCCAAGGGAATGGCTAGGAAACTGATGAGTGATCGGCTGCACTCTCCTCGGGGTATGTCCATCATGTGGTCCAAACGCTCCATTCTCACCAGTGAAGGTAAACTTGGTCCCACCCATGTGGACACACCTCACTTTGCACCTAATAGTGTCAGTATAAGCATGGACCTTGGATAACCATTCCATACCCAGGATGATGTCGTAAGGACTCGACACCGCTAATAAGAGATCCCAGCCAAATCTCTCACCGCCTAGAGTAAGATTGCACTGCCATAACTAGTGTGTAATCTTTGAATCTTCTCCCATTGGAGTCAATATCCATAAGGATCGAGCCAATGGATCCATCGAAATCTATGAGCTTCGAATGAAGGTAGTGAAAAAAAAGATTGACTGGAACATGTGTCTTGAAGTACTACAGCTAAGGTGGATTAAACAAATATCATACCTCATATCATCTTCAGAGCACCATGATAGTAGGCCACAGCTGCGTGGAGCTGAGCTCTCCCCTATCCACCTACTCCATGTGGTCAGGTTTGACCTTCTGGTGGTGGTGGCGGTAACATATTGAATCTTCGGCCACAACTAGCTACACGAACAGCTCCTCTACTATGTCTGCCTCCTCCATGCGGACCTCCTTGGTCTAACCTCTATCTCTACCTGTGTGGACCTTCGACCGTCTACTGATCATCCGTACGGATGTTCGAATAGTCACAAGCCATGTGACCCTGCCCGCCGCATGCGTATCACTACACACTCTTGGCATAACTGTCTCTGCCTCGGGTGCCTCGCACAACCGACCTAGAATCTAGTGGTCCTCCACCTGTAGGTCTGGTCCTTTTAGACCTCTGCATCATTTTTCTGCTACCAGCTAAAGAATACTCCACTACATGATGACTGGTGGTGGGTCTCACTACTGGTTATTTCTTAGCAAGGAAATTTTCCACTAAGAGGGCTCGCTCTAACACTCCCACCTGCGTCGGGATGCTGAGTGAGATAATTGAAGCCCTAATCTCTCACCTGAGCCCCTCCTCAAAGGTATGGCCCCTGAAGAATGGGTCTCGCACCATATTAGTGGTGTAACGTGATAGGTCAGTGAACCTCACTGAGTTTTGATCCACAACCATGCTTACCTACTACTGATGATGTAGCTCTTAAATGTGCACTATGGAAAGAGTCACTGAAACAAATTCTTCCCGAAGTAGGCTCTCGAATTTTGCCCAGAGAAGTGACCTCTCATCATAAACATGGAGCATCAAGCTCTACCATCTGCTTGATGTTTCCTATAGAAGGTTGGAGTCAAGGATCACCATGAGATCGACTGGTGTCCCTACCAGTCTGAAGACTATCACTACAGCCTCCAACCAATCCTCAGCTACTTGTGGGTCCATCTCTACCCTAAGCCTGGGAGGCCTCTCGCACTGGAACTCATGCGACGGGCTCAGGCGGCGTGCACCGTCTGCTTTTGGGGCCGTTGGCATCCATGTCCCAATGGGTAATGGTACCGCTGGTACATCCACTGGTGCCTCTACTGAAATATGGCCCTGTACCGAGGCCTTGTCTCTTGGTGGGCAATCAGTGCATACTACTCTAAGAACCCTAGCTGTTTTTCTACGTGGAGGCATTCATAAAAGAAACAGGTGTGACACAGTCAATAATTTATACATCGTGAGCTGAGTGAAAGTGTTCTCAAAGAAGACTCTTGAAAACACACATGAAATCAGTGTTTTCATGCACTAAGTCAGAAATCAAAAGCAAGGGTCCTCGTGTATGGATACGTCGGCCACCACTCTAACACTGGATTCCCTAAATAGATAACCACACTCATAACACTGAACAATAATGACATTAAATGAAAGATCAGAGTCCTATGTTTTACGGTAGAACCAACTCTTATTATACCAATTTGTCATGACCCATCCCCCATGGCCCATGCTGTGTCTACCCCAAGCCCACCTTCTATAGACCAGAGGCGGGTGACTAGCATCGAAAGGCGCAATCCCTAAAACTAGGAATACATTGCCTTTATAACCTGTAAACACACGCAACCAAGCACAGAACAAGATACGAACACAAGTAAACTAAATAGTAATCATAGTGAGTACGGTAAGTAAAATGGGCCATAATACAGGCCCAATTAAAATGTACACGAAACTAAAAGTACAAGTAATATGGATAAAAAAAGGAAGAAAACTGTTGGGACATCCTCCATGGATCCTACCTGAAGGGTAGGTACAGATCGCCTTCTCAGCACTCTACACCCTTCCAACTCCTCCGTGTACTGAATCTTCGTAAGGTCCTCCTCCGGACACTATCCAATCCTGGTACCCTTAGTCTAGATCAACATTATTCATCATCTGCACCAAATAGAACAAGGTGCAGGCATAACCCGTGTAGGGGTGAGTATAAAGATACTCATTAGGGACCCAAAAAACATCAATGTCTCACAAATCCACAAAGGATAAACCTCAAAGCATGAAGTTAACTTTCAATCCTACTTAGGTATATTCCCATACATATACCTATGTTATCATTTATACCCATTTCAATCACATAGTCAATCCAAAAAGCCCAAAGATCAATTATTCCACAAAAGAAGGAAAACCACAAAGGCAAGTACCACACATGTATTCCACATAGAAGAATACCACCAAGGTATTTCCACAAATGAAGGTACCACAGAGGTACGAAATCAGCTCACACCAGGTATAACTGAAGTACAGTAGTAGAGATTATTTGATGTATCTACTGAATAATCATACTCTATAAAGAAGTTGACCCACATAGGATCACTAGGATCTGACCCACACATGATTTCTAGGTGCTAACGCACATGCGATCATAAGGAGATTACCCACACATTATCTGTAGGAGCTGACCCACACAGGATCGCTAGGTGCTGACACACACAGGATCACAAGGTGCTGACACACACAGGATCGCGAGGAGTTGACCCACACAGGATCCCAAGGAGCTGACCCATAGGTGCTAACCCACACAGGATCTCAAGGAGCTGATCCACATAGGATCTCTAGGAGCTTACCCACACAGGATCACTAGAAGGTGACCCACACAGGATCGCTAACAGCTGACCCGCATAGGATTGCTCTTCATTCTTCTTGTCACATCTAGCTACTGGGTTCCTGCACTAAGCCTGCTCATCTCCGGGAGGATCTTATCCACAAGTCACGGTTCGATACTCCAACTTCTATGAAGTCCCACAAAAAAGTATCTCAAAGGTCCACCATGTCATAGGGGTCTCGACGTAACTGATGGTGTGTCAATCGGACGCCCAGTATGTGAGTTATTAGATTTTTAGTCCCAGGGGCCCGGTTGGATTTGTGGTCGATCTAGCCCGACTGTACCTCAACATTACCCAAAACTCCAGTGAGGTATAATCAAAGGGACCGTCTCACTCCACGATTTCTAGAACTACTAACGGTTCATCCAATAGTTGTCTGGTGCCAATGTTATAGCCCATGTAACTTATAGGTTCGTATCAGGTCCGGGTCTGGTACGACCCGGTCGGACCGACCTAACCCGAACTAGCTTGAGCTGACCTAGTTCAGGTCGAACTGGCCCACTGTGTGGCCCAGTAGGCCCCAAGGGTCGTGAGTGGCTGCGGAGGCCATAGGTGTCGCATGGCGGTGGAGGCCGAGGGTTGGCTCAGCCACAGACGGCGGCTCAGCCGCGGGGGTGCCGCGAGGGCGCGAGGATTCTCAGCACGGACTGGGGTGTCTTGGCCCGGAGGGTAGAGGTTTTGGGGCTTCTTGGCAAGGGGTGTGCGGCGAGGGCATGGGGCAGCTCATCCCGCCCTAGGGAGGCTTGGCCAGGGTAACTCGGTCGGGTGGGCGGAGGCAGCAGGGTGGCCCGGTGAGGCCACAGGTGGCTCGGTGGGGCTTTGGAAGGCGGAACCACAGGGTGGCGACTCGGTCGTGGTGCAGTTCGCTTGTGGATGGCATCCCGACCGCGAGGCGGCGGATCAGCCGTGGGGTTTGGCACTAGATTGTGACTTGGTCACAGAGGGTGGCGGCTCGGTAACGGGGCGGCGGCTCGGCAAAGATGTTCAGAAGATGGTGGTGGCTCAGCCACTGGGCGGCGGCCCGACTTCAGACGATGCAGAGGTCGTGGGCGGTGGTGCCGCTGGGCAACACTGTTGCGCTGTCACCTAAGTCACGGCCAAGGGCAGTGCCGACTTCCGTTCTCGTTCCCCACCGTGGTTCGTAGTCGTTCCTCCATCGCAATCAATAATTAATCACAATGTTTTTGGAGAAGACGGACTAGGTTTGTTAGGACCGCACTCTCCATGTTAGAGCGGTAGAAAATGTATATAATTCCTTCTTGAATTACAACGAATTATCAAGAAAGGAAAGAGAGAAGAATTTCAGACAACCACCCTACAGCCCTCGTCAATCTCTAATCCCAATCCCGCAAATGAATTAGAAGGGGAGAACATGGGATGGGATAATCATATAGCAGTAAAACCCTACCTTGGATTGTTTGTTGACATTAGCCCGAGAAGTAAGTAGAAGAAGGCGAAGAGAGTGCCTATGATCATCACATCTAAAACCACGTTTTGATGTTGATATCGCTTGTCGTCCTCTTCCTTGATTTCCAAAGAATTTTCTTCGATGGCGTTCTTCTTTGGAGAAGTGTAAGCCTCCTAGATCTCTCCCCTTTGTTAATACTTTCCCCCAAAATGAAAAATAGACAACTTTTGTGTTTCCCCAATTTTAATTATTGGCACAATTTCAAATTGGGTTAATCAATTACATAGGTCGGCACAATAAATTAAAGGGTGTGGCAACATTTATGTGGGGGATGTTTATGAGGTTCCCCACACTTATGAGGGAGTTCAAGGGGTTCAAGGGGTTTTAAACCTTGGGTGGTCCATACCACCATAAACTCTCATGGGAGGTTTGTCTCGGTGGTCCCCAACTCCATAACCTCTCATGAGAGTTTTTATTTCATGTTGTCCCCACCTGTGAAATATCCACATGTGTGGTTTCAAAATAATATAAAATAAAATGTTACACCATTTTATATTATATTTTTCCTTCATAGAAAACCCAAATTCTATCTTTCACTCTCGACCCACTACGGTCAAGGTGAAGGTCTCCTTAAGTGAATACTGGTGCAACGAGTTCAATGGTGTCCTCAGATTTCAATTCCAAGCACTGGTTCAAAAGATACAAAAACCCGCTAGCACGTTTACTGAACATACATGGAATATAGTTCATAAATTCATTCTGGGCACACCGGGCCTTGGAATCACGCGCTGTCAATTTTCATGTACTCTTAAAATTCCCATTTAATTAAAAAAAATTACACAGAATTTCCAGGTCGTTACAGCTATATTATGATTAAAAAATTAATGATATTAATGACATTCTATAACTTTTTTTACACCATTAATTATAATCAAAAAATAGCTTTATCCCTATGAAATCACATATAACTATGACTTTTGAGAGACATTGTTTAAAGAAATTAGAGAAATTATAAATTTTTTTTTGTTCAATGATTAAACTAAAATAATTCATTTCAATTATTATGATGATTTCATATTAGGTACCTACCGATTCATCATATTTTTGTTTTTTGTTATTGAAATTCTCTCTTTATAACAGTGTCAAGAGTTTGGATAAAATACTTATTTAAAAATATATTCGCAATCTCGTTTCCCTCAATAAAGATGATATCTTTCAATTTCATAATATTCTTAATATGGGGAAACCTTTGACCATCTATAAAATGGATATAATAAAAAGATAAGGACATCATTTTATTATTTTAGTATCAGAGAATAGAAATTATTTTTCTTGTTATGTTGACCTATTTAATGGATATTAGTGGATCATAAGACCCACTAAAGGAGGGTGTTTGTTTGGGTATGAAGGAAAAAATAACGAGTTGTTCTCCACATAGCTCATTTTGGAGTTCAACATGATTCATTTATTATTCAGGGATTGAGGGAGTTGGGTAATAATAACAACTATAATTTTACTCCAAATACCATCTAATTTTTTTATCATTTGTAAATTCATTGTATTATACATCACCCTCACTATTAATTCAATACCTCATGGTTCCTTACATTGATTAAAAACATAATAGTTTAGTGTATGTATTAATAATTAGTTAATTAATTCATATTTTGAGGTAAATAGTTACTAATTTTTTCAAAATTAGGAAACCTTCATTTAAACCTATAATTTTAGGTTCCTCGTACACTAAATTTTGTTTAATATTGGTTCTTTCCAATTTAATACTCTAATGATTAATAATGAAATCCGAAAAAAAAATATTAACTACGTTCTCATACCAACTGAGGTTACCTGAGAATAAAAGAACTTTATTAAATCAATTTACATTAACATTAATTACATATAATAAAAAACATATCCCATAACTTATAGGTTTGCAATTATGAAGGATTATATAAATAACAATCTTATTTTACCATTTTCTCAATATTTCCACAAATAATCATCTCACATGAAACCCTTTACGATGAATCATACATAATTTTTTACTTTGTAACTGATGAAATGGAATCATAATGAAGGGATATATAATATTCTCAATTACATTATTCTAAATATATGTAATTTTTCAAGAAATATGGTTCTAGGTTAGACACAAAGTGATAGACCACTGGTTGACGTGTACCTATATGCTAAAACTTATTTTAGTTGGAGGAGAATACACAGCTATATTCTTCCATACATATAGAAATATGATGTGTATAAGAATGTATATAAGCCATCCCCTTCACCTGCAATATGGTTTAGAATGTATGGACTCTTTAACCATTGAATTTTCTATTAGTTCCTATCCTAGATATAGGATTCATAAACCATGGATATATAAGTCATGAATTTTAACTCCAATATTATCCATCCTTATTGGGATCCATAATCCATCAAGCTGATGATGAATGGATTTAAATATTTTTCGAAATCCTTGACCTGGTATAGACCCTAAAGGATCAGTAGTTTCAGCTAGAGGTTTCCATGGTTCCAGAGATTCCAATATATTTATATCCACAAAAGATGTTTCTAGATTTGAAATACTGGAAAAAAGTTTATACTAATATTATTTCCATTTATAAACTATTGGGAATGAATGTATAATGTATTCAGTGACTCCTCGAGTGTCATACACTCATTTCTAGTTATGGACATATATGGGACTTCAAGAATCTAGAGATGAAAATATTCTATGTGATTATCAGTATACATTATCCTACCATAGAAAGGGAATTGAGATCCAGTGGAGTTGACCAATACTTGGTTCATATTAGAATGGTTTTAACAATATTTAAATCTTAGATATTTTATTAGGATTAGTGGGAAGCCCCATCTCTTTTCCTCTAGTTGCAGATCTCTATCGATTTTCCTTTCTAGATGACTTCATGGGAATTCCTCATGATAGTGGCTTTGAATTTGGAATAGATCTCATGATTGTTGTTTAACACATTTCATACCCCCTTATCATATAGAGCTGGTTGAGTTTAAGGAGAATAAGGTGCAACACATTTAATTAGAGTAGAAGGTATTTATCATTCTGAAAAAAATAACCCTAGTGTGAAAATGAATTTTTGTCGAATACGGTGGATAGAAAAATTTTGAAATTAATAGATTTCAGGAGCTGAACGAGGTGATAATAAAGAACACATAGCATTTTACAAGGATTGATGAAATATTTGATCAGTTATTGAGATGTTTATAGTTCTCCACGCTTGATATCTAACCAAGTGATCACCCATTGTGGGTCAAAGATGAGGACATCCCAAAGAAGAAATTTTATGGTTGGTATGGGATATTTATGCCATTTATTTTTTAGTTTGGATTGATGAATCTATAAAATATGTTCATGAATCTTAAAAAAATTCCACCCATCAACATTTATACTATTTCATCATTGTGTTTATTGATGACATCCTAATCTACTCACTAACATAACAACAACATGATTTACATATTGAGATAGTCATGATTATATAAAATGCATTGAATCATTGGGAAATTCATTCAAAGTAACACTTCTGAAATTAAGAAGATTTTGGTAGATTGAGTATCTCAATAATGGGGGGTGAATTGATATCCCAATTTAAATTTTTGTCCAAAACAAGTATAAGTAAAATATAAAAAACACTACAAGAAATACTCCATTTACCGGCGGTTATTTTTGCATGTAGTGGTGGTTTAAACCATCGTTACATGGTTTGGTGGTTGATTCTAGAAACCGCTCCTAAATTGGGTGTCAGCAATATATTAATAGTGGTTATTTCCATTTAGTGGCAGTTTAAGGAAAGCGTTGTAGCTGCCTCAATTCAAAGCGGTTTTACTGATTTTAATAGTAGTTTTTACGGACCCTGGATTTTATTTTATTAGAGGTGGTTATAACAACCGCTAAAAAAATAAAATCTTGCAGTTGTAATACCACTGATAAAGTCACGATAACCTTCGAGGAATGCATGAGAGTGATGCGGATCTATAGTGGTAGTTTTAACCACCACTAAATGTAAAAAATACTTATGTTTAGTGGTTGTTTTAACCACCACTACTGTCTTACCTGTATACTTGTCACGTCGGTTAAAACCACCGCAAAAAGCTGACCAGAAATAAAAAATTTCTGCTACCACTCCATCACTTCCCTGAATAACAAATCAAAATAGAAATACCAATTTCCTAACAGATTAATGCACACAAAATTTAAAAAATAATCGTGACAACTAGTAAAACATTTAGGGTTGTGATGCTTGTAAAATATAGTGGAACATCATAAATGGATATGTGTAGTGAGGAGGAGTAAAAAATGACCTGAATTGATAGAGAACGGGCACAACACCACACAATCCATTCTATGGTTGATTTAAAATTAGTTTAGATTAGTGATTCATTGTCATGGAATACTCATTTAAGGTTATAGAATTAGGACCATGTGGTGATCATGTAACTCAACCATGCTTGAGGTGGAATTCCTCCCAACCCCTAAGACCTGATGAGCCATCATAGATTCAAGAATCGAAGATATTTATATAATTATAATTGATTATAGGGGTGAACCCAATGAGGGGAAGAAGTGACCTGAAAAATATCATGATGACAATTACAACTTTTTATAATTGGGAAGTGAAATGGGAGTAATCGAAGGATATAGAAATATTATTGACCATGTTTGAAACATAGGATACCTGAGCTGGTTGAGGATAGGATGAAAAATATCACGATCTACTATTTATGGAGATCAAAGCATGAGATCCACTTGTTATCAGTAAATGTACTTTATTGATTGAGCCTGAGATGGTATGTAAGACACTATGTCCATAAATCATTTAATTATAGATCCTTTTCATATTGGTTGGGTGAGGATTATCCAAATAGTAGAATGCGTGAACCACACAAGTGTATGTGGGGATGTACCATATAGAATATTAGGTTCCATGGGAGATATTTCCTCATGTGCTCAAATGTTCTATTTAAACATGTGGGTTGACAAGATTCAAGCCCGACCTAGATGGAAACATCCCCATGATGAGTTGCAGGTAGGGATGGGACTGAGATGAAATTTACATGAATCAATATGTGTCTCCTCATAATGAGCATCAAGACAAACATAGTTTTGATGTGTGACATGGTAAGAGACTATTGTCGGTGGAGTGATTTCTTCTCTAGAAAGGATATTATTTCATCTCATATTCGGAGAAATACAAGTTTTATACGGGTAATGTGTGGTCCATTTCATAATTATCATATGAGGAATATTAGTTTTATATGTTGTAATTAATTTTATAATCATCCCACACTTATCAGATGAGGAATCCTTATTTCATTTAATAGGGTATGGTTGTTAATTAACATTGTTTCATGAGGACATTAGGCTTTGATGTTTAAAATCATACTACATGTACTATGACTACCACTAGTTTAAATTCCTAGAGTTTCAAATATAGGAATAGGTTTGACATAATGGTATCCAATCTTTGACCAAAGTAGATAGGAAAGGGATAAACCTATAATGATTCATTGATAGGGTTGTGCCCTGGAATAAATATTTATATGTAACTACTTATTATGTGATTATTGGAATCAGTCCACATGTTTTTATGATTCACGGTGTCATGTGATACCAATGCTAGAAGGGTTTGCCTTCTTGGATGATGATATTGAAAAATTACATAATATAATATTAGGCATTGAGAATTTATAATAGGTGAAATTATCTATCTTTAGGAGACTTATCAATTTTTTATGGGGTTAAATTATCTACCATTAATAGGTATATATATTTTACATGGGGTAATGATATAATTTAAATTCAAATTATTAGTATTTTAGAGGGTCTTTTTCATCAATATACACATTATTTACTTCCTCGTATCAAGAAATGAGAGCATCTTGGCCCACTGATGTGTCAACATAAATGAAAGGAGATTATTGCTAAAAAAGAAGATCATGTGAGCATTTTGGGGAAATGACACCTTATGTAATGGATTATTATATAGTGAATCATCATCTTGTCTCAATGATATAAGATATATGCATCAATATGTATCCCATGGAAATGGGAATTAATCCACCCACAGTTCTATAATGTGGTGGAAATAGATGTTTGATAAAACTCCAGGGATCAATAAACCCTTGTGATGGATGTACTAGCATATTTTATTGTCATAATTCTTGGACTAGGGATATCAATATATAAACTGTTATAGTATAGATTGGTGAGGTAGGGGAATCAAGAATGTTTTTGTGGTGAATAAAACATGGGGTTGTAGGATAAAATAGGCCCTTCAACCCATGAAAAAGTCCTGAATAAGATTGAACACAGTGTAAGATCATACAACGAAGACCATGATGAAAATTTTAATGTCATGTCTTCAAGAAAATGATTTTTTCATTTCACATAATGTGATGCTTTCATGTTTTATATGAGGTAATGTTTTTGACATATAATAATTATCATAAGAGGAATCCAAATTTTATATAGTGTAAGACTTTTAGATCATCCAATACACATCGTACAATAAATCCCGGTTTTATACGGTTTAATACCATATCCCATTAAGAGAAACCTAGGTTTTATATGGGGTATGACCACATTTTATCATCATGAACAGAATATGATAACCATTAACAATGCATGAAGATTCACTATCTACACATTTTGCCTCCCCAAAGTGTCTACAACACTGTACCCTTGATCACTATGAAATGACCCAATTTGTTCAACACATCAACAATGGATTTTACTCCTAGTCATCCAAAATCTCGACTACCAATTCAAACAGAGGCCTAAATGGAATGATGTATACCACACTCGAGAAATCAAGACATAAAAGGAAACATCAGAAATCAATAAAATGAATAAAAGGTAACATGAGAAATCATGGAAATGTTAGGATATGAAAATATTTGGTGGAAACTATGTTCCAGACATGTTACATATACAAACAAACTGTTCCCATATTTGTTCAACACATCAACAATACAACTACTCATAGTCCGATGATGCATCGTCACCCTCTCCACCTCTATCTCCACTTTCTACTCTCACATGTAATAGCATTATATTGAAAATTAAATATTGCTGCATATTTATATTAAAACATAAAACCAATGAATGTTTTGAAACTAAATGATTTTTATTTTTTGTGATTTAACTACATTCTACCAGTCGTTGCACTACCATCAGGGGCATATCTTCTCATCTACTGATGTATATCAGTCACCACTTTCTACAATGTGGATATCTGAACCCCCTGGTCTTGAACTATGGTTCGTAGAGAAGCAATCTCCCTTTGAGCATCTTTGGGTATGGACTGACTATAACTAAGAGTAGATGCAGCTTAAATCCCTAGTGGCATGACAAATACCTCATATGGTGCGGGTCGGAAACCAATCTCACACACCCTACCATGATGTTTCTTTCTAAGGACTTTAGCAACTAGGTCATCCTGGTAGACTAAGTTGGACTGCCCATGATTGGCATCCCATAGTTATTTATTTTTTACCTATAAATCAAATATCAATATATAATAACATATTAATAACTGATAATAAGTTATTATAATAAAAAATTGACTTCATACCACAAATTCTTTGGTAGGCTCATTTACTAAACATCCATCTGATTTTTTGCGAACATCCAACCACAGTTCAGTTAGGGATGCTTTGTGCCCTAAACTCTATGAATACATTAAGCAAAAATAAATCAACAATTCAATATATTAAATAGATAATATTGTCTTATAATTATTTAAACTAATTTAAATATTACCAATGTCTTTTATCTTCTAGAAAAGGTTTTTGAGCCTGCAGTGAGAGGGATGACTTGCTTAGCCCAGTTTGATGCATTCTGTTTTGAGAGATCCTGAAATAAATAGAGTGAAATTTAACAGTAATCTATTCAATGTCATATCCTCTTCATATACATGTATGAATGTAAAATGAGTATAATATAATAATAAATATTTAAATACCATCTGCTTCTCATCACGATGTTTGTCAACAAAAACATCCCACTTTTCCTTTGGTATCCTACTGGGTAGCTTCTCATACATTTGTTGTACGGTCAACAAAGTATCGTTGAAATCACACCAAAAAATCCGTTTGAAATCTTTCCATTTCTTACTAATATTTTTCAACATCCACTTCCATGCTATCACATTAGCAACTATAAAGAGGAAGAACATATGTATACAGAAATTCATTTTGAACATATTAGTAACTTGACATTAAATTAAACCATAATGTAATAAAATTTAATTTATTTGGGAATCATAAACTTAATTTTTCCAGCTTGGAGGAATATGTCTCCAATCGTCATAAGAAATAGGAATGGAAATGGGCTCCGCTGCCAGCTGGCCTAGAATATGGCCAAGTAACCCTGAGGCGTCATCCGTAGGGACCCCCTAAGAATCAAATGGCATGACTATCTTCTCACAATTCATTTCCAAAAATCTGAACTTTTTATGTTTTTCTCCACGGTTTCATTTTTTTCATCTTCAATGAGAAAACAATTAGTATAAACAAAATTCAATAAATTTATTTAATTAAAATTTGTACCTATGACAGTGACACTTGAGTATGTCCGTGATGAACTAGAAGGGGCTTGTTACTGCCCAACTGCTAAGGCTTCTGAAGGGGAAGTCGACAAATCAACCACTAATGGGACATCCATAGATGGTGTGAGAGATGGTGCAGGCGAAGATAGTGCAGGGGTGCAGGCAGCAGATACCTCATATGCCATGGGGAGGGAGCCAGATGGAACGTCATCTGTCACAGAACTAGATAAAATAGTGTACTACTTCCACCTTGGAATTCCTGTCATTTAATCAAATAAAATTAAGTTCAGAATATATATTTAAAAAATTTATACAAAAAAAATTAAAAATGATAACAGATGCCCAGTACTAACAAACAAAATATATATAACAATGAAAATGAATGACTATAGAAATGAATCAAGTTATTGCTGAATGAATAAATAATTGTACATAAAATCATTTTCCCCTTCAATAATGTAGGTTTCCTTCTCCAGTGATTCATCCACTTCATTCATCCTTACTAGACTAATATTTTCAATATCATGATGGACACATAATTCTGCTTCCTGTTGTTGATTAAATTAAATTTCAGAGGTCAAATCTTCTACTTCATCACCCATATTATACAAATATCTTTTTATTACATGAGCAACTACACTCCACACTTTATCCACAACATCATTCACATAATATTCCATTTTTTCTTGTGATGATAATGAATATGGATCATGCAGTAAATGATCACCAATTTCCATAATGTGAGGGATGTTCACAGAAGTAAATTTCATGGAATCTCTTTTAACACCTCTGATAATATCGACCCATTTGCATTTGAATAAAACAATAGAAAAATATATGTGGTAGTTTAATTCAATAATATCATACAGCTTTCCATAGTATCCCACTTCAGTAAATGTAAATAAACCACTATTCTGTTTTTTCAAACCCACTTCTCAATCGACTGTAAGAAATCTAAATCCATTCACATTATAAGTGTCGAACTTTCTAACTTTTTTTTATAGGACCTCAAGCAAGAAACATCAAATATTCTAACAAGTTTGCTCGAGTATCAGTATTCATGATCTGAAAAAAGAAATATAATTTAATAGATTTACAAAATGTATGTGTCAAACTGATATTCGTATTTATTGCAATATTTATGAACATACACGTCGTGCAAACCATTCTACAAGCTCTTTATTCATAGATTTCGTTATATATTTCTCATTTCATATTCAGCCTCTCATTCGTCTCTTGGTTTGTATCCTCAACTCTTCAATAAATGGATCTTCAATTTCACTATTCAGTAGAACATACCTATGTGCCAGTAATAATTCCAATTCTGTCAGTGTCACATTTGAGGTCCTCCTAACTGATTGGCCAATAAGAGGAAATATTTTTTATTTATGATGCATTTGAAATTGAGTTGATGTGTCTTCAACATGTCCAAATCGATTAAATCCTGTCTCAACATCATCCAAATATTTGGAACAAAAGGTAAGACACTCTTCAGCCAAGTAGACTTAAGCAATAGATCCTTCTGGATGAGCTTTATTTCTCATGTATGCTTTTAAATTCCCTAGATATCTGTGAAATAAAATAATATTATTATGAATTTTTATAAATTCCAGAAATTGTTTACATAACTAAAAAAAATATAAATAAAATACCTCTCAATTGGATAAATCCATTAATAATGATCAAGGCCACATAATTTAGCTTCCTCAACCAAATACATAGTTAAATGCATCATGACAGTAAAAAACGATGGAGGAAAGATCAACTCCATTGCACAAAAAGTCAATACAACCCTCTCCTAGAGGTTTTCAAGATTAAATGGATATAGAGTTTTCCCACATAATTTCCTGAAAAATGTGCAGAATTGGAGTACAACAGTATTAACTTTTTCAGTTAATATTGAACGCTATGACAATGGTAGTAACTGTTGTAAAAAAATATGTGAATTGTGACTTTTCAATCCATGTAACTTATGATTCTTCAAGTCAAGAAACCTCGAGATGTTACATGAATACCCATCAGATACCTTCACATTATTTAAAATTCGAAGGAATGTATCTTTATCCCTATTTTCATTACAAAAATTCCTGGAGCATACTTTTCATTGTCATCTGGCTAGAGATCACATTTTATGTTAATTACTTGTAAGTCTTTTCAAGCATTGAGATGATCCTTCGACCTTCCATGCTTATTAAGTAATGTGAAAATAAAATTATCACAGACATTATTCTCAATATGCATCACATCACGATTGTTCCATAACAAATTAAATCCCAAATATGGAAGTTTGAAGAATGCACTTTTTTTATTCCATTGTAGCATTCTGATTTCACTTGACGATGCACATCAGACACGTTTTCCGCTATCATTCAAATGATAAACCTTCCCAAATTCTACTTCAACATTTTCAAGTTATGTCAATATTTCAGAACCAGTTAAAAACTTTGGAGGTGGTCTACGATCAATTGAACCATTAAATTTTGATATGTTAAGCCGAAATCTATGAGATGCATCGAGAAATCTTCGATGGAACAAGAAGCACCATTTTCTACTATGAGGTATCCATTTGGGGTCAAAATCAAAGTTACAAACAGGACAAGCCAAACCCGTTTAAGTGTTCTAACCAAATAAATTCCCATGCCCAACGAAGTCACTAATGGTCCACATTTAAGCAGCATGCATTTTGAACATTTTTTTGTAGAAGCATCAAATATCTCAACATTGTTGCTCCATAACTCCTGAAATTCATCAATCAAAGGCTACAAGTAAACATCAATATCATTTCTAGGAATTTTTTTTCCTGGAATAATCATTGAAATGATAAAGGATATTTGTTTCATACACATCCATAGAGGCAGATTATAAGGGATCAAAACAACTGGACAAATGCTATAACTAGTACTCAAAGTCCCAAATGGGTTTAATCTATTAGCAGCCAATCCCAATTGAACATTCCTTGGATCAGTAGAAAAAATAGGATGTAATGAATCAAATGTCTTCCACGATTGGGAATCTAGTGGATTTCTCATTAACCCATCATTATTATTATCTATAGAATGCCACTTCATGTGTTCGGTAGTTTTCGATGACATGAATAATCTTTGCAATCAAGGCTTCAAAGAAAAGTAATGAAAAACCTTTGCAAGTGTGTTCTTATTCTTATTCCCCATGAAATTATGTTCATTCATACTTCCAACATCACGCTTTGACTTCCATCTATAAGAAGAACATTTCTTGCAATTCTATCTACTTGAATCCTCTCCCCAATAAAGAATACAGTCAATGGGACACACATGTATTTTTGTATAATTTAGACCAAGCTTATTAACAACTTTTTTCATATCATAAAAATATTCTGGGATTTTTTCTTCATGAAATGCATCATGAATAAATTCCAATATCATGGAAATTTCTTTATTTGTAATTCCACATAGACCTTTTATGTGGTAAAACTTCAGCATAAATGAAAGCTTTGAATATTTTAAACACCCACTATACAACTCTTGATTTCCATCGTTAACTAAATCATGAAACAAATTTTCCTCAGTGAATTTTTCTCTTACATTTGGCTCCGCAGAATCAAGAGGAAGATCCAATGATATGTTATAATCTTGATCTGCTTGTGTTATAGTCTCAAAAACATCACTTGTCATGTTGCAATTTATAGCAGCCTCTTCTGGTTGTTCTGATATTTTGGGATGCTGATAGTGGTGTCTTGAAATGCCAACTGCATCATTTATGAGGTTTTTCATTTCATTTTCCATTATGGACAAACTTGGGACTTCATTCTACAGATTAACATCAGTTCTTAATCTTTCTTTAACATTAAATTCTCCATTACAAATCCAAAAAAAATATTGATTAAGGAATTGCTTCAATATTAAATGTTTTTAAACTTCATCTCCATTCAACCATGTTCTAAATTTAAATTTAGGACACAGACATATTATTCTACCTTTAACAGATCGATTAGAAATTGCAAAATCAAGAAACTCATTGAAACCCTTAACATATTGAGGTGCGTTCCTCGGTAATGTGGCCCAGCTTTTATCAATATATATCACAATGTTCATACAAAATAAATAAAAATTAAAACAAAACGTTACCAATAAATAAAGAAAGAGATTCATTTATACGATAGTGTATGATTAAAGAAAAATAATATAATAAAGATTAGCCCTTGAGTTAGATATGAACCCTATAATGGTTAGTATAGGAAAAGTTTCTTTAGAAAATAGAAACAATGTGCAACAACGTGGTAGCTACTTTACCATGAAAACCAAAGCACATTGTTAATCTAAAATAACTATGTGGATATTAAAATAATTCATAAGGTATGTGAAAATATCTATAATATAGTCTATTCATCCAAATGGTTTTCATGGAAATGAATGGTTAATAAAAATCTTCTGAAATAATAAAAATCTTCAATAGAACCAACAATGATGAATGGTAGTCTTGAGGCATGATAAGTGGTGGTGTTCATGGAAATACATGATGAAATAGCTTGGGAGATTATGTTTTGAGGTTCTACAAACCATGTGTGGTTTGAATTCCTAGACCTCTCTTTGGTGCATTCACATAGTAAAGAGTAGTGGTGTGACTTGATGGTGATTTCAATCATATATGTGTTAGTGCTCATGAGTGGAGAATTATGGTTAAATGGGATGATCGAGTATCTGACCATGGAGTTGAACTAAGAGTCAGATTCAGAATTCAGTGTGGTATTGAACATTTTTGTTATTCCTTGAGTTTTAAGGCATCATGGTCATGATATGATAGCGCATTGGTGGGTTGGATTGAGCACCTTTGGAATAATTCGTCTAGATAAGGACTTACTAGTGTTGTTGCATAAATATTGATGTCGTAAGGTGGAGACCACATCATAAATTTCATTCAAGATGCGGATGATTTGGTTTGGGGATCAAACTAGGGTATTTGAGGAATAGTTGGTGTTCTTTTGCTTGGGGTTTGGAGTTTCATAGTAGAATCATGTTGGGAATTTAGAGATGAAATGTGCAGTGTTGGTACTATCCTCTCAGACAACATAATAAGATAATCAGAATCACATAGGTGGAAATAGATCCCAGAAGGAATTCTCTCTAAAAATTATATTTGGTAACTTGGAAGAATTATATTCATCCAAACCACTACAATAATTTATAATGAATTCAATACCATTCACTTCAACACACAAAAGAAATTTATGCAAAGTAATGTAAATGACAGTATGAAAGAACTGTTCGGTTTTATGTTGTTTGGAGTGAAATTATGGATTATAAGGGAGAAACACTACAACATTCCCTTTTACCAAAAAGAAAAGATTATAACTTTTGAGTAAAAATATAAAAATTATGGCATTATAATCCACTATATCAAGGAAACTTTTTAGTAGAATCTATGTTGGGATATTACATTGAGAATACATAAATATTTCATCAATATAAAATTAGTAAAAAAAATTCATGTCCCTAAGGTGTTATGTATAGTAGCTTTATATATCCGTCCTGGTTTACCATCTAACCATTCTCCCAACTCATCCTTCAACATAGATTCAAGGGCATTCCCAATAACCATATGCAGGTTACAAGTACCTAGGAATCATAGAACATACATTGGTAATGATTTTTCCTCATGAAATGATATTTATAACAAAAAATCAAACCTTACTATAAGATATAAGAATAAAGAAACATCTGATAAAAAATATACACTAGGTATATGCATGATTCTATATATAAATAGAAAAATATAAAATATATGCATAAAACACAATAGGTCATGTGACCAATATGAATCCCAAAGTTAAATAAAAACTCTAATGATATTGGGAATCATTAAATGACCCAATATCACCATCTAAAGTCTACATAACCCATCAAAGGTCAAAATGAATTAATTAGTCTCAAATGAACATGGACCTATAAAATATGCATGAGCTAAATATCAGAGTTGGTTATCACTTTCAGAATCTATTCATGTCAAATTCAATTCAATTCCACAAAATTATATATTTAAATACAATAAAAAATAATCATTTTACATAATAATCTATAGAAATTATTAAGAAAATATCAATAGTTTTAAAACATGCATTATTAATTGTCATTAAATGAAAAAAGTCTCCTGTAAATCAATTTTCCAAGGATGAAGTGCATTTTTACCAAAAAACCATTTCATAGAACCACATAAAAACCTTGTACAAAATAAATCCTCTAAAAATAATCATTTTAAAATAACAAAGATGTTTAAAATTTTGAAATGGTTTTCAAAACATCTTTTTAAAATAGATTTACTTGTAAAACAAGGAGAAATGGACTAAAAACATTTCTAAACCCCATTAACACTAGGGTTTCAAAATCTTACAGTTTAAAATTTATTATAAAAAGAACTCAAATAATCATTGTAATATAATTTTTAACATTTCAATATAACTTCATTCAAAATTATTTTAGAGAATACTGAAGGCCCATTTATATCAAACCGTTACCACTGTGCAAAAAATATTTTAATAGTCCTTTTTCAAATACTAAAAAAATATAAATGAAATGGTTAAGGTACACATGTTGTTACTACTAAATTAAGGTCATGAGGAAAAGAAATAGACCAAAAATACATTGGTGACATAAATTAATTTGTGAAGAAAATGGACTAGTTTAAAAAAATGGGAATCCCAGAAAAATGATCCTAAGGTCATGGGTATTGACCTATGGATAAAGAAATAATGACTTGAGCTGGTGACATTGAACATTTTTGAAAAATACTGAACCTGTTATTTTCCTTGGTAGTCCTGTTAAACTATCCAAAAATAAATCACCATATCACTCCATCACTATCACATGAAAAAAAAACAATACCTCTAACTTAAAATAATATTTTCTCTTTTTGTATATCCATCTTTTATTATCCATACAATACTACCTATTCAACCCACTACATATACTAGAGTTTTCCAATACAAAAGCCATCTTAAATAATCCAAGGAATCCTATGAAATGTAAAATGGTGGTGTGAAAAAATGAACCATTACTTGAATTAAATATAAAACATTTTAAAAAACTCACTACTCACCTCCTTATAAACTCAAAAGATCAATCTCAAACACATCAAAGAATAGAAAATATATAAATATGAATAAATATAAGAAATACTCTCAAGTTATTACATTTCAGATAATAATAAAAATAATAACATGGGGCTAAATTGGGTCTCAAAACATTACATTGAAACTCATTTTTTGGTAAAGTGATAAACACATATTATTTTCCAAAATATAATTGAAACATACCTTAAAACGTCCTTTGAAATGATGTATGGATATAAAATTATCTCAAAATTCATAAACAATTCTTAACATAGAATTCAAACCTTGGGGTTCGTATAAGTCTCTGGGGTCATGGGGGCTGGGGGAAGCGGGGTAGCCGGTGTCATTGAGGTCGCAGGGTCACCGGGGTCGCCGGGGGCCGGGGTCATGGGGTCGCCGGGGTCACGGGGTCACCTAGGTGGTGGGGTCGCAGGGTGAGAAGGGATTGGGGTGGGGGGGGAGGGTCAGTAGTGTTAAAAATTATTTTTGTGATAGTTTATTATAAACCACCACAAAAACATTTTAAAAAAGGGTTAAACGACAATTCCCAAAACCGCTGCTAAAAACCACCGCTAAAGGCAATTTCTATTGTAGTGAAATAATTAGAACATCCTAGTTATCCAGAATAGATGATTGATATAAGTTCTGACATTTAAAATATTTATCAAAGATTTATGAAGGCTCAGTTAAAAAAACTACGAATAACTAATTTAGCTTTGGTAGTCAATTTAATTATTCAAAAACATATATAAACACTAATTATGACTAATTATCAAAGAATTTTTTTAGAGTTTGAAATAGATTAGTTTAATTCTTAGAAATAAAAAAACATAACAAAACACACAATAGAGAGATTATGAGAGGTTTAATATCAACCTGATACCTAGTCCCCTAAATTTGAAAATTAACCATTAATATGAATATTATATAAAACAATTTATTTTCCACAATCTAGATTGGGTATACAACAACAAATCTATCCAAGCCACGCATGTACGTCTTCCACAATTCCATGGTAATAAGAAAACATAGGTCACATAGGGATATCTTCCAAAACATGTGAAAATTATTCTTTAGATGATATCAAGCGCCTTCTAGTTATAGCTCATGAGATAGTGTGTGTTAAATGTACAATGTAAAACACACTGCTGAAAAGTTAAGGATAATGGGCCAAAAGAGAAAACAAGATGTCGCATTATTTGGTTACTTTTCCTAATATACTCAATGGATGTTGACTCCATGAATATAGATTAAGAAAGGTCCTAATTCATGGTTCTAAATAACAAACTATATTATAGTTTCAGAAATTCATTTTTTCTGACTATGGGAAGGAATTGAATGTTTGATGTGATCTAGTTTCTCAAATTTAGGTATGTAGACATGATGCATCGTGTAATATTCCATTAAGGGACACTCATTGTGAATCCATGAATATCACTATGTGTATCCATGTGTCTATTGTCTCTCTACATACATATTCATGAGAATGTTTTTTGCATCCATTAACAACAACATTCAAGGAATATCATTCTGATCCTGTTTTCCTCACATTATATGACTGAAACTGACTTTAATGAGTCTCTTCCATAGTTTTAGAAAAATAATTAAAATAATTATAAGCATTAAATAAAATAATATATTATTTATAAATATATAATTAAAATAAAAAAATATTGTTGGCAGATCCTTCCAACGGTGAGACAACACTTGTGGTGAATTTGGCTGTCAGTGAGTTTTGATCAATTGTGACTCATCTCTCATGGTAGGTTATCTCAATTTTTTTCCATATTTACAAGTTAATGTGTTCTTAATATGACTCATCCCCTTGTATTAGGTCATCTATACACTTTTCCAATATTACATTCAAATAAAGGTCATCATCAATGGTGATACAAGTTCGGTGATAGATCTTCTCAACAAATAAAAACATTGTCATCCTATATGTGACATTTACATAATGGTAGGTGTTTTTGATAACTTTTCAAGTTTTCATTAGTCATATACAATGTTAGGTGTTTTTAAAACATTTCAAAATTTCATATCCTCAATGGTTATTTATATCTAGAAACGAGTGTTTCCATCACTTTTTCAAAATTCCACTATTATAGTGATGTATTTTTAACGGTGCATCATTCTTGTAAAGGCCATGATCCCATTAGCCAATATTCAGTGGTTAATTTATTACATTATTATAGATACAAGATTTCAATCCAAAATTACTAATCAGTTTAGGTATGTATGAAGCCACATTACACACATGAATTTTACATTACAATTTAAAAAATAAAATACAACATAGAAAATAATTTGAAAATGATCTTATTATCAACGATTAACTGTTAATTTCAATCATTACATTCATAATAGAATCCTAGGAAATATATAACATAATAATGGGGTGAGATAAGATGCTCATTATGGGTAATCATACAAAAGAATCTATTGTTAAAAAATAATCCGAAACATTATGGAAAGGTATATAATTGTAACACTTTCTATTTAAACATAATCCTGAGCATAATATAGAAAGAATAAATGAGAATCATATAAGGACATATAAATAATCACATATATATTCTAATAATTGAATAAAAACATGGAATATCAATAATTAATCTCATAATGATGGAATTCATAAGGACGAACATGATAAACATACAATCAATGTTTCATCCAAGACACCATACATAAACATGTAATACCACATCTAATAACCAATATGGAATATCTCATGAGACATACTAATTCATCTAGGGTCTATAGTATGCTCTAAGCTTCACTTACTAAGTCCAATGTATTCTTCACATGAAAACATAATCAACATAACATTCATACTGGAAAACATTCTTATGAAATGTGAATTCTTTAACCATAAACCATGAATGGTATTAAAATGAACAACCAATGTTCAACCAATCCTTAAAACATCAATAAAATAAAGTACATTGTATCATAATATATTATCCTTAATCAATAATAATATCCTTCAAAAGACAAAGATGCAAATACTGTCAAAAAATCATTAAAATTTATTAATAGAAATACTCCTTTTTACATAGAAATAATTTATTTAAAGAGAAGCCCAATTTTAAAAGAAACCTTTCTTATTTAATATAATATTTTAAAATAGTTATTTAATATTCAATACGTTATGGTCTCATGATGGTAAAAAATATTCTTATTCCATATAAGTTAAAAAAACATTCCTTCGATATTTTTGTGGAAGGAGCCACAAAGCACATCATTTGGAAAATGAAAAAAAACGATTCCTCTTAAAGAATTTTATAAAAATCAAAATATGAGTAAAACAATTTTATGAATTATTTTTATAATAGTAAAAATACTTTCAAAACATTTATAATAAACATGGACATGTACGACAACTATTTCCCATTATATATTTACATTTATACAATCATAGCAAATAATAAGAGTTTGAAATAACCCTTACCTTGAATCATACTTTATTTTAATGTGATTTAAACTCATGTATAATGGTCTAAAATGTTTTATTAATTTATAAAAAAACCATATCCATACTTATGGTATCATATATGATCTTTTTATATCATTTTGTTGATAATATTGTGTTATTACATTTGTTTTGGGTGTTACCTGCTTCATTTTCATATTTATGTTTTGTCATATAAGTCTAATTAATTATGAATATATTTCATATATTTCATATAAATAAAAACACTAAGTTCATATATATTATATTTACTCATTAAAAAATTTTATAACTATTAATGAATGGTTGACGTGGAAAATGATTCTCATCACACCCTGGATACAGTATTCTGTATGTATGCATGAGAAAAAATATATTTCCATTAATTTTTAAAGGATAAGAAATTGGATGGTATATTAAATATAAATTTTAAATATAATTTCATACATATTATTTATACCCATTATATCCATCATTATACCAATCCAAATAAAGTGATAATGAAAAAACATTACACCACAGTGTAGAGATGGTAAACTGTATGTACGCACACACAATGATTTTTTTTCATTGGATGGTTAATAGGCGAAATATGGTTTTCTCATGACCATAATAATATATATGATTCTGGATTTATTTATTTATCATGTAAATAATACATGGAAAGGATATACAAGAATAAGTGAACATTAATGAGTGTGTAAAACAATAACCACTTCTTGGGTGAAATTCCATTTGATATATTCTCAAGGGATCCAGTGTGGTTCTTTTTAGAATATTATGACCTTTGAAACATGTATATGGATTTTTTGGGGAGATATGGGTAGGTTTTATTCAAGATAGGGGATTCCATGTGGTGAAAATAAGAGAGGGAGGAGGTGCCCATTTATAATTGAGGTGATGAGAAGTTCTAGAAACCATCAATATATTAAATTATTATAAATTAATTTTTCTTTAAAATATATAAAATATTATTTTTTTAGAATAAAATATGATAATGGGTAAAAATAATCTCATCCAATATTATTTATCAAATTTTAGGTCTCAGTTTTGACCTTATCTTTTGGTTTTAAGCCTTATTTAAACCTTGTAACTCTTATCATGAAACCATAATTTTTTTTATTTTTAAGGGATAATAATTTAACTATAAATTAAAAAAGAATATTAGATGAGTCATGGATAAAATTTTTAAAATTATCCTAATCATTTTTCACAATTTCATAGTTTTATGAATATTATATTATTTAATAAAATATTAATGTATTTATTAAAAAATTTATTACAATTTTGATACTATTCATTACTTGACATTTTAAAATAATCATTAAATGATTATTTCTATGAAACAACCCTTAAATACATCCCTATTATACATAGTTAATCTATAAAATTCTTGGTTTAAATTAATTATTTGATATTATATTTATTTAAATATTTTTATTATCATTTATTTGATATCTCCATTAATTAAATAATTACTCCCTCATCATTCCATAATTTTTTAGGGTAATTTTATTTTTCATAAAAATACAAAATAAATAATTTTTCCAAATAAAAACATAATATCTTTAAAATGGCCATTTATTTTATTATTTATATTCTATATAACACTATATTTAAAATTATATATTTATTAGACATAAGAATATGACATCTTTAACTTATCCTTAAAGAAAATATTATAAATATCATTCTCTCATCCAAGTGGCCTCTAATGTTTATAATTTATACAAAAGAAATATTTTTTGGAGACCCACTCATCCAATGAAATTTTGGAAAGTGTTATTGTAATTTTTTAATATTAATAATATTATTTTAAGTCGTTTTTATTCTATTTAACTTTATTAATAAAAAATTTCTAAAGGGACTATCCATAATGACCAAAAAATAAAATAAGACTATTTAAATATTTTATACCCACTGATTAAAACTAAGGAAACCATTTTTAAAAATTCAAAACCTAGAAGTTACAATAATTGTTTTAAAATTAATCCAATTGATGGAAATATAAAAAAGGTTTCTAAAGTGAAATAATCCAAATATTGGAATGTATTTATATCCAAATTCAATGTGAAATTTATTCCATTTAATGGATTAAAAAAATATAATCTATTTATACTTGTAAAAAAAACTAAAGATATAATTTTACACTATGAAGTATTTAAATAAAAAATCTAATTTTAATAAAAATGCAGCATTTTTGACACTATTCATCAAAATATGAAACTTATCAGAAAAATACCAAAAATTAAATCAACATATATTTTGATATTAATATTTAATATAAAAAGGTTATTTTTCCAAAAATAAATTAAAAAGTGTCAACAATTAGATTTAAATCAATTGTGTTGTGAAAAAGTGCTAAACCGCCTTAAAAAATATAGCATTTTAATGTATAAAATTGGATTTATTTATCTAATCATGTATATAAAGCACATAGGATAAATTTTAAAAATTATAATGAATTTTTTAAATATAAATTTCATTAATATCATTCAGTGGGAGTAATTAATTTAATTTATTAGGGTAAAACACATTTAGCTCATAATAATACATTTTATAAAAACCTTTTCGTTAAATATAATTGTTTTTTGTATTCATTTATAAATAATTTGTGACCAATGAATTCAATCATATATTTTTATAAGCTTGTCTATCGTATTAATAAACAATAATTTAAAATAAAGGTGATAATTTTTCCTTTCAAAAAATAATATTCATAGTATATAGTAGTTTGTTTAAGCTTAGTTTTGCATAAAATGTAAGAAATCGAAGAATTTATATTTAAAAAGAGACATACTATAAAATATTCGGGTGTTAAATTTCCCAAAATTAACGAAATTTTCACCCTGATGGTGAGTCATCCACAATGGTGAGTCATTACTGGTGGTGACTTGACCATAATTCTGTGTCTGTTTGGGCAGTGAGTGTTATCAAGTCATAACAAAAAAAATTTCCAATCTATCTTCTATTATAGAATTCTATCATAAAAAATTAAAATCATTTATTAAACAAGAAACATGATTTTGTTTTCATTAAAAAAGGGTTACAGCTGTCACCAACATTTTTATGATCAGAAATGATTGAATTTTTATAATAAATAAATAGGACAAAGTGAGTTGTAAAAATAGGTACAACATAAATATAAATAGTATCAAAGATGATAAGGTGGAAATAGTATCACAAAAACATTGCAATAAAATAAATAAATGAAACTCCATAGATTCATTCTCACCCTTTTTGGATTATTAAAAAGTTAAAATAAAATATGAAATGCATAGATACATAATTTTTGTAAAAGAGAAGATCCATTGAAAATCATGTGAAATACATCACAAAGATACAAAAGAAATCTAAACAAAATAAGATCCCCATAAAAGAATAAATGCATAACATAAATGATTTTTCAGCTGAGATAAAGGTTCAAGAGGAGGATTTACATTCCATTTTTACAAAGTTGATGACTTAGTAGGTCAGGATTATGGAACTTGAGGGATAATAACAGGGAATATAATGAGAGAAGGAGTCTCTTTGATGGTAATTGGCCTAAGATGTTGAACTGATTATCTCGGAGTGAGGTTAATAGGTTCGAAACAATATATTTGTGGATATTTTGGGACTCTAGTGAGACCAAAAATTAAGAACTCCAGAGATGTAGCTGGAGGTTTCAGATAATATGTAACATTAATGGAATCTCGGGCCACCGGAATTTGTCCAAAGACATACATAATGCGTTTCATTAGATTTACCAAATACATAATGATGTTTTCATCTGTCTCTATAGTAATTAATAAATGAGTCTTCTATTATATAAAAAGACTAATAACTAGATTCATCACCTTTAACTGATTCACTTTCTCTTTAAATGCAATACATACTGGAGGCATTAATAAGCTCTCCAATAGAAACATGAAATTATATTTTAGCTCGTTATTAGTATATATCTGATAAAGGTGATAGTTAAACTGTTTTGTGATTTTATCACTATCAAATTTCATATATTTCATGTAATCTATAACCATTATATGTACATGGAAACTTTTATACTTTAATTTCATTAAATTATTCTATTGGATTGGAGATACAACACTTAAAACACAAGGAAGTAACTCCTTGAATACTGTCATGATCATTTAAAAATCAGAATTATATGGTAAATCACCAAAAGAAGAAGCTATATAATAATGTTTCTCCACCCTCCATAGAAAAGATATAATGTAATCTGATAAAAAATACCTCTTCTCATGTACTATTGATATCTTGGAATCCAAATAGTTTTCCAAAAATATAATATCTATTTCTACTTTTTGCATATGATTAATAATTTTTGGTTGAATATGATGTTTCACAAGATCAAAGATATAACTTTCATCCCTTTGACTTAACATATTAAAATGAGATTTATGATTCATAAAAATTAAACCAAAATCATGGAGAATCATTTATATTAAAGGTTATATGTCACATATGGTGACAAAATCCACTAGAATAGATGCAATGGAAGGTTGATTGAATCCCTCAATATTAGGTGTAGGAATATCAGAAGAAAACCTATTCAATTCCCCAGCATCATCAGTCTAACAACCAATGATCCCCTAAGATCAATCAATTATCACCTAGCAGACCTTTCATTATATGAGTATGACTAGTACAAACAAAGTTAGATATAACAAGGAACTATATCCCATTCTATAAGAAATGGTTCCATCAAATTCATGTAAGTATTATCAATGGTCTTTGCAATAAGATTTTGTACAGCTGTAGACTCAACATTGGTAGGTAGCTGCTTATTAGATCTCTGCATGACCGATGTCTACATAATAAAAGTAGGGTCATCCTACATCTATTAATAAAATTACTATTCAACAAAAGTATTATTATTAACCATATGTACATAATCTATAGGAATATAATTTTCCCCATATATTGATAAATATATAGGTTGGATCTCCATACATTGAGATTTCTCCCCATCAAATAATGATTCCTTGATATCTCTGGTAATTCTACTGAAATCTTCAACTGGGCTGGGTATCTCATAAAATCTAGATACAAATGTTGAATAGATAAATGCTTGAGGCTTATCATCATCATTATATCTAAGGAGGCCACTAAGCAAATCATGACTAGATCCTCCATTATTTCCGTTTTCTTCTCTATTTCAATATTTGTTTCCATCTTCCTCATATTATTCTCCTCCAATATCTTCTTCATATTAATTACCATTATCATCATTCCCTTTTTTGAGGACATAAATGAAATTTTAAACTTATATTCATATGAAACATTGTTTTCCCCCATAACTACCGTATTTTAATATAGTTTCTATAAAATGGAGAGTCCTTGGTGGACTAGGTGTATCATAGGTAATAGGTGGGGAGCCTTGAGGGATATCTGGATCACTTCCATCTTCCAATGGATATTCCAATTCATCCTTAACAATGGTATCAACCTATATTTACTCATATAAATACCCCACCTCTTCATATAGTTCTAAACTTGGATCCACATGGTTCTATGGTCCATCTATAAGAACAACTAGATTGAAATCATTTTAATTTCATTCAATATCATAAAGTTAATGTTCCTTCCATGGGTTCCAATTATTTTTCATGCTTTTACAAATCAAAATTGTGATATAAAAGTCTAAACATTTAAATACCATTTTCTCTCCTTTATAAACTATTCCCTTATCCTCTATCATGGATGAAATAAACATGGGGTAAATGATGAATTTTGAATTGGATCAATGCTTTTACATTTCCATCATATGAGTCATCGGATATCTAAAAATATTTTTTATATCACATATATTCATAAGAAGCATATAACAAATATTTTGATACATCATTGTTGAAAAATAACTTTTACTCAGCCACAATACGTACTGGATAACTTTGAAAAGGAAAATACATTCCCCATTTATCTCAGTAGCCATCATTCTTCTTACTCTCACATCTATTGTTAATTCTTCCAAAGCATATTCATAAACCAAATCATCACCATCATTAGGAGTATTTCCTTGATATTAATTTGATACACAATGATGAGGAACTTTATGATAAATTTCCCATTGACTTGAATAAAATGAAACATTGCATCCAATTATCTGAGTTTATACCCAGTTTTCTTCTTCCTCGAATCTGAACTCAATAGGATGCTATAACTGGTGCACTAACCAAGGATAGAAAGGACTCTAATTTGATGAAAATAATTCCACCCATCTCTGGACATGAAGATCATTACTCAATAATTTATTTCTTGGCAACAACCATTTAGGAAGAACATATTTTTATGGCACCATAACACACTTTACAAGATCATGGTTCCCTGGTTCTACAACTGCTGAGAAATGGGATTCTACATTCTACTTCTTTGAAGGATATGAATCGTTCAAAGAATATTTGAGGCTATCTGCATTCTGGCTATGGATATCATCTTGGATGGTTTGGATAAATGTGATGGATGTAGGAAGACCAATAGAGAACATAGGTAGTGGCGTGGTTCAATTGTAGAGGAATGAGGGAGAGGTAGCATAGATATTATATAGCTTTATACTTTTATATCATTTAGGAATTTAGGAAAATTTAAAAAAAAGAATAAAATTTTAATATAAGGAAAATTTATATAAATAGAACTCAAAAATAAATTAGAATGGGAGAATTAAAAATTAATAGTGATACATTGACAAAGGTATGAGGTTTTTAAAGGTAGGTAAAACCAACAGTGGAAAAAATTGATGGTGTCTCAATCTCAATGGTTGGTAAAACTCTATGGTGGGTAAAAATAAATGGTTGGTCAAATTAAACATTGATTCCCATAAAATTATGCCTAACTAAAATTAATCATTAATAATTCATGATTGAAGTAGTTCATTCTCTCATAATTCAAAGTGTTAGTGGAAATTTTTATAATATAATGTTCGGTAACAATGTTTTTAGATGTTATGTCAAATTTTTGAAAATTTTCTCTCAATAAGTGATGTCCTACATCAGTGTTTTTTTGTTCTAGATGAAGATATATGTTTTTTTATAAATTATTATAGACGTTTAATTGTCACAATTTATAGATATATGTCAAAATTGGTATCCATAGTCTAGTATTGTGTGTTTTATCCACAAAATTTGAGCTCAAAAAGTATATAAATCTATACATTTATCTTAAATAATAAATAGTTCTACACAATTTTGTTTCTGACTACACCAAGATTAAAATCTGATTAACTAACATGTTTCAAAGGTTATTTTTCTATATAATATACTACCCCCCCAAAAATGTATATAAATAACTAACTAAGTCACATTGTAGTCCTTTAGGGTAGAAAAATCCAAAATTGGTAGTATATTTGAGGTATTTTATTTTTTTTACTAAAATTATGTGTTCCACTTTTGGTTTATCTTGAAAATGAGCACACATACACACACTATACATAATAATTGGTAGATATGAATTGAAGTAGAGAATACATCCAATCAAATATGTATAACTAGTTAGATTTACATATTTCAAAACATCATCATGATCCAATTTATAAGTGATACTCATAGAATTATCTTTAATATTATTAATACAAAAATTAATGCGTTTTAAAATGTATTTAGTATATGTAATTTTATTTAATATAAAACCTTATTTATTTTCCAAAATATGAAAAACAATAAATAATTTAAGTATACTCATTAAACCCATTAAAAATTAATTTTGGATCCCTTCTGAAAAAATCAGTACATAAATTGTTTTTAGAAGGTCCCAAAATAATATTATCTATATAAATTTGAACAACTAAAACATCTATTTAAATTTTTTAATTTATAAGTTATGATCAAATATACCTTTTTTAAATCATTTTAAAATAAGAAAAGTGGTGAAATTATCATACTAGGATCTATGTGATTACTTTGAAGCATATAATAATTTTGATAATTTAAAAATATGAATTGAAAAATGATAATTTTGGCCAGGCAGTTTTTCAGAAAAATAAACCACAATTATATATCCATTTATGAGTTTTCTTTTGACATACATTTGATATAGTTTGTAATATAGATGAGTCATGTTGGAAAATTGTACTCTAATGGATTCCTGTTAGGATATTTTTGAAAATGTATCTACATATTCTATATCCTCTTTTTTACTATATCCTTATGCATAGTTTCTTGCATTATGTCATTCTATTGTGCTAGATTCATCAAACGTGTTTCTAAAAGCCCTTTGATATCCTATAGTAAAGGTGTTTTTGGTTCTATCATGTATTTACAAAACCTTATTTATTTCAAATTTACTATGTTCATCATACATATAAATTTCATAGAATTAATCATTTATTTCATCATTGATGTTCTTAGTTTTAGGATGTGAGAAGAATACTTGATATTCAAGCTAGTTTCATAAATAAGATCGAGATTGTGGACCTCTATCTAGGTCTCCAACAATGGAATATAATGTATGGTATTTATGGGTCCTAATAGTCTATAAAAATAAGGTTTGGTTACTTTTGGGTCCCCTACAGGTTCACATTCAAGAAGTTCCTTAGAACATGATGATTTCATGATTTCTTTATAGCTGAATTAGAATGTTTAGAATTTATGTTTATGGTGGATAAATGTACCTCAAGATATTATAAAGGGGAATTGTTATTCTGTGAATCAACCTCATAATTTTTGATGTGAACTGATTCATACACTAGCATGGGTATTTTATTAAAAACAATCTAGGATTTATGAGAAGATTAATGGCCAAGGAGAGTTCCTCCATAACTTTTAGATGAATACATTTCCAAATTATCCTTATTTTTATGAATAATGAATTTTTAAACAAAAAATATAAATTAATTAACATTATAATTCCTATTATTCCAATGATTATAACGGAATTTCTTTGAGATAGTTCTAATTAAAACTCAAATGGGTATATAGTAGGCTGTATTCAAAGCCTCTTCCCAAAATTAGACAGAAACATCATACTAATTAGGAATAATATGATCTATCTTATAAAGAGTTCTATTTCATATTTATATGACTCTGTTTTACTAAGGGTTATTATGATTAGATAATTTATGATAATAACCATTTTTAACAAAGTATTTATTTTGAAACTCACGACCGTGGTCACTTATTAAGGTATTAATTCTAAGTCCACTTGGTATTTCCATAAATTTCTCATGTCTCTAAAATAACAAAAAATTTAACTTTTGGGATCTAAAACTAATACCCATGTACACCTATAAATGGAATAAAAATATAAAAATACATAGTGCATCTAATTTATACAAAAAACCCTGGATAGTCCAAATAATTCCATGGGAACCAACTTAAGAGGTTTAGAAGTTGAAACATATGTTTTTAATTTAATAGATATCTTGTATTGTCTCCCTTTTTGAAAGATGTTACGTATATTTTCATTTGGGAATCCATGTTTTGGTTTATCTCTAACAAATCCTTTCCTAGTAATATTTCTATGTGAGTTAATTTTATAGTGGCCTAGATCCTATTAAAAACCATGATTTTCTATGAATGACACAAAAACACGTCCCATTTTCTGAAATCAAATAATCAAGATTAATAAAATACACATTTTCATTTCTCAAAGCTGAAAAGAATAAATAAAGTTTAGAATGAAAAACATTTCAAGTATTTTTTTTGAACATTACATGGAAACTATCCTTGGAAAATATTGAAATTTTATGAAAATTATATTTTAAACCATCAATAAAAAGTAAATTAGATATCAAAATAGAGTTAGTGTTACCTATTTTTCTTAGCCCAATGATATTTCCTCTAGAATTGTCAATAAAGGATACCTTAATAACATCATACATTATTAGTGTAATGAATTTTGAAATTTAACACCCCAATATTTCATAGTTCATTATCTCATTAAAGTAATTCAATAGCTTGTGCTACACTTAACACCGAGTTTGAGAACACCCCAACATACCAAACTAGTCGTTCGAAAAGTGTTTATGAATATTATTAACAGAATTTTGAATCTTATATACTCTATATAATTGTAACAACAATATTATGTGTTTCTTAGACATAATATAAGAACATATTCATTGTTTTAGATAAAAGAAGTATTTTTCAAAAAAAATTAAATTTCACCACCTTTTAATAATATTCATTTTTTAAATCCAAAATTTTATACTTTTAAATATTCAAATTAATGAAATTAAATTCTAATTTAGAATCAGGATATAAAATTTTATTTTGGATAATTTTTTTTTTCTCTTCTGATAACATTCATTTTTTGACGAATAGTGAAAATGACTTTGTTTTAATAAAAAAAACATATTTAATTGAAAATATTTATAGTATTAAATTTTGCATTTAAAAGGTTTTTAAGTATAATTAGATTATATTTTTATCATTTAATACAATTTAGGTCATTATGTGTAATTTCACATTTAAATTTGACATAAACACATGTCAATATTTTGATAGTTTTTTCTTTTTAAACACCAGCTTTTTGGTTTTGACAAGAGGAATTAATTTTAAATTAATAAATTCAACTTCTATTTTTTTAATTTTTAAATATAGAATTACTTTTTGAATTCGGAATATCAAAATTAGCTTCGGGTAAATTTTTGATATTTTTCTGAGAACATTCAATTTTTGATGAATAGTGAAAACACTATGTTATTATATAAAACCAACTTATTATTTAAATAAATATTTAATTTATTTAAATTTATTTTATGTCAAAAAATATATATAATACTGATATAAGATCAATGTAATTCCTTTGAGTGATTTTATAATAAAATTATATGTATAAAATCTTATTGAACTTTTTATTCTCTTTTACCCACCATCTAGAAGCATTTGAAAATTTACATAAAACATTATTTTACCGCTTCTGTGAGTTTTATATAAAAAAATTGAGAGATACAGTTGATATAAGTAAGTAAAATTTTGTTCAATAAGATGAAAATAATCTTTTTTGTATAGTTACTTTTGACTTTTATTTACCACAGTTAAAAGTAGATAGGGTAATTAAAGGAAAAAATGATATTATAATTACCCAAACACATGTCCAAATTCTATTAGATAAATGTATTTTGACCAAAAGAACCTAAGGAATAAAATATGATCCTATTTGGTCCACTTTTATTATATTTAGATATTTATTATTATTTTATTTAAAGAAGAGTTAAAAGTGTAAAATTCAATGTTTTACAAATAAAATATTTTTAATATAGGGTTATGCAGAATATAAATTAGAAAATAAATATTCATTAGA
The DNA here is from genome assembly GCA_963277665.1 of Viscum album. Taxonomy (NCBI): domain Eukaryota; kingdom Viridiplantae; phylum Streptophyta; class Magnoliopsida; order Santalales; family Viscaceae; genus Viscum; species Viscum album. Next base: position 359,090,589 of record OY728156.1, on the reverse strand, counting down.
AATATAAAAAGATTTAAAACATCATGGTATTTTATTTAAAAAATTTAGACATTATATAATTAAATTTATTTATGATACAATGATGATGCAGTAATTACCTTATTAATGAAAGAATCTAATAAATGGTATTATAAATATTAAATTAAATATAATTTAAATGTTTTTATGACATACATAAATTTTCTAGTTGAATATTACATGTTAGGGGTGATTCAAGGTTTTTTTAGAAGTAATCAAGTTATGATGTCTTTCACAAAAACAAAATACTAAATAGTGTCAAAATTGACAAAAATGAGTTTTTTTAAATATTATATTATTAAATTGTATAATTGTCATAAAAATCTAAGGTTCTACCAAAGAACTTATATAATGATATGTATATAATTAATGAACCTATTTAGGTTCTCTTGGATTTTTATTTTATGTTGATACTCCATTTTTTATAATAATAATTGAATACATGGTGAAAGTTAAACTACTTAACTAAGGGTTAAATCTAAAATATAAGGTTAATATAGTGACATAAACCAATATAAAACCAATTGGTTGAGTTTTTTTCTACTCATCCCCATATTATCCTTGAAATAATTTATTTTTGAACCATTATAAATCGAAAATAATTTTATTATAAAATAATATTTCAAACATTTCCTAATGTGACCCTCGCCTCTCTTATAAAAGGGAAATTCCGCTTCTCTTAATTTCACACCTCCAAAGCCATTTTGCCTAGAACAACTCTACCCAAATATCCTCCCAACTTCCATACAATAATCATTGAGTATTTAATTTGATCATAAATCCAACCTATGTATCCCTTCTGATCAACTCAATCGAAAAAACCAGAAGAAGAGGTAATAATTTCACCACCATGTTTCATGTTCTTTTCATCTTCTACTTCCTCATTCTTTGTTGTTTCCATACCAAAGTAATAACTACAGTGCGTCTTACATACTTTGATGAAATTATAAATATGGTACAACCGTATTTGTTATTCTATCCATCCTCTAAATGACAAAGTCACCATATGTGTGTAAGTACGACTAACTATCTCAACGTCATGGTGTGGTTTGTTATTCAAAAACATCATTATTTGGATGGGTATAATAATGAGTATAATTGATTTAAATAATAGATAATACAAGTTAATTATTCTAGACATATTATATACTATCCAATTACGTATGATTTCACCATCAATATAATGACATTGTCGCTCATGCGTACATACAGATTATCGTCACCACGACGCCTTAAGATTAATTTCCTCATTCACCATTCAATGATGATTATAAAAATATATATTATTAATATATATGTAATATATGAAATAATAATTCTAATTAATATATATATATATATATTAGTATATTTATGTACTAACATACATCTTATTATCTTACTTCTATTTAAATCGTTATGAAAACGGAAGCGGCGTTTATGCGTACGTACGACCTACCATCACCATAAACAGTGTTTTCCATTTCATATATCAATATATTATACATATTTATATTATAAATATATATGATATATAAATCATATGTTAAATTCGGGATGTATTTAAATCATGATCTAAATGATACGATCAGGCTTAACAAGTTAAAACACGTACGATAAAGAGAACGATTATTACCCAAAATGTTAATTTAACATGAAAATAATTATTAAATGGGTTGTATAATATCATAAATAAATCATATTTGATAGAATAAATATGAATATGGTACTATTATAAATTAATAACATGATATGGTCATTATACAGGAGGTTAAATGGACCCTCTGCCAAAGGAAAGTGCAAAGTAAGGGTTAATTTCACAATCACATTATTATCCGAGGATCTTTTTACCTAAGTACCTACTGAGACATATTTATTATCAATTTCCATTTTTTATAAAAGAGTTTTCAAAGGGATTATTTTTAAGGGACTCTTTTAAGAAAACATCATTTTTAATGTTTTAATGATTTAATCTTCAAAACCATTCTCATTAATGTTAATGTTTTTAAAATGGTTTTAAGGATTTATTTATCTTGACATGAATGATTTAAAATGTTAATTAGTTTCAAAAGATTCTAAGTGGTATGGGACACTATTATTCAAAACAATGTTTTAAATGAATTAATTTATAAATTATGTTAATTTTAAATGATTTCATGAAAAATGGGTATTTTTCTCAATGATTTTTACAGATCATTTTCAACTATGTCAACATAATTTACGGGATATTATTCTTAATCAAGGTTGATTTATTATAATAATATGTCATATTTTATTGATGGTTTTGTGATATGTTTAACTATGAATGTGTTATTTTTATACCATTAGTGGTTTATGGATAATGTATTTACATTTAATTTGCTATTCTTAATACGAATTTTTTTGTTATGTTTAAACCATTCAACATAAGGAATGAATTGGAATTAGTAAGTGATGGGTGGAGCCCGCTATAGCTCCTCGATGCATCTGTATGTCTCATGATACAAAATCATGTCTGGTAACAAGGACTTGACCAAATATTATTTGTAGTATTGATATAAGTCTTTGACAATGTGGTTATAAATTCTGGCATTATGCATTCCATCATTATGAAATCGGCTGTTGATATTGCATGTTATTATTCGACTAGTATAATATCAATGTGAATATATAAATGGAATTATTTCATTTATATATAAATATTATGCAGATGTTTATGTTTAAAAGGATTATGTTTTATACTTATAAATTGCCTTAATTTTTTATGCTTATTTATGAAAGTTTCTGCTATATTGTTATCCTTACTGAGAATCTGAGCTAACCTATTTCTATGTTTTATTTTTCCAAATATGTGAATAAATATTTTATGGTTGACCAACATGGATAATATAAACATATAAGTTTGGTCTATGGGGACAAAATTTTGTTTATGTTTTCATTTTATAATGCAATGTAATGTTCATGTATGTAATCTATTTTCCAAGACTACTAAACTTGTCAGTCTTTTAGAAATTTATTCCTTGTAATCATGCCAATGTAATATAATAAACCACAGACTCTGGGTAACTGGGGTTAGGGTGTTACATGAAAAATATCCTATAAAATTTCTAGAACAAACACTATCCATGTATGAAAAATTTCTACAGAATCTCTTTAGGATACTTTCCTATAAAACAATGTTAATACTAAGAATTATTTCGGTATCATGATTATCTTGGGTAGAGATATATTATATTAAATAGTGATTTTTAGACCCAGATTTGGCTGACTGGTTTCCTATAAGAATACTAAAATTTTTTAAAATAAAACTATTATTAGGTATATTCGAAAAATAACGTGCAGAATAATTTAATGATATATAATTAAGAACAAAGGTACTTTAATAAAACATTTTGTCTCTAGGTTGATATCCTAAACTTGTAATTAAATTAAAGAACAATTTATTTTCTAATTTTTATTTTTGTTTTCTCTTACTTTTGAAAATATTTCTAAATCATTCATTAGTTTCTCAGTTTAAAATTCAAATTCATTATTTTCCTTCCACAATTGATCATTTTTTTTCTTTTCTATAATGAGATAATATTTAACATTAATAGAAAGAACATGTTGTTTCTTAAAAAAAATTATTTGTATTTATGTTCATTAAATATTTCCCTAAGCATGTTGCAATATTAAAACATTTCTTCATTAAACATATCATGATCATTTTTATATTCAGATTGACTAGAAATAAGTACCTCGGGTTTTTTGTCATGAATCACATGTTTTCTCTATGATGATTTTCTTCCTGAATTGAATCTATGTCACCAGAGATGTCCTCAGCGGAACTCCATGTGGATTTCACAGAATCATTTAATTTCATATCTTTTTCTGAAGAATTATTCTTGTACTTAAAATTAGTTTAATCATAATTAACATTTCATTTTTTCTTATATTCAAAATAGGTAATCTCATTTGAGTTATTATCTCTTTTCTTTTCCTTTTTCCAAGTTCCTCTGTTGTTATAATTTCATTTATAGAAATTTCTTCTAAGAATTATCTACTTCCGGTAGAACTTCATAATACAAATGCTCGTATGAGCGATTTTTTCATCCCTATCCACTGGTGATTCTTCACCAATATAGTTTTCAGCCTACACCTATTCATTTTTATTTCGTTTTCATTTATTAGTGTTAAATTGAATATATTTTTACTTAGGTTTGTCATCTTATTAATGATTGAACTTATGATATTCTTTATAATTCATCAACATCCCTATCAATTCATTGACATGCAGTTTACATATGTCTGATGATTCCCTTATTAAAATATATGTCCCTCTCCATCTCTCTAGAAAACAAATTTGTTGTCACATTATTTGATATTTTTTAAACAATTAAATTCTTAAGGATCACATTTTATTGATTATTTTATTGATCCCATGACACATATCTAAAACTAACTCTTCATGTTTCATCCTAAAAGGATCATATTTACTTTATTATTCAATCAATCTAGTTTCATTAACATTCATTGTTCATTTATATGAAATAGAAAAAGTATCTCAAATTTCAGAAAGGGATTTACTTGTAGATATCCAATTGAACTTTTCTTCTCTTGAGGTGCATCAAAGGGAAATCAGTTATTTTCAATTATTTGTGTATGAAATATTATTTGAATTACCCCATTTACCTCTAGAAGTCTTAAGTAAACCATACATATCCTCTATATGAAACAAAATTTCAAAACCCATTCTTCTTAGATGCATTTCTATTTTTCTTTTCTATAGAGTATATTTATTTTTAATTAATGAAATGAGTTTTTTTAGTAGTAGAACATTTTTTTTCTTCTATTATCTATGTGAAGAACTAAATTTATACATGACAGAAATTTAAGATCATTAAAACAACTAAAAGTGCAGTTGAAATGTTATTGAAAATCCTCTGATACAAAATGCTGCTCGAAGTGATTATCTTAAGAGGGGGTGAATTGTGTACCCAATAGAAATTTATGTTCATAACAAGATTAAATAAAATCCCACATCTAATTAAAATATTCTATTTAATCATAATAGCATATCGATAATAGTTTGGATCTTTTGAAATATTTCTCAATGATGGATTATGTCTCAATTAAAATAATTATGAAAAACTACCCTAACTTTTGAAATATATTTACTTTAAAAAAACCTTATATAAATAGTAATTAATACTAAATATCAATTTGATGTTTTTTTAGAGTTTAAAAAATATATAGTTGAAATATTATAAGAAAAAAAATCTAGAAAATGAAAAACAAAACACACAGTGAAATAAATACAGAGGGTTTAGTATGAAGTTGAGACCTAATTCTCTCCACTCAATAAGAGCCCAATTACAGGAATATTATATAAAATAAACTATAATCCATAACATGGATCATGTATAAAATTATGACTATGTCTATGAAATGCATGGACATCTTCCATAACACCATGGGAATAAAACAAACACATGATAAAAGTAAAGCTATTCCACAACATGTGGGAAGTTAGGTGTAAAGATATTTTTGAGAAGATATCGAGTGTCTTATAGTTATGAAACAAGAGATAATGAGTGTAACAAATACTGAGTAAGTGCACACTACTCAAAATTTAAGGATAATAGAAAAAAAGAGAAAATAAATATCTGTATAAATATTGTGTTTCTCTATCTAGTATGGCCTGTGGATTGTGACTCTTGGAATATAGCTTAAGCATGAGGTTGATTCATGGTTCATAAAATCATAGTAAGAAATAGTTTCTTAAACTATTATGTTATGACTATCGTATGTAATTGATTGTTTGATGTTCTCAACATTCTCACAGTCTGGTTTGTTGAATTGATGTAGTGTGCAATATATTAACAAGTGGGACACTTCATGTGCCAATAAATATCTCTTTGTTCATATAAGTGTCTATATCTTTCTATATTTCTATTCTTGAGGAAGTCTTCTACTTCATTTAATAATATTTTAAAAGAGAATAATTTGGGGCCGTTATTCCTTCTATTGTATTAATAACATAGAAATTGATAAATTTATTCATTAGTTTAAGAACAATCATTAAAATAATTCTCATCATTAAATTCAATAATATATTATTTAGAAATATTTAATTCAAAATAAATCAAAATAGTTGGGGTGACTCTTTGGAACACTAACACAACACAAGAGGTGAATTAGGATGGGGTTATTCCACATAAATAATGACTCATCTTTGTAGGAAGTCCATCTCATCACTTTTCCAAATTTAGAGGTGACTATGTTATAACGGTGATTCAACCAATAGAATTAGTTTATATCAATACATTTACAAATTTACATTATGAGGGTAGGTCATGTTCAATGGTGACACAGGTATGGTGGTAGGACTTTTCAATACTTATTCAAATTGTAATCTTTGTAGTGACATAATCCAGATGGTTGTTTTTTTCATTAATTTTTCAAATTTCAATTAGTCATCTCCAATGGTCGGTGTTTTCAACACTTATAAAAAGTTCACATCCTCAAAGGCTAGTCATGTATAGATAAAAGTGTTTCCAATACATTTTCAAAATTCCACTGTCATAGTGACTTGTTTCTAATGGTGGGTATTTCCCCCACATGACTATATTTTCACATTGATGGTGAGTTGCCCCGAATTGGGAGTCTTTAATGGAACTCACCCAACCTCCATGATGAGTCATGTGTAGTGGTGAGTGTTGTAAATAGTTAACCAAATTTCTCACCAATCTATATTATATTTTAAAATAATTTTATAACCCCAAAAAGTCATTAATAGCATAAGAGATATGATTTGGTGATCATTTAAACAAGGTCACAAATAGAGGTGAATTATTTTTGGAATGTAGTTTCTGAAACATGTACATCGATGGATTCATTGAATGTTGGGATAATGATTTACTAGATACGTCCCCATAATGTTTTTTAAATCAGGATATTCTAATGTTTTGTAGTATAATATTAATTTTTAATGCATTATTTATTCTAATTATCAGACCTATGATAGTACTAATAGAAAAGGGAGTGATGTTTTAGTGTCTAGAATAGTTTGATGTGTAATTTCATTTGATAAAGTGGAGGCTGAGTAAAACTATGTTGTTGATAATTTATGAACCAAGGATCAGATATGTTTTTTACTCTAATCCATTATGTCTTTTTTTGGGATAAGTAATGATATAATGATAGTGGGTTGTAGCTTATGGATCATGTTAGAAGTGACACCATGAGTGGAACTATCTTATTAATTAATTAGATTTGGATTATATGGTCCACACTTTTGTGTTTTGGAAAATTATATCTTCAAAAAGGGGTTTGTTGAATACTAGGATCATAATAACCTTTTCATTATATTTTCATATCCATACCTAAACATGAGATAGTGGTGGAGGGTTGGGTATATATAGATTCTCATCTTTGAGATAAATTATTCACCATGGTATGGGAACAGAGTTTGTATAAACTCTTAATTGTAACATAGTAGTAGGTTATGATCGTAGGGAAAGGTTTTTAGTGGAATAATGGAGCCTTGTGGGATTGTTGGATGTAATGAGTATGGGTTCTTCTAAGGACATGCATTGATGAAATTTAATCCATTAGTGGTCACATATTCCATGTTATATTTGGTAAATTCTGGAGAGGAGACTGACCATGGGGGTATTGCGATGTGTAAACTACTAGGTGTTGTTGAACCGATAACCAGGTGGACGTTGGGTGATGATGATATAATAATCGTACATGGGGTAGTTGTAGTCCCTAAATGAATTAGGTAGAACGTAATAAGGTACATCCTTACCTCTATGTGGATGGTATGTCATATTTTAAAAAATGTGTACCAACACTTCAACAAACTATTCTAGTGGGTAGGGATGAAGAGGGACATTACAAATTTTTTTTACCGATGCCTTACTGGTCAGAGGTTAGTTATTGAGAACCATAATCATGGTTCTCTACGTTGTCCAATTCATATTCCATTGTGTATGTTAGTGGACATCCTGAAGGAATTTTTGACATGGGTTCCTAGGACCATAAAAAGTCATGAATCTATTATGGTTATTATTGATCAACCGATGAAATTTTCTCATCTCATCGCAATCCATTAGAGTAACTTAGTAAACAAGAAAGGGAAGTTATAAATATATGAGAAATAAAACATACCCTGACTTACCCAAGGATTCATATTTAATATATATTCACATTTTATATCATAGTGTATTGCATATTGTAGATGATCTTTTGGACTCAGTTACTATTGAGCATAATGTACGATCAACGGAATGATGAGTAGTATGAGAGGATAATTCATATAATGAATGATATGTTCAAGCTTCTAACCTAGAACATAGAAGATCTTGGGTTAATCAATTATCCTTGGTTGAATTATCATAAAAAAAATAATTATGAAGCTTTGATTTATATGGAACCCTATAAGGCTTTTTACACTAGGCTATTCAATTCACTACTCCATTGGTAGGAGGTTGGTGAGGAATCAGTTGTGGGGGCCAATGTTGTCACGACTCGCCTTCACCAAAAAGGAGGGAAGGGACAACAGATTTCCAAACCTTTCCTTTTTTAAGTTGAAGGACAGATAATGACCCCTGAGACCCGCCTTCAATAGGTCCCGGAGTGGTGACTATCACCAAGGGTATAGAATCACACACAATATGGAAAGTATTACACTTTTTATTTTAATAGGATCAAGAGATAGGATAACAACCCAAACAACAACAAAGATAAAAGTAAAGGTAAATCCAAAGGTAAACCATTCCCATATGCATGTTCAAAAGTAATGGATACAAGCCACAAAAACTCCAAAGGTAAGTACCAAGAAAAGGAAAAAGACATCAGAAACTGCCCCAAGGTCCGAGCTAGTATGGTCCTGCACGATCCCTAAAGTCCTCCTGGAAACCTAAAAACAGTTTTATATACGTAGAGTGAGAATACAAGTACACTCAGTATTGAAAAAGAAAGACTCTCGTGCACAAGTGGAGAGACATTCTAATGCCCTATGAGAAAAGAAAACCAAAGCAGCTATCAAGGAGAAACTATCCACCCAAGTCTCACCAAGGCACACTCCCCAAATAACGCACGACAAGTAAAGTATAGTAATAGCACATCGATATTTGGGTACCTCATGCCACTTTCCCAATGTTTATTGAAGACATCCTACACATCGAACAAATCATGCCATTCTCACCATAGTCCCACTGCCAAACCCCGCGCACACACACCTGGGCTATAACCATTATCCCGCCCTCAGACACTTGGGCCACAACCACCATGGGTATCCACACCGACAAACACCTGGGTCAGAACAACTACTTCCACACTCGAAGACACCTAGGCCTCATCCAGAAGACACTTGGGAAACAACCTACCCTCAAACACCTGGGCCAACCACCACAACTACCCTGCCTAAAGATTCTTGGGCTAATAATGGACTTCAGGCTATCACAGCCTGCCCCGAAGAGTCTTGGGATATTTGGGAAAGGGAGAAGAAAAGGAGCTAATAACCAGACACTCATAGGAGTGTTGGTAAAAAACACACTCCCCGTGAACTGGGGGGTTCGACACTAAGTGCTCAACTTGGGTGGGGCACGAATAAGAAACATGAGAAATACAGATATATGTATAGGTAACAAGAACTCACCAAAACTATGGTTTTCCAAAGCCAACCTAAGCACAAACACACTCGTCACTAACCATTCACAAAAGAAAATCAAAACACCCAAGACCAACTCGTTCCTAGAACCAATTCCCCATTTAACCAATTCTTATTTCCATGATAAGTTATCATGTTTAAGAAAAATTCGGCACCACTGGGAAACTAAAAGGTATAAGCACAAGACAAGCAGAAAACTACATCCACGCAGCAATTTAAACATTCAAACCCGGTTCTCTTGAGAAGTTACAACATCAAAGGGATAAGTGTGGTCTCTCAAAGTAATGTAAACAAAGAAAACCCCAAGACACAGCCCCATTTCCTCAGAACCAACATTTTCTCAACATTAGAGGATTCCACCCCAATTCGTGATACAAGAAGTGGATCCCATCCTCAAATTCACAACCAGCAAAAGTATAACAACAGGGGATCCCATCCCCAACTATATCACGCCAGCAATCGGCCCATGAAAGAATCAACCAAACCACTACCACCAACGCAGGGCAGGCCCATGTAGGTATTTTTAGATTTATAATATTTAACACACTCCATGGTTTCAATTCCATTATTCTTTAACTGGGGTTATCACATAAAAGAGTTGATCCTGGTGCTTTCAATTTATTTAACCGAGCATACTTAATTAACCAATTCCATGTTATGGTTATTTAAACATCTAGGAGCACCGAGGTTCATTAGTGCATAGAGAAAGACCACCAACGACCATGATTTTCAGTGAGCATAGGTCATACAATTCACAACACATAACAATATAAAGATTACATCAGAACATTGATCACACCCCCTTTCATTATTTAAAGGTCCGTTCATTATCTTTGTTAAGTTCGGTTTATCCATTACTACTGAAGCAGTAGCGTACCCACCCTACTTGATACACAGAAGGGAGAGACGAAGGAAAAATCCATACTTGATTGATCAAAGATCAAAGTTTTTCTCCACGCGCCAGGAACAGGGGATGTGTGTCTTGCAGGGGAGGAAATCCGTGGAAGACGTGCATAAGGGTTTAGCATAGGCGCATCACAAGCCAAAGAAGAAGGAATACAAGCATGCTGGGAAGAAGAAATAAATTCAACCAAGAATAAAAGGATAACTCTAGCGAGAGATATAAATAGATTTACGGGATAATGAATTTCGAATGCTGGAAAAACGGATCACGGTTTCCTACCTGGGTGGGAAATTACACACGATGATATTAAGGAGTTATTTAATATCCCCCATCAGGGATGTCTCTCTGAATTCTTAGGAATCAAATCTAAGTTTTAAATAACATCAAAATGGGTATTAAAATTAATTTACATCAAAAGATACATTACGGGAGTGGAAAATTCGGATAATGGAAAAAAAGAACGAAAGGCTCGGAAAGGGGGCATGGTACCACTATCACGGTGGCACCCACATGGTGCCACCATCATGACACCACCGTCACGGTGCCACCTTGACTGGTGCAACCATCACGGTGCCACCATGACCATTGCCACCGTCATGGTGGAGCCGTGTTTTTGGTAAAGTAATGTCCAGGGGGTCCAGTCCATTACATCAGATACCTCTCAAACTATTCTGTCCCTCGATAATTGAAACAAACCAAAAGAGAAGAGAGGGTCCGAACAACCACCTCGAAGATACCTCTTAGAAGTGAACCTCATCGTTATCTAGAAACACCTCTCTTTCAAAAACCAAGAAACATACCAGGGTCAAACTGCCCAGTCATATGGGTTGGGGAGTCTCTTCCCCCATGTCAAGATACTATCCACATTGGGCAGCACTGAATCACCCACATGGGTTTAATCGCAACCACCTTAATGCGTCTTGATTAGAGATCAAGTCCTCCCCTCCCCACAGCCAGGACTTTTAACACACATTTAGAGAATAAGGAAAACCTCACATTCCACAGTCAACAAGGTGAAGATTTCCATCACAAAAATAACCACACAAAACTCAAAACAACTCTGGGTACTGGGTGCACACCTGTGCTTCCCATTCCAAGGTACTCTCTTCATGACCACCATGAATCCACAACACTCGAACTAGAGGAATGGTTCTCCCATGAAGCACCATCTCTTCATGATCCTCGATCCTCACTTGTCTTTCTACAAAGGTCATGTCATCCTCGATATCTAGATCTCCCTAGTCAAGGATGTGTGAATCGTCATGCAAATACCGACGGAGCTAGGACACATGGAAAACATAATGTATCCTCAGTAGTGGTGGTGGTAGTGCTAGTTGATAAGACACTTCGCCGACCCATCACAACACTTCAAAGGGTTTGATGAATCTAGGAGAAAGCTTACTCCCTATACCAAACCTTTGTTGTCCACGCCGAGGAGAGACCTTCAAGAACACATGGTCTCCAAACTCAAACTCCATGGGCCTCCTCCTGCTATCAGCATACGACTTCTGTTGGTCCTGGGCCGCCTTCATCCTTTCTCGTATAAGCCGCACATTCTCTGTCGTGCTCTGCACCACCTTTGGGCCAAGAACTCTCATTTCCCCAACTTTAGTCCAGTACACCGGTGAGCGACACGGCCTTCCGTATAGGGATTCAAATGGAGCCATTCCAATGGTAGAGTGATAGCTATTATTGTAGGTAAACTCTACCAGAGGCAAGTGTCGCACCCACGATCCTCCTGAGTCCAGAACACATGCCCGCAGCGTATCCTCCAAGATCTGGATGGTGCACTCTGTTTTTCCATTTGTTTGGGGATGGAAAGTAGTGCTAAGACGTAGCTGGGTGCCAAAATCATGCTCCAATCCTCCCCAGACTCGCGAGGCAAACCGTGCATCCCTATCCAAGATTATGGATCTCGGAACTCCATGCAACGGCACCACCTCATCCATGTACCTCCGTACTAAGGCATCTATTGCACCAGACTCCTTGATCGCAAAAAAGTGAACTGATTTCATCAACCGGTCCACCAATACCAAAATAGTGTCACAGCCTCCTCGAACCTTGGGTAGCCCTGTGACAAATTCCATCGAGACTTCATCCCACTTCCACTCAAAAGCGTCTAAAGGTTGCAATTAGCCGCCTGGAACATGGTACTCAGCCTTCACCTACAGACACACTAGGCACTTTGCTATGAACTCTGCTACTACCCGCTTCACCCCGGGCCACCAAAACTGACCTCTCAAGCCCTGATACATCTTGGAAACTCTCGGGTGCACTGCTAGGGGTGAGTTGTGGAACTCACTAAAAACTCACTTGTGCATCGCCTATGGAAGAAACTTCTTTCCTCGGAAAAGCACCTGATTCTGACCATCCTCCATCCACCCTTCTGGAGCATCCCCTTGGTTAACCTGGTCACACATCACCTCACTTTTTGAGTCTCCCCATTGGGACT